>JAODLD010000001.1:45545903-45558974 GCA_026781065.1 Mormyrops boulengeri
ATTTTTAAAGTGCCTAACTCACTTTCTTGCACACAATGTTGCTGTTTCGTATTATTATTATTATTATTATTATTATTATTATTATTTGTCTGCTCAGTTGCCAGCTTTTATATGTCACTAGATCCCAATTTTTGCAAAAACTCCTGGTTTTAAGTGATTGTTTGTGCAAATTTCTTTACCAAATTACTTGATTAAATATCGCAGATCTGATAACCTGAACCTAAAAGGCATTATGAATATACCACCTGTGTGTGTGTTTGCGCACGTTTTTCCGCTAGTAGCTTTTATGTGACAGTTGGACTTGGCAGTCTTTATGGACCAATCCCTAATAGGAAAACGAAGCCTTGCCGACTTGTAGAGTGATTTCACCCAGACCCAGTTTCACCCAGCGCTTTCCTGTGCTGTATTTTTTGTATTCTCGTGCGTCAGCCTTTTGCCTGTGACTGAGCGGCTTGTGTCGGATGGTGGCGCACGTGGCGAGACGAGCTGAGAGATGTTTGCATGATAAGGTCAACGCGCTACATCCAATAATCGCGGCAAAACAGCTTAACGTGGGACATGTGCAAAGCTGGTCTTTTTCCTCACCTGTAACATCCACATGATTTGAATTCCTCCTGTTTTATATAAAAGTATTTCCTGCCCATTGTGGACGAGTGTGAAAAATGGGAAATGGTGCTGACTCGTGCCCACCTCCTTCCAGGAAGCAGAAGCATGGAGGATTGTTCGTTCTTTTTGCAGTATCATCCATATTAAACCTGCTTGAGGGCCCTGCTGAAACCAGAAGACAGCCTGGATCCTCCCATGTACAACAGTAGGGGGATAAAAAACACCATTTCAAGATGGTATCAGAATTCGATATGAATGGAGAAGTCATCCCCTTACCATGGGAGACATGGTACTGTCCACTTCTGGCAAACTTGCCAAATCAACTCTGCTACTTTTGTGTGCAGTAGGGCCACTTGACTGCACCTTCGCTGTTCAACTGAAATCTCCACGGAGATGCAAATGATGGATTAAGGAGAGGTTACCTAAAGACAGTTCCATGTAGCTGCTTGGTCAACAGGATGAGTACTAGTCAATGTACTCCGAATGCTGGTTTATTGTCCACCGACATGTGCCGTCTCTTTCTGCAAGCTTTAGCTTCAAAGTTCTTCTGGTTTAAAGTCCAATTCAAGAATTTGGGGCAAGGTGAGGAGCACCATCAACGCTAACCACGGAAAAATATACAAGCACCCATAGTGACTAGGTTCTTGCGTGCCACCAATCCAAGGTAATGGAGAGTCTGGCTTTCTGGCTAGATCTGGATAAGGATTCCCATAAGCAGAAAGCTCCTTTGCCATTCCAAATATTTTTAGGCGTTGCTCTGTCCTTATCGAGCGATTTGAACCACATTGGCGCCAGCTATTTCGGAAGTATGTGCTAATGAAAAAGAGAGGTCGCTCCTTTTTGTCAGGTAAGAATATAATTATGATGTCCAATTGAGCTGCGGCACATGAGGGCACCATCCAGTGTTTGTTTTTGGTATAACACCCCTGATATTTTAATCCGTTAAATGCAGGCATGAATTTGATTCAATTTCCAGAAAAATGTGGGGACTTGAAAATGGTGTTTTTTTATTGGGGAAGAAAAATAATGGATAATGTAAAGAGGCTCACCAAATATGCTTCATGTTGGATTTTCCTTATGAAACGGTGCAGTATGTCTGAGGAATGTCAGCCAGCTCCTGGATCCCCAGAGATTTTTCTTGCTGGCTATTTTCCACTTAGATTCTTTTTTGTGCACCATGATATTAACTTTTAGGTCACTATGCTCTCGTTAAATCTTTGAACATTTTTGGGACTTGACTGCTCGAAAGGACATTTTTTAACAATGAGCCGAACTGAGCAAGTTAAACAAAAATAAACATTTTTATGTCCGCTATCGGTGTTTGGTCTTTTATAGGTGAGAATGTTTTATTTTGGCCCCAATTGGACTGCCACTGGATACTTGCTTGGACAGGGGTTCAAAGAGGCCAGTATATGAATAACGATATCTATCTAACCCTTGTAAACCGTTTCACTTTTCAACAGGTTTCTATGAGCCGTTAAGGTATCCAACCTGTTCCTCTCAACATGCAGCTACAGTTTGCTTTGAACCTGGGGCTGTATTACACTCCCATTGATTAACATTAAAACTTGCTAATAAAGTTTGTTTTATATAAGATGGTTTTTATGAAGCATGTGAATACTTCGTCATGACATTAGCTAAGGATAACTTGAGGTGATTTCTAGATAAGAGTGAGATGCTGATACATATTAGATAAACCTTTTGTTAATGTGGTGACACCTGATAATACATCATTATCGTAGAAACCATTGGAGCTGTGTGGGAAAAGGGCAAAATCACATATCTGGGCCTCTGAATCATGGCTAAGCTTTGTTGTAGTAAATATTTTGAAACAAAAGGACTAAAAAAAATCCAGGATCAGTCAGATTTTTAAATTTAAAATTATTTAAATTAGCAATATTATGTTAAATTCAAATTAATGGTAAAACTCCTCAAGCTTATTATTTTGAACATAAAATCAAAGTTCGATGGCTCTTGATTTACTGTTGTTGCCTTTAGCTCACAAGTTTACACACAAGCAACGCAGTGTGCTTATCTGTCTTTGAAGAGTAATTCCAATTTGTGAGTGAGAACAACATTGTCGTCAATTTAACTTTTTCAATTTTATCTTTTCAGGTTTGAGGTGCACAAGTGATCGGGATTAAACGTAGCTAACATCTGTCAAATGTTAGATTCTGCACCACTAAACGTGAAATGTAACAAATGGAATTCTTTATTTCAAAGTCTCATTGGTGGAAAAACAAAAAGTAAACCACGATATTTTGGCTTTTAACAAGTGATTAAAAACCAAAACAAATTTATAAAATCTAGCTAAGAATTGTTTGTGCAAAAAAAATATATATACTAATTTTCATTGAAAAGCTGCGTTAACAAAACAGGCACATAAAACACAGAGCGTGAAAAAAACTCACTATAAGGAATATTGAAATATTGAAAACAGACCTTTTATCAATACAGACTGTTGCAATAAATCACAATAAATACACATTTCGGCATCATTCATAATAAATACAGGGGGAAAAAATCGTCAATACAGCAGAGCAACACAGAGTTGGATGCAGCGTCAGTGCGGCTTACGCGCGTTCTAGCACCACAGCGCGTACCCGAGAGCTCTGTGCCGCTGGCACATTGCCAGAATAAAGAAACAAAATGAGGATCCAGTAAGGGTGGGGAGTAGGTTTGACAAACTATAGCGTCGACGGACATCGGACCTTTCCGCAACCCGTTTATTCTTTATCCGTAGCAAACTATTGATTTTGATAACATTTATTTCTTATGCCAAAACAAAGTAATACATCACTTAGGGCATGTTACCCGTGACAGGCTGTTTTCTATATCGCTGTCTCCCGAGTCGAATTATCATTTTAATATTAACATTTCGTTCAATCTGATCTGATGGAGCATTCAACGATTTCCATTCTGAAATCCGATTATCCATCTACGAAGCGGTTTCGTATCCTGTGACTTTACAAAGGTATGAGATAACCAGGGTGTCATACTCGTTACATACAAATATAGTACTATACTCGAGGATTGTCAGACTTTGAGTGCTTTCTAAAGTCAATTACGTGTATTTCTACAAAATCCGTTTAAGTGTCAAATTTAATATAGACTATGAATGTATGGCATCATCATATAATATATTCAAGTGTCGTTTTATCTTAAAGGTCGTGATATTTTAAAAATTAGTTTTGTAATTAGTAATGTAAAAGTATTGAAGTAGAAGCCATTGTAAACATAAGCAAATCCATTGCACTCTTTTGTAAATGCTATTGCACAAGAAATAGATTTTTTCATTTTAATATAAATACTTTCTCCCATTTACATCTAAAGCTCTCATTGCAAAGAAGCATTTCTATAACAATAGAAAGATCTACAGTTGAAAACAAGCGTTTCTGTTTAGCTTGGCTCCGCCTCCTTTCTGAACCCCTGTATGGCCTGGCTTGACTGATCACATGACCTTTGCCACTGGACCTGCTACCAGTCACCCTCATGTTTGTGGTTCTCGTACATCTATTAAACATCACAGTACTGCTTCTGGAAGGAACTATGGTCTCATACACCAGACTTTTTCAGAGAGAATTATTGACAGCATTTTGCAAGCTTTCTTGCACTTACATTCTCAAGTATATAGGCCAGTGCCTTTTTAAAGTTCGGTTAAATCCCACAGGGCAGCTTCATCAACATATCCAATTGAAAACCATAAGGTGCAACACTTCATAAAGATAGTATTAAATGTATATCAAAGTGCTACAATAGGAAATCCCTGTAAGTGTAGGATATGCTAATCTTAAAGAAATGCTGAATTTGAGATAATTTCTCCTTCTTCATCAAGTATGCCTTCAGAAAGAAAAGTTTCAAATTAAACCGTTGCATGCGATCTTAAACTATAAATGCAAATGCGTGTAAAATATACTGATCATCAATGCAAAAATAAAGTAGCCTACTGATGTCTATCTATCATTGTTCAAGTATTGGCAATTAAGACATTTACATGGCGAAAACCCCGTCTCAAAATTGAATGAAATCTAAAAAGTGCAAATTCAAATGCGGATTTGATAGGCCTACGGACGACTCGGATCAGTTTGTGCTTCTGGAAATTGAACCAAAAGCGGAGGACATTAAACATAAAAAAATATGTCTTTAAGCCTGGAGTATCATGCATATACAAGAATAAAAAGCACATATGTAACAACACAAAATACTGCTTGTACACCAAACTGATATAGCTTACAATTTTTGAATAGATTTTTGAACCCCTTTTGTCAGCTTTGCCATTAATGCTAGACAGATGAAAAATAACATGCTTTTAATTATCAAAACATTTATAATTTTACATACACTTAATAACTCCGTAAGTAAACAGCAGAGTACTTTTTTCCCTACACTTGACACATGGACATATATAAAAGATCTCACTATATCTGATGGAAACTAGAACATTGACCTTGATTTTACAAGTTACTTACATTGCACAGGCCTAAAGCTTACACTTAATGGTCTTTCAGTGTCGTATATTAAATAAAAATTTAACTGAACTTTAAAAACTTAAAACGCGACTGTTTGACTATAGTCCCTTCATTATAAACTCGATTTGAAATGGACAAAAGTATAAATAATGAAATCATTCCCCTTTTAATTAAAATAAAAAATAAAAGGTTCCCCTTACATTGCAGTTGTTTAATCTCATAACTACCAATTCATTAAATGGACCATGATGGCTTTGAAAAATGATAATAAAAATGACAAAAATCCTTAACATATGAGGTATGTTAAACTGGTGCAACCTGGGGGAAACTCTCTAGTATTGCAGGGTTCTGTCTGCTGTCTGGTAGAGGTGGGACTTCATTCATGCCGCTGGCAGCCTCTTTTACCTTCTCAAAGCAATTCCCATTGCTGACATAGCACTCCTGAGAATTATTGTTCAAATAGTTTTGAAACGCCATCTGGGCGCCTCCTGGCTGCTCGCGGTACGCCCCACCTGGCCGCACGTTGTCCTCATTATCGGGAGAGCGGACAATGACCGCGGAGGTGCCGTTCGCCAAGCCGAAATGATTGACATAGGGTTCCTCAGGCTGCCCGTCGTAGTCTGGGTACTGCTCTGAAGCTACATTGAAATTTCCGTTGCCGTTGGCGACCCCGTCTTGGAACGGAGAGACCTCGCCGTAGGACTCGCTGGTGGGGTTGGCTGTCGCATTGATGGACGCAGTGCTTGCGGTCTCCAGCTGATAATACTCTGGTGGAGCACTGCTAAAATAACAGTTGCCGTTGGTGTGGTTATCCTGTACCATTGCACCATCAGAGTAACACAACACAGAGGACAGAGGTACAGCTTCACTGCGGGACCCTGGAGATGCGATCGAGGTGTCCTCAAATCCGTCCGACTTGTCTTCTTCGTCATCCTCTTCTTCGGAGTCGCTGGCAGCCAAGCTCTGAGTGCTGGAGTCGGTGAGGCCACTGCACAAGCTACTGGCATCATCTTCCTCATCCTCCTCCTCCTCCTCCTCCTCATCATCATCATCCTCCTCTTCCTCCTCATCCTCTATGGGCTCATCCATCTCCTCGGCCGCCTGGAGATGCATGATCGCTGTCTGAGGAACAGCATCCGCTAGGGAATATTCCAGACCGTGCTGGGCTGGTACCAGAGCGCTGCTGTGTATGTTGGCCTCTCCATGGTAACCGCCGTTAGCAGCTGAGGCCTGTTGTTGCTCCCTGCTCTTCTCCAGCTCCAACTTCATAATGGTGTGCAGGAAATGAGTCCGTACCCTAATGGGGTTGAACTCAATCCTTCCTGCCGTGTTGCTGCAGCCCTCCTTCGTACAGCCGCACGGAAAAGACATGCGGTCCACCTAGGGCCAAAAGAACAAAAGTCAAAACCTACATGAAACACTCATTCATCAAGCTGATGGACCATAATTCTCCCAATGTAATTAATGATTTAATGATGTGGCCTTCACCGTGATCTCAGTGTGATGGTAAACGATTAAATCTGAGCTTATTAAAGAAAAACACAAATAATTTCTGCATCAAAAAGTGAAAAACATACATAACATTATTAAACATTCAGTCACAAGGAGATAATCTTTTCTTTCTAGCACTGTACAATTGACGTGCAATTCATATAGCATAGTCAGCTCATGTTCTTGTCACAGACTGCAGAACACATGGATTTCAGCATTGTCCTTGCGAGCAATGCATGATGGGTAGATGTGTGGGCTGCTTAGCAGCAGCAGCCCAACCGGCTGTCTACCTGGCACTTGATCCCTGCCATGCTGCAGGCGCACGTCTCTGGGTCACAGAAGATCCTGCAGTCGCAGCCGCAGTCCTCCCTGGAGACGCGGATGGCCCGCAGCTCGTGCTTCTCCTCCACGTCGATCTTCTTGACTCCCGAGGCCCTTAGAAGGGCCCGCCGCTTCTTGGTGGTGAGCGGCTGCAGGAAGAAGTACTCGTCCACCTCTGTGTTGTCCAGGTCGATATCATCATCCGAGATGTCGTCCACCGTGAGCACGCTAGCTTCGTCTGACTCCACGGTACCATTCTTGGTCAACTGAAGTGGATGCATTTGGTCCGGTCAGATCCAAAACAATTCACGGTAACACTTTACTTGATGGAGCACAAATACTTAGTAGTAACTCAGTTACTACAGAAGTACAAATTATAAACAAATATAGTCGGTATTTCAGATAAATGATGCTTCATGATTCATTAATGATGAAAAAACTTGACATCATTCTTTCACTTGTGTTATTCATTACTTGTTCCTTCATACAGGTTTATAGAATTAACAGATAAATGATCAAATATAGCAACTGCCCAATAAATATTGAATCATGATTCAATAATGACGAACAAGCATGAGATAAGTACGTCACATGTGTTACTCATTATTTGTTCCTTCAGTGGTTCACAATGGTTTACAGGATTAACAGATACAGTAACTGCTTGAGATAAAAGATCACGATTCACGATTCATTAATGATGACCGAACATGAGATCAGCACGACATGTAGTTTGTCAAATCAAATCATCAAATCAAAAAACTTTATTTGTCCCCGAGGGGCAATTTGAGAGACCGTATGCTTAAAATAAATGCACAAAAAAAACAAAATAAATGAAACAGCCGCTCTACATGCCAACCGTTCGATCGCACGAGCAGTGACCCGGAAGTATCAAGTTTGTGGTTAATTACTGCAGAACTGAAAACTTAATACTACATTAGTTGTGCCCAATCAGGTAGAGTGTTACCAAATTCGCATACAGACAACAAAATAGCATAAAAATAACTTTGACAACAACTGTCTACCTCTCGTTTATGTAATACGAATCATAGTATTGACAAATTGACAAACCCTGATAGCAGTTGTCTATAAACACTTATTGACATCAAATGGGGTTTCCATGTTTTTATACTTTCAAAACTTGTGTTACTAATGCTGGAGATCTGCAGATCACGGCATTCCCGTACCTTAAGTTTAATGGTGTTCAGTTTCTCCTCCTTCAGGTGATCACGCAGCATGTCCCGGTGGATCCTCTCCTGCTCCAGGGCGAACTCGCCCAAGGTGTACTGGCGCACGCCGCAATGCCGGCTGGACATGCCCAGGGAGCTGCCACCCTGACTGGGCACACTGGTGAAGCCCTGTCGCCGGGTGAAGTAGTAGACCGTCACCTTCTCGAAGTGCACGCTCCTGGTCCTCATCCGCTTCTCCCTCTTCAGAATGGAGGCAGCTGGGATCCGCAGAGGAAAGATGCTGGTCGAACTCATCGTCCTCCTACTCTCGCCGCCACTGCGTCATGCCGTCATTTAATATAAACTGGTCTCGCTAAAATCAGTGTTGCTTACTTAAAAGGAGCCTTAGAAGTCAACAGATTTGTTGTTTTAATCCATCAGTGCATCCCCCAGCCGCTTATCCAGTACAAACCCACAGAGAACATGGAGTCAATCCCAGGATGCACAGAATTAAATGTTAAAAACTTCTGGGGGGGGGGGGGTCTAGATTAAACTGTTTCGGTCTGGATGTGGTCCACCAACCGAATGCCCCTGCCTTAGACCCTATGCCAATCCAGGGTAGGGTGCGCACACACACACTGGGCAATATAGAGTAACCAGCTACCAATTCTTGGTTTGTGTCTTTGGACTATGGAAGGAACACAGAGTATTATACTGCAAGTAAACCTGCACAAAGCAGAAAGAGCATTAGAAATACCACACAGAGAGCTGGGGCAAGATTTGAACCCACAACCAGAGGTGTGTGTAGCTCTGAGTCTCCCCAAAGATTTTAACTGTTGTAATATATGAGAACGGTTATATGGAAGGAACAAGACTGGTATATTAATTGCACTATTATTCATTTGTTTACAATTATTTAACAGATGCTTTATTCCAGGGCAGTGTATTTATTTTTTTTGGAAAAAGCAGGGTCAGAGGCCTTGGTCAAGGGACCAGTGGTAAAATCTGTCTGCCAACCCTGGGATCTGAACCAGCAACCTTCTGAATAGCATGGCGCACCAGGATTCCCAGGATCGACTCCAGGCTCCCCACCACCCCGTGGTGGATGAGCAGTCATAAAAGATTGATGGATGAATGGATGGATGGATATATTATAGTGGTTAGAATAATGTATGCGATGTACCGTTTGTTTCTAAAAGCATGACTGCTCAATTTAATTGGCTGCCAGCCGTTCCTTGGTCTGACACTGATATTTTGCTCCACAGCTTGATAGCTGCACAAATTGACCTCACTCTTCCTACAACATGGCTATTTGCTTTATAAGTCAATAAAAAAATATGAAGACAGCTTTATCCCCCCTCCTTCCCATGAGACCTTTTTGAGGACCCTTTTTTGAGGATGCCATATGCAGTGCAAGAGGATATTTGTTATTACTAAGACACCCCACCTCTCAGTGTGCCTAAATGTTACCTTTCCATAGCATCCTCTTGGGGGGAGAGGGGATGGTTTAAAACAAAATCGCCCTGGTTCTAATTTGGATCGTGAGAACTCTGAACAGGTTTTCCACGAGCCTCCCCCTGATGTAGGACAAATTGCCAACCATCTGTTTTAGACAGCTGAAAATGTGGCCCAAGCCACAAGGGCGATGTACGTCCCCCCAGACACAACGCTCCAGCGAGTCACCCCGCTGACAGGAACCTCCAGAAGGCTCCGGTAATGGTTCGACTGTGACATCATCACTATTGCTGTACATTTGAAATTCCATGGTGAACATTGCTAAGTTCACCATCTGTACATTAAGATACAAAGGCATATCAGCTCTGGTTTCATACCCAAGCTTCACTTAGTAGACTTTATATTGTAAACTCTATACATATACATTGATTTTCCATAAGTGATTATCCGATA
Source organism: Mormyrops boulengeri (assembly GCA_026781065.1). Lineage (NCBI taxonomy): Eukaryota > Metazoa > Chordata > Actinopteri > Osteoglossiformes > Mormyridae > Mormyrops > Mormyrops boulengeri. The sequence goes on from JAODLD010000001.1 coordinate 45,555,865, forward strand.
TGGATTAACGGCAAGCCTGGAGTGGATCCCAAGAACTTAAGAAGATCATGACCCAGGGATGTGATGCCAGTCCATCACAATTTATAACAATAAATATTTACATGCTATTACACATTATATTAGGAGTAAAACATGTTCTTTGTATTTCTTTCCAAAGAACTGACAGAATCAATAAGAAGACAATTTTAAGGATGGAATCAGATTCTGGCAGCATAATTTTAAGTCGTTTATCTAGATTTGAAGAGTGTGTACGTCTGACTAACAGAAACAATCAAACCACATCCCTCATCCGCCTGCGCCTTTAAATGGCTGAATATTGTGGCCAGAGAAGCATGCTTATTGAGGTATGTATGCATGGCTTCTTGGCCAGGTGCAGAGTTTACAGCATAACATTGGTTACATTACATGTCTCCTAAAATCGGAGATGAAAGAAGAGGCCTTGCCAAGACAGGCTCCTGGAAAAAAAAATTAAATCTGTTTGGCTATATTCACAAGAAACTCTAGGAAACACTTTTTTTTCCCAGTGTCCACCTACACAACCAGTCTAAGCTTCTGGGGAACGCCCAGCCATGCTGAATTGGATTTATATAAAAACAAAAACTGAATCTTCTGCAATGCTTGCAGAAAAACTACCGCGAGGTGAATGACCAGAAAGATTAGAGAGAGTGAAACGAGGAAAGAAATATCAGCGGGGGGAGCTGTGATCTTTGGAGAAGGGCAAGAATTAACTGGAGGACAGTTGAAACATCGACACTGTTCTCATCTACCCTCTAGTTTGCGTGGGTGCTGAGATACCCTCCTCACCACAATCCCTGCAGGACATGCCAAGGAGTCTGTGGTGCATCCTGGATGCTAGGATGCACTTTGGACAACAAAACCGTGAGCCACTGGGAAGACGGGGAGTGGGGTCAGGAGTGGCCCCCGGGCCACAACCCAAAGATCAAAGCACAGCAGACAGTGACAGGCTGTCTTGTTCGACCGTGGAAGACGTGACTCCTTTAACCCTGCAGGGACTTGCCGGACGCTTCCATTTAATGGGCCGCGGCGGAACAATCGGCTCACTCAGCCGAGGTGCTTCTAGAAAAGTCCGAGGCCTCCTGTTGGCAGAGCACTCGTTTATCGTTATGGGCCATCGCTTCGCTTGCCGGTGCTCACTCAGGTGTCTCCAAAACAAAAGTCCATCTCGCAAGCTTCCCCGCTCTGCATGAAGAGGGAGCTTCTCGTAGACTGGCCCTTATCTCTTTTACCAAGCCACTGTGAAAATCATTCCTTAAATTTTCGCTCTTCCCTAATTAACCGATAAAATTAAAAAGACTCGGAATCTGATGAGTAGACTTGAGTATTTACCCTACCTTTAATTGTCTGTCGAGTATTTACTGTTAAGATAGCAAAAACAGTCATGTTATTGAAGGTGTTATTGTTGCTAATATTTACAGCGGAAAGATAATTTGGTGTTAGCGATTTTGACTAGAATCTGATGTTTGCTAAGTAGGGAGGGAAAAAAATATGGTAGAACGTGGTGTAACTTACGGGTAAAGTGGCTCGAGGCGGACGGATTGAGGCTGTCACCACTGTCGCGGCTCTCACTGCTGGAGGCATCGTCGTCAGACTCCCGCGGTGACGAGCAGGGGGAGGAGGCCTCCACCTCCTCAAATTTACGCTTCAGTATGCCGCTCATGGTGGCGAGTCCGCACCTGCCACAGAATGAAAGAGTTCACCAGCGGCCCGGCACTGCGCCTCCTGCTGGCACCCAAATTTAGCAACATGCTAAAAAATTCATACCACATATCGTAGGTGGGAAGGGGCCACTAATTGCTCAATTCTCCTTAGTCCCCCCCCCCCGCCCCAAGTCACTAACAGCATTCCTACAGTCCTCTTTGATTTGACGAATTGATGGCATGTTTGTTTATATACTCACTAGGGGAATTTTATGAAAATCAGTCAAACGTTAAAACCTGTCACTGGATTCGGAAACTCTCACCAGAGGTTGTGCGACGCGGGCATTCATCTGACGTGACAACGCGGCAGTGTATTTCTTGATTGAAAATAACCGTTGACTTAAAAATTAATTACATTTCTCTCCCTGCAGAACATGGGAGTAGGCTGCCTGTAGAGGGTGTACCTGGAATTTTGATTTTGGGACACAAACACACACACACGCACACACACACACGTTGCATGCACCCTGACGCTACAGAGGAGGAACCGGGGAGCGGTAACCCCCAGTACTGAATTTGACTTCATTGCCCCTCCCCCAATAAACAGACCTTTGCATTTAAATTACGAAGCTGTGTCCCTCACAATATCAAACTCTCTCCTACGCTCTTAACACTCTCGATGCAAGAAGAAACATCCACATCAATGTGTAAATAAACGAATTAAGCCGCCATGCCGCTGGAGTGGGTTCAGGGCAGAGACGTGGGAAAGCCGCGTCTCACCCTGCTGACGCGGTGCTAAGTCCCCAGTAAACAGTGCGTGCATTTATAAAAGGGCTGCTCAAAGAAAACAAGAGAGAGGGAGAGGGATGCGGCGCCCATTTGATCTGCCTCAGATCCACAGTCCAGATGTTGCGGTGGAGGCAGGTGGTCTCGAGCCAAGCAGCGGGAGCTGGACCTCTCCCGTATGGGCGGCATCGCCTCATTAGCAGTGCAACGGATTTAGGACACGAAGCCCAGCACCACCCCCGCCCCAACCGTAGTGTCTGGGCTTTCAGAAATGTTATGTTTCCATGGCTCTCCCTACAGTCTTCCCATCTCTATCTGGTAACTGGACCACAGGCGATGCTGGGAAAAGCCAGTTCTGTTGCATTGATTTGAAAATTCTAATTTAGAATTAAGAAGCATTAGAAGCCGTTAAAAAAAAAAAAACTACAGGTGCGAAAGCAAGGGCCTGTATTTTGCAGAATGCTTTAGCTACTTGAGAATCAAAAACTCAAATCTCATTTTGATAAGCTAAAGGTTAAAAAAAACAGCAGACAGGTAGCGGTGTACTGTATTTGAGGCACTACTCTGATGGGCCTCATTTTAATTCGTCAGGATACGAAGGTTTATCTGAAATAAAACTGCGACTAAATTTTGCCCAGGCGTCTAAACAGACGCTGCCGGGATGAA
>JAODLD010000001.1:45559074-45574017 GCA_026781065.1 Mormyrops boulengeri
GTAGTTAATGATTACAAATTTCCCATTATGGATGTTACCATTAAATAAAGCTATGTGTACCTCAGTTTTATTAAGATTAACCCTTTTTTTTTATTTTTTTTTTTTTTTTTTATATATATATATATATATTTTTTTTTTTATTTCAATTTATATCTTAAATAAGATCTAATGCTCATTGGCTACCTCAACAGTTTTAACTTATTAGTCTCATATGTTCTGAATATCTTCAGGGTACAGACATGTGAGCAAGACTGCAGCTAAGACCCTGGATGAGTTTGAATATGACAGCCCTTCCATGAAAACCGAGGTGCCTGGACCCAGGTCCAAGGTGAGCAGTGTACAGACGCTTGTGAATGGTCACATTCCTCGCTTGCTTCCCGAATATTTTCCGGACCTTCAGATACCTCTCGTGCTTTGAATGTCACATTTGTCACAGACAGTCTGTTGCCCTTCTAATTTATAGTTACAAGGTTGTACTGCTGCTTTTCTCAAAAAGACAGGTAATGTGAGTTATGGGGTTATTTGAGCGCCGCATGAGCTTATTTAAAATGCATTTTCTCGCTGCGCCTTATTTGGCAGTGTTTGATAGTGATTATAACATCACTAATGTGCAGTTTAGATGATGCTGGGAAATGAGATGTAGAGTGGCTGGGGTTGTGATTTAAAATTGCCGTTGAGCAGATATTACATTAGAGTAACGGCCTCTCTGCGTTCCCTGTGTGGAAACTGGAAAGGATCCTTCAGGTTACTTAAGGATCCGCTGAAAGGCTTAAACTTCTGTTAGATAATGGGATTGTCAGCAACAGGATTTCGACCTTGACGTTTTTGTAATTGACACAGTGGCAGGTTGTGTGTTTGTCTATCCTTCGGGATGTTACAACCACCGAACAGCCGAGAGACCAAGAGTTCAAATAACTAAGGGGATCTTCTGTTGTCTTTCTCTGCTTGCAGGAGCTGATGAGGCGGTTGGGGGAGATCCAGGTGAGAACTGGCAGGGGAACACTGATCCTCCATTATCGCCACGCTTCCTTGAACTGTTCACCTGAAACCGACACTGTTCGTCCTTAAGGAAGGTTTACTTGCTGGCTAGTGCTGTTGCCTCACACCAGTAGGTTCGCGGGTTCGAATCCCACCTCCCTCTTTGTGTGAGGGGGAGGGTTTGCGTGTTCTTCCCACAACATGCCAGTTTCCATGAACAGTTAAAAGATGTGCAGTTAGGTTTCTCTAAACTTCCCATAAGGTGTGATTTTTAGGCCGACATGTGACCAGTGATGGACTGGCATCCCATCTTTGTGCTCCAAGCTACCTAGAATGGGCCTGCTGTTCTTCGAGTGGAAGTTACACTGGAGATAGGGACTCCCTGGAATTTTCGGGGACCCCCCCCATGAATGTATAGTAACATTACACACAAAATTCTTGTTTAAATAAGAGATCCTCTTAGGTTTACATAAGTTTATGCATCTGCTTGACCTGGTAGATCCTGTTTCTGAAACTGTTTGCAGATGACTCTTTCAGCCAGTGTTTCTTATTGCGTTTGGAACGCAACTCTAGTCTCATCAGAAAACAAGTGGATTTAGATACCTTATGCTGGTAGCTCCTGTCGTGCAAGTTGTCTTGCCTCTTGAAAATGGTCCCCTGCTGAGGGTGAGTTGGCAGGTTTCAGAATCTGCCCGTTGGCTGACCTTAAGTGTGACGTAGTCTAGCAGATTGCCATCTTGGGCTGTATTATTGCTGCAGAAGGACTGGGACACACTGAGCCGGTCATGACATTTCATAGCATAAAGATGTTCTTGGACCCCAGAGGAGGAGATGCATAGAGCGAGAAGCACTCGGCCCTTTGCCTCTTTGTGGCCGTGGGCTTTGGGTCTGTTTTGGCTGGTTCCCGTCCCATTTTTATGTAGATCAAATACTCTGTCTCGCCAGGGCCTAACGTGCAGGCGCAGTGTCTTGGGGTGCTAGAGGGTCCTACGGTCTTTGGGATCTGAGCCAGGAAAGAAGTGGGTTACTGAATGAGGACACGTCGTCTAGCAGTGTGAACATTTCTGGACCACGGCGGAACGTTCCAGGCTGGGCAGGAGGGAGCTTATTTATCCCTATAGGTGGTGGTGTTCGTAGTCTGACCAGTGTTTTGTGGAGGACACGGTGTCTCCCAACATGCATGACTGAAGCACCGATGCATGCTTACGGTTTACATGACACCATATGGGAGTATAGCCCGGCACGATGTAGCCTTCCGTGTGGGAGTATGGCCCGGCCCGGCACGGCGTAGCCCAGTGTTTCCAGTATGTAGAGTCATGTTGTACCTTGAAACTGCACACTTTCTGGCTCAATAATGGAGCGTATTCCCAGAAGTAGAGTGGATGTTCAAGTCATCCGTGTCTTCCTGCAGAATGTGGGTGCCGTCCACTTCTTCTGCAACTATGAGGAGAGCAGGGGCAACTATCTGGTGGACGTGGACGGCAACCGCATGCTGGACCTGTACACCCAGATCTCCTCCATCCCCATCGGTGAGTATTACACCTGGCTCGCGTTGTCCTCCTCCACCCCATCGCTAAAGGTAACCTGATCCATTTTAGAAAGCGAGCCTTGTAAATAAACCCCATGTTAGATACCGAAGTTGGATAAGAAACCTTCTAAAAATACCAGAACGGAGGCAGTGGGGGGGGGTGGTGTTTGCAGAGGCTGATGAATAGATGCTGAAAGTAGAGCAATGTATTTCTGAGCGATTTCTAAGATGTTTTGACGCACGGGCCTGTGAACAGCGATGAGCCAGATACAGTGTTTTTTTTTTTTTTTTGTGTTTCCCCCCCCCCCCGGGGGGGGGGGGGGGGGCGTTCTTCTCAACCCATTGTCAGCTAACGGAGTTATCAAGTCTGCCAGGAAACACGGAATCAGCCGTCCAAGGGGAAAAAAACCACCCTCTTCATTATGTACCCCCCCCCCCCATCCTAACTGACGGCACAGTCTATATCAAAAAGAAATGTCTAATAAACAAAAGCTAAATGACAAAAACAGACCCCACAATGCTCCCAGCAAAGGATTATACTGGGAAATGAACAGAAACAGAACCACACAGACTAACATACGGTGTAATACACTGTGTAACTTACAGTCCTGCTGTTTTCCAAATTTATGCTCCCATTCAAAATCATACCACCGTAATACAAATGCAACCCTGTTTGCCTAAATCTGCCTGGAGTTGTGCATGTGCGTGCGTGTGTGTGTGTGTGAACTCCTTCTATCTGTTTCCTTTGTCACTCATACATATTGATGCCCTCCTTGACAAGAGCAACTTGCCACTCTTACCATAGTCTACCTTATGACACGCATTTCAATGACCTCTGACCCCTGGAAGTGTACAGGATAAACGATGGACAGAGCCGGGGCAAATGAGTCGGGTTTAGTTCATCTTCTGGACACACTGCAATTCCATCTCCTTAAAATCATCATAATTAGTTCCCCCTTGTTGAAAGCCCATTCATGTTGTTACCCCATAGCAGATGCTGCGCCCAGCTTTGATACCCAAAGTGGTTTCCATGGAGATTCTACTACACTTGTACCATTAGTGATTTCATATCTAAAGCTAATTCTATGGCCCACCAAGCACATGCACACCTTTATATCTGAAGCACATCTCAGCGATTGTACTGCGGCGTACTAATGAAAACAAAGGGCCCATTATATAATACTAAATTTTTGATCTAAGCAGTTCTTAAACTGTCAGAAGATTTGATAATGGCCGCCACCACTTTAGAAGCTATGCAGCTAATTGATGTTTAGATATCGATTCATTTCTTGTGTTGGGTTAAGGGGGGTTAAGATCTGATGCTTGAGAAAGCAAGCAAGCACACACACAGGTTTGTGATTATATCTTTGTGGGGACTCTCCATTCATTTCCATGGGGAAAACACTAATCCTAACATGACGACCTTAACCCCTAACCAGCCCTAACCTCAACCATAAGTAACCAAACAAAATACGAGATTTTTGGCATTTTTAGTTTTTTGATTGCATTATTCACAGATGTTTGTGGGGACCTGAAAAATGGACCCCATAATGTAAAAATAACAGATTTGTATTACATTGTGGGGGGCGTTTGGTTCCCACAATGCAAAATATACATGATACACACACACACACACACACACACACACACACACACACACACCAGAATCTGTTTTACTGTTTTGAGGGCCAGGCAGCCAAAACGAGACCCTTTTTGCAATGAAATACCTGCTTCCAGAGGAGAAAATCTGCCTTCAAACAGTTCTGGAGCTGTGTCTGATTTCTTGGCAGTAAAAAAGCTGTACGGCCTCCTTACAGTCTCCCCCCCCCCCAACCCCAACCAAAATCAAAGTCTGGGACCTGGCGCACCATGAGCTGGCATGACATCATATACACAGTACAGTATGTAATGACAGGAGACTCTGCTGCTTCACGGTTTACCAGGCAGCCAGGGTGGGGGGGGGGGGGGGGGAGTGTGCACGTTATTATTCAGGAGCCATGCAACGAACCCTTTTTCACCTGATTCCAGAGAGCCACGAGGAGGTGGTGGCAGGGCGAGAGAAATTCCGGTGATGAGAAAAGAAAATCGTGCAGAGACAGGAAGCGTACATGCCCCGCTTTCCCTGAAGGCGAGCTCGACGAGTAACCCCAGGCACAGCACCCCCTTTGGACGGAAAAAAAGCACTGCGATTACGGCCAAGGGTAAGGGAGGGTCTTCCCATCCCCGTGAGTCAACGGCCGCCGGCATGACATGCGGAATTCAAGTCATGCGTGCCAGCATCAGGCAGCGCCAACCTACACCCCCCCCGTGGCATCCGGCTCAGAACGACCGGCACGGAAGCCCCCGGAAACGGCCACTGACCTGTCTCCGCCGGTGCTCTCTGGCTCCTCCGCCTCCTTAGTGGAGCACTGAAAAGACAGAGAAGAAGCACACAGACAATCAAAATGAAGCGATGCAAAAAGCGGTGAGGCTTTGTGAATGAAGTACTCCCATACTGCTCTAGCCTACTGACGTCTGCTGACCCCTGCAGTCTGGGGCCATGAGGAAGAGAGAGAGAGGGATAGAGAGATGGGGTGAGGGGAAGTTTACTTTCCCAGACCCTATTCCAATACTGGTGCCATATGCTTTATTGTTTAATGTTGAAGCTCACTCTCTCTTTTGCTTGAATGTTCCCTCTCTTTCTCCGTCTCACTCTCTCCCTCTCTCTCACACACTCACACACACACACTCTCTCTCTCCCTCTCCCACTTGCTCACCAACCACACAAAGACTCATTAGCTTCCACTGGCTGGAAAGCTGGAGTCTGACTGGAGCAGAGACAGCCTGCAAGATCACATGGGTGGGATGTCTGAGAGAGAGAACGAGAGAGAGAGCGAGAGAGAGAGAGAGAGAGCGTGTGAGCGAGAGGAAGAGAGAGAGAGAGAGAGCCATGCGTACTGGCGTTCCCAATGTCTGTGGATATTTTTACAGTGCAGAGCCAAGGAGGGGGGTGCCGCAACTTGGCCAGACACACAGGGGCACGAATTTGGACTGGGGGAGACCCTCCCCCCCACACTTGGGTCACACATCAGGGAACCCCTGCCTTAAGACTTGGAACCAGGGGTCTGCAGGCTCAGGCACATTTTCTCTCTCATTTAAATGATTCAATTAACAAAGTTCACTGAATGACTATTACAACTTTTGATTGTAATTTGGGTAACAAAAAAAAAAAAACAAAGTTGACAATCACTGAAAAAAGCATCTCTGAAATAAATACAGAGATAATTCTCTAAATAAAGGCTTCAGTGCCTTGAGAAACAACACAGCAAATACTCTGCACATTATAAGAGTGTGAGATTTCAAAGAAAATGATCTAGGTTCATTGTATGTTGGTTGTGAAATGAAAACTTCAGCAAACAAAAATCGCACACAGAAGAGCTCACTGCCTAATCACGGTTTCAACTGTATCGATGATTCACTGGCTAATTAGCAGAGACTGACACAGGCCGCACGCAACACAAACAAAACAGGTGCTGCCGATTTAATTATTAATCAGTGCAAACGGCCAATTTGCGAGGGTGGCCTGACGCTGTAAATCAGAGCGGATTTTCAGTGGCTAGTGGGTCTGGAAGGTGTCGGTGGAGGTAGTGGGTGGGGAGTTTGCATCTATTGAGCTTTAAGCACTTCCTTCCCCAGGAAAGCTGGACAGACTCTGGCAGGGAGGTGCAGGCTGTGGAGTTACAGAGAAGTTGGGGTGGGGGGCATTAGAGGAGGAAAGCACTGCATAGCTTTATGCTCAATGATTTATACCCAGCAGGATAACATGGCCGCAAGAACAGCTTCCACTGCTATCGATCTGAGCTTACAAAACTACATTCTGCCAGGGCGCTGTGGTTTGACTGACCGGAAGGCTGCCTCCACTGGGAGGATACCAGCCTACAGCTGCTCTACTGCTGGCTTGGGTCACTGGGGGCTACTTATGGCAAACGCCAGATTTCACTACACAGCATCAAAGTGGAGACATAAGATAATATCTCAGGGGTGGGGAACCTGATCTGTGGAGAGGGGTGTGGGTCTAAGTTTTTTGGATGGCCTCTAGATCACCCAATAACAGTGGGTCCCCAGGACTGAAGTTGAGAACCACTGTTTTATTATTGGCTGATTGAGAGGTCATCCCAAACACCCGCACCCTCCAAAGATTAGATTCCTCACACCTGATCAATTTATCTATCTATCCATCCATCCATCCATTTATCCACCCATTCACACTCATCCTGTACAGTCCATTAGTATCTAAATGAAAATGGGAAGTATTTTTGACTATTGTGATGGAATTGCATCATCACTCTATGCCAGAAACAAAGACAAGCGTGTCTGCGATTCAACCCGCCAACCCTGGAGGCACCAGGAGACAGCGCTACCCACTCAGTCACTGCTCTGCTACACACAAGTAAGATGTATTCCAGAAAAAAAAAGTAATTATAAAATTAAGGAAATATTTCTAAAAGGGATTTGTTCAGCTGTAAATACTTTGAGCGAGAAAGATTAGGGCATTAACTTTTTTACTGTTTATTTTTACGTCTGATGGTCACTGACAAAAATCGGCAGGTTTAAAACGAACTGCCCCAAAGCGCGAATCAGTTTCACTGAAAACCTGAAAATTAAGGGTTTGAATCTGGCTAGACGCATCGTAATGGAGGTGGGGGTTACAAATGCATAATTACACACCTTTGAGCACAGCGCGATTTTCCTTAACACTGCACATGCACAGCCCGCAGGTTATTCAGCTGCGTCTCCGCCGCGGCGCGCCGTGCGCGACCCCGCTTCCCGGGTCGCTCGTTGTTTATTTTCATGCCTGCCTGAATCCCATTCCCCTTTCGATTTAATCTAGCCTTTCCCAGGGATGCTGACTGTAATGTAATGTTAAAAAAAAGTGTAATTTACATAAAGGAAGCCGGTCATCTCGGCTAAGCCCAAGGGGGTAGCGCACAATTCTAATGATCTATGGGCTGCTGGGTGCCCCGCTACAGACCAGGGTAAATTGGATGAAACAAGACCGGATGCATTTTTCATTTCCTTTTTAGAGGGTGCTATATAATAACCGTACATGCCTTTTACATGTAATGAATAATATCATCCAGCGCAGCTCATGGATTGACATGGTTTGATACCAAATATTGCCATGGACTTACATAAATAAAATATATACTTATATATATAAAAATTCACAATTACCTCTATAACACATGTAAACGAGGGACCAAATGATCACGGATATCCGTATTGTTGCGGCACTGTTAAAATATGCTGCAAACATTCAAAATGTTCTGACACAAACTGAAATCATCACCAAGTTTTATACTTCATACTTGACACAATACTGACAGGCCTGTGCACTTTTAGTTTTGATTAAATGTTAAAACGATAATTTAGATAATACCTGTGTAAACTATGTAAACGGTAAAATGTGCAATAACACTGATAATCTCTAGAGAGCCGTAGCTGCCTTCTGCCATGTTGTCATTAACACTAAACGAAGCAGGTCCTGACTGTGCTGCAGGCTGTGATTGGTTAAGGAAGTGAAAGACAAGCCCCTCCCTTGTTCACCCAGGGATACACTGAACTCGGCAGAATCAAAAGGTCCCATTAAGCACCCAAGTCTGGTTGATGTTAGACAGTATTAACATGAGTTTTCAAAATCTATGTAGACAACTAAAGTTTTAATGAAACCAACCGTAAACCACAAAATTATTGTTCTATTTAAAGTTAGGGCAAGTTTGTATTTTTTGTAAGTAAATACACATTATACCTATTTTGTTTTCCAACCGTGTGTGTCACATGATATTCATATTTTTGTGGGGGGCCGTCCATTCATTTCTATGGGCATAACCTTGATCCCAACAATTACAACCTTAACTCCTACCCAGCCCTAACCTTAGCCATGAGTAACCAAACTAAATAGTTTTTTGATTGCAGTCACACATTTTTATAAAATTGTATTTCCCTTTGTGGGGATGGGAAAATGGTCTCCACAACGTCAAAATAACAGGTCACATTGTGGGGACATTTCGTCTCCACAATGTAATGAATGCCCTGACCACACACACACACACACACACACACACACACACACACACACACACACACACACACACACACACACAGGGTACCAGCAAGTGTAAAATATTTTTCCAGAGACTACCTACACCACCTTCTGCTATGCAAAATATAAAACTGTAAAATTTGATTTGAAAACAGCAGAGGTAGAATTTGTAGAATTTCCTACAAAACAATGTTAAAGGTAGCAGGTTAGCTCTCCTCAGAGTGAAGAAATGTCAGGTTTGCTCTTGCACAGCACCTCAATCAGCCACAGACAGGGAGACGGAGAGGGGGAAAGAGAGGAGACAGCCCAAACCAGACCCATGCTACCCCTCAGTCATGACACACTTGTGTGTTCACTTACCACTGCAGTCTACCACCAGTGAAAGCATTCACTCACTCACACACACCTCTGCAGCCAGTGCCACACAATGCAGACCCCCACAGTGAGCAGCAGTGGCGTGTTGGTGCAAACTTAGTCCTGTACAGGTTCCCTGAGTCGGCTGCCTTGTTATATACAAAGCAGAGGAAAGGAATACAAGTTGATCACACGCTTAAACTATTTAAAACATAAACTACCAATTTCAGCAGGAAAGAGGAAAGAGGTGAGCTCAGTGCCCGCGCAACGTGGTTGTACCAAACACAACAAAGAAAATAATTAATCAAATAAACGATGAGAAATAGTGGTTGGCCTGGTTGTTACGAGAGTGTGCAATTCCTGGATCGCAGTGAAACGGCTCCTAGTGTTTCTCAATGGGTCCATACAGCAACATGGCGGCACAGAAAATAAAAATCCAGACCAAGATTTTGTTTCAACCAGCCAGTTGAGTAATTTATGATTATGATTCTTTATACTCAACTCACCCTTCCTCACCTAGATCCCTTTATTATATATATACTCAGTGACAGGAAAAGTTAAGCACCCAGATGGAGTGGTGTAAATGAAATGAATCTGCATGTGGTGAAAGGTCATGTAACTGTATCACAATGATTATAATATCTAATACCTCAACATGACGCAGGCAGTCCATAGACACAAGTTCCGTGTGTGGACGGGCGTTGTCTTGTAGAAAGATTGTACCGCGGTGCTGTCTCAGGAGGGGTAAGTCATGCGGACGCAGGATGTCACTGACGTAGCGCTGTGCCTTCAGGGTCCCCCGAATCACTACCAGACATGACCTGAAGTCATACCCTATGGCTCCCCACACCATGATGCCAGGAGTAACACCGGTGTGTCTCTCCACAACATTGGCAGGATTGGTAGAACACACACACATACATACATACATACATACAGCATACATACATACAACATACATACCTACATACATACACACAGTTGTGTTATGTGTTCACTTTAACTGAGGAAGATTCCCTACCATCCAGGAAATGCATTTCATGATCCTAAATGGATGTCTTGGTGATTAGGAATAGAAATAAAAACACTTTTCATTAAGAAGAATGCCATACCACCCTCTGGCAAACTAAACCCACGATCTCAGCGGGCAAATCAATGACGTGGATGCATATAGGCCGATATCTACAGGCAAACAGATATGTACGATTTTTATTGTGAGCATGACGAAAACCAACATAAGGAAGTTAACAATCACACCTAATTTTCTCATTGCTGTCACATTGTAAACAGTGCTTTTTAAATATAAACACTGCCTTCTTTATATTCAGTGTGAGACGGCAGGCTGATTTCACCTCTGTCTATAAACCACAATCATACACAACTTAATCCCAAAGCCAGAATTCCTTATAAAGACTGTAATATTACCACACTCCTTTGGATGGCCCATATTTTTGTCTACCTTACTGTCTCTCTTCTTTTTTCAGCAGGATATCAAATTAACTGAGGTTGTGAAAGAAGCCATGAAATATATATGTGCTTCAGAATTAATCAATTTTAATTTGTCTGGCCGGGTTCTGCATAGTTATATTGAGGTCATATGCAAAGCAGATCCTCATTCCAGAGCTTCACCATCGACATTCGTCTTTTCTGCTGGAAGCAGACAAAATAAAATGGATGAAGACACCACTGAGATAGCTGGTGCAGCCGATTTTGTTTTTCGTTTCATCAGGACACATCAGGAAAATATCTTGACATCATTCCCGTTTCATTGCACATGTCAGAATAGGGTTATCGCTCCATCAGAGAGAAAAAACTCGTGCTGGTTGCAACTCAACAAATACTTATTATTATTATTATGTTAGATACAACATCTCAAACAAGGAAATGAATGTTTGTTTGGATCTTCCGCAAGAAACTGCTTATAGCCAATGATTTGATGTTTCGAACATCAACTGAACAAAATTCATACTGTTTGACGCATTCATGTTGCATCCGAACACTTTCTTGGTTGCAAATGAATTGCAGCAACATATTCGGAAAATATGCAGCAACTGTGTTGCATGTGTTCCAGATTTGAAAGGCAGTGGACTAGTCTAATGTCAGTGGAAACACTGGAACGAGTGCCATATTGAATCATTGTTTTCAGTGTTTTTTTTTTTTTTATCTCATTCTACAGTGCCATTGTTGTTACTTGTCTGTGTTAAGAATTTTTGGATATCATTTTTGGCCAAAATGTGCAACTCCCCAGTGATTTCATGAAGACACTCCCAATCTGGTATCGGAAGAGATGTTCAGTAGCATCAGGTTAACACAGCTTTCTTTTCCTGTTTGAAGTATGAACTTTGATTCTGTCCTTTGCAGGATGAAGGACAATCTTGCTTGTAAGTGATGAGATGGGCTCAGGAGGAATACCTGGATGTTGTTGGAGACTAACTTACATCCGGAGTGGGATACATCAGCTTTGTTTAACTGAAGCCTATCACTCCCATCCCTTAAAAATAGACACTTCCCCATCTCCTGTCCTCCATTGTTCCGTCTGGAGTCAATTCTCTGTTCTGACAGCCTCGCAATGGGCCCTGGAATCCTTTGCTTCAGCTGGATTTAATTAAGGCTGCAAACCCCCACCCCTTTACTCCTCCCGGCTCCCGTCCTCCCTTAGAGCAGCGGGATCCAGATGGGTCAATCTAACAGTTAATTTATCTCCTCTTGAGTTAATAGCCGAATAAACCAAATGAAGGGCAACCACAAACATGAATTACTTCATAAAAAAAATAGCTGTCCATATGTTTGTCTTTAGAATAAAACTACAGTTGCAGAGAAATCGAGGTCCATTATCTTGGATTTGTATTTTTTCCATATGATTCCAATATACAGTACTTTCATATTCAAAAGCTATTCAATATCTACCTTGGTTCGGGTTCTATGAAAAGGGCTTTTTTGACCCACTTACCCATAATTATTTGTATAGCTTAACATACAGCTTTTCATGGCAGACTGAGTGAAGGACCCAGAACTACAGGTTTGGCCGAACCATAACAGTGGGCATCTGCTGACAGATCCCCTTCCAGTCTGTTTGTGATGAGACGCTTCTGGGAGCTGGGGGGAGCGCTCTCTATCCACACGGTCCTGTCACCCTGCTGGGCGCCAGCCCCTCCAGACCCAGCTGGGGGTCCACAGGGTCCAACCTGACACAAAACTCCGGAGTGTTTACCGTTACGCAACAGGACACAGACCTCCGGAGGGCCCAGACGGCTCTGATGGTGCCCTCAATGGAGAGAAATGGTCATTTGATGACTGACAGTCTGTCTGAACCGCTGGGCACATACAGAAATAGTAGAAGGGCTGACCAACGAGTGGTGTGGAACCTGATGAGCTGATAGTCATGTTTATAGCCCTCAAATGATAAAGAAGTTACGCCACAAGGGTGGTTATACTTTGTCTTTTCCAGACAACCAACTCAACGCCTCAGTGTGCCAACAATAACATCCATTGAAGACTACAAAAAAAAAGCTTTCATTTTAATAGTATTCTATGCTGCAACAGTTGAGAATTGTGTATGCCTGCCCATATTATAACAGTATTTAATAAATTATTATATGCTTTCAGGATAGACTCTAAATTGCAATTATAATGGGTTTTAATTTTAAAAATTGCAATATTTATTAATAATGTAGTTTCAATTTAGGTTCATTAGGTTCAATTTCTCGGTGCCAGTTTTAAATAGCAAATAATAAACTTGAAAGACCAATACTATTTTAGTGAGACACTGTCCATAGCATATAGCTTTTTAAAAAAAAAAATCGGTTTTATCTGGGTTTTATTAAAGCCATTTATGGTAATGACGTGAAAAAATGCACCCACATATTTATAATGTGAGATATTTGGTTGACGCAGCTCAGAATTTGGGGCGAGTTTCATAAAGCCGTTGTGCCTGTTTGGGGGGGAAAAAAGACATAATGCATGTTTCAAACTAGTTTAATAAAAAAAACATCTTAATAATAACACCACCATAATAATAATAATAAATAATAATAATAATATAAAACAACTGTTAAAAAGGTTATTTTTTATTCTTATTTATTCTTCTTCCTTTATTTATTTAGTGAGCAGTTGTCAATATCCAAAGCTACATATAATGAGACAGCGGGCTCAGGCAGTCTTTGGGCAACTGGGGGTCCTTAACCTTGCTTAAAGCACAATGGTGATATCACTTTGTTGACAACGGGATTAGAACCAGCAACCTTCCGATCACAGGCACAGAGTCGGAACCCACACAGCCCACTCACCTTTATGAAATGTGGTACAAGAGTTGGGTAAATCTGCCCAGCATCTACACAAAGCACTAATTACTGGTGTCTATGTCCAAATACTGACAAGACAGACATTTGTACCACTGAGTAACAAACTAAAGATCTACATGTGACTCTTAGAAGCGCAGCTGCCTCCCTAATCAAGTTTCCAATGTGACGAGTTCATACAGACAATTGTTTCTCTCGTATTGATCTTTTGCAGAAGACATACATGCAAAGCGGGCTATCGTTAATGAAGAGAAGTAACAGTGCATCAAAATACGCTGAACATATGCATTTTTAATTTTGTTAAGAATGTTGTCAGGAGTCTTCCATGAAATTAAGGAAATGCTGCTTCAAAAATATTCTCTGACTTTAAGCGAATGCGTAGGGTGATGTAAATTTGACTTAATAATTTACTCTGCATGATGGCAAAAAAATAGGTCTATGTCTGTTTTAAAATGCACTTCATGTGGAAGCCAGAACATGGCCCTTATTTCTGCATGACAGGACAAACTGGCCCGGATTTACAGAGGGTGCCTCATTCTGAATGGGGAGCTCAGATCATTAAAAGCTTCATATGCAAAATGCAGATAGACGTTTGGCATTTACAACTTGAAAGTGCACGGTTGAAGGCCTGTGTCTCAGCGGGAAACCAGGTGGAAGAGAGGCTGATCTCATAACATCTACAGATGATGCTGGAAGATATGTAGTGCAAAGAGAACACAGGTCAGATGTATTCAGGGTTCATTGTCTGCATTGTGGAGGCTGATGTGCTGTTAAATTATACATGAAAGGACCAATTTGTATATTGTCTTGGCAGGTCAAGGGTTAGCTTCCCTCTGGGTTCCCTATTATCAAAGGTAGGTATTTAATTAAATGTTTCATGCGACAGTTTCCATTTCATTGCTTCTAGATGCAAAACAATAATACAAGGTTCCGGAACGTGTAAATAAATATTGACAAGATGTTTTCACCATGCACATTTCATGAAGGTTCATGAATATTTCAGCACTCAAATCTTAGAATACAGTTTTAAAAATTCTTTTATGCTGATATTTTGTTGTGATTCGCGTTGCAAGGAAAAATATGCAGCAAATAATATCCCTGTGAAAGCCAGTAATGTTGGAAATAATCTTTCACCTAATCATAAAAAAATACAGATGAGGAATAAAGTTAGCATTTGCATGGCATAATAATGACTTCACAGTTACCCAGTTTGCTGTGTGACTCAGTTTAGCGTCACCATGTCATGAAATAGATTTCAAATGCGGAGGGGCAGCTCTAGCACAAAATTCACCCCTCAGCTGGAATTTGGATAATTCCCAGGATTTTGGAAATATCAGGCTCTGCCTAATTGCTTTGTTAACCCCAAGTGTAGATGAGCAGAGATGCAAATAAACAAACCAACGAACAAATAGCGAATGAATGCAGACAAAATGGACATCAGCCTGGTTTGATATCCACCGGAGGTTGGGGAAAAGTCCACAAATGATACGCAAAGGAAATACGATTCACACACAAAAGGAGCCGCTTCAACGAATGGTACATGCTAGCCGATTTATGCAAATGAGGCTTCCCCCCCATCAGCTCGTTTGTGGACTCACGGCTGCCCTGGGCTATAGACATCTCCAGGCACACACTGGGTTGGGGGGGGGGGGGGGGGGGGGGGGGGGGTGCGGCGGAGTGAGGAGCCCACCGGCGGGCACGCT
>JAODLD010000001.1:45588310-45609162 GCA_026781065.1 Mormyrops boulengeri
GCACAAATAATAGAGCGTTATACTCTTAGTTATTTATTAACCACAAACTAAGCCTTAGTTACATACTGATCTCATATTAATTCATTAATAATGCATCTTTTATCTCATGCAGTTATTATAAGCTATCTGTTAACTCTGTAAACTTTTGTGAACTACTGAAGGAACAAGTCATGAATAGTACAAGTGAAATACTGATCTCATAATTGTTCATCATTAACGAATCATGATGCATCTTTATCTCAAGTTGCCAATGTATTTGTTCATGATTTATACTTCAGTAGTAATTGAGTTACTACTAGTATTTGTGCCCCCTCAAGTAAAGTGTTACGGAAAAGTATAGTGATGCAATAATGATGTTCATCTGCGGCATGGGAAATGGGTACATAATGGGCTGTAAAGGTACACGATAGGCCTACTTGTTGTGCGCTATTTGGTTACATTGTTTTCGATTCGGTACGCACAATGAAACTAATGAATGCATTTATTGACACAGGCAGAACCTAAATTAAGTAATTGTTTAACACAGAAAAGATTATGCTAATTGTAACTATGAGTTGGATACGGCTAATGCTGGTTTCAGTCATAATCGGCGGTCTCAGAGCATTTCCCAATAAATTACACCAGCACCGGAGAGAATGTGGTTCATAAGACCAAGACTGTCGGTTGCCTCTGTTATACTGAACTTGGATGTGTTGCTGGAAATACATCCAATATGTTAACTCATTTGAGACGAGGTTATCCGAGTGTGTGTACAATCAGAGCAAGGCAGCAGCAGCCTCTGCAAATTAGTCTCCCCGGCGGCATTTTGCCAGGAAATTCAGACCAGGCTAAAAAAAATTATTACGGCTATTAGACTGTTTATCGCTACAGATATGTCACTATTCTCGGTAGTAGAAAACAGGATTTAGCACATTATAATTGTTATGATGCAGTCTTATTTTTGATTTTTAAATACATATTTATTTTTATAATGTGCAAATAAGTATCTCGTTTTGTCATTCAGACAGGCTACGTTGACAGACATATTACCTTTGGTTCCTAATTGTTCGTGTTTGCGGTTTTAATAATAAATAACTTCAAAACAAATTTAGTTTTTTCCTGCTGTACCAAAATTCCACTGAACCTTGATTCCACAAAACTTAGATTCGTACCAAATCGTACATTTCGTGCAGGCTACCCTTACACCCCAGGTAATAAGGCCTATGTTATAATTGCACACCGTAGTCCCCTGCTGTATATGTAATTACATAAGCTGGATGGACAGAAGGATGTTAGAAATTATACACTACGTATTAATGGATTCCTTTTGGAAAGAGGTGGCATTTCTCATTTACTATTCTTCCAATGGAGAGCTTACAAAAGACACTTGTATCAAATCATTTTAGCCATGGGTTTCCTTCCATTGTTTTATGCAGTTGAGTTTTGACATTTATCGTCAACACTGGTCATCAAAAGAAGTGTGTGTGCAAAACGTTTCTCTGGAATATTCACTTTATGCATCAATTTTCTATACTTGCTTGTCCTATGCAGGGTAGCAGGGGATCCAGATCCTATCCTGGAAACTAAGGAGGCAAAATCATTCCAGGGCACAGAAAACACACAGAGACACACAGGGGCCATAAATAGGGGGAAGTTACTACAATTCCATCGGCCCTAATCAACAAGGGTCCTAAAAAATTGTATTGGTTTGGGTTAGGGGCCCAATATAATATACTTTCATGGGGCCCAAAATCTCTAGTGGCACTTCTGTACACACACACACACACACACACACACACACACACACACCATTCACACACAAATTGAAATGTATGGAGAAAATTTGGTAGTAATGACATCATTTAAAATGTATCAGGTATCAGGTATATCTGGGATAACTGATGCTACAGAAACAATTAAAAGACACTTCTAACTTAAAATGTTAGTCTGCGATTGGAGGAATTGTTTACTTTGTTATCTGACATGCATCACTCGTTTCTGTCCGCACGCTCTCACTCTGTCTGCTTTTAGCTTGGACGCAAAATCGATCTATTCATTTATTTATTTTCAAACCAGTAGTTGTGTGCAGGAAGCGGCGGACACAGGGGTGACCTGTAGCCCCCAATATTTCATGCTTTGTTATCTGACGTGCATCACTCGTTTCTGTCTGTACATATAGGATTCATGTTTGAAGAAATTTACATGAAGAAATTTACAAAGAAGAGGAGGCCATTCGGCCCATTAAGCTCGGTTTGTTTGATATAGGTCTACGCATGTTCTGCCCGCTTTATTAAACCTGATACTGACTGTAGCCATTTGCTGGACAAGACCCACAAATGCTTGATGGGCGGCTCGTTACTTTTGCAAGAAAGAAAGAAAACCAGACCACAGAGGTTAATTTTCCGTACCTTTCAGCTAATTCTCATGCTTGAGTGGTTTTGTAATATTTTATCTATAGTTACATAACTAATAACCGGAAAGATTCTGTTGCCAAACTGGAGTGTTCTTTCGCACTATGTGAGCAGTGAGAAACGGACGTTGGTGTTACGTGGAGATTTATTATCTATAATCTCCAAAATGCTTACTTCAATTTGGATTAAAGGGTCTGCTGAAAAAGATAAGTGTAAATATGAAAGGTATGAAACGCGCCGTTTATGCCCATACCGTAATCTGCAGGCTTGTTGTCCGTTGTGACCACTAGAGGGGGCTAACAGTCCATTTAAATCTTTGGTTTCCAATGAATAAAACAAATTTTGTTCGAGAGACACCTCTTATGAAGGGGGGAGTCCTCAGATTTTTATAAAAATATAATCAAAGCAAAGTTACTTTTTCAGAAGAACTCATTAGCAGTCACTTCGTGAGCAGTTTGCTTGGCCATTCTGTTTTCTCTCTCCACTGCATTTGGTGAATTGGTATAATTAAAACTGAGGAAGTATTCACTCTTTACTTTAGCTCGTTTTATATCTGCTGTTGTTGAATGAAGCTAATTGGGGACATATGTAGCGTGCGGTCTATTACCTGAAGGTAACAGACGGGAATCTGCAGATTAAACTCTGCTTTTGACTTGAGTGGATGTGCTAAGGAAAGGAAACCAATGGCCGTTATGTTCATTGCAGATTACGCTCACTCTGCCGTGCTTTTAGCTTGGATGTAAATCTAATCTAGTCCTTAAACAAAGACAGTATATTAAAATACAATACATTAGAATTAATTAATAATATATAGTGAAATACAATTATATTTAAGTGTACGGAGCACCTAAAGGGTTGAAAACCATTAACAGTATTGAGTTCCCTCGCAATTATTCTGCGTTCTCTCGTAAGCCTGCTGTGCTTCGCATTCCGACAGATCCAACGGTCATGGTCACCTTATAGATTTTTACTTTGAACTTACTCTAAAATAGACAAATTCAGAGATGTAGGAATCGGAGGACGTGTGTCCTCCAATATTTAAATCGAATTAATCTCCCCAATAAACTGCCATTTGTGTTTAAATTGTGTCCCCTAACCCCATAACATATTCTCTCCTACGTTTTCTCTCTCTCTCTCTCGACGCCTTTCATCTATCTATCTATCTATCTATCTATCTATCTATCTATCTATCTATCTATTCGCTTATTTCAAACCAGTAGTTCTGTGCAGGAAGCGGGGGACGCGTGGAGGTGGGGGTATTTCATTCCTGCCCCCATTTCGTTCATCTCCCGTGTTGATGTAGTATTAATGCTTTCATGTGTTTACCATGTACCATTGTTCATGCAATGTTATGGTAATACAGAATTTCAGGCACCGTCTATTATTTAGGGAACGCTGAAGAACTGAGAGGGAACGCAACGCAAAAGTTTTGCGATGGAGCGCAAAACGGGTTCAAGAGGTTTTCCAACCCTGTCCCTTTAGGGGCTCCGGCCTTTAGGGACTCATACCAAGATTTATTATCAATACTGTGTTATTTCCTGGGGACGTCTTCTTCTTTTCATAGTTATTGATTGTAACTACTTCTGGGCGAGGTGTTAAACGTTACGTTCAATGCATGCATATAGCGGCATTCACGATGCAGGCTTAAGTTATTTTGTTATTATTATTATTCTTTACAAAAAGTATGTTCAAACCGAAAAAACATCAGGAGGGAGATTCGTCCCTTGTCTATTTTTTAACCCCATCGATTACTTCATTGAACTTATTATAATAGTATATTCAGAGGTATAAAATCAACTTTCTTAACGCGCTGAACAAACTAGGTATACGGCTGAAACCGTTCGTATCCCTCTGAGCTGTACTAAATAATGCATCCCTCTCGGTACAGGCTATTCTGTGTCTCGGCGCTCTTATCGGCTGTTATCGGTTGCCGCGGCCGCTCATTAGGGTGATGAAATCAGCTTCCGATCGCTAGAAACTCTTATTCTCTGCTCCCTTTTGTGTCCGCGGGCATTTGTTAGATGGACCACTGAGGCGAGTTAGCTGCACTGGCCTATGTGTGTATAGCTGCGCCTGGAGAACAAGCCGCCGCTCCAGGCTGCGGTTCCACTGAGCACTCATTCCTGGATTTCAGCATGACTACAACAAAGAAAGTAGTAGCAGCAGGGTTAATGAAAATAATAATGAGAACAAGTTTCTGCATAAACTATACAGTCCATATAAGGCAACAGTCCTACTAGAGGACAAAAAATAGTAAAGAAGAAAAGGAATAGGCTACAAGAACTAGCCAACAACTGAGGAATGTAATCAAAAGCAAGTATATAAGGTGTAACACTGAACCCCTGATGTAATAATTCGAAAGATACAGATTAATGCTGACTGATCATAATCAGGGACAGCTATAATTAACAAGCTATAATTAAAAAATGCATGGCCTTTTAATCTGTGTTACATTGATACACTACAGTACCAGGAACGTTCTGTGGAGGATGGAGTACAACAGGTTTCAGAATAGGGGAAACAAACCATGATTACAATGATTTTGCCATGTTTAGATTTAAGTGCAGCTATTTAAACAGAGGACACTCCCTCATTGGCTGTTGGTGTAAAAAACAATAATAAAAAAAGAGTCGAGTGGAAGTTAAGGTTGGAGGTGACCTGCTTCAGCGCATCCGGCATTTGTCTGAGAAGAATAGAATATGCATGGTCTTGTCATCTGGTCTCTTGAGTTGCCTTGTTGGTTTTTCTCTTCTTATTTCCTGCTAGCTATGGAGAATCTCCCAGGGGAGTCTTCGCTTTTCATTCAAGGTCAGAGTAGCAGAGCAGAGAGAACAGACAAACATTTAGTACTATGTGTGTTTTTTTCCCCCTCAAAATTCCATCTTTAATGTGCCTTCCTTTGTTTTTGTTATCCATGTGTGTAAACTCATTTGCCCTGGCTGCGTGCTTTGCTTTCCATACCGGTTCGAGGGCTTTCCAGGAGTTCCCTGGCAGTGTGGCCTGAGAGTGTGTGAGAATCAGCACCGTGTGTAAGGCCCACCCTGGAGAGATTTGCCTCAATGGACAACCCCAATCTCTCCCCCCCGGCATGCCAGAGGGAGCCCAGTGACACCCCCGTGTAGTTCCTGAAGGCTTCATCTGAAGCCTCAAATTCCCTAGACCTCTTGGTGACAGTTGGTGTGGGTGTGCCGTTGTTTTTTTTTTCATTTTCTGGGATGGAGCAGAAAAAGGTTCCCTGTTTTTTTTCTCTTGCCTGGTTTTGAGTTTTATTCAAGGCCAGTTAGAAATTAGCCTTCCCAGACTGCGTAGACCTCAGCTACTGTGCAAGTGCAGCGGGGATCACTCTTTCCACCCCCCGTCTCTCGCTTCGACTCTTTCTGTTCTCATGTCCACTCTTTTCTGTAGCCGGCAGCAGGGGGATACGGTGTCCGCAACAATGGAAATTCAATCAGGAAACAGACCACCGGTGCTGAGTGGAACTGGGTCCACCACCTCCACCTCCCTATCCTCTTTCAGACCTCAGGCACCCAAAGCTACCAGTGAAGCAGCCCAAGAGCTCCAGAAGACTGCTAAGAAGTTTGAGAAATTTGACATCTCGCTTGGGAGCCTGAGAATGATGTTTGAGAAGCCACGGGCTGTGAGTATACCGTATACATCATGTAACTTTTTATATTTTCAAAAGCATGTTCTGCATTTACCTTCAAAGGTCTTTGTTTTTTGTGGCTCAGTGGCGATGGCCGCAATCCTTGCCTATGATGCCAGAAGTTTACTCTCTATGAAAAATTACACTGATTAAAACCAAACGAAATCAAAGCAGGTTGCCAAGCAAAAAGGGACCCAGACATCACAAAGTACTTTTCAGGGTAATTTGCAGGGGCTGGAGCCTAAATGTAATGTGTGAGGGAAAACCAGAGTAGGCACATGTAAGAAGGTAAAGCAGATGTTTTAAAATGACTCATTACATGCAGAGGATGAGGACTGTCTTTGTAGTCGTGCCATAGAGCGGAGTCCTCTGTTGTCTTGAGCATCCTGCATCAGCAAACCTAATGCTCTCCCTTTCATCTTTCACCTAAGGCAGAGTCTGAAATATTCAACCAGCCATGCATAAGGAGTCAGAACATGAAAGTATATGGGAGAGGGTCGAATTTCAGGGCCCGAATTTGAGGGAGGTAATTTTTTTTAGAGAAATTGGCTAAGTGACATGCAAAGACCTAGTGTTTGAGGAGAATTACTGAGACCTTCAAAAGCACATGACTGAGTGTTAAAATTTAAGGTCCCTCCAATTGTTGCTTTACTTCAAATTCACTAGCTAGCTTTGATAACGTTATAGAGTGAAACATTTATTTTATTTCCTTAACACTAACAAAAATATCTATACTGTAATAAAATACATTAAGAACGTTAAAAATCCAGTATATGTATGCAATAAGGTAGCATATGCATTTAGCATGTGTGGTAATGTGGATGTAAATTATGTTCAATGTAGTTAAAAGTTGCTAAAGTGTTACGTTTACAGAGAACCAGAATGAGGTCATAAGAAGTCATAAGCATTAATTGTTTGTGTATAAATCATAAATCTGTTACATGAATTTAATAACTGAAGAGCAGGAACCCTTCTGTTCAACAGAAAACCACTTGTTTGGTCTGTTGTCATTTGCCCCCAAACACTAAACAACTAAATCTCAGCTGACTCATTAACCGCGTCATATTGTTCAAACACTGTTGTATCGTGTGCTCTTTTGACTCTTCTCGAAAAAAGTAGCTCTTTAAATACTCCGCAGATATGGCTCGATGTGACGGTAACACGATACCCTGTGATTTAAGCTCTATTTTGGGGATCTATAGCTCAGGATTTTAAATGTAAAAAAAGCAGTAATTGAGATGTCCGGTGCGGTTTAGGGCCACTCGTCACTGGCCGCCCATGTAGGGCAGATACGCAGCCTGTGGGCTTGTGCGACTCAGAATAATCCCTGAACACTGCCGCCCCCCCTAAGAAGGGTGGATGTAAAAAAACAAAGAGTAAGGGAACATCTTTGGAACGTTGTTTTATTAAAAGTTCTTTTGCATCATTTGTACCGCTAGAATACTGTATACCCAATGTACACTTTAATCATGAAAAAACATCAACAAAACTAACATCTTCCAAAAGAAAACAAAATGTAGGACATCAAAAAGAAGCTCGTGGCATTTTCATAGCTGCCATTTGGGAGACATTTCAATCGCGCAACTCGTTCTTCTTATTGATCTGGTCCGAAACTGCAGGTACTGTTTCACAGAGGCTTCTTTCTAAAAATAGCGTGAACCATGTTGCTTTTCATTTAACAGAAGCATTTATTATACATTGTACAATTATACATTGTATTAATTATGCAGAGACTTAATTTTGTATCCTGGTAAATGGCACTCGGATTTTTACAAAGCTATATCGCATAATATATGTTTGAATGAAGTGGCAACTGTACTTATGTTTAACAGAACAGCCCACATTCCGAGGGAAGTGTTATCATAAGATGTACGCTAAACGTTTTCATTGCAAGGGTTTTATGTTGTTGAAAAAGGCAGAGTTAGCAGCCTCCAGGCTCTGTGTTGTGTCAGATTAACAACGCGGAGTACCCACTGTTCAGAAATAGAAATGCAAGCCTCTTTTCATTAGACTGTGTACAATGGGGGTTGACAAGAGTTTTATTCAAAGCAGGAGCCAATCCCTGGACATATGTGCCGGGGAGAGAGAGAGAGACAAATCCAATACTGCAAGGAACAAATTCCTCAGGTATTAAGTGCTTTCTCTTATATAGCCACTATGACAGTGCAGAGAGTAATTCAAGGAGATGATGTCAGTTATTGCCGTACAATTCTGAACTTGGACAGCTAACACGCTAAGCATGCTGACTTTAAATACAGTATAAGACAATTCAGGGACGAGTTTATGTGTGAGAATGGCAGTAATTTTGCCATTGTGCCATTGACCATTGACAGGCACATTCCTCAAAAACTTCTTGTTGACAATGTCTATTTTGGCTAATGGCTTACTTAGCAATGGTAAACGTGCACTTATGCAATGTCGCTGTGACCCTGACCAAGATAAATGGTTAGAAGATGGATGGATGGATGGACTTATGTAATGTTCTATTTTGTTTGAAGTTTAACTCTGAAGTTAAAGTGATATTTAGGTGTGCCATGGATGGTTTTAATTACTACAAGCCAACGTGCACCTCCTGACCTGTTTTCATCTTGCCCAGAAGCCTTCCTCAACTTCTAACCACCTGTGTAAAAGTTACACATAGCAATAAGTAGGGAAGAAAGTTGTGTCCAATTAAACCTAGTTTGAAACCCAATTAAATTACCCTGTGCCATCAGTCACCTGCCAGGTTTAACCCAAAGGGAATCGGTGAATTTACCTATGCTAATTTAGCCATATCAGTCGCTGATTGACAGCATACAGAAAACCCATTAACTGCGCGGTTTCACTTGTTGCTTTCCTCATTAATAGTAACTCCTATGAAAAGATTTGTTAGGGCTTCTTTTTAATACTGTGTAGTGATTACCCAATGGCTAATTCTTCCTAGCCATCTAGTTTTCCTTGTCCCTGTCTCCTCAGACCTGTGCACTGCGAAGTATTCGGGTCTTTAACTCCACCATGTGCCGAAGGCTCCATTGAATGATATAGCCTTCTTGGAGGTGAGCGACATTGACTTGGTTCTACCCCCAATTCTTTAGTCACTGGTGGGCATAGCCGTAGAGTTCGCCGTGTCTCACAGGTCCACTCCCTTCCATCTCTCAGAGGATCCTAGGCACAGACGGCTGGTCTAGAATGCTAGGATTTTATCTTTCCCTCCGCTATAATTGGTTAAGTGTAATTGTTTTGACTGCTCAAGTGCTAAATAATTAGTGTAATTCAGACTGACTAGTTTCTATCACATTGAAAATGGTTATCAGCGCCTAATTAAATGCTAATTAAATTTGCTGTATAACTAGGCTTTTGAAGTTTTGGTCCTTTTTATCTGTTGAGGGCTATACATTTTTGACACTGGATTTTAATAATCTTTCTTTTGAGGCAAGGTGACTTCGAATGAATGAGCAGCCCGTGCTCTGTCGATATCCTCTTTGAGAAATTAATTATTTGAGAATGACCGTTGGCATAATGATCAGGTTTGAAATTTCATTACGAGTCATGATGAGCCTCGTTGCCTCTTGCCTCTGCTGCCTGTGGGTTTGTACTTTGCCCAGTTCTGAGTGCGCTCTGGCACATGCTCTGATTGCACATGGGATGTATTCTGAAACATAAAGGCATATGGATCAGGTGACCAGATGCTCGCCACATCCAATAAAATGGACACCAAATGGCAGATGGCGCGGAAGTAGGATGCAATAGATTCAACAGCCTGAATAACTCTTTAGCATTTTTTACTTTACAAAAATCTGCCAACTGAATCATTGTCTGTGATTCGAAGTTGGTGGCACGGCACCCAATGAAGCTGACGTCTCAGCCTCATCTAATGATGCTTCACGTTGACTTTGCGATCATCCTTCCTGCATTTTCTAATTTCTTCGTATTAAGCCACTTTACAGCAGTTTATCTGGACCACAAGATGGCAGTAAAACAATTGATGATGTAATACAGGTGGCCCTTTCAGGACATTGTAATGATTAACTTTGATTATCACATTTTTGGATCAGAGTTGTAAAGCCAGATATGTAAATTGTTTGCACTGCCATGCAAACAGCTCGTCTGCGTGACCATGTAAAGAAATTCCCTCGCCTGCAGTCAGCTCTGATAAGACAACTGCCACTCAAGATAGGGGGTGACTGAGACTGGAATTTCAAGACAGGAGTTACAAAGACCCCTGATCTGTCACAATCTAGCTGATGGAAGCCTGTCCTAACACATGCTATGCCCCACCCCCACACGGCCAGGAACTTCACCATGTCCCTCTTGAAGAATATGTGGATGTAAATTCATAGCCCTCCACTGAATGCAAGAGACACGATTGCAAAAACAATGCTTGTCAGCAACTATACACAAATAAGGGTAGAGGAGGGAAGGTCAGGTTCAGAAAGTACAAATCCAGACCCTGATTTTGTTTCAACCAGCCAGTTGAGTGAATGTGACTCTTTAAACTCAACTGGTTGGTTGAAACAAAATCTTGGTTTGGATTTGTACTTTCTGAACCTGAACTTTGCACCTTTGGATACGGGTGTCAGAAGCGATGGCTTCCTGTAACAACATAATTGTGTGCAGCACTTAGATCATGCAAATATAAGCAGACTTTGTTTATCTAGAATAAGTAAATGATACATCAGATATGATAATGACATTCTTAGTGAGGTTGACCAACCATTAACCAATAACCATTTTCAGTACTCATTTTTCCACAACATTCCACATGCTTATTTTGGTTGTTGTGTCACAATGGTAGATTATTTTTAGATGTTCCACCGGGACTTTCGTAGATGTATCAGACGTTCTTGTGACCAGAGGAACAGTAACTGTATCTATAAATGTACGGCCCATTCCAGCATTTCACAGCATGACTTTCCTTGTCCGCACAATGATGGTGACGGATTCACTGCAACGAAAGATTTATTTGCTGTTGGTGTTTATCACGTGTGTCTCTGGATTATCAGTGCTTTTCACAGCCTGTCGTTTCACGTAGAGCGGTTTTATTTTCTGTAATGCTTAGATATTGCCAGGCTTGACGGTGCCTTTAGTGGCACTCTCTCTCTCCAGAAGCTGTAGTCTCTCTTGTCCGGGTAGAACGGGTGACGGTCAGACAGCCTCATCTCCTCTGCTTTTCCGAAGGCCTGCGTCATGATGTCCACCCCACGAAGTACCTGCACATTCAAATCCAACCGGAAACTGGATTGTGAAAACAGCAGTTTGATTTAGCCACAACTGCAAAAACTAAGCAGTGAAATATAAAACAGAATTTGAGCGAATCGTGAGGCAGTCGGAAATGAAGAGAATGCATGTTTTTCGGTCGTTACAACTTAACGGCACTGTCTGAAAGGGACTAAATGGCACTGTAGGTCCCACAAAGGTTTGTAGGCAGCCATAAGCACTACACACAGGACCGGGTACAGAATGCTTGACATTACATTTTCAGTAAGACCTGTAAGATGTCACTGCCTAAGTAGAATGCTATTTTATCAATATTCCATCACATCTTTATTATTAAAAGCTTTCTCACTGTCTTACAAGCCTAGTTTATTGTGAATCATTTTTTATTCATGAATAGATTAATGCAGTCACAGAGCAATATTGTACAATTATGCCAATGGACTATCTTGAGCTGTGCTATAGAACATCCGCTGCTTAAAAAGGCCGGATGATTCAGCTGGGATCCTACAGCTGCCGCCCTTTTTGTCGCTTCCATCATTCCACACAGGAGTGTCCTTGAATTTCAGTGTTTAATGCTGCTAAATCTATTTGATGCCCAGAAAGCTAATCTAACTTAAGTCTGCTTTAGTTCGTGGCTTCCAGTTCAAGTTCTCCATGGACTTGGAACCATCTCATCTAGGGACACCTCTGTCATAGACTGAGAAGCCGTCTGGTTGGGTCATGAATCGCTTATGGTGAACCCCGCACCCTCCGCACAGGCACACGCAATCAATCCCTCACACATTTCCTGTGGGCCCAGAATTCATTTAATAAAACATACAGCCATACAGAGTCATCGCTTCTGGGTCTGTTTTACATATGCAGTTTCTTCAGCCATGTATGCTGCTATTTCCATTGCTGACACTTTCGCCTGTTATTTTTATTGTCTTTTCTCAAGTCTATCAATTCCGGCATTATTTTATACAAAATGGTCATTAGTATTGTCCATGGGGTACCTCTCCGTGTAATTTGACTTTTTTCATATGTTATATTACACTGTCGATGTTCATCCTATCTTCTAGTTTCTCGTTATGTATCTATACAGTACTTACTTTTGTTATTTTATACCTTATTGTATATGTACCTTTTCACTTTCATTATGGCCAGATTACATGCCTGTCACACATTTCTTCATGCCATCTGAGAACCCATGACTCTTTTCTGTCCAGTATAAAAAAGATTCATATATTGAGCAGAAGCACCCTGACAGAAATCAATGTGAGCTCAGCCGCGTCGTTTACATTAAGGAGCATGCCAGCTTTATGGCTTTAGATGACGCTGACCCCCGACGGTCGGCGCTGTGTTGATTATGGAATTCGGGGATAATTATCAGGCACGCCGCTGTTTTGCATTTTAATTGAATGGTTATGTGAAAAACCCCAGACCTGCTGCCTACTGCCAGGGAACCAGTGGTGGAATTTAATTAGAATAGAAAAGCAATAATGTATTCAAATAAATATTTTTCATGCATTTTCTATAATTTGTGGATTATGCAGAACAAGTTGATGAGCTTGGAGGTTGACCCAGGAAGCACAGGGCACACGGCAGGGGATGCCCGGTCCCAGATGTCAGTCCATTGCAGGGGACACCCTGGCCCAGGTGCCAGTCCATTACAGGGGACGACCTGGCCCGGGTGCCAGTCCAATGCAGGGGACGGCCTGGTCTGGATGCTAGTCCATTGCAGGGGACACCCTGGCCCGAATGCCAGTCTATTGCAAGGCATGTACTCTCGCTACTTAGTGTCACCAGGTTGCCTGACTGTATGTTTTTGTACTTTGGGAGAAACCTGAAGTACCTGGAGGAAACCCACATGACACAGGAAGAACATGCAAACTTCATGCACACAGAACCAGATTAGGATTCAGAACCCAAGGTCTGGAAGCATGAGGCTACAGCGCTAATCGCTAAACCACCCCATAAAAACACGCACGTCTGTGCGTTCACAATTTTCCAGTGCAATAATGATACATTCAACTATTCTAAACATGCATCCACCCATTCATCTTCTAACCACTCATCCTGGTCAGGGTCACAGGGGCTGCTGGAGCCTACTGCTGGGCACAAGGCCAGGTTACACCCTGGATGGGATGCCAGTTTCATTTCAGGGACACACAATGACACACACTATCGCCCTCTAGGGGCAATTCAAAGGCACAAGTCAGCTTAACTGCATATCAGTGGGAGGAAACTGGAGTACGCAGAGAAAAAGCCATACAATATGTGGAGGACACACAGAAAGACGAGGCGGCCGTTTTATAAACAGTTTATCGATACTCCTGAAAAAAGGATGCCTTTCTTTGATAATTTAAATGACATATATAAAAGACGGCCTAATGATCCGTAGTAATCCGACAGGCCTTAAGCCAAGCTCTGCGTCAAGCTCTGGTCAATCATCAGCGGCAGCAGGAATTAACAGGCTTCCTGTTCTTTCCTCTGGTGCCTGTCCTTAGAGTGATTAGCGGCAGCGCGCTCAGCACTCTGTCGGCGTTCAAGGGCGAGGAAGGGGGCTGCTCATTTGGGGGGGACCTCAAGAAGGAAAAAGCTCCAGCTTTTCAAAAGCGATTCGAGGGGAGAAGGTTTTGGCTCACAGGATAAACAGGCTAGGCTGCTTTCTGTGAGCGTCAAGTATGATGAAAGCAACTGAAAAGAGATTTGCGTACATAATGCATAAGCCCAGTCAGGGCAACGGAAGCTGGGCTCAGACAGTGGAAACCCGCCTGATGGTATGATAGCGGGAGAGGGCTCCTTCAGGCCAGGTCCCCTCAGCTGATAGAGAAATACACATTCAACACAATCTTGTTTATGGTTATCGTTAAGCAGCTCTTGCTGTCTTGTTATGAACAGAACATTGCAAGGTAGTGCGTGTAGATCTGCTATAGAGAAAACAATTTAAGTTGTGCTGGGTGGAGGAAGAATGTTGTCAGCTATCCCACTGTGGCCTTGCTCTTACAGAGATGTGGGTTTGATTGCCACCCTGATTCTGTGTGTGTGTATGGAATATGTATGTTCTCCCTGTATCTGTGTGTGGTATGTTCTCCCTGTATCTGTGTGTGGTATGTTCTCCCTGTATCTATGTGTGGTATGTTCTCCCTGTATCTGTGTGTGTTATGTTCTCCCTGTATCTGTGTGTGGTATGTTCTCCCTGTATCTGTGTGTGTTATGTTCCCCCTGTGTGTGTGTGATGGGATACATGTGGGAAAAAAATCAATCCAACCTCATCTAGACCAAATAAAGGACATGAAACTACACCCAAACATATACAGACTATGATTTCAAAGGAAACTCAGGCAGAGGGTTAGGGATTAGCTTTGGGAATGAGTGGAAATTTGCTGTCAGGTTTATGGATTGGCAGGAATCCAATCCATCCTGACTGGAATGTCACTGGAAATCTGCATTTTTGGTTGTGTGGTTAAGGCAGCGGTTATAAGGCAGCTAGTACTGTTTGAATAGATAAAACTTGTTAGGAAAATGGATATTTTTGTCTGTGTGTGTGCTCCTGCATCACACTAGAAAGGCACAAAGAATATTTCAGTCTGGAAATAAAATGGAAATCGTTGGTAAAATATTAATATATGGCTATTAAAGGCTGTCGAATGAATGGATAAATAAGAAATGTAATGTCTGACAGAAATACTGTCCGTCTCAAATTTATTGAAGATTGCAGAAGATTATGGTAAAGATGATGCGTTGTTTGGACGTTTTAATCCTGCTGAATATGTATATTACACACATCTGTTGTGAAGTGCTGGTATGACAGCACTGGATGGTTCTCAGTCCGGCTACGCAGTCATATGCTAATTTCACGCTTGTTAATAGCTAACTAGTGACTTCTAATCTTGGCTTACAAACCAGCAGAAAGAACCAGAGGCAGCTGGATTTAGACAAGAGGGAATTGAGCACGGGAGGAATGATCTCTTGTTACTTTTTCCTTCCTGGTCTGTTTTCCGCATCTCACTGAATTTCAGGTTCAGTTTAGATGCATATACAGTAATTCGGTTTCATTGTTTCAACAGTCCTGCTTCTGTTTTTCTTTCATGCTAATAATATCCATTGTTCTACATGTGCCTCGTTCCATTTTTTTTGACCTTTGGTCACGGGTACACTAAAAATGATGGTAATGTTTATGCTCACAGTTTGTGCTCTGCTTGTATTATTGATACTGCTTCACAGTTTTTTTTCAGTACCTATAATAAAAAGTGCAACCTATAAAAAAAGTACAATTCATTTTCATATATTATGTTGCAGTTTTTGTTAATATTTCATTTTCTTTTTACATACACTTAGTATAGTGGTATTCTTATTTACTGAAGACCACACCGTCAAACGCAGCACTATAAAAAAGTGCCAAAGTCAACAATAAATATCTGTAAATAACAAATAACAGAAAATAAGACCAGTGTAGATAAACAAGCAATGAAAACGCAGGTGATTTCACAGACACCACTCTGTATGGTAAGGCCCCCTTGTTCATCTGTATGAATAGTCAAAGCCACAAGGACCACATTTCAATTAGCTTCTGGGGAAAGGATGACGCATAGCTTGTGCTTTCACGGAGAGGCTGGTCAACGTGCGAAAGAAGCGCTGTTTCCAGCCTGCTCTATATCTCAGACGTGAGAGCGGCTGCCACAGGTTGGGTACGCTGCGATCTTGTTGCACAAAGTAAAGTCCCCTGCATCCTTCTTACGAAAAGAAAGCAAAAGACAAATTACAGATCTACCTTGTCTTTTAGGAGGAACAGTCCGATGATGGATCTACAGAGAGATTAAATAGCTGGGTGGTTTTGACATGTGATGGTTTTTAACGGCCCTTGTTGGTCACGCTTCGACGACGCCAAAAACAAATCATGCATGCATGCAGCGCGATCACACGCAACGCAGCAGCACGAGCTGCTGTCCAAGTCACATGACCTACCTGGGCACCCACATGCGTTTGCAGCGCTGTCAAGAAGAAAAGCTGTGACGTTTTCCCCTGAAAAGCCCAGCAAGTCTCTGTCCAGGAATAAGATCAAAGCTCCACACCATGCCTTTCTGCTTCCCAGAGAATAATTACAGGGGAAGTCAGAGGGCAGTGACCTCAGAGCAGGTGTCGACTTGGAAGAACGAGCCAGTGCTGGAAGAATCAAGCTGCAAATCACAAATACCCCAGACGCATTTAATGTTTTCTGCAGTGAATAGGCTGGTCTTTTTTCATGTCTTTCTCTAGTCAAATAATGAACATTTGTGTGTTTGTGTCTGGCCTTCTGAATTTTTATTGTATTGTTTTTTGTTTTTTTTTGGTATTTATTATTGTATCTATGACATTATTTTTCTGTATTTTTACACCATTCATTTATATCAGATTAAGGGCAGCCCTATTAGTTTGTGTTTTTGTACTGTTATTATATAAGGGTAGCTTGATAGCTGCACTGTCTCCTAGACAGACTTAGGGCCATTTGTCCCCATGACTGTGTGAGTTTCCTCCCATGGGCCAAAAGCGCAAACTACAGTGAATCAGCACCTGAACTGCCGCAGATGTGTGGTCCTATGAGCATGTGTTGGCATCCTGTCTTAAATGTCCCCCACTTCATGCTCACCATCACCCCCTAGTGGATAAGTGGTAATGAACGCTGGATGGATGCATGAATGGATTACAATTAATATGATTACACCACCGTAGCTTTCATCTGATGAATGCATACATTAAAGCCGTTTCACGTTATTCCCTGTTATTAGGGATTATAACTGGGAATATTGAGATTGTGTTAGTTATACTGAAGTAAAACACTGAGTAATGTTTATAGCAATTTAATAGTAATCAGAACTGGAAATTCCAATCCTAAATCAATTGTTCATTCATCTATGTATGGGCCTTTCAAAATAAAACAGCTCTCAAGGCTGTACCATGCTAGCTGAAGAGAGGGCTGGCTGCACAAACCCACCTTGCATTTCCTTTCCAGGGATACTTAGCAATATATAGTTAATAAGGTAATAATGTTATTGATTTATTTATTTAGTTTTGTTTGATGTAACATTCAATTGCAAACTTTCAGAGAAAAGGCCTTCAGAAAGAAGGAGAAGACTATGAATATGGAGTTTATGCATCTACCGCAAATGAATTCTTCATTTCTGTCAAATCAAAGTTTCACATATCTGTGCATCAGTAGACCATTCGTAAGATGGATCAAAATCTTATCGTGGCAATGAAAACATATTCTAAATGTTTCACTGAGGTGTAATAAACACTACAGCGTTTTGAGCAATTTCAGCTATGTGCGGTGTGGTGTAGAAAGGAGAAGAAGGTGATCAGGGTCGTGGTGAGCCCAGAGCCTACTCTAGGAAGCACAGGGAATGGGGCTAAGGACAGGGAAGGGGACTAAGGACGGGGAATGGGGCTAAGGACGGGGAACAGGACTAAGGACGGGGAACGGGGCTAAGGATAGAGAGGGGGACTAAGGACAGGGAAGGGGGCTAAGGACAGGGAACGGGACTAAGGACGAGGAACTGGACTAAGGACGGGGAATGGGGCTAAGGACATGGAACGGGACTAAGGATAGGGAACAGGACTAAGGACAGGCAAGGGGGCTAAGGACAGGGAACGGGACTAAGGACAGGCAAGGGCGCTAAGGACAGTTTTGCCAGTTTTGACAGTGGGAGGTTCCTAAAGTACCTTCAAACATATATGCAAAGGCTGCACTCTAATCATGCTCCAGAATCACACCCAAAGCACTGGGACTTAGCAAACCAACAGATAATTCAACACCCCCTAGCAGACCTTCCCTTTTTCTGGCACTCTTTCGGCCGAATCTTAAAAAGAGCACAATGGTTTTCTGTAGTTTGACAGCAGCAGAGTCAAGATCTTTGGGGAAGGGATTTTGTCGAACAGTGAAGAAAGATTCCCAGATTCTTCAGTCTGAATAAATGAAACGCCTACTCAGATGGAACAGATCATATTGTTACTTCATTTAGTTAAAGGAAAAGACGGATTATAATGACTTATGGATTAAATAACAGAGGACAACGCACACAGAGATACACAAGTGCTTATAAAGGGATGAGTCAGAGTGAAGCATGAACTGTCCCTGGAACATCGCAGTGTGGCTCTGAGGTGTATTTGAAGAAGGCAAACCATTGCTTGGGGAAAGTCAGGGCAAAACGATAATTTGGTCCAGTGGGAAGTTATTCCTGATAAAAAAGAGAAAGGTATTTCTGGTATTTGATGCTTTATTTCACAGTCTGTTTGTTGAGAATAAACTAGCTTGCCAGGAGCTCATCAAAGATATATATTTTTTCAAATAATAAATAAATTACTCCTCCCTGAATTGGTTCAAGTGGTCTTTCTGGGCATGAGGTGGTCACAACTTGGGCCATGTCATTTCCTGTCTGCTACTGGGGGCTCCCTAGTGCTGGACTAGATCCCCTCATTTGTGGGAGAGGAATTAAATCAGCCAGGGTGTTTCTCTGCTAACTGCTGCATGAAATAACATTGAAATAATAGTCAGATATTCTTTGTCTTTTTAAAAAAGTTTCAAAGAAACCAATAGGAATTGAATATAGAATCTATTTATGTTTATATACTATGTAGTAAAGTTAAGTAAGAAAACTATTTGTATAGTACTTCAGAAATCAATTATGACTTTTTACACAAAAAGTAAGAGTAAAAACAGCCAAGGTACTTTCTGTCCTGCCTTGCCTGCTATTACAGAAGTGCTGTATAATCTCTTCTGTGTAACAGTTGCTTGTTCAATTTGATGTTCTCCTGTCACCCGGCAGGCCGACACTGATTGTACGACTTGCAGCCACATGCATCTCTGTTTTGCCTCCTGCCAAACTGTCAGAAAGCTGTCAAAAAGCCCCCCCCCCCCAAGACCACTACAGGTGCTTCCTTTGTGTGATGACTTCTCACCGCCACTTTCGCCCCCACAGCAGGAAGTGAAGCCTCACCAAGTCACGCACCCATCTACGTCCAGACGAGCCTGTGTCGGACAGTCCAATCGACTTTTCAAAGACCCGAAGGACCTTCTGTCACCAGCCGAGAGGATGTCCTCTAAGCAGAGCCCAGACCTCGATCAATGTAAGCCACTCCAACAGCATCTCAATTTCATTTCAGACATCGTATACCATTTAATTGTTTCGTTCTGCTGCAGATATCACAGAGAGTATTCTATAGACTTCTATGCTTGTGGGTCTTGAGATAAGTTAAAATGAAAATGTTACATTACTAATGGCATGACGGTGATTAATATGCAAATATGTTTGAGACTAATTTGGATTTCAATATTATTTAAGTATGAAATTTACAGCAGAATGGTTGACCAAACATTTGATTATCAATAATATTTTTCTAATGGAAAATCACACAGCTTTTATTTATATTATATTTTTATATCTCTCTGTATATATTTCTTATATATATTGTCAGAAAAACACTTGAATGGTCCACAGCTTGACCATGCATTCTTTCAGTGAATGTTTACAGAGTTTTAGGCCCTGCGTATATGTATCTAGCCCTGCATGTTATTTCTGCCATGCTGACCTTATGCGGGATGGTGACAGGGTCACATGGGCATAGGCTAGGAGGCCCACTTGAGTGTGACAAGAAAAGTGACGACGGCTGACAATTTCCAGTCTCCGGGAGGCGCACGGTTCAGATCGGTGCTTTCCAGCCTCTTTTCTGCATTGATACTGCCGAGATCAGTGACAGGCAGCTAATTTCAAAGGGTCTCTCTAACCACACTTTCAGCAGCGCTGCTGAAAAAAAAACACTCTGCATAGGATGATGTGACCTGTCACATCCTCTCGCGGAGAGGATGTGACAGGTCAGATATGCAGTGTCGCTCACATCAGGCCGAGTTTAATTGACCTTTTCTGACATCCTGTGATTTATGACATCATAAGAATGACAGGAGCTCACTAGGTATATTTGCAGAGAGGCCGGCTGTTAAATAAAGGCACTGGGCAGACATGCAAGACTCCAGTGAGCTCAGCTCCCTTCCAGACCAGTTCATTGCAGCTTGCCTGTTTACCCCCTCCCTCTGGCAGTCCATTGACCCCCTGGACGGTCCCTGTGCCCCCCCCCCCCCATGGTCCAGGGGCGTGTTTTTATAGAACACACCTGTGGGTGTGTGATGACTCTTCCAGCTTCAGAATTAACAGTCCTTTCCCGAGCTGATATTCGGCCTGCTCTGCATTTCACCGTCCTCTTGAGGGATGATTTAATGTTGCCCTCATTTCACATTCAAGCTATGATCTCTACAATCTTCTGCTGTGATCTGGCCATTGAGACCTAAACTTAGTCAATCTACAAAGCTTGATAATTCAAAACACACTGGACTCCAAGGGGTATTTGAGTTAGATGAAAAAGTTAATTTTACATTCAATAGTTAAAAACCATTTTTTTT
The DNA here is from genome assembly GCA_026781065.1 of Mormyrops boulengeri. Lineage (NCBI taxonomy): Eukaryota > Metazoa > Chordata > Actinopteri > Osteoglossiformes > Mormyridae > Mormyrops > Mormyrops boulengeri. The sequence goes on from JAODLD010000001.1 coordinate 45,608,955, forward strand.
TCTCACCGCTTCTCACACGTCCCAAGTCATTAGCAGCAATACAGTCCAGCAATGCAGAATGAGGACCTCAAATTGTGGCAGAATTTTAATGTCCCCGTAACCCATGTTTTTGAAGTGTAGGCTTCTTCTCTGACCAGTGGCCTGTACTACGAAGCGGGGTTACTGGCTTATCGGGGTAACTTGTCGGATTTAAGGTACCACAGTTTAA
>JAODLD010000001.1:45616975-45639248 GCA_026781065.1 Mormyrops boulengeri
CCCCCCCCCCCCCCCCCCCCCGCCCCGGCCGCCCCCGCGGCGGCGGCCGCCCCCCCCCCCCCCAGCGGACAGCTTGACACACTGAAGGAGGCGTGACTCACGCTTATTGAGAGGAAACAGAAAATAGAGCAGGACAGCCTGATGGACTGTTTGTGCCCCCTGCAGGATAATTCTGCCAGCTGTCACTTGGCAGAAATATTGAAGCATCAGAAATCAAGGTGACAGACGTGATGTGGATCCTGGATGAATGCTCATCATTTTAGAGCATGGCCTAAAATAATAATAAATCGATAAATAAATAACTGAAAACAGCTTGATTCTGTCCTCCAGACAGACGAAACAGGTCTTACAGTGGTGTGTTTACGTTGCGCTGTAAAATCTGCCCGCTTTTCTGCCTGCGATTCATCCACACTTAACTGGGGAGGTTTTCACGGTAGGCTGCCGCGGTGCCGCATGCAGAGCAGGCGGTTGGGGGGCAGCCAGTGCTATTTAACTGCGTCAACCTGATCGCTGTAGCATTGAAAGTGACGGGAGGTGCTAATGACTCCTTCATTGCTGTCGTTAGGTCATGGAGGAAGCTGAGGCCTGCTCCCTGCCGGGGGGGCTAGCCAGCGTTAAGAAGCAATTTGAGAACCAGGAAATCTCATCTTCTCAGAGTACCGTCACGCAGTACCATTTCCAGCACCGATCTGTGCAGGTAAAGAATCAGAAGTTACATTTGGTTAATTTCGGGTCAGTAGCAGAGGAGGTGGGGGGGCAGAAGGTACACTGCCCCCAGGCCCTATCACAGCTGGGGGTCTACTGCAAAATTAACCAAGGGGGCCCCACCCCCACCCCCACCCCCCAACTGCTAAATTTCCCTTCCCGGGGCCTGCGTTAGCAAATTTTACATTGCTGGTGGAATTTGCTGCCATTCATGTTGGGCATTGATTTTTGGGTGATCAGCTCCCTTTCAATAAGCTTGTGAGGCCTGCCAGTTCACAACTGAACCTGCTCTCAGATGTTTCCACTTCTCAATCACCTCAATAGCAGTTAACCTGCTTCAGCAGGGCAGAAATTTGGCAAACTGACTTGTTGAAAAGACGGCATCCTATGATGTTTAGTTTTTTTTGGCATCTGGCGTAGCCAAGTTGAAAATAACTCACCTATTCTGTGTGACCACCCATTCTGCTGCCAGTGCTTGTTGCTGGCCATTGCATGGCACTGTGCATAATTATACAGCTGCATCAGCAACGTGAGTGGCTTAATCAGCCAGTTATCTAATTAATAGTGATCTCCACATACTTTTGGCCATATAGTGTACTGTATGTGACGGTGTGTTTCATGGCACATCGTGTTCAGCTTCGCTATTATAAACCAGGCAAACTGTTTTTTCATTTACACAGCCTGGATTTGACGGCATGGTCCAAATATACAGAAAAGTGTAGATAGAATAGGTACTACAAAGGCAGCTGATAATAATACAGTCCCTGCATACATAAATGAACTTTAATTCATACACAGCTGCACACACTTTTACACACATACAAATGGCACAAACCAGAGGAACAGGGTCTGCATTCCTGTACTGACTCTGACAGTGATTGCCGGATTTGCAGTACAATGACGCACATCTTCTGCATGACATTCAGGTGAGATATCCCAGTCACAGTTTTTACTGTCCGATTAGCATTAGTAACTGACTAATAATCAAGTTGTCACGCTTTATTTTCCTTCTCCTTCAACTGTCCCTGATGGAACGTTAATTCAAACTGCTCCCTTGACTAACAGAAAGATGCGATTTCAGAGATGAAGCAAAGCCGGGTGCGAGTTAGTCTTCTACTATTTTGCCTGTAACCACCCGCCATCTCGTCAAACAGGAAGTGTCCAGCACATCTGAGGTGACAGTGAGGGGCAGCTCCAGAGAGAGAGTCTCATCTGGACAGGTGGTGCCTTCTGTTCAGGATGAAAAGGTAACACTGGACAGAAACATCCGCGGAATGGAAAACATCATTAAACATTTAGCGCTAATATTTGCGCCTGTGAGTGCCTTGTGTGTCTTTTTTCTTCGCGGCAGCTAAAATGTGATTAAATTCTTTTCTTTACTCGTCCCTAAAGTCACCTTATTGGCAGATATAATAAACCATAACTATAATGCATGCAAGTCTAGTTCTAGCTGTGGATTCTAATTAAAAAAAGAGGCTATTTTAAAATGCTTTGGGACAGTATGTTCAACTTTATGAAAAATTAGCATAGAATAATGTTATTTTCTGTATTATCAGGGAAAAAACGGATTGAAAAAATAATGCGACATGAAGCTTTCGCACTTGCTGCGTTTTATGTATTCAAAATATGCCTGTGTATCCTGTAGAAGAAAAAAAAAAACAAAATAAGAAAAACAAAAGAAAATAGGCCTACTCATCTCCAGAGGCCAAAGACTTCTTTTAGTTCACTTTTCACACTTCCACGCATGGTTTGCCGAGTCTATTCCAGTTTCATAATTTACCGGTGTATAAAACCAGCAGAGCAGCAACTGCGATAATTATACTTCATCTCTGTCTCGTTACAGTTCCACCATGATCAGAGTGCCCACCAAACTAATGTGGTTTCCAGTTATGAAAATCATTTTGATGGAAAAGGTGAAGTAGCTTCCCTCTTCTTGTTATGCGTCACACACACACACACACACTTTTTTTTCATATTATTTGTCGATTAGCAGAACGACCAACATTCTCCTGTAATGTGCCTGTAAGATTTAAATGTGAGCGTGAGCATTTTCCTGTATAATTTACATGGTCACTTGCTTTACCCAAATACACTAACCAGAATAATATGGGCAAATGTTTTGGGTTCCACTGAAATTCCATCAGAATCCTGTTATGAAGTCCAATTAATTTTGCACATTAAAGATTAAACGTGATGCAGATAATTAACTTAATCGGCTTTAGAACTGTAATTTTGGTTTCACTCAAAGTGAATGCATTCCAAAACACAGTGAATTTTTGATGATGAGGGTCATCTTGTTTTTCTTCATTAGTGAAGGTCGTTGGGGGTGAGGACATACCAAAGGTATCAGCACAGGCATTAAAGCAGCAGTTTGAAAAGCATATTGAGGATGCAACACCAAGCAAGCAAATTAAGGTATCAAAATGTTTTATTACTAATGAGAATTTATCTCTATTAGTATGAAATATCTCAAATGATCCATCATATGATGATTACAACACAGATAGTGCTTAAAAAAATCACACATAATACAATGACAATTAATTACAGGAGCATTTTTCATTTATTAGTGCTTAGAGACGTCTGCTTTGTCTTCAGAACGATGTAACCTTTGGCTTTATGTTGAAACTGAAATATAAAAATTATTTACAAGCTCATTCAGGTCATTTTCCTGCAACAAGACACACTGTCTTACCAAGACATATTGTTTGGTCACTAAAATAGTCTAAGCAAAACGAATAAACCAGAAAAAAACAGTCATAACTCAATTTAATATAAAACATAGCAGATTTACATACATATTTATCAGATCTATTTACTGTATCTTGGTTTAATTACCTGCTGTTGTTGCCTTGTGTTTTCTAAACTCAGATTTCAGATTCCTCATGCTGTTTGCTTCAGTTTGCTGAACTATATTGTGGATTCGTAGAAAAATTACCTTAGTCACACTGAGGACATGTTAATGTATTTATCATAGGTAAGGCTCATGCAAAAATTAGGATTCCACAAATGCAGGAGCAGATTTTCAAGCCGGGTTTGCAGTTGATCTAAGTGGCAAAAATAAGATTTATTTTATTTGCACGTGACAAATTTGTTGCCGGTGGGATTGAATCCATGCTAATCAAAACAATGGTTATTTTTTCCCAAAAAGATTGATCTTGATTTCAACCAGTTTCAGTGGGCCCCGGCTCACAGTGTATCATCTAAAGTTTCTACAAGCAAGACATGTGAATCATCATCCATGACTAGGAAGGTAGAAGAAGCTGTTTTAGCCTCAGCCTCAGCATGTGCTTCCGTCACCTCCTACGAGAGTATGGAGCATTTACCTCCCCCACCCCCAGACTTGCTGCAGGTTCCAATAGATACTCAAGGGCAGGACAATGAAGAAGAACTACCTGAACAACTTTGCCAGGCTAAACAGTCTATAAATAAAGAGCAATATTCTAAGCAGAGGAACTTGTATGAGCTGAAACGCCTCTACAAGCATATACACCCAGAAGTCCGGAAAAACCTGGAAAGGGATTTTTTCAGTGACGTGACAGAGATCGAGAAGACGCAGCTGGAGAGAGGAGATGAAGTCACTGGAGATGTTCAGCAAGCCAGATATGTTTTTGAGAACTCTGGGAGCAGTCCCATCAAGTCAGTGAGCCCTGAACGAGAATACCTTGAGTGGGATGAGATTCTCAAAGGGGAAGTGCAATCTATGCGCTGGATGTTTGAAAACAAACCCCTGGATTCAATCAAAGACGACACTCCAGATGAAGACAGCAAGAAAAGCATAGCTCAGCAGGAAATCATTGCAGGAAGTGATGTGAAATACACAACCTGGATGTTCGAGACACAACCCATTGATGCTCTAGGCACAGATACCCCAGATTCAACTGAGCAAGCTAGCAAGTTAACAGAGTTAGCAAGAGGAGATGTTCGCACGGCAACCTGGCTCTTTGAAACACAACCATTGGATGCACTCAGTAAGATATACCAGGAAGAAGATCAAAACACAGAGGTTATTTGCACAAAAGATATAGCTGGTGGAGATGTAAAAACTGCCAGATACCTGTTTGAAACCCAGCACCTGGATTCTCTGGGCCATACTGAGACCATTGATGAGTCCCATTTCCTACAGCTGAAGTCAGAATTGGAAGAGATCAAGGGAGACGTGAAGACATCCACAAAACTGTTTGAGACTGAACCCCTGTGTGTCATTCGAGGAGACTCTGGTCAAATGCTGGAGATCACAAAAGTCCGCCGTGAGGAAACCGAGAAAGGTGATGTCAAGACGTCCCGCTGGCTCTTTGAAACTCAGCCTCTGGACATGATAAACAAAGACCCTGCCCAAGTGAAACTGGTTTGCGGGGTGTCAATAGAGGACAATTCTCAAGGTGGTGTCAACAGAGGCAGGTGGCTTTTTGAGACGAAGACCCTAGACTCTATTAAAGATGAAGACTGGGAAAGTTCAAATTTGGAAAAAGAAAAGATTATTGGAGCTGATGTCCGAAAGCACTGTTGGACATTTGAAACACAGCCTATGGACAGTTTAAAAGATAATTCAAATGCCAGACCAATGTCTGTGGAAGAGGTTGTAGGGGGTGATGTGCAAACAGCGAGACATTTATTTGAAACAGTTCCAATGGATACTTTGAAGGATAGTTCTGAAGTAGGTAAACTTAAAAAAGTAGTGGCGTCTGAGGAGGAAAAGGGTGATGTCAGACATCAAAAGTGGGTTTTTGAAAGCCAACCGCTTGAAAACATCAGAGAAGAAAAGAAAGAAAGCATAAGAACTGTGAACCTACAAGAACTTGACAGAGGGGATGTGTCAAATTGCAAAGTAATCTTTGAAACAATGGATTTGGGCAAATGTGACGACACTCAGAAAATCCAAGTCGAGGGGGTCACAAGTGGCTCTGTGAAATCGAACAAAGTTCGTTTTGAATCTACACCATTATATGCGATGCAAGACAGTTCTGGTGCTTATCATGAGGTGAGAACTGTGCGGAGGGAGGAGATTGTAAAGGGTGATGTCCGAACCTGCAGATGGATGTTTGAAACACGTCCCATCGATCAGTTTGATGAAAGTATCAGCAAATTACAGGTCATCAAAGGTATATCAAAACAGGAAACAGAATCAGGTGATGTGAAAACAGCTAAATGGCTTTTTGAGACACAGCCCCTTGACTCCATTAAATATTTCAGCAATGTAGAAGATGAGGTGACTGAGACTAAGAAGTCAACGGAGACTGTGAAAGGTGATGTCAAAACCTGTAGGTGGTTGTTTGAAACACAGCCAATGGATGCTCTTTATGAAAAGGTTGAGATAAAGGGTGAAACAGAAACAGAGGCGATTCATAAAGGAGACGTCAAGACGTGCACTTGGCTGTTCGAGACGCAGTCACTTGACACTATCAGAGATGAATCAGAAACGATCCTGAGAACATGCACTGTAAACCAGGAGGATATTCATGGCAAAGATGTGAGAATGGCCCGCTTCCTTTTTGAGACAGAGAATCTTGAGAACATCAGAGGGGATGACGCTTCTGCTTTCAAAAGAGTTACTGAGATTGATATTCAGTCTGGAGATGTGTCCAGAATGAAGTACATATTTGAAAACCAGTCCTCTGACATAATGACTTCAACTTCCGAAGAGACACTGAAAAAGCTGAAGACCGTTCAGGCAGAAGACATTCAGAAAGGGAATGTGGTTAACTGCACGTGGCTGTTTGAAAATCAACCTATAGATGCTATTAACGAGGGTTCTGAAGAACACAAGGAAACTCATATAATGGCAGACGTACAAGGAGGTGATGTTAACAAGGGACGTTTCATTTTTGAGACGTTCTCCTTGGACAAAATTCATGCAGAATCGTCTGATACAGAGATATCAAAAATGCAGAAAATAATTTGCAATGAGATAGAGAAAGGTGATGTCAAGAACTACACCATGATGTTTGAAACTCAGCCTCTGTATGCCATCCGTGACAAAGAGGGTCATTATCATGAGGTCACCACAGTCACAAAAGAGGAAATCATGAAGGGAGATGTTGTTGGAGCTAGGTGGCTATTTGAAACCAAACCCCTTGATTCGATAAGGGACACAGATGAGATCTATGTCATTAAATCTGTCACACAGGAAGACATTCAGAAAGGTGATGTAAACTCAGCGAGATGGAGATTTGAAACCCAGTCACTCGATAAAATTTCAGAAGAAGCAAAGCTCTTGGTTAGAACTGTGGATGACGTTCAAGGAGGTGATGTTCAAACAAACAAACAACGTTTTGAGTCTGAGGATTTATCACAAAAATACATCAGAACAGTCAGTGTCAGTGAAATTCAGAAAGGTGATGTGAGAACGGCCACATGGATGTTTGAAACACACACAATTGATGAGATACATGGTGAAGGCTCGGAATACGAAGAGATGAAAAAGGTGACGAAAGAAGAGGTGCTAAAGGGAGACGTTAAACAGTCGGTGTGGCTTTTTGAAAAGCAGCCCCTTGACAAAATTAAAGAGGTGGATGAGTCGCACGTTGCCGTTTCTCGTGAAGAGATTCCGCAAGCAGATGTGAAGACAACGACGTGGCTTTTTGAAACGACCCCGTTTCACGAGTTTAACGAGAACAGCATGCAAAAGACCGAGATAATTGGTAAAAGCATCCAAGATACCCTGAAGGAGCTGTACTCCCAGAAAATGGTCAAGTCACAAGGAATACTCATAGAAGCAGATGAAATTGGCGATGTCAGGATGGCAAAGTACAACCTCATGAACCAAGAAGCTCCAGAAATTCAAAAGGAGGACATAATAAGAGGGGACCTGAAAAATATTATGATGAATTTGCTGAACAGAAGGGAGACAACTGAAAAAACCATTGTTATAGATAAGGAAGAGAGGGGCGACATAAACATTATAGTGCAACAGCTGTTCAACCAAGACGCAGGAATCAATGTGGAAAAAGAAGAAATTATCCGGGGTGATATTCAGGAAGCAATAAGCAGCCTGATGAAGGAGGATGAGTCTGCCAAACGAGGTATTCTGATACAGGAAGATGAGAAGGGAGATGTAAGAATGACTATATACTCTCTTCTTAATAAACAAGAAGAGACTAATGTTGGAAAAGAGGATATTATCAAAGGAAATGTTCGAGGTACTATCAACATACTTCTGTCCAACCCTAATAATCCGGAACAATATATGAAGATAAAAGTGGGTGACACCGAAAAGGGAAATGTGAACTTTTACTCCACATGCATAGAGTCTGGGGCCCTGGACTATCTTAAAGAACTCCAAACTGAGCCAGATGAGAGGGGTAAGATGGAGAAAGAGAAGATTGTTGGCGGAGATGTTGAAGGGACAAAACTTATTTTGGAACAAAATCAGTGGCAGATTGAACGCACTGTTGCAGAAGATGATATTGTCCCAGGAGATGTGCACAACACGGTCAAGGTTTTTATGACTGAACCAGTGATATCACTAGATAACATCCAGAAAGAGGTCATTGTGAGAGGGGACTTGAGAGCAGTCCTGGACTCTCTAACACAGGCTGTAAACCAGAAGATGGTGGTTGAAAAAGAGGAAGTAGTCAAGGGTGACATAAACACCACTCTGAGATCTCTGGAGGAGGCTCAATACCAACTCAAAGAGACTGAAAAACCAGAAATTGTCCCAGGTGACATTAAAGGGGCCCTGCAGAGCCTGGAAAAATCTGCCACCACCAAAGCTGAGATTGTCATTGAAGATTTAGTGCCTGGTGATATCAAAGGAACCTTAAAATCACTGGAAGAAGCTAAACAGGCTATGAAAGAGGTAGAAAAAGAGGAAATTGTTAAAGGTGATATTCAGATGGCGATGCAGAGCTTACGAGACGCCTCGAATGAGAAGAAAGTCTACCAGCAACAAGTTAGTGTTCAGGGAGATGTAAAAGGCACTATACAACTGCTGTTAGAACCTCCAGCCACATGCAAAACCCAGCGCAAAGCTAGCACTGAGGGAGACGTGAAGATGTCTATAAAGTCGCTATACGACATGCAGGAACAAAGTCAAATGGAGAAAGAGGAGGCAATCAAAGGAGATGTCCAGGGCACAATAAAATGCCTATTGAAAGGAAAGCAGCAGAAGAACCTGAACAGTAGTATTGATGGTACTAAAGAAGCCAGCGTTTCAATGAAAACTCCATTGGCCCCTCAGCAGGAAGTGCACAAATACTCAGTTGCGACTAAGCTTGAAAGCAAGACAGTGAAAGTCAAAAATCTATGCCAGGCAAATGAACTACGCAGCAGCTCAGACAAGCACACTGGAATAAAGTCAGCACAAGGCCAGTCCTTAAGCAAGGAGGGTAATGCTCCTATTTCTCAGACAACAGTGATGGATATGTCTCACACTCCACAAGAGAGAAATATTAAAGAACCATCTGTAAAACCGAAGGTAGCAGTCCCTGGACCTGGGATCATCAAGAAGAAAAATGTGACAGATCAAGTGACTGATAACATGGTTACAAATGTAAACCAATGTGTGTCACAAGCTAACGTTACCACAAAGCACACCAAAGGTGTAAAAACGGTGGTTCTGGATACTGAGGGTTCAAGAACCTCAAGTACCTCTGGAATGACACACTTAAACACAGTTAAAAATGAATCACAGATGAAGCCCATCACTAAGCCTGTACAGGGTGTTAAAATCAGTAGTCATGTGACAGGAAATACAGCACAAGCTAACATCACAAAGGCTGTGAACACTGGCAATCAGCTCACACAAGAGGCAATAGCAACAGGAGTAACAAATGTAATAAAAAATACATCACAGGGCGCCACTGACGCAAGACACCTCCAAGATACCAAAACTACGACACAGGTACAGACAAAAGCAGCAGAACACAGAACCATTGTGCAAAAGCATGATATTAAAACCTTGAAGACAGAGTTCCGCAACCTTGACATGAATCGAAAGGGTTTTGTTAAGCAAATAAAGAAGGGCAAAGAAGATATCCATATGCTGCCTCCACCTCTGCCAACACCTCCATTGTCAGAGTCTGAATTCCCTCTTCCACCCCCGCCTCCACCAGTGGTGGAATCTGATGGTAACATGTTTTCTATTCCACTTTCCTCTGTCTCAAAGCAGGATGCTGACCTGCCCCCACCACCACCGCCACCACCACCGCCTGTGGATCTAGATCATTTTCCACCACCACCACCTCCCCCCCCACCACACATAGCTGGACAAGATTATCTACCCCCACCACCATCACAGCAAGAGTTGGATTCCATGCCAGGAAAATCACTCCGCTCTCCACTTACAAAAGCTCAACAAATGCCCGTCAAACCAATAAAGGCCCCTTCCTTATATAAGATCCCGAAGCTTGAGGCACCTAAGCAGTTTGGGCAAGGACCGATCAACGTGGAGAAAAGCCAAGTGATTCCTCCACCACCTTCAACCAAGATATTCCAGGTGACTGGAGAGCAGACCATTACAGCGCCTGACCTGACCACATCCAGCAAAAATATAAAAGAAATAAGGAAACAAGAGGAAACAATAAAAGTGTTAGCTCAGACAGATTCACTGAGACCTGCATCACGAGAAGACGACTCACCTGGTCCAGTGAAGAAGGTTTTTAAGCCTCAGATAAAACTACCACCTCCACCTGTTGAACCGGTACCTGCGAAGCCTAAAACATGTGTGAGAAAATTCAAAACTCCACTGATGATGGCAGAGGAAAAGTATCGCAAACAGAGGGAGGAAAGTGAGAAGAACAAAGTTGGTGCAACTCCAGCTTCTCCAGCAAGTGATAAGGATGTGCAAGCCTTTATTCAGGCTGCATCAGACGAATCTGCCACAGACAACACAGCTAAGGGAGAAACAGTAAGCACTGATACAATTACGAAAGAAGCAAAAACAATAATCGATAAAACTAAATCAGACACAGTGTCACTCGGTGTGCGTGTGCAGGCACCGTCAAGGGGTTTATCAGTCCAACCTTTAATTCCTTCAAGGAGTCAGCCCTCTGCGAGTGAAATTGCATCAGCTGTTGACAAAGAACTTCAGAATGCTGTGAAAGAAAGCAACATTTCTAAACAGGCTGTCATGCAAGACTTCACTAATCTTCAAATGCAAACTTCTCTGAAAACTGATGAAATGAAACAAACCAATGTTTCTGTAAACCAGGAAGTGATTAAAGTTCCTCTCCAACCGACAAAAATCCCAAAAGTTACTCCAAATTTCAAGGTTAAAACAGTGAAGATTCCAAAAATTGATAAGATGGAAAATCTGGAGACTGAGAAGAAAGAATCTTCAGCAGAAGTTACTAATAAACAGCAGTTAAGTCAACAAGAGAAAAAAGGCTTTTCTCAGATGACTCGCGAAATCACCAAAGTTACAGAAAGCTGTGTGCAGGAAAGCACCGGAATTGTCAACAAAGCTGAGAAGCACGTTGAGAAGGCTGCAGCTGTAAAGGACGGCAAGCTGGAAATACAAATGCTGAAGCCCAAGCAGAAATTCAAGAAGGAGAAAACTGATATTATCCCTAAAGAGATGATGTCATGCATGAAGGGAAATAAAGAAAAGGAGGTCAGAAAAATGCAGAAGGCCAAAGCGCAACATGAGGGACATGTTCAAGTCAGTGAAGAAGTGATCCTCACAGAAAGCAAAGTTCAGCAAAGTTTCCAGCAACAGAGCACAGTTCAAGTCCATAAACAAATGGAGACCTCACAAATGCAAAAAGACGTGACCAGTAAGCCACAGATTCAGGATAAACCACAAATTGAAGGCAGACACATTGGAGTTAAGCTAACAGGCAAAACATCACAAAAGGGTGAAAGTACATCTTCAGTGGCCAATCAGCAGGCCTCACAAAAATGTGAAGAAATACACAGGTTGCTTTCTAAAATTAATGATCTACTTGAAACATCTGGGAAAATTGACTCTAAAGCAGTAAGGGCTCTCCTCATCAAAATCCCTAGCTGGCTAATAGATCCAGCGGCAAAAAGGAGTTTACAAGTTAGACCAGATGATAATATTGAGAAGCTGAAAGATATCCTAGTCTATGTAAGATCGGTTGCACAATCGAAAATAATGAATTTAGGGGGAGACACTGCTGCCATGGAAAAGCCTGACAGTGGATCGGCATCTGAAAAGATAGCTATTGGTGGAGCAATATCGAAAATAAGTATTGGCTCATCAAAAGTGGAGGCTCAGAAGAAAGTACTGGGAGAGGGAAAGACTTCTCACGAAAGTATGAAGCAAAAGTTCATTGACACAAAAAAAGCTGATTCTAGAGAGGCCTCACCCTTGATCAGAATGCGCTCACCATCACCTACTTATATTACCATAGAATCTACACGGAGAGCTAGCTCCCCACAAAGAGTGGGCCCTTCACCTCCACCAATGCATAGATCATACACTCCCCCAGAACCACCACCACGGATGTTTGACACAACAACATCTCAGATCAACAGGGCCAGTCCTTCTCCAACATTCAGCCGATCAGACAAGCTAGCCAAGCTGAAGGACACCACTGCTAAGCTTTCACAGGGGGCGTCTCCACCACCTCTGTCACAACATGCACAGATAAGCGAGAAAAAATCTGAAATAGTAGAATCGCCATCATCCTTCCATCGGCAGATCAAAATTGAGACGCATGTTGTGGAGACATCAGAGGTCTCAGAGGCAATGCTAGAAACTGCATCAGTGAAAGACAAGAAAGAGTTCTTCGAGGAGGCTCAGAAGGCTGAGGTGAACAAAACATATGTACGCAAGGACCCTATTGAAATCCCAGAGCGCTTAGGCCCAGACACAGAAGAGACAGAAAGAAACAAAGAAAAAGAAAAAGAGGAGGTCCCACGGGTAAATCTTTCAGGACTTGTCCACAAATTTGAATCACCAGAACAGAAGATCTATACAAGAAAAGAGCCTATTGTCATTGCAGAGAGACTAGGAAGTGACACTGAAGACGCTGATCCTGAAGAAGACAAAAAAAGAACCCAAGTGGAACCAGTTCCAACCTTCAACATCAAGTCCATTAAAACTATGTTTGAAATGGGCGAGCAGAGTTCCTCCGTTAAGGAACAAAAACATAAACATGAGAAGCCAGAGGCAGAGATGCATGAAATCATGACAGATGGTTCAAAGCAGACAAACCCTTGGAGACAGCAGAAGGGCTCATGGCAGACATCTCCCCCGCCCATCCAGGAGGTACTGCAATCAGGATTGACCGAACCAATGGGGTTTTCCGGGAGTCAGTCAGTCAGCGAGACATTCTCCAGCATCGATGAATTCGGTAATAAGATAAGCGGGTCAAGAAGTGCCATGACAGTCTCCCAGCATTCAGAACACATCACGACCCGGTGTGCCCCTCCCACATATGCAGATGTAGTGAAGGGCAAGGTCCCAGTGCTAGACGTCTTGACTGACACCACCCCTGAAGAACTATTGAAGAACTTCCAAAAAACTTGGAATGAAAGTGAGAGTGTCTTCAAGAGCCTCGGCTATAATGTAACAGAACAGAAGACTTCACAGACTGTATCACACCAGCAAGAGACGCTCATGACCGGTAAACTGTGCTGTGGAGCATGAAGAAACTAATAAACAGTAACGGTGTGTTTATGCATTTTGCAATAAGTGTGTATTTATCACCTTGACTAACAAGTCTCATTTTTGTTTCGTCGGAATTTTGAATGGAGATTCTTCCATTTCTTTTTTTTTCTGGGAGTAGAAAACTTTCACAAAAAGAATTGTAAAGATTATTTGTTAAATCTATTTTGGGATATAGCAATACTGAATGAAGAAAATGACATCTGTATTGAGCTTATAATTGTGCCCACACAGTGTATAACTAACTACTTATAACTATGCACAAAGTAAATTGTACTGCTTTTTTGTACTAAGGAATGCGCTAAGGAGTTTCACCATTAGTTTCTCTGCCTGCTGAGCAACACTGCAGCTTTCTTACTTTACTGTGCTTGTCATACCGCAGGTGTGTGGAATATCAGCATGTTATATTTTCCGCTTCTGTATTCAGATACTCTGTTCTTAATCGTTAGCCCAAGAAATGAATAAATATGTTAAATATAGAAATAATGAGGTTTGAATATAATAACACATATACAGGAGTTTGCCATTTCTGGCACCATTCATGACAGTTTCCTCCAGGTACTCTACTGAAACCCCAAACTAGATAACTGAATAATGGAAAAACTAACAGTTACGCAGAAATTTAAAGTCTATTTCAGTCTTGCATGTGATTTAAGTTTTAGGTTACTTCATACATGAGATTTTGATATGCTGCTTGTAATCCAAGCTATATCATAATTTATAAAGAAACCACTGTAGTTACTTTTGAAATGAAACAAAATTTGTGTGACGCTCTCTTCTTAAAAAGCCCACTTTACCCTTGAGGCTGAACTGCATGATTTTTGTTTAATGTTGTGACTAATTGAATCGGTCTTGTTTTTAAGGCTATATTTTTAAATTTACATTTAAAAGCTTTAAGCCCTCACAGAATATCTTTAGTACTATCATAACAAATCATTAATTAGCTACATTATTTTGAACCTTTAAAAAGTACATTGAATTACAATTTTAAATTATACTGTATTTAACTGATATTACCGTATGAAAGTTACTGAATAATAAGATATTGTAATGCACTGTTACAAAAAACATAACCGAAGACGGTAAATTAATGCTATTGTTGGAGCTTTCTTTACACAGTTTTAATTCAGTTGCATTCTTTTCAGAAAACTCGAGTTCCAGAGTCGGAGCTGTGCGCGGCCTGCCGGAAGAGAGTGTATCCAATGGAGTCTCTGGTCACAGACAAACAAAACTTCCATAGGTCGTGTTTCTGCTGTTTCCACTGCAACGCTAAGTTAAGGTAATTCCAAGTACACCTAATGTTGTTGTTGTGTCATCACAATCACAAATAAAATCATGTAGGTGCCTCCAAAAGCATTTTTATACTTTTATACAGTTGGGTTGTTTTTTGTTTCTCAATAAAGTTCATTTGAATTCTTTCCTGCAGCCTTGGCACCTATGCCTCTCTCCATGGACATTTGTATTGCAAGCCACATTACAAACAATTATTCAAGTCCAAAGGCAACTATGATGAAGGATTTGGACAGAAGGCTCACAGGGAGCTGTGGAACTCCAAAATGCAAAAGAATACGTCAGAGAAAATCACGGAAAAACCCTCCCCTGAAAAGTCTTATTCACAAAGATCTGTTTCAAGCAGCAACCTTAGCACAACAGAGAATGATATGCCCAAGACAAAGGCAAGCAAAGTCGACAAACCAGTCGATGAAACCAAGAAGCCGCAAAACAAGATTGCAATTGTCTGGCCCCCTCAGGCAGAATCACCAAAGAAAGCTTTTATCATTGATAATGAAGTGAAGCTAACCAAGCCAAGCTGGCCTCCCGAACACAGCTTTCCAAAGACTGTCCCTGAAGTACCAAAGCATTTGAGAACATCCAAAGAATCCTCTCTGACAGAGAGAAGTGAAACTATGGAAACTGGGCTTATGGAAAACATCCCAGAAAAAGAAGACAAAGCATCAGCTGAAATGCATGCCACACACTTGGAGGTGCCCGTGGATGTTGCAACATCTACTACCAACCCAATAGATGTAGAATTACATCCAGCTCTGGAACTTGAAGAGTCAGAAAATGAGATAAATGCGGCAGAGCCAGAATGGAGCGTACCTGGAAGTAGAGGAACAAGTGACGTGTGTAGAGAAGAAGCAGCTAATGATGCTGGAGTATGTCAGGAGGTGGAGAGTGTGCAAGCTAGTGTGCACAGAGAGTGGGCTGAAAAGACAGAGCGTGGTGGAGATGTAAGTGAAAGAGAGGATAGTGGGGAGAATACAATGTCGGAGAGCGTGCCGGTAACAGTGATCGATGACGAGGCGCCACAGCACGAGGGAGAAAATGCAAACTCCAATAACAACAACAACCAGTTATTATTTAAAAACAAGGTGATGCGTCTGGAATTTGATAACGTTAGAATGACTCATAATGTTCCAGAAGGCTCCACCATAAAGGTCGCACCTGAGTATCCCGTCAAAGAAGGTCCAGAGGAAGCTCAGACAACTTTGAGATGGAGTCAGACCTATAGTGCCTTACAGCTAGCCGAAGAAAAGGACGCTTTTGTACCGTCGGGTGGCAAATATACAGAGGATGCAGAGAATAGTGTATCTAATGACTTATTTCAAAAAAGTACAGTATTCTTTGAGAAGGTAGCACCGTTGAGTCCTTTAAGCTTCCTGGAGGACGTATTTGCAGGACTCGACAGTGGCTGTAGTCTGACGGCTGGTGATCCTTCCAAAGAAAGGCCTCTGGCTTCTCTGTTGGACGACCTGCTGGATTTTGGAATTGAATCAAGTGACACAAAACAAGCGGGATCAGATTGGTGCCCTGACTTCTTTCCCACAAATGCCCGCAGTGCTTCGGAACAAACTGGAGCTGGAACAAATAACTTGAGGAAGGATGAATGGGAGACCCAGTCTTTGGAGGAACTTATTAAAAGAAACAGACATTATGACAATGATGAATAAACCAGGCTTGTTTTAAGCGAAAACTTATAATGCAACATTCTATTCTTAACCAGACTAGATTTCTACACTTAAAATCACCTAATCATTTTGTCCATGGAGAGATGTGTTAAATCAAAGGAAGTATATGCTTATAGAATAGTTTTTTTTTTTTTTTTGTTAAATTTTCTCCAAAGTTCTGCCTGGGTTTCTGATTGCAGAATGACATTATTAAAACTTGCCTTTGAAAGCACCTGGTGTGCATTTCAGAAAAAAAAAATTATCAAGGCAATTTTTGCTGTTTGATAAAATATATACTTTGGTTTATATTATTTCTGCTAGTTTTGAATGTTATTTTCATATAAACATTTGGCCATGAATTTGTTTTGATTTGCTTTGTTTGAAAGAATTCCTAATGGCGCTTTAACTGCAAAGCTGGGATACAGTGTATCCTGATTTCAGACCTTCCCCTTTTCCACGCTGGTCTGCTTTTGTATTCTTAGTGGATAGTTGCAATGCTGTGTGGCTTAATTAAAGAGATTGATACAAGGTATTGGGTATGATTTACAATAACCTGTATGGGAGTTTGATTTCAAAGAAGCATATGCTGTATAAGATGAGCTCAGACTTATTTTAACCGCACAATGAAATATATGAGAACTGTACTATATAAATCAATTTCAGATATGCTGTTATAGACATTAACCAGGAAGGTTTGTAAAGCTTTTTGTCTGTCACATTGAAATCTCCGTGGAACCATCAGTAAGCTGAATGCCTACTTTAAATACCAATATAAGCTGGTAATACAGGAAAATCTAATACATGTAAATTGCCCTTTAGAAATATGCCTGGTCAGCAAGCACATGTTAAAACAGATTAACATACCAAGAAATATTAGCTTGAAATTTTTATATTTAGATATATAGCTTTGTGTTCCTCACAGAAATGTATGGAGGTATTTTGACTTTTTTTTTCTTTATTTTGTAATTTGAAACAGTAATATTTTGAAATTACACACTCAAACAGGTGAAATGCTAATTTTGCTAAATGAGCCAGTCTCATTTACATTGCGAATGTATATATGCTGGACAGATTTCATGTTATTTACCAGCCATTAAAATAATGTTACAGTTGTATCACACCTGTGCCTTAAAATACTAAAGCGTGTAATCCACCTTATTTTATGAGGATTATCGTGTACAGTGTCAAATTAAAGATGCCCTGTGTTGTCAATGAAAAAAATTAATGATAATATAGGGGAAAAACTGCTGTAGTTTAAGGGAAGAGTGTTACATGTTCCTTTAAATTTGAAGTGCTTCACGTTACAGATTAAAGCTGACTAGCAGGACTTGTGTAGTGCTATTCTTGTTTTTGGATTTGCTAATGTTATTATTTCACCACTATGGATTGTCAGACCATGGAGCTGAGACAAAAAGCTGCATCAATAGGCCACCTGATGCTTGATGTGGCTGTGTGTTCTCTAGCTAGGACATACTGTCAAACTCAGCACGTGCTTCTGGACAATGAATAAAGCGTGCTCCGCGTCACCAGACTGTTTAGAGAAACATGGAGAAACCTGTCAGTCAAACACGTGTACCTAGTGGAAAACCCTCAATTTTCCATTGGCTTAAGCTCATTAATGAACTAAGTAATAATTGAATTAAATAATTTTTATTTCAAGTAGTTTTGAAATCATACATTGTTGGTGAAAATACATTACAACATTCAAAACTGATTTTTTTTTATTTATGACAGTTCATATATTAGTATTACCAAAAAACGTCTTAAATGCCCCATGTCAATAAGCCCCACCCTGTTGCTATTCTTTTATTTAATTTTATAGAAAATCTGTTCATTTTAACCGCACACTTGTGGCACCTTGTAATTTATTCTTCAGAAACTATGTTGCCATCATTCGAATTGGCACCGTATTTCGTTAATACAAAAGGGCCGAAATTATGTGCTTGGATGATTTCTAAATGCTACATAATTAAGGTTTGCGTTAACATTACAGGGACTATAGTGCGATCAGATTTCTTTGTATCTAAAACAAATCTGTGACATTAATTTTTTCGAAGTATCACGGCATTTGAAACAATGCGCCGTTATTCACGCGTCACATGCAAATGTCACTTTTACGCACTTGTTTGCTTGACCGTTTAACTTCGGACTATATTAGAATATTCGCGAATAAATTTTCGCGAATGTCTTTCAGATTTATAAGCGGCTGTGTAACTGAAAACCTAAGGACATGTTTCGACTAATTAGGCATGTGTCACGCCATAGCGTAAGGGGTAAGATTTTTTTCCCCTAAAAGCAACGTGAGCTGTTCAACTGGTGTAGTTAATCGCAATTTTATAGCGATTTGTTTCCATTTCGTCTAAATAGATACTGTAACTTGAAGTTTAAAGTCAACAGGAAAAAAATATCAAAACTCAAAGAAAAAAAAAAAAAAACCTTTCCAAACTTTTAGCAGCATTTGTCGAAATACTTACACGTAAAACGACCAAACTGCAAACTAAGGAAAGGGATCCGTGCGTTACTAACGTCAATCTACCCTGCTAAGCAAAATATCTTTCTGTCTGATTGGATATCAGTCACCTCGCAGAGCCCCCTCATTCGTCCGCTCCCTTGTCAAGCAGTGAGCCAATCCTACCCCTGCGTTCAGCTATCACGTTTCCTAGATAAGGATAGCGCCTTGTTCAGAGATGCTGATCAGAGGACAGTCGTAGCATCAGTACCACTACTGATTTCGGTGGGATGGAGGCGAAAAGCTTGGTAGGTTTAGTGCTTCTTTTTTATTCATTCTGCCGTTTTGAATCTGGAGTCATGGTCTCCCACGAAAATGATCGCTTTTAAAATATTCCAAAGAGGCTTTTGGTGTAACCTTCACGTTAAGCGGTTATGCCGTGAGATTTCCAGCGAGATGTATTCGGAGCCACTTGAAGCACTTGGCTTGTTCTGGTTGTCGCTGCAGAAAATGAAGTTTCGCCCCGATCAGTGCTTTGTGCGTTATCAGGCACTCCGGTGTCCTCGGAGGCATGCACCGTGTGTCGGACTTCGCAGTTTGGCTGCACTGGGGCAGCGCTAGCGATGGTGTCACTTAGTGCATGAAACAAATGGGGACAGCGAGGACATGCATGGCGTTCACGATTGTTGCCATTTACAGTATAAATGCTGAGCTTATACTTGTCGTACGAGGGGGGTCATAATTCATCACGGACTTTGTGAAACGGACTCGTAACCTACTTAAAAAGTCGATTTTCTATGAATTAGATAAAAATGAGCGATAAGGTATCGCTTAAAAAAACATCGCATAGTTTGCAGTGAGTGGTAATAAGTTATGGGATTTAACAAACAGTGTAATTCATTATTATTTTCTTGCATAACAAATACATATTTTGTTATTATGGGTTGACCCTGACTAAATTAGTACCCAAACTGATTTTTCATTATTTTTCATATGAATATTGTTTCCTCTGATGTCGGTTGTGAATTCGGAGATTGCAACCGCTGCATTTCTGAAGCAAAAGTAACATAAAGATTTTGGTTACGCTTAATTAACACGTTCACCCTCTTCTACCATGCATATCGCAGCAATAATAGACAAAAAGAAAACGCTTATTATCAATTTCGGTCCCGAGGGAAGTGGCCAAAACGAGTAACAAAGTTAATGCGTAATATCATTTAGACGCAAGATGGTTTTCGTAGAATATAATAAACACTTTACTTTTTCGCAATATTACCAGCCAACATACTGTATGCCTTCTGGAATATGCATTCTCCTTCGTCGCCTCTGTATGTTAAGCAGATGCATTTTGATGTTTCTGAAATTTAATTGCGGAATTGAAAAAGGAGTACTTATGCATATGTCATAACGAAGATTGTAATGTATGTAAAACAAGTCATAACGTTTATCAGTGAAACTGGGCTGCTGTATATATATAATTGAAACATATTAATTCAGTATTCCTGCAGTGAATTTCTTTTACCTGAACCTCAAGGGCAAAGATATTGATATGTACGCTTGGCTGAAAACCCGCTAATCAATATGCTACACCCAGTGATGGGAATTAAGTGCATTTACCCATTCATTTTGGCTCCGCGATACTGTAAAGTGTCAAAACTGGAGCATCCAGACTTTGTGGAAGTTAATTGTAATTGTAAATCGTAAATTGTAAAACATATTATTCTTTTCTGTAGTTCCTTCATTGTGTAGCATGCAGAACAGCCTTATTTCTTGTCCGTCATGGGTTGTTCTGTGCAATAGAAGGAAGTAGAAAACCCTAAGAGGGCTGTGTGACATGAATATGTAGTTTGTCACTGTGCTGGAATATGCAGATCTTGCCAGCTGTCCTCTTGTCCTGTGTGTTTTAGCTGGTTACATTTTTAGCACTGCAGGCGGCTACCGTGACTTTGAACTGGGTGTCTTGACCCTTCCTTGGCAGGTGGTTTAGTGACAGGCTGAAAAAAAAGCTGCTAACAAATTACAAATATTAGTTGGAAATGCAATGTTAGGCTGAGGAAGCAAAGGACCATGCATGCCACTCCTGTACAGTTCACCATTCTGTGGAACTTTCACCACAGGTTGCCTGTTCATCAAAGACATACTTCCATGGACAATTAAGAGTCACTGGTTCATCACGCAGAATTAAATTTGAGGGGGAACCTACTCAAAAGAGGGAAGAACAGGAAGGTTTACAGGTTTTGGGTTATTAGGGAACATTGAAGAATTGTAGAGGACTTTTGGGGCAGGATTTAGTATCAATATCAGAGGCACCCTATATTGTTATTGACATGTAAGCTGTTTTGCATCTTCATGGCAGTCATGAATTTATTGGCGTCTAATTGCTTCCAGAACCAAGCAGAATTTATGTCATTTTAGTATAGATGCCAATGGTGTCAGTTGAGAGTTTGCTCACCATGTTCTTGATGAATGGATTCAACATCATCTTACTTTGGCTCCAACGTGATCAGCGTGGTCTGTCTCTTCGTCCCATCAGACAGACAGAGTTAATAGAGCGTTAGGAGCAAAAGCACGAAGCAGCCAATTTTACAGTGGTTTCTCCTGTTAGTCATTCACTTTTTGTTTGGAATTTGGCTGTCTCTTAAAAAGTGAGACGAAAAGATCATTTTTAGCACTGATAAAACATAGTGTATTTTTCTTATTTATTTTGTATTTATGTTAAATCCATCGCTTATTCCTAATTCATAATTCACCACTGCCATTGGATTTCATTTTTATATTTTGCATTTTAAATCTTGCATTGAATTTTTATATTTTAAAATACTAGTATGGTTTATTTTACATTTCGGGGGTAATCGAGAGGGAAATGACACAGTACGTAAAAGAACGTGCACTGGCTTTGTTATTTAGCAGATTTTTTTTTTTTGGGGGGGGGGGTAGTTACATTACTATTCATATATGACGTAAACATGCTTTTTCCATCTTTTGACAGCCCCTTTCTCGTCTGCATTTTATACTTTTTCACTTATTGCACGATGAACACAATTTTCAACCGGCTCTTTTAATCAAATTTTTCAATTTACGCCTTCCGTGAGAAGTAAGGGATTCATGCGGTCTGTTTACGCCACAAAATATTGTCCTTTCAAAGCCGCTGAAGGTTTCTTTTCTAGATTTTCATAGCAGTGCGATTACCTCAGTTTAAAAGAAGTCCAAACCTAATGAAATATACCTGTAATGAATTTAGAATTTAGCCTATATTCTGTATAAAATGCCCTTTGTGGCATGTTACTCCATGATTAACAAATGATGTAAAACACAGTAATTGCAGTAGGACGACAATGTGTAATTCTACCTGTACGGGACGTCTGCTTTAATGCTCTATGGATGGGCTGCCACACTGGGCACCACCTCTTCTTTGTGTGGAGCTTGCACGCTCTCGCTTTTTGGCTAGCTGGTGCCTTCAAATGGGCCATGGTGTGCGATTTCCCAGGTTGTGCTCCTGCCTTGATGGGGTCGCCTCCAGACTTCCTGTGAATGTGTATAGGATGAGCAGGTGGAAGGTGGATGGATTCAGCGAGTTTAACTATGGGGGGGGGT
>JAODLD010000001.1:45640426-45663007 GCA_026781065.1 Mormyrops boulengeri
TGCTTCCATCATGTGTCACATCATCAAGAAACACTAAAGACCCAGTGCCACTGGCAGCCATGCACGCCCAAGCCGTCTCACTGCCTCCACCATGTTTTACAGATGATGCGTTGTGCTTCGGATCATAAGCTGTTCCAGCCCTTCTCCATACTTTTTTCTTTCCATCATTCTGATTCAGGTTGATCTTGGTTTCATCTGTCCAAAGAATGCTGTTCCAGATGTGTGCTGGCTTTTTTAGATGTTATTTTGCAAAGTCCAATCTAGCCTTTCTATTCTTAATGCATATTTGCTTTCCTGCAGTCTTCTCTTTATGGTAGACTTGGATATTGATACGCCTACCTGGAGAGTGTTGTTCACTTGGTTGGCTGTTACGAAAGGGTTTCTCTTCACCATGGAAATGATTCTGCCATCATCCGCCACTGTTGTTGTCCGTGGACGTCCAGGCCTTTTCACGTTGCTGAGTTCACCAATGCTTTCTTTATTTCTCAGGATGTACCAAACTGTGGACTTTGCCATTTGTGGCACTTTTTCAAATAGTTTTTTTCTGTTTTCGCAGCCTAAGGATGGCCTGTTTCACCTGTATACTGAGTTCCTTTGACCCCACGTTTTATTTTCACGCCTCAATCTTCCAAATGCAAACAAGACATCTCAAATCAACTCCAGGCCTTTTATCTGCTTGATTGATAATGAAAGAATGAAGGAATTGCCCACACCTCTCCATGAAATAGCTTTTAAGTGAATTGTCCAATTACTTTTGGCCCCTTTAAAAAGAGAGCGGCACATATTATCGAGCTGAAACTCCTAAACCCTTCATCCTGTTTGAATGTGGATACCCTAAAATGAAATCTGAGAGTCTGCACTTTATGTCCATGCCCATTGTATAACTTTAATTGGAATATTACTTAGAATCTATTTCAGTAAACAGGTAAAATAGTAAAACTTGTGTCAGTGTCCAAATATATATGAACCTAACTGTATATCATGTTAAATATTCACGATTTTTAAAATTTCTTTTTGGATGAATGTCATGTTCATTTAAAAATAAAATTTCATGAAAGACTGTGTCCTTGGTGCGTGCCATTTGGGGGAACACAACGGCTCATTTGGGGGAGCATGGCCGACGAATGACCCCCCATGACAATGCCCCCTCCCGTCAAATGCTTCTTGCTGCAACCTTGAGAGCTATGGAACTCACCAAGCAGTTGGCTGTCTTTCTAAATAAACCGGCATCAGCTCCTACATAATAGGACAGTGATTGTTGTTTCTGAAAAATCTCAAATATGTAATTGAATTTCAGAAACGCTTGGTTAGGAAATGAGGAAAAAATGAGAGTATGAGGGCATTGGTGCTATACTGGTGAAGTGCTCTTAACTGAGAGAAAGGTGAATATGATTTTAGAACAAATAAAATTGGGGCTCCACTGAGTAATGTTGGCTGAATTGATGGCATTACCTTCACAACAGTGTTGCATGGCACAAACAACCAGGAAACATGCTGGAATGAATTGAAGGAAATTTATTAAGCCCAGTGACAGATTTTTCTTTTTTTTTGCATTTATAATAATTGTTTGCAGGGCATGGAGCTTGTAGATGAATGCTGTTCGTGAATGCTTGGGCATTTTTTCAGAATTTTACAAGTTATGAAATACGATTTGAAAGCTTACAGATGTATTACTTACCCACATGCTCATTAAACCTCCTGTTTTAGTGAAAAAATGAAATACATCCATCCATCTTCCAGCCGCTTATCCAGAACAAGGTTGTGGGGTGAAAAAATAAAATACAAAATAGATTTCCTACGCGTAAGGAATTGCAATCTGTTTTGGGAAGACTGTCTTCTACTTTATTGTCACTGACTCTAGAATGCAGTGCTATGTTCTGAGTATTCAACGCATCTCTGCTTTATTAAATGAACATAATGTTTAAGCATTTAAGTATTTTATATTATTCAGTTTCAGCATTGGTACAGTGGTATACAGCTCCTGTTAACCATATCAGGATTGTTTAGTACTGAATGTAACAACATTTATCCAGAGTTATGTGGAATTAATGCCGCCACATTCAGTTACATAATTTTTAATCTAACCAGACATGCATTTTTGTAACTATTTGTAAGTCTGGAGTCTATCCCAGAAAGCACAAGGAAGGTGACACCTTGAATGGTATGCCAGTTTAGGGTATACAGTCACACACATAGTTGTGCATTGTGGGTAATTTAGAGACACCACTTCACGTAACCACACATAGGCA
The DNA here is from genome assembly GCA_026781065.1 of Mormyrops boulengeri. Lineage (NCBI taxonomy): Eukaryota > Metazoa > Chordata > Actinopteri > Osteoglossiformes > Mormyridae > Mormyrops > Mormyrops boulengeri. The sequence continues at coordinate 45,642,676 of JAODLD010000001.1, forward strand.
GTGTATGCAAAATCTATTAGTACTGAGCCGAGTGTGGGAATCCAACCCACAGTTCTAGAGGCATGAGGCCACAGTGCTTCCCCCTGAGCTGCCTTACTGTATGCAACCTTTGATAAATGTATTAAACTCTAAAAGCACACAGACTCAGACTTTAAAATTCATTTTCAAAGTGAACTCATTCTGGCACTCTGTTTTGAAGGCGAAGGAATGTCTATGCAGACTGTTGACGCACATGTCACTTGTACCTGTTTTTTTATAGAAATTTGCACGCTACTGAATAAATGTGTGACAGCTGAATATCAAAAACACTTTTTTCTTATTCTCATCTCTCAACTTTACCGGCATTTAACAAGCAGGCCATTTGGCTGACATTAAGCTAGCTTGCGTAATATTCTTACAATGGTGCTAATAGGATGAATAATCCATAGATAGATGTGTCAGGCATGTCTTACAGACCTAACTGTGAAAAAAGGTGCCTTACAGATTGCAAGGGGCAGTACAAAGAATCGGTCACTGAAGACCAAAAATTCTGCATACTTTGTTTAGTAAATTCCACAACCGCAAAACAATACTCAGTAGATTTTCATACCAGAAAGTTATGAAGCAAGCACAGACCGGAAAATACAAGTGTATAGACATCCATTTTACTGGTGGGATTTTACTCGTCTGTTCTTGTTCACAACCAGTGTGCTTATAGAGCTGAGGACAAATACTGGAAATTTCTTGCCTTTTTTCCTGACTATAGCATGAAAGTCTGCATGTTCTCCCTCCTCTCTAGCGACTCCCTGGTATTTTCAAACCGAATCTAAAAGCTGAGTGTATGTACTGAAAGAGATGAATGGATTAAACAAGAGCTGTATATATTGCATTTTTTATTCTTTTGATAATTCGCTTTTTATATTTGGAGATTTAAAAGTCTGAGTTTGAAATTTCCGCCTGGGTTTCAAAACAAACAGCTCAGTATTTCCACATTCCTAAATGCAAATTCGGTTAATACTGGGTCCAATTTGACTCATCGCTGATGAAATTCATTCAGGATAGCATTATCCTTTTCGTCTCTTTATTTTAGGTGGTTCTCTGTCAGCCTTGGCTGTCTGTAATGCCCATGTGTGCTTTCTCAGATGCCCCAAGCTGAGATACTGTACACAGTCCAAGTAATGTCCATATGCTTCCAAGTGTATTATATAAATAATGCGAAACAACTTCCAGCCTCCAAAGATGGCCGTGACATTTGGTCTGTTCTTTATTCCAATAAATGCTTGTCTCTGCTTAAAACTGGGCCAGTGGCATGAGGCCTGTTTCCACAACAATTCTGCTTCAGGATTTCTGTCTGTAAGTGCCCTGATCTGACCCTGATTGAACTGTAATGTATACATATGGTCAGTTGAGTTGCAGGGGGTGGAGTTTGTGGTGTGCTACCAGCTGGTTATTAACTGGGTGCAAACTGGTTTGTTTGTGGTGGTTCATTGTATTTAGAGTTTCTTTTGTCATGATACAGAATATATTTTGTTTTGTGGAATAAAAAAAACGTTCTGGTGAATTTTGTTGTCCTATACCTCAATATCAGACTGATGACAGACCTCCATCTGGCGACCCTCATATATGCTGATCCAATATATCTACCCACAGAAAGACATTTGCACTGGGATGGTCATTCGCGGAAGTGTGTGAAATGAGGTGCAATGCATCCTGGGAAATATGAGGCCATCGCAGGCCCCTCGTACATACAGTCACCGACTCCACAGGCAATTTAGGCCATCCGTTAATCTGATCTCAGATTGTTGGAAATAGTTGGAGCACCTGAAGGACACTCAAGCGCGTTTGTAGAACCGAACTGGATCTTAGATCAAATGTGAGATTCTGTAGCTGAGTAGTTCTGAAGCCTGGCTAAAGTAACCCATGTGTTTAATTCTGTTTGAAGTGGTCTGATAACAAGCTCACTATTGGGATGCCTGATGACCCAGACAGAAGACCAGACATTACTGAGAAATGGCATCTGTAAGGTTGCCAGGAGACGACACTGACAACACATAATAAAAATAACAACAATTTCAGTTCTTGCTGTTTTAACTTAAGATCCCTTAATCTTTTTTGACAACATCTACCAAATTTCTTCCCCTACAGTTTTTCTTCTCTTGTGTCCTCATGAGGAAAGTTTTAATTTTCTTCCAAAGGATTTCATGACTCCATCAATGGTCTATGATTCCTGAGCAATCAGACTCATTAGTCTAAATCTAGTGCCAGAAAAAAAGGTTCATTCTCTCCCTTTGATAATATATGTATTATTGCCAATTAATTGATATTATTAATATGAATATTGGGGGGTTTTTGAGTGAAGACATTCTATTAAGTTATATCTGGGGTCTCCTAAAGTGTACTCCAGGATTCACGTGTGAGCATCTTCGCCTTTGGTGTTTTTCCCCAATCTATCACGGATTATCTACAATTTACCCGTGAAGTGCAGGTGCCCTGTTGTCCATTCCTAATGAGAGCGAATTCATTTTAAATGTAACAAATTGTATAATGCATATCATCTGTCTTCTTTGGCCTGGAGGTTATCACTGCTGTCACCCAATTTCTGTGTGCTCTTTGCACGCAGTCCTCAGCATGATCCTGATATGCCGTCCAGGGGAGAATTCCCATATTATACCTCAAAAATAGATTAATGTAGGGCTTCTCTGGCTTTCACGGTTTTTCCATCATTTGATAACACTGAGGCAGCCTGTTAATTACTTCCATAAATCCAATTACACACCATGCTGGACACTAGTACTGAGTTAGTGTTTATATTCCAACCATTTGCAATTAAATGTTTATAGCATTGTTATATATTCAGAATTGCATTGGACCATATGCAGTGGTTCCTAAAGTGATATTTCCCATCTGGAAAGGTCTGATAAAGGTCTACCTGTTGGAGGGTATTGGATTGGACACTGTTGAATTGTGAAGGTTTCCACGCTCACTTGAGAGGACTTATCCTGATGGCATTTTTATTGTACTGATTGCTCATTGGCCAGTTTCAGGAGCTGCCCTCTTGTTATTGGTTGCTAAAATGGGAACTAGTTCTGCAATTTCTGTTTGTTTTACTTATGCTTTGAGAAATGGAAAGCAGATTTGATCTGTTTAAACGTCCAGCCTTGTCTGGCAATTTAATTGAGTTTCTCTGCAGCTTTCATCAGCTGTCCAGTTACACTGCACCCGGTCTGTGGTTGGTCTGATTCCACGGCTCCATGGTGAAGTGGATTGTGGGATTGCTGCCATTGTAATCGCACAGAGGGAATTCAACCTCACCTGGTGGCGTTCCTTGGCTTTTCTGCCGGCCCGTTGTGGATTCGTTTACCTCAGAAGGCACGTCTCGCTCTGTTTTTGGTCCGTACTGTTACGGCGCCGGCTTGTGGCTTTTAAAACTGTGGCTCTTTATAATCTTTTCTCGAGAATCAATTATGTAAGTGCCAACTTGTTTGAAGGTTCCTGTCATTCTGCCACATGGAGCTGATCCGTAAGGCTGTTTCGCGCGTCAGCGTCTCATTATCACCTGCAGCATGGGGGGGTGCTCTTCTGCAGGTTCCCCAGCTATTTCCGAACAAAAACCTATTCCATCACCATTTACTCCATTAAAAATGCCTGATTTGAATTACGTTTGAAGCCTTTCTGCTGAAAGCCCAGGAGTGTGTCAGTACGAGTGCTTGTTTAAAGATTGACAGCACATTGTGCCCATGCTGCCAGTTTTGCAAAGCTGCAGTGTCCTGACAATGACCCACCTCCAGTGAATCACGTTTATAGCCACTGAATGGCCCACTTTTATGAGCTCATTTTAAGGCTTCTGCTGGACAGGAACCGTCTTATTTGTGACCACCGGCTACAGTTCTTCTTGGCATCTCTCACAGAATGGGCCGACTTGGTGCGTGCGAGTATAAATGTCCCGAAGGCTTGCTGATTTCATGATCTCCTCTTGCAATCCAAGAATCCAAAAGCAGATAATCTCCTATCCCAGTTTTTCAGCCAAGTTTCTTCTTCCCTGCCTCTCATGTGGGGCAGCTCTCAAGTCGCCAGACTTGTTGTAAGTGACTTGATGATCTAGCGGTGTTAACTTCCACTCCGAATACAGAAATTTCAAAGCAGAGGCTTCCGCCTCTGAAAAAACACTGAAATCACCTGTGGCATCAGCAGGAACATATTTTATTTGCAAAGATGGTCAGTGGGGCTTCAGGTCATGTTATGCTTTTAGTAATCTAATTTAATGAGCCGGAACATAATGTATTCTCCACTGACTGGATATAAGTTCGCAACCTGCACCTCCCACTGAGCTAACTCGGAGTCACATTTTTTTTTCTCCAGTCATACAGCCTCCTGTGGTGTGTGAAACAGCCATGGAATGGGAGGAGGGCAGGTCCAGTGCTTTAGCTATGAAAGCTTAGAGAACAGCCTTGCTCAAGACAGAACTGGCACCAGATAATGGGCTGAAGTAATAGGAACATGCTGTACTGGTGTTCTAAGCATGGCTGTACAGCAATTTGGTTCCCTAGATTTAGCAAAAAAAAAGATTGGTGTCTAGGGCCTGATCCCAACATCGTTCTCTCATATGACAACTGTCTGAGACTTTCCATCGTGGCTTGTTCCTTTTTGTCCATAAAATCTTTTGTAATTGGGGGAAAAAATCCCAAGAATTTCTTTCTTGTCCTGCCCTCTTGAGAATGAAAGGGATGGAGAGAGAGAGAAGGAAAAAGTAGTTATTTCTGCCAGGATCTCGTAGATTTCCATGCTTGCTGCTCAGAGCTGATGTCTTGGAGTGGCAACCTGAAACGTCTTTGGAGAATGTTATTTGAGTCAAGAAATCTAAGGTTTGTACAGGCTGCGTTTTGTTTGAGGCCTCTACTACGTTAGAATCATTTTTAATTAGATCGGCTAACCTTAGCGGCTCCAATTTAGATAAGTTGGTCCGCACAAAAGGAACCCAGTCCTATCTGAAGGCAAAAAAATTATTTGAATGCCAAATATAATTCTATCTTTTTTGTGTTTACATTCTATACGTTTTGTAGGTGCTGATAACAGCTTCGACAGAAGGGAGAATTAGCACTTTGTTTCTGGTTTGTTCGTTTAGTTTGTTTGGGAATATCCTTGTTTTTAGGCAAAAGATGTTGGTGTTTGATCATCAGCATCCGGGGAAAATATATTCAGGCTTCGTACAGCAATCCGGATAATACCATAAATACGTGATTGGATTTTACTGGAACACCAGGGTGAAAATAGTGTCCTTGAGGTGTTCTTGTCAGTAGGAAACAACACACTTTTCTTGAATTTGGTTGTATGGACAATCATTGGCTGTCTGGGTGTCATTACAGCCCAGTATTAAGCATACATCTATACTGGTTTACTGACTGTGTTTTATGACAGGAAAACTATGAAGCAGCCAGGAAGATGAATTATTATTATGGGGTGAACGTTTTATAGACAGCAAGCCGTTTGCAAAAATACAGTGTTTATCTGCCTGAAGGAACTCTCAAATTCATGCCATGAAATTACTGTATTTATTTCTGCGTAATACCACCTTCTGAAAAAGTCTTCTACCTGAAAAGTCGTGTTCTGCTCTTCTGAAAAGCCCATCAAATGGACTAAAAGCAGGATTAAGGTATTATCACAATGTATTCAAGGAAACTGACATTCGACAATGGAGTTTGAAATTTGTCAAAATATCATCTAGCTAGAACAATGGTTTTTCTGATTGTTGGTTGATTACTGCAAAGAAACTATATAATCACATGGAAGAAAAACTTTCAAGAATTTGTGTCATAAATTAAAAGATATTCAGTTCTCAAGTTGTTCTGCAGATAATATGGTGTGCAAATTGTATTTTTAAGTTCTAAATTACACACTTCTTCATAAAAGTGGAAAAACCGTTCCTATTCATCAATAAGGAATAATGTAGTTCCCCGACTCTCTATGTCTAAAGTGTTTCTCTAAAAGTAGAGGATTAGTCATAGGATTCAAAGACTGATAATGCCTGTCCTTGTTTAGAGATCTGAATTAATTCAAGGAAAGTTAAGAACTTATATCCACCTTAATAATGCTTCAAGTCTGCAGATTTCATCCTGCACACAATAAGGGAAAATCGGAATTGTTGATTTAAATCATTTTCCCAGGAGACAGAGAAACCAAACTTTACATTTGAAGGATAATTTGTATATTGACAGTTCGACTCGTAGTTTAATTTCGAAGCTTGGCAGCTTTCTGTGAGCTGTATCTGATAAATTGCTTTAGATTATTTAGACAAATTCTATTTGGACTAAAGATATGGTTTAGCAGAGCAAATTAATATTTTTTATTTTTGCAATGATGTCATGGTTATGCTTATAAGACCGTTCAGATTTTTACATTTTGCATTTGAATACAAATGGACCTCTGCTTATACTGTACAGCTCTTTAGAGACAATTCAAAATTAATGCCCTCATAACATCGGAGGACCATTTACTCTGAGAGGATGAATGTCCTGAATGGCAAGCCTATATCTGTGATTAACTCTGGGTCTGTGCTTTGATCGAATCTCAATAGCACCCTCTTTCATCTTAATACAATGTTGATTTAATCAAACTGCATGAAGAGGCACTGTGTTTATGACCCGGAAAATTGATGAGGAGGTACAATTTTGTGGAGATATGTCACCATTATCTTATATTGCATCTATTTAGCATTTATACATGATATAATATTTTATACTTTTTTAATTTCAATTTTTACTTTTGTTTTAATATAATGGCAGAATCCCTTTACAGTTTATTGGCACATACAAGTATGCTAATGTTCTTCACACATAAAATGTATATCATTTTAGATATATCCGTCCGTCCGTCCATCCATCTTTCAACTGTTTACTAAGGACAAGACGTTGGGATTTGAAATATATGTTACATATTTTTCAGTTTGATCTGTTGGCACATTGGAAACACTGCTTATACTTCGTTTTAAAATGCGTCTTGGGCGATTGGATATAAGTGGCCAGCGCTAAATACAAGTGTAAATGACTACCAAGACGCATTGTGATCTAGTGACTCAAACCACTTGCTGAGGTGACCAGATGTATTTTGTTGTGTAAACACTAATGCATCCTGATGCGTCCCCAACAAAGACTTTGCAATGTAGGGTATGAGACTACGCTGTACCTGAGGGCGTAGATTGTACTCAGGAGTATAAATCAGCCTACGGCGTAGAATCTACACCCTAGGTAGCCGCGTAGCCTACACTGTAGCCCCTAATGCGCAACTTTCCAGAAATGTAACTACTGGCGTCAAGCTACAGCGTAAGGTAGCCGAGACAACATGCCGTTTACACGTGTGTCTATCCTGCGTCTCCAAGGTGTCCAGCTGACCACTTGTGTTCAGATTTTGTCACTTTTGTCAATCATCTGCAACAACAATTTGTTACTAGACAAAATGAAGCCTGATTCAGTCTGTGGTGTTGTGAAAGTGTATACGAGGCAGGACTGTGGTATTTTATTGCCATGAGTGAAACATAAAGTCAAATTTGACTTCAGGTGGAAAGGTATTTCACTGTGCAGTAGTACTATTCTATGACTGTATATGTGAGAAATGTCTTAGTGGAAATTCAGTGTTTTCCAGAATAGAGATGTAGGTACCTTACTGCCCCTTAAACTTCACTCTCCCCTTTCTCTTTAATGGTCTGTTCTAAATCGTGAAATCCATTGATACCTACGTTTTGAGTTCAGCCAGACTCCCTGCGTTCCTCTGGCTTCCCTACATCCCAGCAGCAAAGACCCATGGGAATTCTTTTATTCCGCAATAAAGAGATGCAATGCAGGCAGGTGTTTGCCTCATAAACCAGGTGCTCTAACTTCTGAAAAAAGCGGTAAAAGCAATAAGACCCATACGACTTGATTACTCCCCATTAAGGGATCACTATCGCATTACTATTAAAAATATTTCAGCTAATAATTCCTGGTTTGCAAGACCATTGCAGCCTTTGAAACCACACTTTTGTGGCCAGGCGCTAGGTTTTGGCCACAATGGTCATTGTGGTAAATGGACACTATTTCTATGTAATATAATATATGAATACGATGACCCTATTTTAGACTGACGCCCCCTTGATGTGTACAGTAGAGCAAAGGTGACGCATATAGAATTTACTGTAGTACATTTTTTTCTCTGTGGTGACAAATATTTTATTACTAAGCTTTGCTAATACCATTTATATCATATTTGTGACACAAAGTGACAGTAACACTTCAGTATTTTTGTTTGATTTGAGGGATTTTATTTCCACCGGACATCATAAGCAGCTCTTTAAAAGGTCTTGACTGTATGTAGTCCAGCGCTAAGCTTTTCAGCGGTAGGCGTTCTTCGATGGGAAGAATATGACTTTCCGTCTCTCGTGGCTCCTTGCTTCCTGTCGCTAGGAAACTGCGATTTAATAGCTTCTTCTTGGAGATTGCTACCAAGTAGCACGTAACTTTCTCCAAACCTTTGTCCCCTGCTTATTGAAATGTGACAACGAGAAAGCTTTATGTGGCCTGTTTCTGTAGTCTTTATGAAAAATATCTTTTTAAAAAAGTATTGAATAATGAGCACCGTGAATGAACCGTCTGACTATGGATCAGAAGATTTTAGGTTTGACTCCTGGCTGGCTCAGACATCACCCTTTGAGGGACCGTGTGTAGCTCAGTAGGTGTCTGTGATCAGAAGGTTACACTCCTTGGCAGAAAACTCTCATCACCACTGGACCCTTGACCAAGGCCCTTAACCCGCTGAAATGTTCCAGGGGCCACTGGATAAATGGCTGTGTATATTTATGTATATATAAAAATGCACTCCCAAATGCTTCACATGTATTGTATCCATGCTGATTAGGAAATGTAAATTTATACGTGATTAATGTGGTTTGTAATCCACCGAGATCGCGTGCCTCTGCATAGCAGCAAAAGCTCTTAAAGTGGCTCTTCAGGATGCACGAGTGACTCCGCCCCCTCGTGAGCCTTCCCTGGCTGCCCATTAACACCCCATCCATCTACACGGCGACAGCAGAGGCAGCCCTGCGAGGGAGGAAACGGCCCCTTATCCACATCGTCCAAACCCGACATGCATCTTTTGCAATTTAGAAGCGTCACATACCATAATACAGCAGTGCGAAAACCGAACTCTTAACTGGGTCTTAGGTGATTTATTTATTTTATTACTATTATATTTCCCTGCTGTCAAAAACAACTAGTAAGAAAATGCCTAAAGCAGAAGTGACGTACAAATGGAAAAAATAAGCATCAGGACATTCCGTGACAGCTTAGGGAAACAGCTGGAGTGTCAGAGAGTCAAAGTGTCGAAATGATCTTTTCTTCAAGGCAGACAGTGGGGATATGGGTGAGAAAGTCATTTGTAGGCAAATAGCGAGATTTTTTTAAAACATGGTCACAATAAACCGGGTGGCATATCTGCTGTAGCGGTGAAGGAAAGCCGCCTTGATTTCAGCTGTCGTAAAAGCATTTCCGCTCTATCCGTAATGTTTTAACAAACATGTGTTTCAACTCTAAGGGGGATCATTATCTGCAAATTGTTGCAGTATGAATATGCAGGTATGCATGTAGAAATTCTTGGGCCTCCTGACAAAATGTCACCTTGGGCCCCCCTGCCCAATTTTATATATAAAATTACCTATTGATGTGCTGGAGCCCCTGAATCCAAAGCCCCTATGAATACACATTTAGTATATTCCTCTGGCTTGTATAACTACCCCTTTTTATTCATTTATTTAATATTCTATTTACTTTTTAATATATTTTTTTGTTTATTCTGTTTATATTCTGTTCATTTTATATTCTACTCATGTTATTTTTTCGGTATTTCATATCCTTTCTGTCTTTTCTTTTCTTTCTTTCTTTCTTCCACTGACAAGGATATTATTCTGTTTTCGTTGTACCTTGCACAATGACAATAAAGGCATTCATTCATTCATTTTTGTTCCGATCAGCTGTTTTTTTTCTTCTTTCTTTTTGCTAAGCTAGTTGGTAGAGTTTCATAGCTAGCTATCTTAACGTTTTCCTGCAACAATGACAACTAACTAGACTCTGGTTCCATGCGAGTGACGGCAAATTGAGCATTTTCGGCCCTACTTTCAGTTAGTGACATGGTGACATGTTAAATTAATCCCCCTGGAGGAGGTTAAGCCATTCCGAAGTTTAATTCAGTTTAAAACTTTAACAACCAATTAAAGCGACACTGTCCTCTTTAAGCTTTTTTTAACGCGGGGAACGTGGTGTCCTGACGAACCAAGCAGCCTTAATTAAAAGCAAGGTAGCTCATCCTGTCATTGAGAAATAATCTGGGATACCATGTAAGACGTAGGAGTAAATAAAATTAATATGCCGTAGCCGATGTGTCAGCTAAGGGCAGGAGTATTAGCAACAGTAATGAGAACAAAAAACAGAAATGGAATTAGAAAATATGGACTTGCAGAAAAAGGGTGTGCTGGTCATTTGTCAGGAAACTCAAATTGCCAGGGAATATAACCAATTCGTAAGATCAATAGATGCATGCAGTGTATGTATGATCATGCATTACTTGGTAATGCTACGAAACACAGAATAAATAATCCTGGAGGGTGCATATAATGTTCAAATATGACTGTACATAATGAGCTCTGCATGACCCAAGTATAGCTTAATTTTGTTGAATTCACTCAACATCAAACATTTGTTTGCATTACTTATCACATTTTTAAAACAAAAAAAAAAATCAAAAAGTAGACACTGCAATGCAGCCTCAATCCCGTTCTGAGGCTTTTGCATTAGCTGCACCTGTTCTGAAAGTCTATATTGCCATATATGATTTTCCTCTTTTCCTGTGCGTATGTACTTGAGCAGATCTACAGCTGAGGTAATTCCATTGCCATTACTATAGAACTAGCCATCTCTGCGATTCAAGCATGGATAAACTGACAAGTCAGATGGAATGTGGAAAATTGATGGGGGGAGGCGTTATGTATTTAACAGAAGGCGGCAAAGCATGTTCATAAATTGCCAGGAAAGTGAAGGGGGTAGGTTCAGTATTTTAGATGCCTAATGTCTTTCCTGTAAATAGCGCAGTTCATGACCCCAGTGAATAGCTCTGTGCTTAAGAAATGGAAAAGACATCTGCTGCCAGGTCCGGTCTTCGTCTGTGACACCTCCACACCTCTCTGTCGAACATCTTAATTTATTAGAGGTGATAGCTGGTGCTTCCTTGAAATAAAGGCAGTAATTCTCTCATTTGGGAATGCAGCCCAGGATTCTTTTACATCCCCGAACTCCCATTTGGCGGGCAACTGTTTTGAACCAATATATCCTTGCTGAATGCTTCCAGTTCTGCCCAATATTCTGGTTACAATGAAACTCCCTATTGCCCCTGGTGGAGCTAGTGATGATCATTAGCATCAACTGTTTGGGAAATGGTATAACAGATGTGCAAAATTCACAAGCAGGTGGTACACGCTAGAAGTGACCTCTGGTCAGTTTGAAAAGGTTGTGGGATGAACTCTGGTGCATAATTTCTGTAATATCCCCTAAAACTGAGTTTGGTCTATTTTACCCTGATTCTCATTCTTATGGCACTTTTCCACTGCCACCAGGATCTGAACTGTACCAGAACCTGTATCTGACTGACGGTTTTCCATTGCAAAGCATGTGCCCTGTACCCATGCTGACATGACCCTGCTTACTAGTGGGGCCTAAAGTGTGACCAACCTGAGCTGGTTGCGTTACCACAATCTGATTGGTTGAAATGCACATACTGTAGATACCAGTGATGTGTTGATTTGCATGGATTATCAGAAGGAAAAAGTGCTATATCTATCCATTGATTTTCTGAAAGTACTTATCCAGTTCAGGATTGCAGGGGGTCTGGAGCTAATCCTGGAGACTATGGGCACAATGCAAGGAACAACCTAGGATGGGGTGTGGGGGGTGCTGGAGTACCTAAATGAAACCCCACAATGCCACAGGGAGAACATACACACACAAGTCCCAGAGGTGTGAAGCAACAGTGCTAACCACTGCACGACTATGCCACCCCTCATATTTTTAGATCACTAATTATTAGTCGGACATCGCTATGTATTAATACATTGCTGATAACTCAGAACTTGAAAATTCCAAAACTCGTACTTAAAAAACAGCTGACTGAAATGGACTCGTACTGCAAATTTACATATGCAAATGCTAATTCTGCTAGCATTTGAAGTTTGCATAACATGGCAATTCTCACATTCATGCTAGCGGAAATTGAAGCACAGTTAAAAAAATGCTAGTAATGTGTAAATAATGATGCACACCGTGTGAACGGTAAATAATTGTCTCTTCAATTTTATGGCACTGTCGCTCTCCAAGCCTGACAACACCTTCATCAAGCCAATCCTGCAGTGGAAAACCAAAGTGAACTGGAACCGTGCTGTAACTAGTCTCTCTTCACGGTACAGATCGGTTCCTATATGCACATGGAAAAGCGCCATTAGTGAACTTGAAGCATGTACCATCCTGTGGTAATGTGCACCAGAAGATATTTATCATGTAATTTGTGCTGTTTGCATTCCTCTACATCCCTAAACCTGAAAGCAGTTTAGGTCAACTCCTGTTGTTTTTAAACGTGCTATATAAATAAATGACTTGACTTGACAATGCCCCCTAGTGCTCAGAAGTATATCATGAAAATCACTATGCCTCACTGGAACACATGGATGGTCATAGTCATGACCAGGGATTGACATAACTGGTACGCAAGTACGCATTCACCTTTAAAAGCGATATATATGTGGCAGTTGATTAATATAACAGCGCAAATACGTATGTATTTTATGTGCATTTGCGGCTATATGACAAGAAATTACCGTGCATTTTAACCTCTACCGCAAATGAAGTACGAATTAGGATATAAATGTTAAAATGAACAGTAATTTCTTGTCATATAGGCGCAAATGCACATAAAATACATACACATTACGCTGTTATAACAATCGATTGCCGCATGTATCGCTTTTAAAGGTGAATGCGTGCTTGTGCACCAGTTATGTCAATCCCTGGTCATGGCTGTAGCCTAGCATAGCTTTCAAAAGCCACCAAGGAAGTGTTGTAACATAGGAGCAAGTCATCTTCGTCTGCTCTCCAATAACAATTTCCCATTCTTTTGTGTTTTTAGAGATGTTGTCAGCCACTTTTCTCAAAATCATCCAAAATATTTTTTTTTCTGTTTTTCCCAATTATTTCTCACTTGCACCTGGAAAACATTGTCTGTCTCCAACCTATGCGACTGATGTCACATCTTACCTCAGAACTTTGCCCGACTTTGTTCTTTTGCTTTAGGTGAGGATGAAAATTTAAGAGGGACTCAGTGACTCGGGTTGTCTTTCAGTCTTCTATTGTTTATATGCAGTCGTTTTATGGACTCCTTTAAGGATCTGTTCTTCACTAAAGCTCTACTGCCATTCCCCAGCCAGAATTATTATGATTGGTTCTCACTGTGAGTATAAAATTCACAGATTGCTCCTGCTCCCAAAACAACAGTAAACTTTATAAGTCACTCTCTCTGTTCTCTCCACAATTCTCCTGCAGACAAGGTCATGAACTCCCAGTCAGTTGACCTCACAGATCTTCCTGCTGTATGAACTCAATCTTTATTTACTTTTTAACAGAAGACTCAAAAACAGATGATTTTTTTTTTTACACAGCGCCAGTGGCCTGCTCGGATACTTTAAGAATTAACATGGGGTTCTGGTGGTTTTCCGCTCTAAGAGATTGCGGTATGATGCGTTACTGGACACGGATCACAATGGAGACAGTGGTATTGCAATTTCATTGAGCGGGGATAAAGGAATTGACAGAGATGTTTTCATTTTAACTTATTTTCTGCTGGTCTGGGTGACCGTGTTAATTCCATGTGAAGAATAACGGTGTGCGAGTAGTAGGATTTGCATGCCTCGTGCAGCGTGCAGATATGTAAATTTCTGCTCGTCATCCCTCACCCACAGCATTTGGATTTTAGAGCACTTTGCTGTAGAGTTGGCAGGTGCAGTATTGCAGCTACTCAGGTCCCAGATAGCTTGATATCTAACTAACCCTCTGTGGTACCATCCGGTTATCAAATCCAGCCGATGGACACATGGAGTTGCTTAGATAAATCTTGTGCTGCTTTCTGGGGTTTGGGAAGAGATGTGGACTCTCACCCACTGCACTACTCATTACACCAGGCATTCAGAAACATCTCTTATCTTAGGTCTCCATCGGTATATGAATTTATCTTTAACAGCACAGGCTGATGCCACTCCGCATTCTACCTACAAATTGCTTTTTTAAACCAAACACTGCTTCACAGATGCCAGTAATAAAAATATTGCAGACACATGTATGTTTTTGATAACATTTAAGGATTTTTTTGTGTAAGTGTGTGACAGGAGCATTGCAGAAACAGCAAGAGACATTTCTTCATCTTTTTTCATCTTTAGACTGACAGTTCTTAGGCAATATCTTGAGATTTGACTGCATTGCATCAGAAGTGTGGATGTTATATAATATAGTGTGCAAAACCTTTTTCTTTTAAACTTACTTGTGGTCATTTGTAAATAAATCCGTTATGAGGTAATTTAAATGTTTTAAACAGGATCATATTCCATAACATTTATTACCGCATAGCAAGTAGAGAAGTTACGCAGTGCTATTAAGAAGTGGAAGATATTGATGAGTTATGAAAAGTGGAAACAAAAGGCTCGGTGGAGTGCTTGCACTCTTTATTCTGAAGTTTGAGAAAGAGCAGAACAGGAAGCAGGATAAGATTGATTAATTGTGATTAGAAAATCACTGTAATCCTGGTATTACTTGAACACAAAGTGCCTCACATATGCAGTGAGAATAATCATCAGGTGGATATTTCAGAACAATTTGTACGGAGGCGTCCTCTTCTGTATTGCTTTCACCTGAAATCTAAAGCTTTTAATTGAGATTTTGTTCTTCGCAAATTGGTGTGACCGAAGAAGCCTTGAAAATCAGTGTGAGGTGAGACAGAGTGTATTTTCGGCCTGTGAAAACCTCTTTTTAGCTAGATTGTAGGTAGCGCGAATAAATATATTTGGAATTTGCCTTGTTTTCTTCCGTAATTGGACGGATAAGGTACTTTATTGTTGTTTTGAAGTTAGTGAGGAGAACATTCAGTATTTCTCGTACAATGGCAAACTCAGTAATTATTGCTTCACTTTGGTTAAATATGAGTAATTGTTAATTCACTTCGCTTCGATTGGTAATTAGAGCTGCACCCACACATCACATAAAAAAAAATAATACTAAGGCTTTTCAGGCACCATAAACAAGCCTAACAAGCAATTTGGCATTTTTGTCTCAACAAAATGACACTTAAAATCTATTAAAATGCAAAGCTGATAACTCCCATTGAAGGCAATTCATCTGAGGTTATCTTCTCACTGTAATTGGGTTGATCTGTTCACATTACATTTATATAACTCTTGCTTATAATTTCGTCGTTCCACTCTATTTCTTCTGTAGCTACCTGGCTTATTTATTGATGGGACAGTTGTGAATCTGTTTATTGCTTAATAATGCCTAATACTAATTTGTGTTCAGGCATTCATGGGGGCAGCGCATGGGAGATTATGAGGTGCAGGCCATTCCAATATAAACATTTACTTCGGCGTGTTGTAGAACATTGTTGGCAGGTCAGAACATAGAAACGGAAAGATAAAGGTCTCTTTTGGCAGGAGAACGATCTGAAAGGAGGGGGTTTAATGACTTAGTTGTTACGTGTGTTGCCAGTTGGTTTGTGGTTTCTGAGTTTATTGTGTACCACATGCTACAGCGCGCTGCGTAATAAATCTGTAATTTGGATTTTCTTTTAAAAATGGCCTTGTCCCACCAGTAAATGCAGTATCAAACTACCTGATCTATATACTTGTACTTCTATACATATTATAGTTACATATCATATGTGAGTTATTGCACTTAAAAATAACACATTCTGTTGTACAGTAAAACATCCCTTTTGCCTGTAATTTGGATTGAATTGAAAAAGATTATAGAGTTACTTTCATCTTATGTCTCTCTTATTTCTGGTTTTGATGAGATTTCCAGTCTATTAGGTATAACATTTTTTCAACGCAGAATGAAGCCCTGAGCGGTGCACGTAATAATGGCCGATGGTAATGCAGACGAGGAAGCCAGACGTATTATTCTGAATCGACGCCACACAAAGCGTCACTGGCCAGTGTGAGACGTGCATTCAAGTTGGTGTCACGTTGAAGAATCTGCAGTGAACGATAATCAGAGATTACCTTGATTTTATACAATGGTTTGTTTTCAACGGCAGAATAATAAAAAAAAAGGTCGTTTCACTGGAGGATGTTTTCCAGGCGACACTCATTTACAATCTGGAATGAAGAGCATCCATTCACATTGACGCAATCACAGTTACTGTTGTTATTATCAATGAGGGTTATAAGGGGGCTTTAAAGCCCCTGTGTTCCAGCATATAGTAAACACCAGGTAAAATATTTCCAGATAGATATTTTGGGCCCACACCAAACACCTCTAAGTGTTGCTGTCACTATAAGACATTTAAGTCTCATCCATCCACACCTATTTCAAACTGCTTATTCGGGTGAGCGTCGATATAACATTTATTACAAGCAATAATAGTGAAATACTATCTTCTTTTTCATAGCATTGATATAGTTGCTTATTTTTTATTCAACCATCAATAACATGATGTTTAGGTCTATATATAGTAGAGTACCGCAGCACTAAGCCCAACAAACAAATTGCCCAAAAGAATCTGGTCACAGTCCTTGATTGGCAGCTTCCTGATTTCCCAATCAGACCAGAAATAGTTTTTGCAGTCCCGTGTTCTCAGTGGTACCAGAACAACGCCGGCAAAACTCAGTAACTTATTGCAATCAGTGTTAAGACATGAACAGGCGAGAATATCCCTATGCAGCAATTCTCAGAATGTGATTTAGTTATTTATTCCAAATTGCATCCCAAAATAACTTATTTCTGGATGTATATTGCACTTGACATGGTTTATATAACTCTACCAAGAAACGTCATATGACTTCAAATCAAACGTCAAGTTATGGATCCCTCAGCTGCCACGGGGACACGATGGCACAATATCACGATGCCTGCATTTTTAGCAGCCAATGTGAAACCATTTATAAAACCATATAATGGAAACAATTCCACGCAACAGACCGGCGACTAAGCAAAAGTTCGATTCATTTCATTTAAGTTATGCTGCTGAGATCTGGAGTATGCATTACATCAGATCCAGTTTTAGAGAAAATAGCTGGACAGTGGTTTGCGGTACAGTAGATTCATTAATGCATTAGGAGTCACTCACATTTACATGCTGTACAGAGTTTGGTCACGTTCATGATCAGATTTTTTTTAGTGACATACCTTAACTGCCCTTCAGTGTGTCCATCTGCAGACATGCTTATCCTTTTGAGTTTTCTTTGCAGGGCGCTGCACGCGGCTCGCGTCGATAAGGCTCCATGCTGTCCCGGCGGCCAACCGGAGTCTAGCGGTGCTTAAATCCGCTCCTCCTTCCCGCCAGCCATCTGCCTCAGTCAGCTGGAAGCCTAGGAGTCTCTGCGGTCTTTCAGGTACATGAAGGGAGGTCCGGCCAGGCAGGTTTTAACGTGAGATGTTCATGTAATGTTTGCTTACTTAAATCTCCAATATCCAAGTATCAAAAGAAGAGCATCAATTAAAATCAGGGCCACATCTTATTGGCCTTTGTGTGCATTGCGGGTTGGGACTCTGTCTGTAATCGGAGGGTCACTGGTTCATATTGTTTGCTAAATAAATAAATGAAATTACTATCATTTACATCTGATGACAAACTTTTTATTGAAATTTCAATAAATCCATTTATTTGATCACTTAACAACCATATTTTAAAATTATTCATGTAGTTCGTGACATTGTGAGAATGTCAGTATTTAAGATAAGATGGAACTTTATTGATCGCAGGGGACATTTCTTTGTCCAGCAGTACAGAATGAAATACAACAAAGGATTAAATAAGTAGAAATAAAAACAATGAAGAGTAGAGTATATATAAATAAATAATACCCACCAGAATGTAAATATAAACACAATAATCAGTAATAAAATAAACAGAAAGGTAATTAAAGAATAAATAAGAAAACTGTACAGAGCAGTGTACCACTGTGGTAAAACCCAAAGCAGCCTTTAACATTAAGTTTTTCAGTAACACTTTCCATGACGGTCATGTCTGTAAGAATATATGGCCACATTCATAACACATTATAATGCATTCATAAAGCATTATAAACACGGCTAAAAGTGTTTATAAAAAGGCATATCACATTATAGCCATATTTATTATTTGTTATGAATGCTTTATGAAGCTGTCATCTGTAATGCCCTCATGATATTCACAAAATACTTGTTCCTTACTGTTTCTCCATTAGACATTTGGAATACCTGGATTTTTGATATTGCCATTGGCGTGCTGTATGTATTTTACCGTAGCATCTTACAATTTATAATGCAGTACAAAGCATCATTAATTCTCATATCGGTCATTATAATGCATTATGAAGGTATCTGTTGTGCATTATAGATAAACACTTTGTTGGAGCTACCAACATTATAATGCCTTATGACTGTCAATATAAGATGCTGTAATGCTTTATTAATTCTTATACTAACCAATTTAATGCATTATGAAGGTATCTATAATGCATTATAGATGACAGCTCCAAGTAAAGTGTTACCAGTGTTTCCTTTGATCTCCTCTAAGATGGTCTCTAATTGACCTCATCCATTCTCTTCCGTATTCAAGGTGCTTGGATGATCTTTTGCTTGATTCTAAAAAGAGTTGTGACCCTGTACTTCTTCTGTGCCATAGTATGACTATACAAGTCTTTTCCAGTTTCTGTCTCTTGCACAGGCAACGGGCTGTAGCCACACATTTCCAAAGTCGTGGGTTTGAATCTGTCCATTGCTCTGTGTTTTTGGAGTCCTTCCTGTGTTTGTGTAGGTTTCCTCTGGGCACTTTTGTCCCGCAGTCCAAAAAACATGCACGTAGTTGAGTTGTTGTATCTAAATTCCCTGTTGTGGGTGTTTGACCCACTAGTGGGTGTTTGAGCCCTGTACTGGACTGGCACTGCTTCCTGGGATAGGTTCCAGGCTCACTGTCAGGTTGTACAAAGATACGTTGATACGATAAATGTGTGGGTCATTCCCGTCACCTTTGTAAGCTGTATAATTGTGTTGCATATCACATCATGGTTTTCTTTGGCTTAAATTCTAAGCACTTACAAATGTATATATGCATTTTGTTGCTGGCATGCAAGTTGGCATCAGTACATGTGCTCAAACTCCACATAAACAACAGCTGTTTTCCATGTGTGACACCTCCAGTATGGTGTATTCTTTCTAAACCTCCCTACTGAAGTGTTCTGCATTTATCTGCATTGGTTTCAATTTGCCTTCCGCCCCATAATTTTATCTTGGTTGTTTTGTAACTCTTTGGCTTCCCTTCCTACTCCTGCTGCGACACTTAATTTGCGCAGTCTGCGAAATTTGGCCCCTGCGTTTAGGTAGCCCGCCCCACGCCCAGCGTGGGTTTGAAGGCTAACTGTACCAGCCGGGACGCCGTGACTTTCAGATATCACATCACCTCGCTTTTCACAACTGGTTGCTTTAATCAGGTAATACACATGAGACAGAGATCAGATTCTTATTCCTAACAGGCAGCTAGTTAGCTTTCATTTCTCTGAGATTTAGATCAGGACCACACAAATACATGGCTGGGCCATGAAAAATTCTACCGAATGCCCCTCCCTTTCCAAACCAAAGCTACCTTTTTCCACAATCATACACTGATCCCCCCTCCCCCAATGTCTGGGCCCCTGATAGTCTTCCCTGTTCTTCCTTATGTGTAGCCCTGGTTTAGGTTAAGGTGATAAACCTCAAAGAATATTATAGCGGGGCATTCGGGGTATTCATGCCATACAGCATGACACTGCATCTCAGCTCGTTTCCCAACCATCTCTCTCAGTGCAGGCCGGCAGCAGGTGGCCAGTGCCTGGGAGAGGCCGGGGATGTGAGATTCATGGCGTTTAGATGATCACATTCCGCCAGGACTGCACAGAGGCTGCCCGCTGGATGGGATCGCGCCGGTGCAGGTGCCAGTTGGAGTGTCATTGTCCTTGCCTAAGTGATGCCAGAGGCTGCCAGAAGCCTCCCTCCCTTATTTCTCATAAAACCTTCAATGAATTGTTACCTTTCCCTTCACCTGAATCCATATCTTTAATTCCCTATCA
>JAODLD010000001.1:45664531-45679652 GCA_026781065.1 Mormyrops boulengeri
TGTGCGTATGGTTTGAAGACGATTTGCCGTCTAGGTCTAATCACCTAGCCTGGCCTCTGACATCATCATTTGTTTACTACAAGGGGGGTGTCAGTGGCGTCACTTTATTCACACAATAATAATAAAAAACAATGAATCGGGAATAGACATAATGTAACAGAAACCTAGATAATATAACCAGCAACAGATGCAGAAGATGGCTCCTACAACCAGTATTAGGCAAATGGGTATAATGCAAGATTTTCAAAATCTTAAATCTTTATTTTGGCTTCTAAAAAAATGGCTTGTGAAACGGTGACCAGTCCCTTATGGTATATTATGCATTAGAAATAAAAATGTATTAACATAGCCATCTTTTAAGAGGGTTAACTATCTCTGCATAAGCATTAAGTATTAATTATGTTTACTTAGACTAAAGTGTGTTTTTTGCAGGTTTTTTTCCCCTTAAGTAATGTGCCGCACATGTTGTACAAATTATAAATGAAATACTGAAATATTTATACAAGTGAATATTTGGTGTTTTCTCACCATACAGACTATTTTCTATAGCAGTGGTTAGGAGCCCAGTGCTGAGGTAGCTGCAGCTGTTCAGAACAAACAGCTGAGATTTTTTGTGAGTCACTTCAGATAGCAAACGGAACAGATGTGACTAGTCACCGCGTCAACCTCTCTCTTTCCGATTGTTCTGCTTGAAAAGGAAGCACTCCAGGTTCTTCCCTTGCAAATCCACGCACTTGCCAAGCTACAATATTTCTAGCATAATAATCTGCTAGTTATTCTGTTTAATAAGCTTCGTTCGCAGGATATACTGTAGTAATTGTGTCCCAGCTTCTGGTTGTGTAAATCCTTAAAGGAGGACATGCAAATGAGTAGTTATTGGCAAAGCCTTTGTGACCCGTTTTGTTATTTCGGGAAAAATGCAGAATGTGTTTGCTTTGATACGTCAGACTGCTAACCTGCTGGAACCCAGAGGTGACCTACCTGCCAAATTAGTCATATGTCACAGCGGAGACCTGCTCTCTGGGGGGGGTGGCCATGTTTTATTTATAATATCTTCAGTTCCAGACGTTCTAGGATAATACGGGCATTTTATTTTGATTATGCTGAGTTGTTTCTGTTATGTTTTATTATGTTTCAGTTGTGTTGCAATTTATTATGATGTGTGATTCAGGGAGATGTATATACAGGTAAGACACAAGGCAGGTCGTACATTTAAGGGGAGCGAGCTACATATGAAAGCACTGCCAGAAAAGATACATTTCGATGCTATCCACACAGTTCTGGTCATTTACTTTTCCTTATTGTTTCTGTGACACCTTGGGAGGGATATCAATCACAGGGCATGAGACAGGGGACACCTTGGGAGGGGTATCAGTCAATCACAGGGCATGAGACAGGGGACACCTTGGGAGGGGTATCAGTCAATCACAGGGCATGAGACAGAGGAAACCTAGGGGTGGGTTGTCAGTCCATCACAGGGAATGAGACAGGGGACACCATGGGAGGGATATCAGTCTATCACACAGCATGAGACAGAGGACACCTTGGGAGGGATATCAGACCATCACAGGGCATGAGACAGAGGAAACCTAGGGGTTGGTTATCAGTCCATCGCAGGGCATGAGACAGAGGACACCTTGGGAGGGATTTCTGTCAACACAAGGGCATGAGACAGAGGACACCTTGGAAGGGATATCAGACCATCACAGGGCATGAGACAGAGGAAACCTAGGGGTGGGTTGTCAGTCCATCACAGGGAATGAGACAGGGGACACCATGGGAGGGATATCAGTCTATCACACAGCATGAGACAGAGGACACCTTGGGAGGGATATCACTCAATCACAGTGCATGAGACAGAGGACACCTTGGGAGGGATATCAGTCTATCACACGGCATGAGACAGAGGATACCTTGGGAGGGATATTGGTCTAGCGGACAGCACACACCCACACTGAGGGCAATTTAATGACACCAGTTCATCTAATCACATGTTCCTGGGCTGTGTGCAGTAACACAGTACTTGGGGCAACCCACCCAAACATGGACTCCACCAGTATGGAGATGGGTGACAGGATTCAAACCCACAGCCCTGGAGATGTAAGGCCACAGCGGTAACCCCTGAGCCAGGAGGCCACCACAAAACAATGGCAGTCAACACAAAGTCATAATCAGTAAGGGCTATTAAAATACAATGCTATCAGAATTGGTAACATTATCTGTAAACATGTGTGTGCCAGTTTAAGAAATTAGAATATTATATTAATAGTTTCTGTCAGCGGTGGCTGTTGGAAATAGACAAAGATGAAGCATTTCAGCAATAAAAAGAAAATGTTAAACAGAGCTAAATTGAATGAGGGTGTAGGGGCTACAGACTGCGGTGCAGGGAGAGATGTGGTGAATCTCTCAGCATTTTCTCGAGGTGCCCTTTGAAAATGTGCCTTTGTGACACATGCGCCGGTGTACTCTCAGCCAGGTCTGCGGCCGGGCAGATACAGGGACCCGCAGCACTTTACCTTTGTCACGGGGGAGGCCCGCTGGGCAGCACACCGAGGCACGCTGACCTGGCATGCCGCGGGAAAAAAATAGCTCCTGCTGAACTTAGCTGTGCAACTCTCAGCTGGCGCCTGCTGATTGCTTAAGGGCCGCGTTGGCGCTACGGGAAAAGCGGGCAGGCAGATTAGGATGCAGGTCGGGATGCCTTCCCAGGCAAAAGAGAAAAAAAAAATCTGAATCATTTTCCCTATAACTTTATGATTCACCCACCTTCCCTGACCTCAGAACGCGAGGGGAATTTCTTATTGGACATCCAGGTCATCACAGAAGACCCCCTCCCACCAGAACTGCACTCTGCAGTTTAACCCCAGCATACATACATTATGACATGTGAGCTTCTGTATACAGCATGACAAGCCACTGAATAAGTGATGTTTTTATGGTATTTTCAACAGCAAAAATTTATGAGAGAGGGTCCCCATGATAAAATGTTCAGAGCAGGGCTAAATACCATGTTAGACCCTATTTCTGATGGGCCACTACTCGCCCCATGTCTCTGTCTGCGTTTTCCTGACCTCCATGTGAAGGGCAAAAATATTTAAGGCTTTGTGCACAGTAAATTGGTCTTTAGAACAAGATATTGCTTAATATAGCTGTATTGTGTATCCGAAACACCCTTCCCAATGATTTATAATGAATGACTTGGAAACACATAGAAATGAGTAAATACCGTCTGTTATGGGCACCAGTGAAGCTTGCAGTGTACGATGCAAAAGCATGTACAGCATTTAGAGAAAGTGCAAATGTGAGCCAGACGAGAAGCGACGAAAACCCATTTTGAAAAGTGGCACTCTTTGACAGTAGACAACCCCTCGGTATATTAAGGATTTTTACAGGTCAAATGTACCTTTATTCTTCTGGCAGGAAAACAGTAAACCCGCTGTGAAATGGCTCTTTAAGAATGTCTTCATGACCGAGACATTTTTTTCATGGTCCTGGTCACTGAAGCAGTGCTTGGAAATACATTTTTCAGCGCATTACACAAAGCGAAAGACTACTCCCAAAAACCAGCAAGGGTGAATCACTTATCTGGGCTGCGCCTGATCAATGACCACAGATGAACATTAGCTGTCTTGTTAGGCATTTGAGAGGATTCCTGTGAAGCATCTGAACCTCCCAATCCCTGCGAAAAGATACAGCCTTTTCTCCCTGTTGTGCATTTTCTTTTCAACAGTTAAAGACAAAAATCTGTTCTTTCTGGCACTTGTAGGCAAAGCCAGCACCTGGCGAATCATCAGATTGAGACAAATCCAGCAGATTCATTTGAGCAAACCAGGGCTAATGTAACTTAATTATTCTGACTGCTTGAAAGAGTTGTTCTTTGCAGATCAAGGATTTTTATTTGTCGTTGTGTAAGTGGGTAACACAAGTACGATGAAATATTCAGTGTGGGTTGGGTGAGAGGTGATTTTAAGGATTCAAAGGATTCAAAATGTTTATTTTTGTTTGTGCTAGTACAAGTACTGACTATAGTCAGATACTTCATTGCACGTTTCCTGCAGGCTGAGTAATTCAACAAAGGGTAACAAGACATGGAACAGACACTTCGTAACAGAGCCCTCTGGAGGCTCATAATGGAAAGTCTATATATAATGCAAAAAAAATCTTACTGTACGTTGAATACACAGAATATCCCCTTTTGCTATAAATAAGCTTTATTTTAAGGCTGGTCTGTCACATATTAGCCTTGCCGTTGGATTCCTCGCTGAAATTTCGAGTAGAAGCACATAATTGGCCCAACATGGGTTTAGCTCATAGAGTCTCCATCCGATGAAGAGCAATTTGTGAAGCAGCGAGATAAATTTGCTCTCTGACAGAAAGCTTTGGTTGCCTTGGTGGAGTTCGCTCGCCCGTTTTAAACAACCCCCGAACCTCCAGCTGTGTAAGGACCCCAATGAGCTACCCAGAGCCAAAAAATTAATATTTCAAAAGATGCACTCCCGCGCTCTCTGCTCCACAGACGAAGGGCTCAGACTGAGGAGCGGCTTTACTCAGAGCACGCCTAATTTTGGTCTTCTTAGACAGTACTCTTTGTTCATCTCCCTTATCGCATGACTTTTTTTTTTTAAATAAGTTGCCAGCAAGAGATTTATTATAGTCCTCAGAATCATAAAAGATACAGCTGACTTTTCATTGCTGATCTGCAAGCCTTGGAACGGAGGCAGTGAGCCAGTGCCATTGCCTACTTTTAATGGCACCAATAATCATCCCTGGCTTCCAGTGCATAAGGAACCTCTTTGGCCCCACACACAAAGATCACGGGGGCTTGGAAGGTGTAGGCTTCAGTCAGCCCCGACAGCCGCATTCTGCCTACTTTGCAGTATTCTGACATGGCTAAATTTCCAGTTCCCTGGCAGCTGGAATTATGAGAGGCCTTCTGCTACTGGGACACCAGGGGAGATATGCAATGTGTTGTGCAGCCCCTCATTGGTTGGAAAATGGCAGTTTTTTTCTGGAGCTTTGTGGACATCTGCAAGCGTGCTCGTTCCACAAGGAGCACTGTTTTGTTCAAGATATTCCATATTGGAAAATAATTACACCCTTACTGAAGACAAATACGTTTTGCTTATCGTTGGCAGTGTGTCCTGAATGGAATTCTGGTACTATTATAAGGTTCATCACGTGCTAAAGGTAATGAAAAGTCATTTGTTCACCAGGACTGAATATCCTTAGATGGTAGGAGGAAGCTGGGGGGAAAGGAGTGAGGACAAGGATGAAAATGTATGCAGGGAAGCCCAACTGAAACATACTCCCCTGGAATTATAAGGTGACATTGCCCCGCACTGAAGCTGCTAACAACACATGCACAGGCCCTTCCTCGCCAACCGTTGCATGAAATAATAGTAGTAGCAGCCACACTTACGATTAAGCTCCATTATAGCGTTCTGAAAGGGTCACGAGGCAGAGTTACAAATGTAAGCATTTTAAAACTAGCAAGCTCCTATGCTGATCCACGATCAGATTCCCCAGCCACAATCCTAGAATGAACCTATATAAATGGGTCTTGGGTCTGCAAATGCTTAGCGCAAAACTAGTGAACACTCAGCCAGTAAAAGAAGCCAAACCATGAATGATTCATTTAAAATTCACTGGCAATTCAGATTTGTGCTAAAGGCATTGATTGGCATAAATTGCAGAGTGCACTGCGTGCTTGATCATAGCGTTAATTTAAGCCTATACTTGATATAGGGTCACAACTGAGCTGGCATGGTAAAAAGTGGGGCGCGGTACAATAAAGGTGGAGAACCCCTGATTTAGAAGGAACTTTACAGAGGATGCCAGGATATTCAAAATATTTTCTAGTAATACTTATTTACATATAAACAATGAAGACAGCCGCTGTAGGTCGCAGAGTCTCTAAAAGGATCAGAAGTAGCATTCTCTCCCGCCCAGAGGAAATCTATGTGAAGAGATTATGATATCTGCTTCTCCTTTTGTCGTGTTTTGTTCAGGCATTTCACTGTGACTTTGCATTACATGACGACCACTAGTATACAGCTCAAAACATTTTTGACAGTGAGTTGTTAACATTAATGCCTTTTACTGCCATTATGTTTGGTTTGGCTTATATTTGGAACGTCAGGGGATGTTTGAGAGTTTCTGACTACTTTCATACGAAGTTACATCTTCATGTTGGGGTATTGAACATTGCTCAGTAGTATTATGAGCCCTGTGTGAATCAGAGGTGAATCGTAAGGGGCTCTTTTCTCTTTCTGTTTTTGGCGATGGGTGGTGTGCAGTTTTCTGCTGAATCTTACTGTTATGGCAGCGCCATAATAATATTCTGGAAAAGCACTCTTTCTTCTTAGATGCACCCAGGAAGGTGGCTGAGAGCTCCGCTGTCTGTAGACGGCGTTGCCCTCGAAGATCATAATTAGGATGGGCTCTGCAAATCAATATTCCATTAAAGGTTCTATTGAAGTAAGCATGAATCCATACACAAAATATGCTCATGCATTTTTAATGCTTAGAAAGGATTGATCTGATTGTTGCAAAATAATATTCTTTAATGGTCACAGTTTTTTGTCAATAATTATCTTTTTGTCTTCAGGATTTTGAATTTCTGTCATTTATGTGACACTTACTAGTTTAGGTGCAGCTGACCAGCTCCATTAACTCAACTGCAGTGGATGCTGCATTGCTGAAACACTTAATTTGTCATAAAAATGAAAAGGTAAATGCTATGGGTTAAAATGGATAAATGGCGACAAGAAAGTCAATTTTTGTAGCTTTTTAACATTTAGTTTTGACATCGCTGTAAAATGTTGAAGAGTCTCCGATTGTAAAATTTTGAGATGGGTTGGCCCCAGGGTTTGGGCCATTCCGGAATGCATTTGTCAATTCCAATCCAAATCAGGAAATGGAACTGGATTTGGAATTTAAATCTCACTGAAATTCTAATTCAATTCCAAATCTGTTCCCCATACTTTTTTTTACGATCCCATTGTCATTTCCTGATTTGGATTGGAATTGATGAATTCATATCAGAATGGCCCCAACCTTGGTTGGCTCCCCATCCTGGATTATTCCCTGCCTTGCAGCCATTGTTTCCAGAATAGGCTCTGAAGCCCCATGACCAGGAATAGGACAGGCGGTATTGAAGATCAATGAATGATGAATGAATGAATGAATGAATGATTCTAAAATTCTGAATATGAGAAAGAGCATTTTAATACAAGCTCATTAGCTATGCAAAGAGTGCTCTGTTTATTTTGTGATAATTCGGTAATTATGTAAGTCTGACTGCTGTCCAGGCAGTAATAGGATAAAGACTTAAGCTGCAGACTCTTTATCTGCTTCAGAGATTTGACTGAAACGGGGCTGTTTGGTGAGTAAGAGGTGTTGCAGATGGGACTTCACATCACATGACCTCAGCAGGCAAACGGCGTGTCTCATGGCTTAGGTGTTACTCAGGTGGTCCAAGATGGATGTATTGTGGTTCCACAGGTGGTCATTTGTACTGAGTACCCCTATGAGATGGTCCTCAAACTACCAGCAGGACCAGAAGCCTAAAACCAACCTCCCATAACAACTGGCCTTGTGTTACTCTGAGGGCAGATATGGTTGCCTTCGGTGTCAGGTGAGATGAAAGCCTAGCCCTCGTGAATTTTCACCTTCCCCACATTTTTTATGTGTGTCACAAATTGGCATGTTTGAATTTGTAATTTTATCAGACTGAGGTTTTTTTTTTAATGAAATTTTATTTTCTGTATTGGTGCAGTAATGGTTACAATGTTGTTTATTTCCCCTCTGCCCGTTCCCCTTCCCCCTTAATTATTGTCTCAATGAGAAGAGCAGACTTTAAACACAGTAATCTGGTCCAGAATTCACTCCCCCATGTCATGTGTTTTTGAATCCAGACATGGGCCTCTGACCCATATGGGAACTCAGTCATGACACTGCAGGCCTCTGTATGAAAATACTATCTTCTTTACTCAATTGTTCAAATAATTTTTATTGAATGAAATATGGCTTTGGGGCGGCCGGAGGCTTATTATTATTTTGCTTGAAATATTGATGTTTTCTTAGTCGTGACAGTTATGAATATATTTATTGAATTTTATGTAATAGGCATGTATACGGTATACAAGAGTGGGTGGTTAGTACAGTCATTAAGAGCAATAATTGGGATACAGTTGTAAACTTTTTGACAATGAAAGGGGACCCCTAGAGATGAGATACCCTTATCTATGGGAAGCTTAATAGATTTACAAATGGAATATTATACATTTACCCAAAACATTTTATCATTTGAAATTTTACCTGAGCACAGAAGGTTATAATAGCAGAATACAATCTCTCCTGGAAAATGAACAAACAGCATTTGTTTCAATTTCCCATAACCACTAACCTGCCGCAGAGTTGCGGAGAGCCTGGTGGCAGCATAGGACACAAGTACAGCCTAGACAGGAGGTCAGTCCATCCCTGCACTTACACACCAACTAACCCTAATCCATCCATCCATCCATCCTCTATCCCTACTTGTGCTATGCAGGGTTGCAGGGGTCCAGAACCTATCCTGGAAGGTATGGGCACAAGGCGGGAAAATAGCTCAGGATGGGGAGCCAGCCCATCACAGTGCACTTTTGTGGGGACCATTGCGTTCATTTGTAAGGGCATAACCCTAATCCAAAGTACGACAGCCTGAACCCCCACCCAGCTCTAACCTAAACCATAAGTAACCAAACAAAATACAAGACTTTTGGTATTTTAGGTTTTTAATTGCAATTATAGATTTTTATAAAACTGAGTTTCCCCTTGTGGGGACATTTTTTGGCAATCTGGTCCCCACAATGTAATGATTACAAAACAAAAAAAACATACACACATTTCATCAAAAATCCACACTCTCTTTATGTATTTCTCAACTCTAATGTGTCCATTGTACAGATATTAAATGTTGAAGGCTGTGCATGTTAATAATAAAGGATGTGAACACATTCCAGGAAATGTGATTGTTATTTTATGTTATTTTATACCCTGCCTGGCTGCCTCCCACTTGACCGTGACACTTTCCTGCTTTATTTGGAAATCAAAGCACTTTATCTCCTTGTTTTGCAGAAGAGTACTGAATATTCCTGACAATGCTTCCGTGGGTACCTTGCTCAACTGGCTAAAGTGTGCGTGTGATCTGACCGGATTCGGTTTCCATCTGCTACCGACCTCTCACTGTCCTGTCCTCGACTCCTGTCACTCCTGCGAATCTGCCACCTCTGATCCGAGCCTCAGTGAGGACATTCATGATGTCCCTGTAATACTTCTGATGACAATTTTTCTGCCGTTAGACTGACCAGAGCCTTCTTATCGCGCTTGTGTCTGACTAGTCCTCAGCTGGTTTGACTGTATATTGTGATTTTGTATGCTCTATGAAGAAGGAGTTGACTGGTTTTAGTTAGTGCATGTGTACAAGAATGGTGTGTGTGTGTGTGTGCGTGTGTGTGTGTGTGTGTGTGTGTGTGTGTGTGCGGATTATGTTTATATTACATTGTGGGGACCATGGATGGATTGGACGGTTTTGGTTTACTGTGTGTGCATATACAAATATTATTTATTTAATAATTGGACAAAAATACAAATTGAGGTGTCACCATGGTACAGAATGTTTTAAAAACTTGAATAAATTCCAAACTATTATGTTATTAATGACCTATAAGACCTATAGTTACTCAAAAAGGGGCTTTTGAGTTCATCATGCTGAAATTAAAAGGATAATGTCAGACAGGATTGGTGATGCTTCTCACCTCCGTCCTGCTGAATGACTGGCTATTTGTTCTGAGTTTTTCTGGGATTCTTAATCAGTTCCAGTTTTGTATAGGAAGCAAAGGAAGATGGGCTGAAATCCTTGATGTCATTTCTGCCTTTTCATTGTGCTACCTGCTGCGTTCACTATTTCGTTGTTTAGAGAACAACAAGTTTGAGTTTTGAGATGAGTGTTGAGGTGGGATGGGGGGGTTCAGTGGAGACGAGGCGGGGTTATTGATTTGTAGTGAATGTGTTCTTTTCCTCACCCGGTTCCTGTATTAGACATAGGAAGCACACACCATTGATACAATTTCTCACTTCACTTTTCACTTGCATTTTTAGCACGTCCTGATGTGATTCAAGCAAAATATGGCTTTATTCCCCTTTCAGCAGCAAGCTTTTGGCTCTCCTTAAGTGTGCCTTAAGTGCTTAAGTAACCTTGAATACCCCTCTTCAAACATCTTTGCCATTAATGTGGGGAAAAAAGGTAGAGAGGCCCAGCATGTCTGACTCCCGTTTGATAATTGGCTATAATAACTACTGTAAAGATGGTGTTAGGGGAGGGGAGTCAGGTGACCGCGGTCTTTCACTCTGATTCACTCTGCCTGTCCCTCCTTCATGTCTAAATTGATGTGTTATGTTCCTTCTGAACTACTTGAAAACGCGGCTCGATCCTGACACCTCTTCTGATTTTTACAAAAGCCCTTTAGGCAAATTGTTCCAGGCTTTTGACGTGACACGTTTGTCAAATACTTCTGCTTTTCTTTCGTATTTTGATGCGATTAATCGCAGCCATCGTCCATTAACTTTTTGCAGTTGCTGGCTTTCCTCATAGCATCTTTGGTACTTAACATGTGCAGTCCTTTGATCCATATTGGAGACTCATCTACCCAGTACTGGACTCTATTCCAGGCAGCACAGGCTACAAGGCAGGGGCAGGCTGGCAACAAAACACCGCCTTGGTATGTTTTGCCGATCGTGGTCAAGCACTTGGCCACCAATGAAATAAAGCATCAACATCTCAGGGCGAATGACCTGGAAACATGCTGAGATTGTGGGATGACAGGTGTGGGGAAGAAAGACCAACCCACCTTGAAAATTCCCAGTCTTCTGATGGCCGTGCCGTGCCTGGCACAAGGTAGGGGAACAATTGGATAGGATGCCTGTCATACTCTAAAGGCAATTTAGAGACGTCAGTTTGCCTCACTGCATGAGTTTGGTCTGCAGGCAGTAACCTGCATTCAGGGGAGGACATGCAGAGTGCACACACGGAGAGCTGGGGGGGATTTGTACCCGTAAGCCCTGGAGGTGCGATGCTACGTTGCTACGCACTGAGCCCCCGTGCTTCATTTGCAACTATTAAAAGATTATCATAATCATATTATTTTAGAAAGATGATCATCGGGGAGGCCGCTCTGTAGGAAATGAGCCTCGTTCAGGCGCAGATGTGCAAAATCGTGTTCATTAAACACAGCAGCCTTTGCGGCGTCGCCGTCTGATTGGGATGTTCATGTGAGGTTTTGCCGAAATGAGTGCGGTGATGCTTAGACACCAAGCTCTGTTCTCGAGGTGTCAGGGGAGGGGCTTGGGCGGCGGGGGGCTGGACGCCCCCCGGGGGCTGGCTGGGCGCGCGGGGGGGGCGGCTTCTCCAGGTCCTTGACCTGTGCGTTTTATTTATTTGCTGTGTCCTTTTATGCTTCAGCTCCTCATTTTCATTGAGGGGGGGGGGGGGGGGGGGGCGGGGGGGCGGGGGGCCGGGGGGGGGGTGGGGGGGGGGGGGGGGGGGGGGGGCACTCAGATGCAGCTCTACTCATTAGCATTTGTGGAGGCAGTTTGGCAGCCCGAATAGATTTGGCACATGAAGTGTCTCTGATGTTGTGAGCATAATGAAATGGAGCAGACAGTTTCAACTAGAGGCCCCGGTGATAAACATTACAACCCAGATTTCTGATATTTCTCCAGCTCAATTTGTTTTCTTATTACAAAACAAGGTTTTTTAAGGTATACTAGCATTTTTGTAATGTATGCATATTTATTTATGAGCAGCTCATTGGAACAGATCGTGCAGGGTGCAGCAGACTGTTAGATAGAACTGTTGCCTCACACCTTCAAGACTGCGAGCTTCAGTTCCCTTCCTGGTCTTTGCAAGGAGTTAGCATGTTTTCTATGTGTTGCAGGTTTGTCAAAGTGTGCATTTATGTGCCCTGAAATGCATTGGCATCCCATCCATGGTGTAGCTCTGCTTTGTGACCTATGCCCTCCTTATGACCCTGTTCTCTGTGAGCAGTTGGAAGATGGATGGATGGATGGATGGATGGACGGATGGACGGATGGATGGATGGACAGACAGATGGATGGATGGACGGATGTTAGATGAGTGGTTGGTTGTGTGGATGGCCTACTAGATGTATGGATTTATTGAAACAATCTTTAAAGCTGGATTTGTATAATCCTATTGAGGCTGCAATGATTCACACGCAGTGTTGATTATTCAGTGCCTTTAAAGAGCTCTACCACCTTTATTATGGGGTGCCTTCTTGTGGAATTACAAAATATTATCAGATTTTTTGTCGTTAATATTTCATTTTAAACCCTAGGTCAACAAAACACATAATAATGTGTAATAATTCTTTTATGAAAGAATCCCATATTTCATATGTTTCTTTGCAGGTGCCAGTTCACTATCAACTTGGTGTGCTAGCTTGGCGCCAGTTTTGCCCACTCCTTGAACAGATCTCAGTTTTCAAAAGTCCTTGGGACTGATGAGAATGTGGGTTGAAAAACTCAAACGAATTCGCCTTCTTCAATTTAAGCCTCTCCGCTGTAGCTTGGACCTTGTGCTTGCAGATACTATTGACTGATGCATATTTTCTCCTGTCAGAGGCATTGGACCTTGCAGCTGTTGATGCCTTTAGCATCACCCTGACATTTCTCAACTTTGTATTTTGGCCAGCTAATCATTTTTTTTGAGGACCGGCCTGAACTAGCCAACGACTGGGTAGTACAATGGACCTTTTATTTCCTGTTGACCGAACAGACAGTACTCACAGCAGTATTCATAAACCTCAGAAACAATTTTTTTTTCCACCAAACCCCTTATCCTGATCTGTGCCTTTCAGTGACATTGTGCCTGACATGCTTTGACATCTCAATGATCTTCATGGTTCAGTGATTTGAAATTCTTCTACATGACCAAGAACCAAGTCCCAGTGCTAAAAATACAGAGCCCAGTTCACCTAAACGTGTGACAGTTGAAAACAGCTGGATGTTGTAAAGTACTGGGATTAGTTGCCACTGAAGTGCAATGATATAGAGCTACTTGATAAAGATATATTACAAAAACGGCACCATTTGAACCATGCAGAGATGACGATTTGAATTTACATGATCTGTAAAGCAGTGTACGCATGTTTCTTGCCTTGTGCCCTTTGCATCATGAGATAGGCATCAGGTTCACCATAACTCTGTGCTAGATAGCCAGTAAAAACAAGATAAGGGGGTGGATGGACGATTGAATGGATAGCTGGATGGATGGATGGATGGATGAATGGATGGATGGAAAGCAGTACAATTTAAGGCTTGAATTACCAGAATGTGAGACTGACAATGGGTACTTGCTGGCTAAAACTTTGCTGAAGGGACTCCTTGTGTATTTATTTTGCCTTCAGGTGCTCAGCTGTTATATATGCAGTTATATATTCCGGCCTCATCAGCATCTATTTCATCTCTGTTCTTTCTCCACTTTGGAGCAGGAATATAAATTAAAGCGGTATAACTGATAAAGCAACACTTTCCCACAGTAATACGTTTCCCATCCTGGCAGCTGGAGAATTATTCATCAGTTTTAGTGCGGGGACTGGAAAGGCCAAGAGCATTATGATTTCAGGTCAGAGGAAGGCAAATTAGGAAAGCAAAGAAAGTCATTTTGTGGCTTCTAAACTTTTGGTCCCTTTGCTGGTTCCTGTTCAGCAGAGTAAGCAAGCTGGCTTGTATTATTTTGCACCCTGGGCCTACAGATGGGTATTAATCTGATCTGAAATATTACCTGTAAGAACAGCAGGGGAATGGTTCTGGAGATTTTGATACAGATGAAGAAGGGGGATGAGAGGTGATGTGCGAAAGGTAATGGGAAATAGAAAAAAGGGAAGGTGCTATTTAACTGCTGAAAATAATAACATTCACACCAGCAGATCCTGCAGCCCTGGTCTCGGTGTGAGCAGACTGAATCCTGTTTTTCATCTCTCCTAGTAATTCAGCAGGAGGGCGGACCGGTTTGGGGAGGGGGTGCAGTCACTCTTTTCGAATAATATTCTAAAAACAGGCAAATAATTACGACAATTAGGCGTATGAAAACAAACAAAGCGGGCACAAATCAGACATAATGGCACCTCTTTGAAGAGTTGGGGGATAAATGCGGGGGAATTAGCCGGATGGAGTCCCATTTGCACTGATTTCAGTCACTCGAGAAGCCTTAGATTAAAGGTTCTGCTGTCTGGAAAGGAGCTGAGAAGCTGAGAAACTGAGAGCAGTACTAAGCTTATAGGGATGAAAAGGGGGCATACACAGCAAAACAGCCAGGCCACTGTACCGCGGATGGGGGAAGGAACAGTAATGCATGTTTGAAAAGGACCCGGGGCTGCCCATAGAGGACTATTAAATTGCCTGAAGAGGAGGCAGCTTCTCGAACATAATAATGATGAATATGGCACTGAAGAACTGAAAGAAAACATATTTTTTTAGTTTAACTTGGCTGTGGTGAGGTGTTGTCTTAATTGACGGTCAAGGGAGCCTCTGCCAACTCGAGTCAGCAGAGATTAAAGCGTCTTCAAGCGTGTGAATGTCTGCTCTTCTGTCAGAGTATCGACTTTTATGGTGATCTGTGCAAATTTTGATGTAGACATTTTTTTTTTTGCTTGTGGAAGATCAATTGTCAGTTGTAGTATCACCATGATATTACATTATTTAAAGTTCAGCAAATCATATAATTTAAGAGTTTTTTTTTTTAAAGTAGGCATTCATTTTATCACCAAACTTGAATCCTTTTTGTGAAACAAGTGAAAAAAATACATTCAGACGCATCTCATCCCATTATAGGTAATCCTTGATTTTTGCAGATTTTATATTTGGATTTATATTAGGTGTGTTTCATTCAGTCATCTGCCCAAACAAGGCTAATTAACTGAGAACTAAGCTGGAACCAATGCCAGGCTGTACTATGGGCTTGGCTGGCCCAGACACATGATCACATATGCTGCTTAGCTGCCATTTAATGAGGCACTGTTTTATCAGTGTGAAATAATTTGTTTGTTAAATGTGAACCTAA
>JAODLD010000001.1:45684988-45706265 GCA_026781065.1 Mormyrops boulengeri
ATTCCATTTTGCGGGAGTCCCGCGATTAATTCTATTCTCCCGCAACCCGCACATACATGAGGACCTTACCGCCCGCACCCGCATTAACCCATCAAATCTTGTCCCGCGCCGCACTCGGTGCGTTGGGTCCCGCGGGTCCCGCGGTACTCCCGCGGGAGTGCAGGTCTCTAACTGCAGGTTTGCCTTGACATTTTTACCTTCGTTTTACTGAAATGTATTTTTTCTTGCAAGA
The DNA here is from genome assembly GCA_026781065.1 of Mormyrops boulengeri. Taxonomy (NCBI): domain Eukaryota; kingdom Metazoa; phylum Chordata; class Actinopteri; order Osteoglossiformes; family Mormyridae; genus Mormyrops; species Mormyrops boulengeri. The sequence goes on from JAODLD010000001.1 coordinate 45,685,221, forward strand.
TTTTCACAGATTTTGATAATTACTCATTAATTACTCGTTACATATTTATCTTGATGCCTTTTTTGGCCTTATTATCTTATCTGTCAGTGTAAAAACTAATTATCATCCAGAAAGGACCAGAACTCTGATGTATAATTAGATTTTTGTTATTAACAGGTATATGTTTTGTTGGCCTGGAAGGTTGCTAGTTGCATGAAGACAGTTAGCAGAGCTATGAACTGACTCACACACGGGCATTGGTTGTCTCAAGCCCCCAGATTTTGCATCATGCATTTCAGAGATGTGAACAGCTTATCGTGGCTCTTCCCTTGAATTTACACGCCGGTTTATTTGAGGAAACGAGCCTGTTGGCTGCTTGCCGGAGCCTTGTGTGTTTAACCTCACTCTCCACAAGCATGTGAGATCGAGGCAGGTGATTTGTGAATCATCCTCCATCGTCGTGGCTAAAAGAGGCGCCACGTTAGCGCCGGGTCTCCGTTTCGCTTCTCCCAGGTGCATGGGAAGGTTTTGGTCCCAATTACCCAGACAAGGTGCCGCTCCTTGTCATCCAGGGAGGCAGCAACGCCCCCGCACAGACTCAGCCGGGACTCCAACACCTGGAGAGACCTTCCTCACCGAGACCCAGGCATCGTGACACCCGATTGGTTGGCTGATGCTGCACCTGGGTTCTCCTTTGTCTATTTAAGGACTTGACACAGACGTGCAAAGAGAAAGAAGCTCCCTTTGGTGCCTGTTGTTCTTACCCGTCTTAATCCGTGCTCAGGAATTCACACTCCTTCTAACAAGATGTCAGACCGCAGATTATGAATCTAGTGGTAGCACAATAAATATGCAGTTATGATTTTCATACAGATTAACCATTATTGGCCCATTAAGCTGTCCAGATTAATGTATAAATACATGCATATATATAATTGTAAATATATATGCTGTTTTAATGTTTCATCAGAAATAAACTGGGATACAGCATCAAAAGTCAGCTGAATTGATGCGAATGAAAAAGGTTGAATTTTAGATGCTGAAAAGCTTTATCCAAGAAGTTTGCAAATACAGATGGAAGTTTGCAGGACACAGACGGAAACTTAGTTAAATTAAGCTAAACATTGTGTCGCTTCTCCAGATTGTATACTCACAGAGGCACACGTACAGCAGAGACCTGAGAAGGGCATAGTGCTGCATTCAGGCTTTTTTATATTGTCTGTAGTTGGCATGCAGTTGCGGTACTATTTTGCCTTATGGGGCAAAATAACTATTTCTGGAATGCTAAGGGGGGAAAGGTGAGCTGAGTAAGGGATTTTTAATTTAATGGTGTTTATTACCGGGACCATCTGGTCTTTTCCTTGGATATATTAGGCAGTTCCACTTATCTCAGATTCATAATCTGTCACAGTGATTAGTGAAGACAGTAAGTGTGATTTCAGCTTAATTGCCCTGGAGTTCTATTTCACAGTTTATTGGTTGTCAGTAGCAATTAGCACCTGGGAAGGATTTGCTAGTCTTCAAATAATATGCCTTCCTGGACATGACGGGTTAGCCAGGTTTAGGGGTTAATGACACAGCTGAGTGATGTTTTTCAAATTAAAATTTAAGTCTGAATCTGTTCTTATGACAACTAATGGATTTTTCCATTTTCTTTCATTCATTTGCTTTAATGGATTATTTAATTATTAAAGGCCTCCAGTTAAAGCTCTTATTTCTCCCTTATTTCTCAGACAGATTTGCTGTGATTTGGCTCAGCACAGTTACATGCTTCATGTGAACTAGGAAAATACATGGTTTTGGGGCAAAACAGTTTAAGATGCTTGACTGTTAATTACTGCTCATCCATCCATCCATCCATCTATTCATCCATCCATTTTCTAGCTTTCATCATGATCAGACTCACAGGAGGACTATGCCAGGTAGCACAGGGCACAAGGCTGGGGGTGGCAGTCCGTAACAGAGCAGGCACACATTTTAGACTATGGGCAGTTTAGAGATGCCAGTTAGCATTTCTTGAATTAGTATTAATAAAATTTAATAAAATAATCAATAATGAATTGTTTTTCTATCAAGATAAATGTGTTTTATATAATGTATATATACTGTTTGTTTTCACTCTAATTCTACATAGTAGGGTGGCACATTTTAGTTTTCTTGTCTGCTTTTTTTTAATAACATTTTGCCATGTTATTTTTAATGAAAGCAGATATTACGCAGCACTGTCTGCCGTGGCGACTCTCTCATCATCGCTGGAAGACAGTCTCATTATATAGCATTTCACGCGACCTTTCTAAATGTCCATGTTACTTTTTGCAGGCAGCAGATTTTAAATTTCAAGCCATCACCATTCTGACGTTACACATTATGGAGAAAACAAGGGAGGTTACTACGCAATGAATAGGTCAAGTGTGCTGTACAATTAATTTACCTTCCGTAATTAAATTGCTCTTAGCCATACAATGTCTTTAAATGTACCTCTTAGATAATCCAGCTTCTGAATTAGGAATTAGGTGTCAGTGTGGGCACTTGCAAAGGGAGGGGGACTGGGGGGTGCCTGAACGAAAGTGGCCCCGCTTTGATGTTTCAAGCACCCTTTTTTGATAACTGACAATCACGCAAAATCTCCCGAAGGGGACCCCACCCGATCACGAAAATTTACCGAGGGGGACCTAGCCCCCCCCCCCCCAACACACACACAGCCACACCCTGTTGTTCAAACACCTGCCCATCGAAAAAGTCTGTGCACATTACTGTGTACATACCAAACAAAATAGGCATCTTTTATGAACAAAGGGGGGATTTAAGGGGAAGAACGGCAAGCAAGTGCACTGAAAATGTTTTTCTTGGAATTTATCAGCGAGTAACACCTATAAACAGACTTGCACCCTTCAGCCAGTTATTAAAAACAAACACCGTTTCACGCTCTGTGTGCGATTTCATCTAGCGCCACACACCAGCCGTGTATTTGTACAGAACACGACATTCCATCTGTTCCATTCAGAGGTGCTGCCTGTTTTTCCCCAGCAGTGTTGATACAGGGCTTAAAGGTCCTTGTTAGTCTCTAACCAACCTTAATTTTAAAAGGACAGCATTCTATTACCCCACATCAATGTGGAAACAACATCCATGTTCCCAGTTCCTAGATTTGCTTGTGAATGTATATTAACGTATAAAACTTTCCATTAATATGCTGATACCCTGACCTGAATGCATGCAGGTAGCTGTGTGGTGTAATGAGTGTCTTGCGATGCAGCTCAGTGAATTGAAAATGGATGCAGTGCCATTTTGGCTGTATAAATGCTGCTATTATGCCTTGCTGCCTCCAAGGTAAAAAAAAAAAAAAAAAGGTCATCTGTGTTTCTGTCATGTGAGTGTTGACTACAAGGGATAAGGTTTATGGTAGCTATGTAATGCTGAATATCTGTAGGAATTGCCTGCATCTCTCTGAAGAACACTGAAATAAATAAAATTGAAATGTTAGGTTTAAGGTCAGCTGTAAGTGGGTTTTGCCCTGGGTTGTGAGAATTCGAAGGACGAAGGCACATGCCACAACATTAGCCCTTCTATAGGCCTGCAAATATCCCATTCATGGTGTGATTCACTGGTAAGTCAAGTCCAAAGCATTAAATCCTTCAACGTCTCTCTGCTTGGGCATTAGTGCTGGAGCTTCTGGGCACTGAGTTTGAGATTATGCTCAAGGGAACCAGAATTTAAAAAGCAGCCAGGAGGACTGGAATGAATTAAGGTGCTCCGTAATGGGATTCATGTCTTGGAAAATGGGATCCTATACTGTGCCCCACTTGTGAATTTCAGAAGTGGAAAGTTCAGGTCCAGAAAGTAAAAATCCAGACTGCAATTTTGTTTCATCCAACCAGTTGAGTCTCTGTGACTGTGACTCTTTATACTCAACTGGTTGGTTGAAACAAAATCTTGGTCTGGCTTTGTACTTTCTGGACCTGAACTTGGTGAACTGGAATTGTGATAATAGCCTTTGAGAGACTGGCAGCTGTCCAGGTGCTGAACTACCTTTTTTTAAGCATAGTTTAGGCAGATATCTCTGCATCCTTGGTCAGTTTGCCTCACAACCAACTAATACCCTTTGTGGGCTTTTAAAGATAAATCATATTTCAGATTGTAGCAGCAAAGCTCCCATCTCTGCTAAAATATTTCAGTTCTTGTTTTTTTTAAGCTTCATTCTGGCATCAGATGAACCATGTTTAACCATCGCAAAAATATAAAGACTCATTCCTGGAGAGATGCAGCGATAGTTGAAACGAAACACAAACTCCTATTTGAAGTTTAAGCAGCATGTTAACCTAATTGCTAATAAAATAATATTAGTTTTTTTCTTTGATGAAAAATATTTTATTGGTGAAATATATTTTGCTTTCTTCCATTTTTCCTTTTTTTTATATAATACTGACATTGTGAGTTGACATTGCTCATATGATTAATTGATCCATCCACCTAAACACGTTTCCTGGTCAGGCTCATGTGGGACGGGCCTGGAGGAGATCTGAGGCAGCACAGGGCACAAGGCTGGGGACATCCTGGGCAGGATGCCAGTTCTGGGGGCAGGAATCCCAAGCAACACAGAGAGCACATGCAAATCCTACACGATTCTGTCATTTATGCTGCGACATTCTGGCTTGATGCCTTATTATCATCCAGCCAAAATCCGTATGATGCATTTATAGGCATATTGTGGCTGTTTTGGGGGTCAGGTGTGAAGGAGATTTGTGCATATTCAGATCACACGTTCCTCATCCCCCTCTACTATAAATAGCTGTTTTTCACTTGCGATAGTCCTTCTCAGTTGCTGACATTAGTTCAAACCCTTTTCTCATTCGCACCAAAATGCCAGTTTCCAATTGCTCTGTAGTTTCCATAAATCCCATTTTAGCCTAATCCTAAACAAAATTCCAGTTCCCTTTGCAATCCCAGTGTCTGTCTGACCTCCTAACTGATGTTTTTCTTATATTTGCATTTGGCAACACCAAGAGATACTGAATGAATAGTCCTGTTTATGTCACACTTAGCAGGTGGCAAAGCTAGTGTAGTTGCCCTCCTGTAAATCCTGGAAAAAGCTCATAGGTAGCTGTATCCATGCACAGCCTATTGCATACTTAGGGACTTTTAGGCAGGGAAATCGGAAGGACATGGATGCCCTTTGTAAAATTGACATTTTGTCTGGGGGCAGGGGGGGCAGAATTTCTAGGTACACTCCTGCCTGAAGGCACGTTTACCATCCACTGTAGGTGTGACCAGCTGGAGATCTTCAGCTCATAAAGTAACCTAATACTGATTTGTTATTTGAACCATATTGGTATCTGAAACCGCAATCCCCTCTGGATTCCCAGGCTTTGTTTTTTTACGATGACATGAAACATATTCTGTTTAAGTTTGTGGCTCAACGTGGGAGCATGAAGCATAGCAGTAAGGCTTGAAGTCTTTGCAGCAGACACAGTGTGCGTTTCGATGCACTCCAACATGGTAAAGTTTTCATTTGAATCAAAAACAGAGCTCATCAGCTAGGAATTATTACCCCAATGAGACAATTACAACCAAAATGTTGAACAAAAGCCAGCTCCTACAGGTTGGGCCCCAGGAGCCAAGGTTAGATACTATTGGTCTAAGGGCTGTTCAAATCACCGTCCTCAGGATTCACACGCTGCCTTCCTTTACCCGTGAGCCATGTGTAAAGCCTCTGGCCAATCAGAATCAGTAATTATTAAACTAACTATCTGGGAGAACTGAAAACAAGGCCTGGGTTTGGAATTGAGAGCCGGATTTTAAGGGCCCTGGTGTAAGACAGTGCTTCTCATCCAGTCTTCGGGGACCCTCAGACAGTCCATGTTTTTGCTGCCTCCCAGCTTCCTGCCAAAAGGTCCACATTTTTGCTCAGGGATCTGGGAGAGAGACAATCACGGACTGTCTGAAGACCCCCGAGGAGCGGGTTGGGAAACACTGATCTAAGATATTTTCAGTTTCGCACTGGTTGGATAATTTTGTTTCCCAAAGATTGATTTTAATATTTTCCATTCCAAGTGCGAGTTTAAGTCTGTGAGCTGCAAGCCTTGTGACTTGAAGGAGCTGGACAATTTAATTCCTGCGAATTACTGTCCTCCAGAAATGAATAACTAGGAATAAATATGTAAATATAATCAATTCAGCTGTGAGAAGATTTACAAAGGTTATTACGTTGTGGTGAATTTTTATTCTCTCTAATCTGACAGTTATTTCTGATAAATGGCTGAAATGTAATTTTCTTAAAACAAATTTTTTTTTAATCACAATTGTGCAAGCTATAATTATATTTTAAAGGTTGCCCCACCTGCTTTTATAGAAACGATGATATGCTGCTCTTATCTCATGATTTGCCCTAAACGTAATAAATCAGGTAGTTATTATCAGTCCCTAATGACAAGGAAAAATAAATTTCAGCTAAAACAGATCTGATTTCCCCTTTTATGACACAGTAACACTTAAGAATATTGAAAACAATTAGTTATAATTAATGCGATGACTTTTTCCAGTGTTATGGGTCATTTTCATTGTTTTGATTATCTAAAAAAGATTTCTGAGACGTCTAACATATTTCATTGACCCATAATTTTCTGGAGTTAAAAGGTTGAACTATATGACATCAGCAAAGCAGAGGACTGCACTGCATAAGCATTTGCAGCTGACAGAGTCATCAAGGTGGACGGACAAACAAACATTTGTGAATAGCCAGCCTTACTGATCAGTCTACCCCTAATTACAGAAGGTCATTTGAAAAGATATGCACTTCACAGAGCGATTGAAAAAACAAATGCTTTCAGCTAAAGGCATGGCGTTTATTTCCTACAGGTACTTCTTCTCAGAAGAGACAGAGAGACATTTTGATGTAGTTTAATTTCTGTCAGAATTTGTTAGTGTCCAGGGCTCAAATGGGAACCGTTTGTCCGATGCTGCTGTTTGCATAAAATAAGGCTCACTGCCCTTTATTAGAAATTTTGTCAAATAAATTTGAAAATGTATCCTGTAGTGTTTTCGGATCATTATTTGAAAGCAAAAATATTGCTGCTCACTCTCATTAATTTTCCAATAACTGTGTGTCTGGGATGTTTTCTAACCACACACTGCATGCTTCTGTAATTTTATTAGATTTTTTTTAAGCAGTAGCTTTGCCTTAGAAATCCCATTCATTGTGTCTGGAAGTAGTGTCAGCTAGTGACAGGGGGACGATTTAAATTCCTAATCTCCCCTGGTCAGACCTCGTTCCTCCTTGTTATGCACTGAATTTTATAATACGCTAATGCAGTATGTACCATAGCTGCAAAATTACCTCGAAATTATTATCTCTGAGGTTCGATGGAGTGGTCCATTTTTTTTTTGTGCAACGCTGTTTACTCAACTAGTGTCAGGAGGAAAAACGGGGCCTCCGTATACGATTGGTGATTGGCCAGATCTTTAGTAATCTGGGAAGGTAGGAAAAAACATCCATGTTATGGAACTCTTTGAGAAGTGGTGTTTCGAAATTAATCTGAAATTCTCCTTTGTAAGGCTCCTATTGATGGGCCTATTCTGGAACATTCATAGGCGCACCTTGTCTTTGCCCTCAGAGTCAAAGCTGCAGAATCTTTTCATGCTTCTCCAGATTGAATATGAACTCAAGAACATTGGTCGTGGTGGGGCATTGATTACGTGTCCTCTTTCAATATCGACTTCATTCATCATTTCGGGCCCCAGATTCATAGGCCCGAATTTGAACTTTTACTGTAGGGCTTAGCCTTATATACAGTATGTTGCTAGCAGATGTTCTTATATAGAATATATATTACAGCTGAATTGTTTCAGAATAGACACGGCTGGCTTTTCAGACTCCATACAATATTTCTAATCACCTGTTTTTTACTGAAAAAAAAACTATGAATAACAGCAGCTGTGAAACAGCATGTGTTACATTACAAGATATTCACTGCATCGCTCCTTTTCTTACATGAACAAAGGATCAGAAGTTTGATGGTTTGTGGGGCAGAAAGTTTTAAGGCTTTAAGCCTGTAACTAATTTGACTTAACCTATATTACTTAAATCAATATATCAGTGTTATAATGCTCCTGCATTTTTTTAATTTCACTGGTAGCTTCCATTCGTAACAACAAAATTTATTCATTTAGCAGACTCTTTTTTCCAAGACAACAAGAAGCAGGGTCAGTCAGTTCCTGGCACAACTGGAGTTAACGCAGTTAATTGTGAAATCACTCTGACGACCATGAGATTTGAACCGGCAACTTATTTTACCATAGCGCCTTACACAGCAGCATGCACTGTACAGTCCATCAATTCATTCCGCATGCCTATAAATCCAGTACGGGGTGCCAGGTGAGGCCTGGAGCCCATCCTGGGCAGCACAGGGCACACGGCAGGGGAGCGGGATGCCTATGCATGGCAGGAACGCAGATACATTTACATACGTGATATTTTCCAGGAAGCTTAATCTCAAAGTGATTTTACAGAGAAAGGTCACCTCTTGGAAAGTTAGTAACGTTATGGAAAGAAGCACAGCATGATTTGAACCATGATGCCAAGGAAAAGACTCCCCATTCTGAGCTCTAGCTGTAAACAAGGAGGGACAGACATTTCTTCCATTTACCTGCATCTGACGTAGTTCAAGAACTAGGACCAGGTGCTTCTGAAAGGCATTTTATTGGTGTCTTTTTGTACGGACTGAAGAGGAGTAAATGACATGACAGAGGAGGTGTGGAGTTCCTCAAACTTCATGACACTTCACTAAACTTCACTGTAAGGAGGTTCTGTAATTGAGGGCAGAGGGTGCATTTACCCCTCAGCTCAGCTGTGTTCCGGACTGAAACCTGCACTGAAGGCAGACCGGCTGCTTTAGGCGCCTTGCCCAGCCTAAGAAAAACCGAGCCTCGAAATGGATTTAATTTGCCTGTCCTGGGTCGGCAACATAATTGGATTCACCCGGTGCTCGAGAGCTTGGTCCCCCCGCTGGGTTGAATGAGGTTATACCCCCAGAGCAGAACCATTTTGGAAGGCATTGCTGAAGGCGCTCACTATATGGGGCCTGGGGTGGGAGTGGGGGGTGGGGGGCAGTTTGAGTCGTGGAACTCCCCCCTCAGCACAGCGTGTCATGACGTCGAGTCGACCTTGATGCAGCTGCGACCGTGTGCCGACAGCGGGGTTACTGTATAGTGGGGGAAGGTTGGTGCAGTGCTTTCAGTGATTAAGCTACAGTAAGTTCATCAGGTCCTGCACCAGAAAGAACCGTAGGCCTCGTACCCTAGCCTGAAGTGTTCCATCGATAGAAACATAAGTATCCACCAGTTGCAGAATGGCAAATCACTGACTGAGGCATATGGAGGATTCTGATGTCCTTGCTCCTTAACCTGAAATGTTCCACACACATAAATATAAATATCCAGAATGGAAGTGCCTTGCACCTGAAATGCTGCACTCGTAGAAATATAAATATCTACCAGTTCCAGAAGGGCAATGGACTGGCTGAGTTACATGGAGGAATCTGAGGTATCGGTACAGTGGTTTCAGTGGTTAACCTGTACTAAGGTCACCAGATCAAGCTCCAGAAAGAATCATAGCCTTGAACTCTAACCTGAAATGCTTCAGTCATAGAAATTTAAATATCCACCAGTTCCAGATTGGTAATGCACTAGCTACGGTATGTGGAGGATCCTGAGGTCCTTGCACCCTAACATGAAATGTTCCTGCAATAGAAATAGAAATATCCACCGGTTCCAGAAGGGCAGTGCAATGGCTGAAGCACGTGGAGGATTCTGAGGTATCAGCTTCGGCGCTGTGGCTTTTAAAAATTCGGGGCAGGGCTGTCAGTAAAGGGTATCGTCTTTCAGGGACACCTGAACATCCGCACTGCAGAGGGGGGCTCTTGGTACTGGGGCAGTGGCAGCTTCAGCAGCGATGGCGGCGAATGGGAAATGAGAGCAGGAGTGGCCCGAGCCCACAGCAAAACAGGGACGTTATCTGAAAAGTTTCTCCTGACAGGCAGATGGGAAATTGTCGCTCTAAATCCCATTCAGCAGATGGTGAGTCATGGCGGGATACAGTATTTACACCGAACTTGTAGCTTTGCTTTGGATTAATAAAATATAAAATTGCTGTTTTAAGTTCAAACAGCTGTGGGAAAAGTGGCAGCAGGCCCATCGGATGGGACGCTACTCTGGTTAGGCTTTTGTGCCGGGCCTTAAAGTCACATTAGAACGTAAATCCAAGCCGTAAGGCCAAGCGAAAGCATCCTGTCACACAGAGGCAGTGGCTCACTTCTCTAACAGAAGTATCCATCTGTTGTCGGCGATGGTTTATCTGTTAAGGCTTGCTGTGATGCAGAGCCTAGCTTGGGAAGTGTGGGGTATTAGGCTGGGACACGTATCCGCAGGCAGAGAAAACACACTGTAACTTGAAACACACAGAGTGAAATTCGATATGCGGAAACCGGACCGTCCAGGGGAAAGCCACGCAGATAGCCACATGGGAAGTACTGAGACACTGTACAATGTGCAGCTCTGTGGGTAAGGGTCCCGTGATGGTATTCATGGGTTCAGGGACGTGCACAGGGCAGGGCTAAGGTTGCCTGGGCAACTGCCCGCCTGCCCAATTTGACTCAAGCTGCCCCTCCTAGAAAAAAATATTATATATATTTTGTCGTGAGCTTTCGCCGCACGAAGAGGAAAAAAGATGAGCTAGTCATCTTCGTCAGGAAAATGCTAACCTTTAATTTGCCGCGCTGGGCGGAGCTGAGTCACATACAGTAGCAACTCAACAGCTTGACAACTTAGCGCAGCTCCCTGAACGGCCCATTGCCCTGCATTGCGCGCCACCCGAAACGTTTCATGTAAGGTAGAGAGAAATGCATATGGCAGTAGAGACTAGTTACTTCACCATCAAACTATTCACTTCCACTCGATAATCTTATCGGCAAAGCGCGTGGACGTAGCTGGCTTCTGAAAGCTCAGCCGGTCTGTTGCCCTTTTAGCTGCGTCGCGCGCATCCACAGCACGAGCCAGAGCCCAACTGCCCATTACACACTGACGTTGTAGAAATGATTAACAACGAACTATCATCATTTTTTATGAAATGAATTAAAACCTTCATAAGTCCGTCCTCAGTTTCCCACGTAAAGAACCAGGCAGTTACCAGATAGCATGTTAGGTTATTACATGCTAAATGTTTTGGTAGGAAAAGTACTCGTCTGCTGATGGTTATTCTCGAACGTTTGTTTTAACAAGAAGCATAAATGATGGAAGTAATCCGGTTAGAATTATGAGATCTGTGTCAATGTCAAATTTTAATTAAAATTTGTCTGGATTTTTCTCCATCATTACCTTGAAAACCACTTCTGGGCCTTAATTTAAGAAAAAGTTGAGCTGGCCAGTACTTGATATGGGGAAAAACACCAGTGCACTAGTGTTTACTTGATAATAATTGTCTCCTTTCACAAACTCTGTACCTTCACCCAGCATAAATATTTACTCGTGAGCGAATTATAGCACAGCGGTACCTGGTAAAGTCAGACACCAGGAATATCTGCAAACAAAGACACATGGATCTTCCTGTGCTGTGAATATGTGGAGGGAGCCATAAAGCCTTTTAATATATGTTGTCTCCTCATCTTGGGCAGGTGAACCCAGAGCTGACGGTGGTTAAAATATGGCAGCATTTAAACCTGACCGAACATAACCACATATTGTGCTTTTCTGTGGCATTTATGACCTTTTGAATGGTGTCAACGCCTAATAAAAACAAGAGAGCATGATCTAAAGAGGATCACCTGCCCGTTTGTCCTGTGTCCTCGAGTCTGCAAACCTAATTTCACTCCATAAACTACTTAAATGAGTTTGAGGTTGGCGACCTCTGCGGAAAGTCAGAGAAGTTTCTCCTGTATTCTAGCTGACAGGAATATAACGTTGCAGGATTGAGTTAACATAACATTGTTCGAGTCTGCTTTGAGGAAAATGCGCTTTCTGAGCGAGCACGGGCTTTGCAGCATTTTTAAGCCCTTAGACAGGTAGCTGTTTTATTATATTTCAAATAAATGTGTCAGTGTTATGAGGTCTATAAATTTGTTCTATACATTATTTTCCCATTGACTTGAATTGCCTGCAGTTCCATGGACTAATTTATCAAGCCTCAAGAATGAAGGACCATTTACTGCAAGGACCATTTTTTTTGTTTCAAAGACAATTTAGGTTGCAACCTTGAACAACTCTCTGTAAATGGATTGATGTTTATCAATCCAATTTAAGTCGTGCACTGTCAGGTTTGAGACTAAACTTCGGGGAATCTCACTAGGTGCGGAGCTGAGGCCTTGAAATGAATACAAATTAATTTGATGCTGCATAATTTTTTTCCTGTTACATGCAATAAACACTTCAGAAGCCTACGTGTATCTATCTATATTTTGCCTGTTAATGACCCTGGACTCACAAATAGTGACAAATCGTGTTCAGCCGGCTTAAGTTACTCATCTCGTATTCAAAATCAGATCTGCCAGGTTACTCTCTTCCGTTCAGTGTCTTGTATTTAGCAAGCTATTAAATGCAGCGTTGCACTTAAGTAATATATTCCATTCCTTATAGAATAGAATAGAATAGAATATATCTTTATTGTCATTGTAGATACAACGAAATTTGAATGCCCACCTTCCAATGCAAAAAAAAAAAAACCTTTATATATTGCACAAAGTTATTTGCAGTTGATATCAAGATTTCTGCACTGGTCCCAAGCAAAAAAACCATCTGTTGTGGGATTTCCCAGAAAATCTGTCTTCCGTGATGCTATAACAGTATTAGTGCATGTTTTATTAACATACCGTCGCTATGAGAAGTACGGAGGATTTACACTTATTAACCACAACTTGATTCTTTGCTGAGCAGTCAGTCGTTATGTTACCTTAGTGTCTGATCTCATACGAATGAGTGAACTCTGCACAAATTAGTTACTGATGATTCATACAGTATTTACTACCTTGTTAGTACTTTATTTCGTCTACATTATTTTGTGTTTTTTATGCTAGGTATGTAAGCCTTTATAGCACTTGGACATTAAGGAGGTTCTGTATGGTAATGTCTTGCAAAGATTATAAATCTCCAGTCCCTTGGCCGTTACGCACTGTCCGCTGCTCAATCTCTGGTGCACGGAATCGATAAATCAGCCATCAACTCACTGTCGCTCTCTGGACGAACGGGCAGCGCATGCAGACCAGCGGGATGGGAGCTGGATGGCACTGAGGTCTTGAAAGCCGCGGCGGCCACCGGAAAGGGTAAGCGAGGGCAGCAGTTTCCCTCGCTCAGAGTGTCTCCACGACTGACACGGTGGATCGTCAGCACAGGGAGATAATGAGGATAATGAGCCTTCATTAATTCTGAACTTATGGCTGCGGGAACAGGTGTAGCATGCAGAACAGGGCCACACTTTGCTGTTTACCTTGACCGAGGGCATAAATCATAAAAAAAAAAAACAGGCACTGTGAAAGGCCACTCTGATCCATGAAGCTTTGGAACTCTGGGTAATGAACCCCTAGCAGCCCTACCTCCCATGGTTACTCTTGTGGCGAACCTAATGTGATTTGGATTTATCGAGTCAGTGTACAAATAGAGTTACAGAATCTGTTTATGGGAAGTTTATTTTTAGGGTTTCTGGGTGTGCAAAGGCCTCCGCTGCTTTGGGTCTGAATAATATAAGGAACTGTCCTACTGTTCATTATCCTGACCACAGGAAGTACCAGGGTAAAAGACAGGGGAACATCATGGATGGGATCTCAGTCTGTCCCAGGACAAACAGTCACAGATTATCAGCAATTTCGAGATGACAGTTAAGCTACCTGTGTATTTTTGGGCTGTGGGGTGAAACTAGAGAACGCAGAGGAAACTCAAGCAACAGTCAGAGCAGAGGCCTGCTTCAAACCCCTCGGCCTGCAGCTCGGAGGCTACAGTGCGGCCCACTGAGCCTCCCTGATGCCTGGCTTTTTGGGTTGTTTTTTTATATGCCATATTTCATAACTGTGTTATTTAGGGATTTTGGAAGTGTACAGAACGACTGAGACAGTGTACTGTGCAATTTACACCAAGAAAGTTCAGCATTTTCAAAAGACTTGCAGGCTAATATGCACTGTGCTGGGTGTCATTGCTGATTTGAAGGCCCAGTCCAGTCAGGCTCTTCTGCACGGATCTGCATAACATCCGGTGGCAGACACTGAAAAGCTTTTTCAAAAATGTTGACGCATCAAAGATTTGTTTTATTCATTGGAATATTTATTCAAGTTTGTTCAGATTCAATGCAGATCAATTATACATCGACACAGCTTTGGCATGTAGAAGATAAAATGTATGACAACACAAAAAATATAGGAAAATAAACAGATTTAACAGAGATGTTCAGAATAGTTCCACAATGCTAGACACTGATCGAACAGATTGAGAATACAATTCAAATTGAGATCAAAATGCTTGGATGGGAGTTCGAAAGGTGAGCCGAAACTTTTCGGCCTTAGCGTTGCAATAAGGAGAACAGGCTGACTCAACAATTAAGGACGCCGCGCGGCACACGCGTGTTCCGCCATGACAAGCTCATTCTCACATCCGCCGACTCCACCAGATTTTCTTCCCGCGAGATCAACCTCTCCTGCACACTTCCTGAGAGTCTCACGGCCGTGAAATGACTTTTTTTTTTCTTTTGCAAATTATTATGAGTTAGCTAAAACACGGAAATCCTTGTCCCTGGAAACTTTTGCAACTTTTGTCAGAATTTTTAAAGGCGTCTCCTGAGAGATCTCGCAGATGCTTTTGTGCTTGACTTGGCAGGTATGCGCTTTCCAGACTGTAGTCATTTATAGAAGGGAGAAATTCAGAGAAGATGCCGGTGTTATCACAAAGCATGTTGGTTTTAATTGAGACGAAAAAAAAAAAAGTATTTCATTAATAGCAACACTTCTGCCAGACCTTTGCTTTTTGTGCTGTATGGAGCACAGTAGTCCTACAGTAAATTATCCTACAGTAGGATAATTTAAATACAAAAATACTCCAAAGGCCCCTTGATTCCACATTCTGAATCGTATCCTCATGCAGTTCATTTCCAAATGTACAGGTGTTAAAAATAGTTGCTGTGGTTTCCATATCCAGCTATTTTCATAGAGTTCTGCATTACAGCTTAAGTAGATGGATTGACATATCTTGGTTTTGTCAATCAGAAGCAAAAAGCATTTTGGATTTCCTGGGAAAGGGTGAGCGGCCGTTTTTCTTAGAATACCTGTATGCTTATGACTTCTTTTTTGTCCAAGGTCCAAGTATTTTATAAAAAGCTCCAAAATAAAGTAAAAACTTACCATGTTTCTTCACATTCCTTTTGTGTAGCTTTAAATAATTAGTCTGCCTGAAAACATGCATTTCTGTTTACTATAAAGTCTTTGTGAAAGGATTACACTTTTTTTTATGGAAAGCCACACCTTTTTGCAACAAATTACCATGATTTGTCAATTTTCATTAAACATAATTTGCCAGATGTGTAACATCAATGTTCATGTTGAACCATGATGTTAGTGATTATGATAATCCAGCCTTGTGAGTGTGAAGTAACATCTGGAAAACTTAAATGAAATGGCTTTTTAATCTGACTCTTCTTTTACTGTGGGCTCGTGATGCGTCCACCCTTTAAGGATATTTGCTGCTGTTTTTTCACCACTGCTATCTTTACCTTTGTTCGTTTATTCCCAGCAGTGATGCTGTTGCTATGGTGATAGTCACATGATTAAACAAGCCTAACAAAGTCTCGATTGTGACCAAACTCTTTCACTCATTTCCCTTGCCACGTCATTCATATCAGCGATTGAATTCCTGGGGGTAGGGAACTGAGTTTCAAAGTTTGTGTAGCTGTTTTTGGCATGAGGATGGAGTATAAAGAGTCACAGTCACAGAATACTCCACTGGTTGGTTGAAACAAAACCTTGGTCTGGATTAGTACTTCCTGGACCTGAATTTTCCACCTCTGTCTGTTATGGATTACTTTTGTGAGTAACTTCCCTGACACTATCTGTTGGGTTGTATAAGACTTGTTATTTGTTTTATAAATGGAAATAATGTGGCTGTGTGTGTGTGTGTGTGTGTGTGTTACATAATTTAAGTGCTGTCTCACGATAATCAATGACTCTAAAATTATCCAAAAGTTGGGATTTTGATAAACTTTTATGATGATTTGAAGGCCAGGCAGATAATGTCTGCCTCCACAGATGAAGGTAGAATGATTCTGCTGTGGTGTTGCCCATGAACCTAATTTGATTTTGTTGAAATCACGTGTATTTTGCCTCCATGTGAGTCCTACTGAAACCCCTTAAATCGGCTTAGCACTTGGTTTGTCTTACAGCATTGTTTGCATTAGCACCACGTAGAAGCTAATTTCCCATTTGAGATTTGCATAGCGTGTGAAGAGGTCTTCATCCTTAGCGGAATCAGAAGTGGGGTTTTGTTACAGACAAGTCCAGGTGATTGCCTCTCAGAATCAGGTTCAGTGTATTATAAATCACATCGCTTGGAAAATGAATTAGAGCAATTATCATCCTGCAGGTAAAATATCTGCCTTTGTGCCGCATGGAAATTAGAAATCCGTGCTATTCAGTGCTTCTGTTATTATAATGTGTTTATCAGAGTCACAGCTCAAATGGCAGCGTTTGTTCAGCTCACTATGAATTAATGTGTCTGAAAATCTGTTTAGGATTACTGTCATCTTTGGAATATTTCCCTGTCATGAAAACGTTAATTGTTCGTATCTGTTCACAGATTCATTCTACAATCCATTTGCAACTTGCACTGCTGAAAATTGAAGGTAAATTTGCCTGATGATGATTATGATGATGGTGACTCAGTGAGGGATATATCTATATATGAGTATATGATTAAAATGTTTTTAATTTTAAATTAATTTAGCAGATGCCTTTATCCAAAACAACACACAGCTGAGAAGGCAGCGTCAGCCAGTCCCTGGAGGTTAAGGGCCTTGGCCTGGGGCCCGGCTGGGAGGTCTGAACCAGCGACCGGGGGGACTGTGCAAACCAAATCTGTGGGTGTGCACCATTTCAAAACCACACATAAGACATAAAACACAGATACAGATATTAATGTTCTTGAAACTTTATGTAAGTACTATACATTCAAACATGTCTAGCTAGCTTTGTTTACTGCTGCTACGAAGATCTGAGTCGTGAATTTCACAACGTGACATCACACTGATGATGTGCTGAGCTATCGACTGAAGACGGGAGGGATGGGGGAGGGGAATAAGAGATGCAATCTGTCGGAGGAAGCTCTCTTATTGGCCAGATTACCCTGGGAATGACGAGGGATGGGGGAGGGGATTAAGAGATGCAATGTGATGGAGGAAGCTCTCTCATTGGCCAGATTACCCTGAGTTTACTGCAAGTTTAACAACATGTTATTCACAGTCAATGTCGGCACATTATTGGTTGATTGAATAATTAATTTATACGTTACATTTTTACAAAATATTTGGTAGGCATTTGCTGCCAGCAACCTTCTGATTACAAGAACTAACCCACAGCCCCCCCTAAAAACTCATATTAAAACGTATCTGCTTAGATTTCGGATGATAATCATGCTTGCGCCCATTCTGGACTGCAGCCAGAGGACATTGTGTTGTTTAAATGATAAAGATGTCACCGGTGCTGTTAAGGACTGTATGATAAGCCTCAATCCTAAGATCAACATTTTTCTTCATGAGTTGCTGAGCAGCAGCTATAGTGGACCTTCATCCATGGCTGGTGATTGAGCACCAAAAACTACTCTGTTCTGTGACATTAGCCTCAGGATTAGTGGCCCGAAACTCCTTGAGATAAATCAAAGCAGAGTAACACCCAAAGGCTAAAAGTACGCTCACGCTAACAAAACTCAATTTTAATGATTAGTAAGTATATTCATTAAATCACAGCTTTCCCAACAAATTATAGCACATCCATTAAAAAGGAATTAATGAAAATTGCTTTAATTATGCCCTAATGATCATTCAAAGGGTTTGCAGACTTGCTGTGCTTGTGGAACACAAGCTTGATGATACTATTGCTGTAAACAAACGTCATCTGTTTGCTTGCAGTTGAAACATGTTGAATAAAAGTGGGCTATATTTGCAGGTAGCTAATAAGTGCGAAATTCAGCTGCCCACTGGAGGGCAGCACTTAATTTTTGTTTTTCGGGAATCTAGCTGGCATCTATGTAACACCCTCCTTCACACAGTCCTTTCGCCGCTGTCAGATCTGGCCTCTCTGACCCTTCAGGCAGTCACACATCTGTCGCTTACGGCCGAAACACAATGACGGGGCCAAAGTAAGCAGCCTGCTGTGAGCACAGAGGGAACAGTGATGTGGCCCTTCGTGGACCGTCTGTCAAACTCATTTGCCACTACCAGAAGGCCTGTCGAGGTGTTCTATTTTTAAGCGAGATATTTGTTTGATAATTGTTTTAATACAAATCCTGCTCTGTAGATGGGTAATTTGACTATAAGCTGCCCTGCAAATGACTTTGACCTAAAGCATCTGCCAGCCAATGAAACATAAGGTAGAATAGGTTAAAATATTGCTAAAATATTGGGGTGTTTAGATTGAGCAATTACAAATATTTGCTGATTAGAAATGAAAAGGAAACTAATGAAGCGCACAAGACTATCGCCAACTCGGAATAAAACACAGCATGTAAAAGAATCTGTTATTGGTGGATATGAAGAGCCCACCCCCAACTCGGAATAAAACACAGCATGTAAAAGAATCTGTTATTGGTGGATTTGATGGGCCCACCCCCTTGCTGTCAGATTCTGCTTCATCGCTCGCGGAGTGGTGTGGATGTTTCGCGACACATGATGCGAAGCCGCGTTACCAACCGTGACGAGGTACAGCGTGCTGAGCAGCCTCCGTAACGTAATGAGCTATTTCCTGCCTCATCCTTAAAGGTCTGTCACTCTGCATCTTCACGCAGGCCCCCGTCGCTGTGCTAAGAAGCAGGAAATGGTCTCAGAGGTCCCACGGATTGCTCCCCTGGGGCATTTTGGGTTTTGCCCCCTATTTTATATGGTGATTTTGTTTCCTGCAGGCCTACATACAAGTTTTCTCTAGATGGGGAGAAATATGTTGAAGTGGCCTGTTAGAAGTAATGGTCTCAGGACCGGAGAGGCAATGTTCAATAAAAGATCTGAAATGGCGATATTATTGGTGGGTGGCATTGTGCCTCCAGGGCTGTGGGTGTGATTCTTACCCCTCGTTATGTGGGTGTATGTGTGGGTTTTGCATGCACTTCCTTTCTCCATGAGGGCTTTCTCTCTGCTTACTCTCCTGCAGTCCAAACAGTTGGATAGAAGTTGAATTTGTATTTCTAAATTCTCCGTGATGGACGCCCCTGGCCTAATTTCTTTGATAGGCTACAGGCTCACCGGAGTCCCGTCTAGGATAAGCTGTTGTGGAAGATGAAAGGATTATAAGTTTACATTGCTGTTTTAATGAGTCACCAATTGTGTCAAGACCCAAGTGAAAAGGCTGACAGAGTGAGAAGCGTTGGTGCTCAAGTGATGATTTTCAGAGTAACTTCCGGGCATATGTGCAAAGCCTCACTCTCTTCCCATAGGGTAAAACATGAAACACAAGATTAAGTTGGCCAATACACAATACAGAGTTAGCAGACTCACCTTAACGTCCTAAATGAACCATCTAGACAGGATCTTCTTAGCAAATATCTCATCACTTGATTCCAGGCCATTTCCTGGTGTCTCACCTGAAGATTAAGTGAATTGAGGATAAATGCACCTAGATGGCTGTTAAATTTGGGACACTTTATTCCTCTCTCCACATTATTAAGCTGAAATATCCTTAAGCTTCTGGTTGTGGTTATTTGTTATATTTGTGGTTATTTGGTTATTTGGGTCTGAACGTCAAAGGTTCTGTGTATAGGTGCCTGTGCAGAATGCTCTGGTTGATATGGCCGTATTGCTTCTGAAAATATTTATCCTACTTTATGTTCTTGGGCTGTATTGTGTGGAGATGTGTATCTGTACCCCTCTGGTTTCACCGTTATTTCCGTGTAAAGTCTTTGACAGAGATTTCAGACTCTCTATTTGTGTTTTTGTATCATGTTTAACTGTTTATTTAGTGCGACAACTGTGAGGGTATGAAATACATCAGAGCAGAAAAATTAAATCTTAAAGAGCATCAGAAACACAGATTTCCTAATTTGAGCGTATTTTCCTCCTCAGATGGCTTGAAGTGTAATACTTCAGGATGTCCCTTTAGCAGTCTGCTCTTCACACTCCTGTAAAATAAGAGGATTATACCAATATATCTGTAAGATCCGGTGTGTGCTATTCTACATTTTTAAGCGTAAATCTGCCGAAAGACAAAATTTACCTCACGATTTAGTTTTGAGAAAACACAATTTAAAATACCTATTCATTCGGCTGACAGGGATTGTTCCTGACAGGTTTATTTAGACCTACCGTATTTACCTTCATGGAAAGTTTCCTGGCTTAGCAAGAGGAGAACTTCATTTCAGGGGTCTGACATATTTCCACGTGTCAAGTTCACCAGACAGCGTTTCTGTTTGAAGCTGAATACGTCATTCTGGGGCCGTAGGTTTTCCACAAGATGCTCATTAGCACAATGCATTATTTGTCAAATGCTCCAGTAGTGACCTTGTTGTCTTGTTCCATGTAATGTTGTACATCTTGATTTCCCATGAGAGCATTTATCAGCAGATTTTCATTCTGAAACCGTTATTCAGTGGCTTAAATCCCTGTAAAGGTATCATTACATTTCACTACCCAGGGGTGCCGCTAGAGATTTTAGGCCCCAGAAAGGCGCATTATATCGGGCCACCAACCCACACCAATTCAAATATGATCCAAATGTTTAGGGCCCCTCTAACTCTGGGGCCCTAGGAATCATCGTTTCCGCCCCCCCCCCCCCCCCCCCCCCCCCGGGGGCGCCCCGGGGGCAGGGGGGATGTGGGAAAACAAGAAAGGGTTGAATCATGTGGGGGGTT
>JAODLD010000001.1:45706365-45734499 GCA_026781065.1 Mormyrops boulengeri
AGGAATCAACTTAACCCCCCCCCCCCCCACCACCACCACCTTATGGCACCCCTTTCCCTAGTTGAATTCACAACATACTATTATGTATAATACAGTTATGTGATTATTTTAGGAGCTAACTAGGTTTAATGAGTTATGTCATGGCCTTATACCCACATGGGTTTGAGTTTCCTCCAGGATTACCATTACTAGCGTTACCATTAGGTACTGTGGTTTACATTTGCAGTCAACAGACCTGTGGTTTAACTGAATCGGCATCTCTTAGTTGTTTGTGTGTGATGATGGATCCTCTTCCACAATCTGTTATATCATGAGCAAGCAACCCTGATCCTGGAGTGCTGGTATCTAGCAGGTTTTCTATCCTACCTGATTAGTTACTATCTGCCTGAGATCAGGTGTGGTTCCTCAGAGACCAGGTATGATGGAAAACCTGCTGGATATCGGCACTCCAGGATCAGGGTTGCCTACAGCTGTACTTTATTTTATATGTTTTTCTTTCGCCATCATTTTTCCCTAGTTCTGTAGATAAATTCTTATATGAATTTGATACAATGTAAGGTAACTGGAGCTGGTCACTCTACATTTTTGTAAGAAACCGCATTAAAGCATTATTTATAGATCATTTACGACACAGATGATGGTCATGTGAACCTGCGTTAAAGCAGGTTAAAATGGCCGCAGTTGAATTCGTCTGTGGTTAGTGAGGTCTGCAGTGTTAACAGTGAAGAGATATGGAGGCCTCATTTCCTCAGTTGAAAGCAAATGTCATTCTGGAATTATGTCCCCTTCCAATTACACATCCTCAATTATCGCCCTAATTCACGAAGGGGGACTGTGCGAACAGAGATGTTACTTTTTTCCCAGTTTTCGCTGAGATATCTATCTTTAAAATCCTGTATGTTTCCTGTTGTTTTCATATGCATGTTTATCCTCAGCAGCTGCTTGGCACTAGATCAATTACTTCCTGTCATAGCCCACTCCCCCCCCCCCTCCCCCCCGTATCAGAGCGAGGGTCCTGTGAATGGGGGTAGTTGTTTGTGATTTTTCCATGTTCTTGATGGCCTGCTCCAGTAAACACCCTATATCTCAGAACGCAGGAGCTCACCAAGGCATTAAGAGCATCTCAGGATGCATTATCGGGGAGCGTTGTGTGCTGTACTTCACCTTGGGGCTCTTTAGATAAAGGCTCGCTATCAATATTTAAAAACGATCAGCGCACAACTCCTGAGTGCCTCAGATGGTAGAGGTGCTCTTTGTAATACAATCCCTATACGTGAGCTTGTGGATTGACTCTGATCTGCGTCATCTTGTCACTGGGATTTCCACAGTGGTAGAATGTGATGTTTTATTTTCGTTCTGACATTAGACCACGGTGGGGGGAAGGGGGCCAACCGTCTTATCAGCTGAACGGTGCCGACCTATCAGGCGGCTATAGCGCACTGCTTCCTGGCAGGTGGGGACTCTCTCCACTTACAGGTTTTCCTGTCTTGAAATAGGCAAGATACTCTCAGAGATACCATGGTGTTTTGGTGGGGTGCTGTACGGTAATGTCACAATCGCACATTACAAACATGTCTTCCAGAATTGTGTTAATGTGCAGTTACTCGCTGCTACAGGCCGTCCCATAATCGTGCCCTTTTGTTTTCTGGAAGACTAATGTGTTAGTGGTGATGCTAAGCTTGCCTTTTATTTTGGCAGAATTCTGTTATTCAGAAATAGGAAAGAAAAATGGTTATGGGAGAAAAAGGGAGGTTGTTGCGTATTCAGATTTTCATTCAAGCCGAGGTTTTTGCTTAATAAATCCTTTTGAAGTGTTGACTGAATAAACTGGATTTGTGGGATGCTGAATGTATTTACATCTTGCAACTGCACTTGACCTCCCTCAGCCCTGACCCTCATCCTTCATCTTCCAGTTGGTGAGTCCACAGGTTAATTTGAGTTTCTCAGCCATCAACCACACAGCTGATGCCAGGTCAGGTTCGGGAAATGCTGATCTGGACAGGGCCCACTGATTTCCTTCACACATACTCACGAGGGTCATTTTAAGACCTTTCCCCCGAGGAAAAGCCTACCTCTGGATAGTGACCAAAATTGCAAGGTCATGGATACATGAGACTGAAACGAATGAGGTCTTGGTACAGGATTGCTGGTTTGACTATCCCTGATAGGGTGATGAGTCTGGCGAACCAAGAGAGCCCCGGGGCAGAGATGCTGCTGTTCTAGATCAGGAGAAGACAGCAGAGTTGGTTCAGACGTGTCCCTGGGCAGATGTTTCAGCCATTTCTCGCTGGCCAGGGACCCCCCGAGGCAGACCCAGGACTCCCTGGAGAGAATACATCTGTCAACAGGCTCAGAACGCCTGGGGGAATCTCAGGGAAAGAGGGTTTGGGCTAACTTGCTCGACTTCCCGCCATTGTGGACGATGAATAAATATGAAAAGCGAATTTTCAAAAATGAAATTATATTCAGTTTTGTTAACAAATTTTCAAGTAATATTCTACTTGCATCTGAGTTTCTTTCTTAATTTGGTTTAGCACAATAGAAAATTAAAACGTCCTTGACTGTTCCATGGTGTGATTTGAATTAATATTTTAGTCAAGCCTATAATTAAGCACTCAGTTGGACTGAAATCCAAAAGAAACAGCGGGTCACAGAGATAGGGATTGATAAGCTCCAGTATAGGGTGTCATAGGGAGAGTTACTTAAGCAATAAATAAAGTCAATAAGGCCATCTACCTAAACTGTTTGTTTGATTATATATTTATGGGGGAAACAGCAGGTCAGGGAGCAATTTGCTTGGTGAAATTGTGAAAGCCCTATACTTCATCCAGCCAATTAATTTTAGAGTTCGGTGTCCCAAAACGATAAACAAACCCTATTTGCTTTAAATCAACCGCTTTCATCTTTTATGGTTAACTGAAGTGCAGGCGTTCACTTTGAAGGCTTTAATGTAATACAGCAGAAACATATACTGTAGAGATGGGTACAATGTCTGCAGATGGGGTTGTGGTTAAGGGCAAAACACCTTATGGTCAGCAAAGCATCTCACAGGATACACTAAGCTAGGCTAAGCTAGGCTAAGCTAGAACTGCTTCATAAAATATTAAGATGAAAAGAAACACTGAAGAAAATGGTCAGCTCAGTAACTGAATTGTTTTAGCAACCTCTTAATGTCAATATTCTCATTTATTATTCCAAGTTCTAATAATAATTTAGCTTTTGGGGGGATGTATTGGTAATGTGGACTGTTGCTTTAGGTGTTTGTGTGCGAAGTAAATTAACAAAGGCGCTGACTTATAAAACCCATTTGAGGCTGATGTGTCGGTTCACGCCGTGTTCATCTGCGTAAGGAACTATTACAAAGAAAAATGACCTTATTGAAATAGCCAATAGTAATTAAGATGACTGGTCTGTTGGATATTATGAAATGTCTCATGTGAGCCTACCTCATGAAACAAAGACAAAAGTAAGAAAATGTGATTCTATATTTAATTTTTCCACCGAATAATTTTGCTCTAAAGCCAGTACAATGAGCCGCAGCACTGAAAGCAGGTGTAGGCGTACTGACTTTTTATTTCTTAATTTTTTTGCATTTTTCTGCAGACAAATTTCCATTAAATGTGTCCCTGGTAGGATTTTGGTCACCCTTGACAGGGAAACCGATCGCATGTCACGTTTGTGAAATGGACTGCGGGGGATTATACGCACTTTTCCTGGTGCGTAAATAGGAAATGTGCGTCTAAATGCAATGTAGACCAATCTGAAGAGAATCAGTGCAGCGGAATGTGAAGTGATGCAGTTTAAAAGAATCGGGGCAGAATTCCAGCTTATTAGAAAAAAAAATTGCAATGGGAAATGTAATATATCACTAGACTATTATAAACACTGTACCTGCAAGTAAGGAAGCATGGTAAATATTGAAAGTATGATACTAGAGGTGCGTTAATAAATACAAATTCTGCAACTTCGTCCTGAGTGTAGCAGCTGGGATGTTGATGGACTGATTACATAACAATGTATGCAGCGTACCTAGTGTCTCACTTAACATTCAGAATGATCCCTTAACAATTGCAGTATCCAAGTCGAATACAAAAATGGAAGGAAATTAATCTAGGATTAAATTAATAAATAAGTTATTAAGGCCCAGTTCATGTCATGTAAAGAAAATGATTACAGTACATTAATCCGCTAATCAGGAAGATATATAGTTAAAAAGTTTAAAGAAATCTTATACGTTTAAAAAGTGCCTTTCTAATTGGACTTATTAAGTGCTCCGCTTGTATAACCCAGATCAGAAGCCGTTTAACAGTGTTGTGCCAGTTTGCTGGACATTGGCACTGCACATCTGTAATGTGCCATTTTTTTGGTGGAAATTTTCAGAGGTCGTCTAAGCCTGAAGCAGTGCCTGTTTGCTTCAGGGATCCAGCATCAGTACCATCACTAACACTCGGTGAGGCTCCCTTACGATGGCCTCCAGCAGCGACTGAGTGACACCTGCCAAGTTTGTCAGAAGTAGCCTTTTTGGAGGACACACAAAAAGCAAAAAACTCATTGGCTGTCGCTATCTGTCACAGAGAATGGGGCGGTCACTTCTTCCAGTGCTCGTTAAAGAAGACACATCAGAGGGACTCAGATGTTTCTTTGAAAAGATTCGGAATTCAAAAATCCTAGGAAATTAAAGGCACCCATTTGTATCCATCTATCCATCTCCATACTGTTACTCCAGTTTATGATTGCGGGGAACCTGAATCATGTATGTTCCAGGCTTCTGGCATTCCATCCCACTTATTAGGTACTCCTAGCATCAGGTAGAACCCGCTTTTGCCTCCAGAACTGTTTCAAGGTTAGACAAGTTATGCTTTCAGAGAATCCATTCCACTCTTGTACCGAGCTGTTATTTTTGCTCTGGCAGCCTTCCTGTTAGCTTTAAACAGGTCTGGCCATTTTCCTCTGACCTTCTCTCATTAACAAGGTGTTTTCGCCGACAGAACTGCCACTGACCGCATGTTTTTTTTATAGTGTCGTTCTCTGTAAACCTTTGACACTGTACTGTGTGAAAATCCCAGGAAGCTGGAAGCACCACATTTGGCACCAACAATCATACAACACTGAAAAACACTCAGATCACACATCTTACCCAAACAGTAAGTTATCCTCCTGACCCTGCTTGTGTGCTGTATGTATTCACTTGTAAGCACACGACTTGCTACTTGGAGGAGCATTATATACAGTACGGTGCAAAATGCTTTTTGTCAAAGAAAATATTTAAAGCTATTTATCTGGGTGGTAAGTAACACAATGAAATGTAAGAATTTCGTGTGTTTGCCAAAAAGTTGCTGATATCGAGTTTGATATCAGCAACCCCAAACCTCTCAGCCATTCCATATACTTCTTAAACTTTGCCACCGGCTCACTTAATTAATTGATTAATTAAATGGTTTGATGAGGTATTGATTAGCCAAGCAAGGTATGCTTGTGGTCCAGCCAAACTCATTGATGTATTTTCTGGGGTGACTTTTTGAGAGGTCTTGAAATGGCTAAGCTGACACACTTTGACAGACATACATTATATGGACGATAGTATTGGGACACCCAGCCGTTACACCTACAAGAAATTCTATGACATCCCATTCTAAATCAATAGACATCAATATGTCATGGGTCCCCCTTTGCAGCTAAATAACAGCTGCCACTCTTCTGTGAAGGCTTTCAGGAATTTCTGCCCATTCATCCGGAATAGCATTTGCGAGGTCAGCCACTGATGTTGGATGTGAAGGCCTGGCTCACAATTTCCGTTCTACTTCATCTCGAATGTATCTGATGGGGTTGAGGTCAAGGCTCTGTGTGGGCCATTCAAGTTCTTCCACACCAAACTCACCCAACCCTGCCTTTATGGACCTTGCTTTGTGCACTGGGGCACAGTCATGCGAGAACAGAAAAGGGCCTTCCCCAAACTGTTCCCACAAAGTTGGAAGCATAGAATTGTCCAAAATGTCTTGGTGTGCTTAAAGCATTAAAAGTTCTCTTCATCGGAACTACGGGGCCTAGCCCAACCTCTGAAAAACTACCCCATACTATTATCCCTCCTCCACCAAACTTTACAGTTGGCGCAATGTAGTCAGGCAGGTAACATTCTCCTGGCATCCTCTAAACCAAGATTCATCCATCAGACCGCCAGACTGAGAAGCGTGAATCGTCACTCCACAGAACATGTTTCCACTGCTCCAGTGTCCAGTGGCAGCGTGCTTTACACAACTGCATCTGATGCTTGGCACTGTGCTTGGTGATGTGAGGCTTGCATGCAGCTGCTCGACCATGGAAGCCCATTCCATGAAGCTGCAGTTTTTGTGCTGGGGTTAATGCCAGGGAAAGTTTGGAACTCTGCAGTTATCGAGTGTTGGTGACTTTTACGCACTATGTGCCTCAGCACTCAGCAACCTCGCTGTGTTACTTTGCTAGTTTTCTAATTTCTGTTGTTCCTAAATGCTTCCACATTGCAATAATACCACTTACAATTGAGGGTGGAATATCTAGCAGGGAAGAAATTTCACAAACTGACATATTGCAAAGGGGGCATCCTATGACAGTACCACACTTCAATGCACTGAGTCCTTCAGAACGAGCGATTCTTTCACAAATGTTTATAAACCTGACTGCATGGCCAGGTGTTTGATTTTATACACCTGTGGCAATGGGTCTGAATAAAACAAGTGAATTCAATGATTCAGAGGTGTCTCCCAGTACTTTTGTCCTTATAGTGTATCATAGTTTTATACCAACATGAAGGTGTCAGATTCAGGTCCTGTTCCATTCTGTGTCCCTTCCCCGTTTGGCGAGCAGGTGTCGCTGGTCATCCCGTCCCACCTGTTGTCCCAGTCTGTGTCCTTTTCCCCGTTGTCCCAGTCTGTGTCCTTTTCCCCGTTGTCCTAGTCTGTACTGTTTTCACCAGCTTCCTGTTGGCCACATAGCTCAATGCATTGAGCATGCAACTGCCTGTGATTCCTTTGGTCTTATGTTCAAATCCCGCCTCCTCTGGTTTTGTAGATTTTGTTCCCTAGTGTTTCATTTGTAGAAGTTTTTGTAGTTCCTGTGTCTGATTTGTATTTGGTTTTGGTTTCGTTCTGTGTGCCCATGCTTGTGTTTCTGCCTGTATTATTCCCCAGTGTTAGATTCTGTTTTCCCTATTTCTTGGTCAGTTCTTAGTTTTAGTTTCTTGAGTTAATTAGTTCCACCTGTTGCCTGTTGTTGTGCCTGCCCTTGTGTGTTTTCCTGATTGCTCGTTGTCTTGCACCCACATTTCTGTTCCAACCTGCACTATGCCTCGGTCACGCCCGAAACCCGCCCGGATCCCTAACAGAAGGTCCTTTAAACATAGTTCTCATTGACTGCCTAAGACTTTGGCATGGAAATGTATGTACTTGTATGGCTGACTACAAATGCACAAAGACCAAACATTATATATTTCAGCGAATGATTAATTTACTGAAGCCAGAGTGTGTTGCATAATCTCCCCACATCCCCACATTACAGATTCAACCATCTGCCAAGCTGTAATTACAGAACTTGTGGCATGTGGGTTATGACTCACCTTTCCATTTGTTACCGCGACTTTAGAAACAGAGGGCAACTATATTCAAACAAAAACCTTAATGTTGCATTTTTCCAGTCGGTCATGATAATCAGATCCATACGATAGAGCCGTTCCCTGTCCTGACATTTAATAACGTAATAATTTAATCAGTGTTTTTTATGTTTCTGCAGGAAAATAGTATTTTGCAAATTGTATATTGTGTATCTGATAATTTTCAGTGAGTACAAAATGGGCGTTTTGTATTCTATGTCCTGGCATGTGGATTATGTTAAGTATTTGCCAAACTAATCCAGTTCCCAGCATGCATTTCACCATTGTCCGACAGTAACAGCGGCAAGGACTCATGGGATACAGAGGGTCAGAACCAGACCAGATTTCTTTTTTATTTCCTTGTAATGCAGCTTCCTTTGGAGCCATATGACCTTGGATGTCATTTGGAAAGAAAATTCATATGAATATTGGACAGAATTCTACTGTGGGGTTGGAAAAGACACCTGGGTACAGGAGACTAGAGGGGGTCATGTGTGATACTCCCCCTCTTCCCCCAACAGTCTGTCAGTGCAGAGAACCCACTGAGGCAGGGTATGGGGGGGCAGGTAGGGGAGAAACAGGCTGTCAGCTCTGTCCAGCACTCCCTGACAGCTTTAGAGCAGTGTTTCCCAATCCAGTCCTCGGGGACTCACAGTCAGTCCATGTTTTTGCTCCCTGCCAGCATCCTTCTAGATGTAGTCCCTACCAAACTGTACACATTTTTGCTGGGAGCTGGGAGGGAGCAAAAATGCGGACTTCTGTGGGTCCCCGAGGACCGGATTGGGAAACACTGTCTTAGAGGGGTAGGATTGCTGTTATTGGGGTCACTGTTGCAGGATGACGCTGAGCCTGATAGGTGCTGCCATAGGCCTTGCCCCAGCAGACAATTCAAACACTACACTGTGCAGTAGTCCTGGCCTATTGTTGATTATCGATCGAATACTGTTCCCTGTTGTTTCCTTATTTATTTAACCCGTGGCCTCTTTTCCAGATTGTGAATTTATTGCAAGATCTTTCTCGGCATGGCTGCTGAATTACCTGAGCTATGGTCTCCTAATCCATCTTCTCTACATTTTCTGTCATCACTTATGTGACACAGGGTCACAGTGAGCTTGTAGCCTATATCTCTCTGAAATACAGCATATATGCGAGATATGTATGCATGTATGAACTGTTGAAACTATTGAACAGGGGTGTATTCTAGGGTGGGGCCACAGGGGCAATGGCCTCAGTTGAAAGCTGATGGGCTGCCAGAGTGCCCCTTCCCCTGTCAATCATCAATTTGAAACATATAATTGGTTAATGATAAGGTTGGCTCTTCTGTATGAATGTCCCCTGTTATGCCCCGCGCCTTGAAAAGTCGTAGAACTGTCCCTGGGTTTGAAGCTCTTGATTCAGTTTCTGCCCATAAATGGTGCTTTGTGATCTTCATCAGTGGCTCGGAGTCGGATGTTTCCTTTTTAACGCCCCAGGGGACAGCCGCGCAGTGCCTCCCCCATCATTGCTAGTTGTTATCAGGACAGACGCGATGTCACACTGAAATTGGCCTCAAATCGGCACAAAGCGGGACTCAGACTCATAATCCCGCGGGAGGGTGATTGTATGCAAGGCAGAATTGCCCCTGAGTTCCTACCCACCCACCTCATGGAAATGCACCATCGTCTGGCCTCTGGGATCTGCCCTGCAGATGGAACGCTAACAGCCTGGTGCTGCACATCCGTCACTTCGACTCTGTTTGTTAATTGATAACTGCAGTAGTCTACTCCCCAGAGGGGGTTTGCCGCAGTCATTTGGGTAAAGGACAGAGTTAGCAGCAGGACTGAGCGAGGAGAGGCGGCACTCTAGACGGTGAATGATTATGACCTGGGATGTAGGCTGCTAGCTCAGCGCTAAGCTAAAGGTCATAGTGGTCGTGCCTGCACTCAGATTTCCCTGGCTATACCATTAAATAGGCCGCGGAAAATCTCAATTCTTGTTGGAATCTCATTAATTTGATAGCATTCAAATTCTCGAGGTCTAAGTAAGTCACTAGACTGAGTTACTCACCATTACTCTTCGGTTCACAAGTTGTAATGTACCTCATATTTTAGTGCTGTTGTTCTAGAACATTCCATTAGGGGGTTAAGCTGTTTATACATGAACAGAAGACAGTCTGGCTTCATTTCAAAACCTGAATTAAACACCTAATATTGGTGTTTCAAAGGTATAGGTACAACATAGTCTTTGTAATGTTATTATTCCAAGCTCCGCAAATGGATATTGGATATGAACATTTAACTCTTAGAAAGGAGTAATCGAGTTTTGATGGTCTTGTCTTTTCCAGTTAGCCCATGTATGCGGGGAGCATTCTTCCATCTTAACGTGGCTAATTTTATTCCCTGATTGAATTTTCTTTATTTGCTATAATAACAGGGGCCTGTCTGACATTTGCCCCAACTACACATTATAGAGATTACAGCATTGGCCTAAATGTTTCAAAGCAGAACGATGGAGGAAAAAAGGTAAATTTCCATCCTGCGTGTTACTGGTTTCCAGGAATGTCTCTTTTTGGCCGGGTGAATGCTGGTGCAGCGGGATTCCCCTTTACTCTCGCTATTTATGCACTAACATTAGGTGAGTGTTGAATATGTGAGAGCAGAAGAATGCTTAATCCGAGGATAACCCCCCCTAACACAGTTAGCAGACTGGAGTAGATAGCGTGCGTCCATGCCTGTTCTTAACCTGACAGTCCTATGAGAAAGTGTCTGCTTGAGCCAAAGAACTTGCAAAGGTGCTTGTTGCGTAAAAAAGGCAGTCATCCAAACTCTGAATGTTCCAGAGGCGTATTATCAAAAATACTAACTGGTTAGACATAGAAATACATCAGCCTTTTAAATCAAGGTGGCATTCTCCATTTTAAGGCGCGTATTAATATTCAGAGCGTTGGTCAACGGCACAAAAATAGCTTAGCAACACTGTCAGCTCCGTCTGCTCGTTTTCCTGCAGTGACTCCTGGTCTTTGACATTGCAGATATCTCTTCTCCCCAAATAAAGTCGCCAGGGCCGGGAGCAACAGTGGCCCTGTGAAGGGCCTCTGTACTGTGGTGTTACGAGCACGGGATCAGATAACCAGCGACAGCAAGGTCTTTTCCACTGATTCTGCAGGTTTTGCCCACAACTCCTTGTATGGCTTTAAGGGGGAACAGTCAAACCACATTTGCTCTAAGTCAACACTCATTTGCTGGAAGTGCATTTATCATTAATTACTAAATGTGGTATGTTGCTGTCCTGAGGCACATGTATTTATTGATATATGTATATTTTGCTGGAGCTATTTTAAGTGGTAGCTTCAAATCTGAACACATGGTTCTCCATGCACCGGAGAAAAAGATGCTGGCAAGTTAATTTGCTTTGTAGAGGTGGCAGAAGAGGTTTAAGCCCATGGTCTGAAGCTTTTGGGTTATTCTCTTGTTTTTTCGACTTGTGGCATTGTTAATGTGAAGCTCATGGCAATTTTACTTACACAAAAATGTTCTGAGGGCAGAGCGAAAAATGATTGGTTCTGAGAAATAACCAATCAGATTGTAGAGGAGGTGGGTCTGAGCGGCCAGAAGAGGGGGGGAACAACCAATCAGATGTCTTGGTCCCGCCTAATCAAGTTGCTCGGATCCACCTCCTCTACAGTCGGATTAGTTATCTCTCAGAACCATTCTTTTGTTTCGCCCGAAACATCTGCCCTCGAGTCTTTCGTCCCGCAAGACACCCAATGTTTGTACACCAACGCCAAGCTTCTCAAAGCTGAACGTGTTAAAGAACATTATAATCAAAGTGAGTAGCCTTTTTCTGCTTGCCATCATCTCCGGTTCCTTGTTATGAAAATCTATTTATTGTACTTGTTTTTCTGGATTGATGTTAGGCAGAGAAGAAACAGACGAAAGTCATGACTAATTGACAATATTTCAAACATATTGCAATCCTCTCTCTCGTACCTGGTGACAGACCGCCATACAATCTGTCATTCTGTTTAATCTGCAGACGCTGAAAAGGCACTAGCACACACGCACACATGGACATTGGGCCCACACAGAAGGTGTTACATATACCTGGTGGTCCCCGCTTCTCTGTGGGGCCTGAGAGCTCCTGTTCCGGGAACAACGGGCTGACTTACCCTTGTGGACATTGTCCTCAGTAAAATGCTAATTTAGCCATAGTTCAAAGAAGTGCACAACCATGCAAACATCTCAACATTTTACATTTTTCAAATAAAGCACACAAACTAAATGCCCGTGATATTTGTACCTAATGAGGTGCAGTGCTTCCTCAGAACATCCTATAAACTCCATGTTTGGTTTTAGTCTCACAGTATGCCTCTCATTAAAACAGCTTTCCTGAGTTAACGGGCATATCAGAAATGTCCTAATAAAACCTTTTTAGGAAAAAAAATCAAAGGGAAAAACTCTACATCATTCATCTGGCCTGTTGAATGTGGGAAAAAAAGAATCTTTTCACTCAACTTCACTTTCTGCTAATTAGCTAATTGATCCCAGTGCCTATTAATTTCCATTTGGTAATAAATCAAACCATTAAACCCACACCCTCCACTCCCATGTACGGAGTGAGATCTAATTTCTCTTGTCGCAGCCTATTATGTAGTACATTCGCCCTGACACCAAGAGAAAATGGACAGTTCTTTTCTGAAAAACGATTGCTTCCTTTCATTCCCCTCGGTTACAAATGTGCCCCCACCGGTCAATAAATCAACCGCTCTTCGTCACGTTCCCTCAGCCTGTGCCTGTGTTTGTATGCTGTCCGGTGGGCCAGATTTCCAGTATTTCGATTTCGATCACATAGACCTTGCTTGGGTGCAACAGATGTCCCAGCTCACTTCTGAAAGCAAAGTGAAGAGAAAGCATGTAGATGAAGGATCACCCTCAAGCGGGTATCGTCTTAAATATATGGCGGAATGCTGCAAAAATGCAGGAAGTCAATGAACCTGAGATGAAGGGATCCATAGGCCATCGGTTTGGTGTCCGATCCATGGAGAGGACGCTAAATACATGCGGACTGCCACTCAGGGCACCACTTAGCATTTCTAAGATGGATTGAACCACAGGAATTGGCACCCTGCCCAGCACCTGGATGCCTCGCTACAGTAGCCAAGATAGCTGGGCACACTATCTGCGTAGCACGTCCATTTAACCCAAAATAAAATAAACACAAAGCAGGCATTTTTTACAGAGTGGAACAACACAGCACAAGGCTCACTGAAGTGTATGTCTACCATGTCTGCAGCTGGTCCTGTTTTTGCGAGCTGCGTTCGGTAATAAGAAGTCTTGTCTTCGTTTCTCCGTGTTCGCCGTCCATTTATTATTGATAAAGGCTAATTGTTCAATCAGGCACAGGCATCACAATGCAGGTAAAGTGCCAATTTTCAGTCCTATTTCTGAGTCTACCAGGGCTACTTGGCATTTTGTTTTTCCCGGCTACTGGCAGTACTTATGTGAAGATCATCCGACTTGTACTTACGAACGGACTGACATAAAGCCTATTATATTAAAAATACAGGTTAAGTACAATGGTTCATAATAACACATGCACACACAACTTTGTGACTATTGTGAAAACATTGCGTGGCTTCAGTGGACCGTCGGCTCAAGGTACGGTACAGTACCCTATGTCATTTTTATTATTACTATATAAGTATTATTGTTATTGTGTACTGTATTTATTTTTCCGACTTACCTACAAATTCGACTTAAAAGCTTAGGGAAATGATGTTGTTTGTAGCCTGGGGACTGCCTGAACTTGATGTGTTTAGTAGAGTCACTGCCCTATAAGAGTGATGAGAGCGACCTTCTGCTAGTGTGTTTAATCCCAGCATGATGACATCACTCTGCAGATCTAAAGCCCTACAGTTGCCCTGTGGAGATGCTGCAGAAAGCCGGAAGGTTTCGTTGTATGCCCCCCCATCACAGTGTATTGATGTGAGCCTCCCTAACTTGTGTCTTCAGTACTCCCACCTCTCAGCCTCCTGTGCCTTCCTCCGCTGCCCCCGAAACTCCCTGTCAGTCACACAAATTGTTATTGATTATGTAATTGAAGGCATGAATGCCGGCCTTTTTGTCATTGACTGGGAGTTTAATTCTGGCCTGGATTTAACAAAGAGTGACTCCATTGCACGTGGAAATGACGCCGGTGACCTGGAGGCGTGTTGCATGGCTCTTCGCTTTTCATTCGCTATTGTTGCTGCTGCTGCGGAGCTGAGCTACGCATTGGCTGAATTAGCGCTGTGACGCTGCATGTCGATGGCGCTTTCTGAATGGCATGCGAAGGCCGCCATGCAGTGGCAGTGAGATCAAAGGGAAACAATATCTGCCTCTGCACTGCATCCTTTTCCCATCAACTTAAATCTAATTTGAATTTCATTTCCAAAAAACGTGAAAGTTTTTGCATAACATTCTGACATCAACACCTACAGGCAACAGACATGTACCTGGGTACAATATAAGACAGTAAAAGTGAATGGATGTTTCCAAAAATGTAACCTTGGGCGGTGGAACATTTTCGGTGTAAATAGCCAACGGGGGGCACTTTGATTTTGTGTGTTACCGCTTTCCAGTTGAATTTATGGTCCGTTAAGTTGGGTCTGTTATTAGATCCAGGCACTTGACGTCCCGCTGTAATGAAATCTGAGATGAAAAAATGAGAAAAAATGCTCAAAGCAGATGAATTGTAAAGTGACAGCTGCAACCTACTGGGATTTGTGGCAATCAGCTAAGTGTGCAGAAGTGTTGGGCTCAAGCCTTTTCCATCTCCCCTGCCTTTGCATTATCATGTACATCCAAGAACATAGGCTAACCTGTACCCTTAAGCTTAGAATCTATATAACCGTGTTGCGTTGTGATGTCATTAATAAAAGAATACGCTCCCTCGGCTCACAAGCAGCCTCATAATTGGCTGTGAGTGACCGGCAGCAGGCGAATGGTGCCCGATTCAAAACAGAGGATCTCGAATTGTGAATCCTGTTGATGAAAATATAGCA
This sequence comes from Mormyrops boulengeri, assembly GCA_026781065.1. Classification (NCBI taxonomy): domain Eukaryota; kingdom Metazoa; phylum Chordata; class Actinopteri; order Osteoglossiformes; family Mormyridae; genus Mormyrops; species Mormyrops boulengeri. The sequence goes on from JAODLD010000001.1 coordinate 45,721,008, forward strand.
GAGCTAGCTGGTCCGCTGAGGTAGAGGTTGATTAAATTATGAAACAAGTAACTTTGAAATAACTTATTGCTATAATTTTATTGTCATTTAAAAACCTTATCTCTCTCCTTTGGAAAAATTCACTACTGTAGTATTGTAAAATGTTTTATCTTCGTACCTTCTCATTTTTTTTTGCCACCAGCCACCACTGAAATACAATTTCCAAAGCTCCCAAAGACTTTCAAGCCACGTTCTAGTGATTTAAAAGCAGTCAAACAATCCAAACAAAATGATTACTACGATTTCTCAGAGATGATGAGGTTGCATTGGATAAGGGCCAGAATGTAGTTTGCCAACATAAGTTGACTTAATTCATAGTCAGACCTTGCCCAGTTGCATCCAAAGCAAACTGTAGCACAGGAAAAAAAAATTTCCCATGTGCACCAGTTATAAAGGTATCCTATGCGTTACGAATGTTTGGTTTATGCCACTTCATCTTTATGAAAGACCTGCATTAAACCCTGTTTTCACTAACCGAAAGAAATCCGGATTTTTGCTTTTACGAAAAAAGGAGAGGTCATGCACTACATAATTATAATCATGATATAGTAGGCTATACCATTTAGGTTTGTGCAAGTACACTTTATGATGATCTCAATTGATTAACGACACATTTCTCAGAACGTATCCATCATTAAGCAACACATGACTGTATTGATTTTGGTAAGTGAGAATACACTGTATAAACGTTACTTCTACTTTAGATAGGGTCTGATCATATCATATCATTCCTGCTTTCACTATATGTTATTTAAATGTGTTATTTAAAATTTTATGTGTTGTTTTCTATGATTTGGTAGGTCATTTTTTGGTCCGAGAATGCTAAAAAAAATGTATCCTACAGTATATAGATTTATGGTAAATGTTTCTTCTCTTTCTGCCATTTCGACTTGTGAAAGGTTCATAGGAAAGCTATTTCTGGATTGTGAGGTTATTATTATCCTCAAGCTACTTTGGAACAATACTCATGTACTGTGAGACTGTCTTCAGTGCTTTCTTCACATTAATAATGAAGCCTGATAATCTTAAAATTTAAACAGCACATCCAGCTTTTCCTGAGAAGGACAGTGAACCATGAACTTATGGATAGTCCTCTACCTGAGCATACGGATTTTGTAAGAGTGTGCTTGTGTTATTTAAGGACTGCATGAGCTCAAATTTGGGGTCTGTTGCTGCTTGTGACCATAAGCCTTTATTTCAACAGCAAAGCTGCCCCTGGAAGTAGCATCCACTGAGGTTCTTGGTCATTGGCAGAAGGTTAGCAGCGGTGCTCCAATAAGTGGCATAGCTCTCCTAGCATGTCCCCTGACCAGTCCTAGGACAGAAAGCTGGGGCCAGACATGGGCGGGGTATGAATGGGGGACATGGGCGGGGCATGAACAGGTAGCGATTGGCTGACTGCAACTTAGCCTGCTACAGTACCTGCCTCTTAACAGCCCTGCAGTCTACTGTCATGATAGATATATTCAGGTGGAAAACCTTTAGGAACGACTCAATTGGGGAGAAAGAATGGGCTAAATAAATCATAGCTTTGTTTTATATTCCAGTCAACTTTTTTCCGTTTTCTCTATAAATTTTCAGAATGGAACACAACACCAAAATATCAACATCAGTACTGTCTCTATGTTGCCTGATTTGCACTAAGAGTTACCTGTGGAGGTTTATGGGTGCGTGCGAATGTACTTATGCAGGTATTGACAGATTTAGAGAGACTGAGGCTGCAGTTATCAGGCCTGACTCTGCTTGCCACTCTTCTTCAACACGAGCAGCCAATCTGTCAAAATCGGAGCCACTCAGAACATTGGCTGCTGCTCCAAGTGCTCACATCCACCACAGACAAAATATGGCTTTTCCCTTTCTGCTTCTGCCACTTTTTTCTTACAAAGAAGCACGTTCTACATTCTTCTCTGCACTCGTGAGGCTCTTTGTGATCTTTTCTCTCCTGACAATGTTTTCATACTCTGCCGAATCTTTTAACGCAGGAGTCTGTTGAATCCACATTGTCTCGTAAGTGCTATTGTTATGGAGAAGCCCTAAATGTGCTCAGCATAGTGGAAAGTACGTCAACAATAATATCTATATAGCCAGAAATGTTAGCAATAAAACAGAAGTGAGACTGACCTTAACTTCTAGGAGACTATTTTCTTAGCTACGATGCCACCTGCTGGCAATTTCTGCTACCTGCAGTGTAACTAAAGAGAAAAGTGATGTCCGTAACATATTTTACAAGTATGCTCACACTATAAGAATCATTTAAAAATAAATAACAGCTAATGGTAAAGACAAAAACTGCTATATCACCGTGATAACAGCGTCTAGTATGCAGTGCAAATTAAATATACTGTGCCAAGAATACATTTAGAGAATAACTTTAAATTTAAAGAATAACTTTAAATAACATTGCAAGAGGACTATTGTGTGTATTATTCCTGCTCTGTTTACTGCAGGAATCTCTGAATTGACAGATTCTATAACCATTTAAAAGATATTCACCATATTTTTTTGTTTCCTTTTGCAGTTTAATGATTGCAAAAAAACGTTAAAATTTAAGGAAAATCTTTACAGAGAATCGTGTTGTTGATTCTCAGCAAAAGAATCTCGATTCACATTTTTTCTGAATCGTGCAGCCCTAATCCCAGGCACCAATGGGCACTAGGCTTGGGTACCCACAGGAGGTGAGGCCAAAACCATATTTGTCTGTTGTCTGTATTTTAAGTATCGATCGATATTGCTTTCTGTGTTTATGTACTTAAGAATCATATCACATTCTGTTATTAAATCACAAGTGGAGAATTTTTATATGAAATGTCAATAGATTTATGCCCCTTGATTTTCAGGCCTCAGCCTCCCAAAATATAAAGGTTATATGCAATGTTCAGCCATTCAGTTGTCTCCTGTGTATAAAGGGAACACAACTACATTTCGGGATCTGTGATTTTATTCAAAAAAATTGTTACTGTGCAATATATTGGAGTATATGATATATAGTATGTTTTGCATGCATTAAAATACATTTATAAATAAAGATTTTTATTCAATTTTTAATTTGTTTAATTAAAAAAAAAACTACAGATAAAATATATTTATCCTAAAATGCGCTAAAATTTCAGGTATAACATTACTTAGCTTCATATTTTACTGAGCGTGTTAAAAACATTCAAGGAATAACCTCAGTATTTTTCCTGGTTCAGTAAAAACTATGAATATTTCAACTGGCCTGATACATGTTCTAATTCACCGCAGAATTCACTCCTATTAACAGTATAAATAGTCACAAGGTCTTCTGGTATCACATCGAGTATGTCATCCCAAATTTATACTCCCATGTTAACTTCTGCCTGGTTTCTTACTCATTATTCTGTTACACCAAGGGCTAAGGTAACAAAGAAGTCATGGGTTACTATGGAAAATGAGGCTAGATTCTCCAGGCTGTTTGTAACACGTATCTAAACCTTAACTCACAGGAGCACAGGACATCTGCTGGGCGTTGGACAGAGATGCTGAAATAAGAACTCAAATTGTTAAGGTCTATTTTCCAGCAGCAGAACATCACAAAATTACTGCCTTGTCAAGAGGTGAAAGGTGCATGATCTCCATTAATGCTGCTATACCTTGTCATGGGAGTTCCGGTTCTTTGCAGAAGAGTGACCTATTAGGGAAGGATTCTATACTGTATGCATACAATGCAGCGGGGGTGCAGTATTGCAGATTAAACATGCTCAGTGTAGCAAAAGACACTCTGGCACACGGAGGGCCGCACTTCAGCTGCACGCCCCATCAGACGTGTGTCACACCTGGGTGCTTCCGAATGTTTTTTATTTCCCCGTTCGTTTACAGCTGCCTGGATTCCAGTGGACATCCCGAGAATTTCCTCCGGGAGGACGCTTTAGTGACATTTCTCGCCGTGTCCCTGAGTTTTCACACATCAGCCCCTCTGAAAGCATGAGCCTCAAGGTCGCTCGCTGCACGTGGCAGGCAGGAACAAACGGCCGCGGTCGCTGTCCTTTCGGGCGCAGGCAAACATGAAGCAGGGACACGTTTGTAACACTCCACTGCAGTTAGGAAAACAGCAGTGATAACAGCACTTAATGAATATGTCACACCTTGTAGGGCTTTTATTATATACCCAGAGACATGCTTCTGCTATTTAATAAACAACAAAAATGTCATATTCCAGTTACTCACACCTTGCTGCACCCTTATGTAATAGATAAATGTTCATATTTTCAAACATGGTTTGGAGAGTCAGTCTTGTCATGAGTGGTCAGGGTTCAATATGACCTACAGTAAACAGGGGCTGTAGTCAGTGTAGCCTAGTAACTCTGTAGTATCTCTAGCAATTGACATGTGTCTGGGTCATGCTATTGACTTATTTGGACTCTTATAAAGAAAAAAATGCAAGAAAGGTCCTGGAAGACAATAGCAATTAATTTACCTCATTAATCTCAAAATGGAACCTCACTTCATTGTTCCCTTTTTTTGGTTTGGTTTTCTCTCTCTGCCTCTCTCTCTATCTCCCTCTCCCCCCACCCCCCACTTTCCCCCTCTCTTATATACTCCAATTTGATTATAAAACTGCGATGCTTTGCAGACAGAATGCTTTGAAAACATCCCGGCTAAATAGTCCACAATCTTCAGGCTGTAATAAAATATTCATGGCAGCTGTATTGCTGGTCCTACAGCTGGAAGCTCTTCAACAGCCGTTTCACCTTCAGATCAAAAATGGAGCGCAACGAGAAAATGTTTTTCATTTATTCATTTGAAGGGCTGAGGAATACGTGAAAAATGCATAAGGCAACGCAAACTCACTGATCGTCTGAGCATTCCGTGATGATAACGGGCTCTCATCATCTTTTACTGTTTTTTTTTGTTCCAGATTTAATGGGAGGGAAGGACATGTCACAAAGAAGGACCGGAAAAGTGGCAGAAGTTCAAAGGCGGCCAGGCGTTAAATGACAAGGAGGGAACAGGAACGCCTATCTTCATTAAACAAAGTTCCATTAATTGCCCACAGAGTGTCCGGTTAATAAAAATTAATGTCAAGCGTCAAAGCGAAGCAGCATATTGCTGCCTTGCTGGAAATAATTTTGCTAATGGAAAAAAATCTGGTTAATATTCGATGCACTAGACACAAGTAAATGCAACATAATGCCTTCAAAGGTCTCTTGCTTATATGTTCTGACAGTCATTTGCTGGGCAAGTGCTCTCTGGTACTTAAGTATATCACGGCCGTCAACCTCCTACGTTGGGCAGTTCTCCATACCCATACGAAAGACAGTGAAGCACAAGAATATTACCATCAGCAACATCCGTACCCGCCCCCTGAACCCGCACGCTTTCGAATTCATCATCAACGAGCCGAAGAAGTGCGAGACTGACCCACCTTTCCTTGTCATCCTCATCAGCACAACACACAAGGAATTTGATGCCCGACAAGCCATCCGGGAGACCTGGGGGGACGAGGGCAGCCTGAGTGACATTCGAATCATCACGCTATTCCTGCTGGGCAGGAACACGGATGCCGTCCTCAACCAGATGGTGGAACAGGAGAGCCAGATCTTCCACGACATCGTGGTGGAGGACTTCATCGACTCCTACCACAACCTTACCCTCAAGACTCTCATGGGCATGCGGTGGGTTGCCACCTACTGCCCCAAGGCCAAATACGTCATGAAGGCGGACAGTGACATCTTTGTCAACATGGACAACCTGATCTACAAGCTCCTAAAACCCAACACCAAGCCCAGGAGAAGGTACTTCACTGGCTACGTCATCAATGGCGGCCCCATTCGGGACACACGAAGCAAGTGGTATATGCCCCGGGACCTGTACCCCGACAGCAAGTACCCCCCTTTTTGCTCGGGCACGGGATACGTGTTTTCGGCCGATGTTGCTGACCTTATCTACAAGACGTCTCTCCACACACGACTTCTGCACCTGGAGGACGTCTACGTGGGGCTGTGCCTGCGCAAATTGGGTATCCACCCCTTCCAGAACAGCGGCTTCAACCACTGGAAGATGGCATACAGCCTTTGTAGGTACCGCCGGGTCGTCACAGTGCACCAGATCTCCCCCGATGAAATGCACAGGGTCTGGAATGACATGTCCAGCAAGAAGCACCTCAGATGTTAACAGTGTCTAAGGACCACCCCCCGTCCTGTTTTACTTTGAAGTGTGTTGTTAAACCCCAGAATCAGACGACTGAACAATGCTTCATCTGATGACAGCTTCATGCCTGGACACCTGCTGTTGCCTACGAAAATCGTGCCTCGGCAGTTAATGAGTACATACGGCTTAGTCCCCACATGTTCTCGCTTAATCAACTGTGACAATGAAATTGTGTTTTACAGCTTGTCTGGAAACAGTTGGGAGTTAAAAACATCTATCACGATACAGCACATTTCCATGATTTTCACAATGAATTGCTTGAAATTTGCTATTACCACATGCAAATTTACCAAATTGGTCCTTTTGTTTCTTTTTTTTTTCTTTTTTACAAGCAAGCAGAGCCTAATCTATGTAAAACACATAGGCGCAAGGCCACAGCCTACACATAGTCTACAATTATGTTCCTCGGTGCTACTGTGTACTGTACCTGAGCTTTGGGAAGAAAATGACTGATATTACTTAGCATCTAATTAACTACTATTTAAGTATACTGGTATACCTAAATCAAACACTGGGGTAAAGCGTAAGGTCAAGGGAAACGGTCGTTCCTTGTGAGGGGCAGAGCCACAAGGACACTGACCTCAGCTGAAAGCTGATTGGCCCCCAGTTACTCACTGATTCAAAACCTTTTTATCCAAAGTGACTTAGAGTAGAGGGAGAGGTCATAGTTCATGTGCATACCCTAGGATATGAACCCATAATCTTTACTTTGTTGGTGTGTTGCTCTGGTTGTTGAGCCACAGGTGCCTGTAACACTGTCTAATGCAGTGTTTCCCAATCCAGTCCTCGGGGAACCCCGGACAGTCCATGTTTTTGCTCCCTCCCACCTCCCAGCCAATCAGGAACACCGAATACCTGGTACTGGTGCGCTGGGAGCTGAGAGGAAGCAAAAACGTGGCCTGTCCGGGGTTCCCTGAGGACTGGGTTGGGAAACACTGGTCTAATGATAAGGTTGGCCCCTCTGTATGAATTATGCCAACTTTTATGCCTGCTACCTATAAAATGATAGAATTGCCCCTGTACCTTGTCCTCTGGGTTTGCTCTGAGTGTTCCAGTTTCCTACTGCTATCCGAAAACATTAGAGTCTCTAAAACTGTCCATAGTATATGATTGTGTATGATCAAATCACTAAAGTTCTAATTTTGTGTGCCTCCTGCCTTGTGTCATGTATTTCCTTGGACAGCCTCCCAGTTCACCACAACCATGTCCCAGCTAAGCAGTATGAGTATGGATGGATGGAACACGATGAGTTTTACTGGAATCACTTTCTATTACATACAAGCATGGCAATCATCACCATTCTATGTTCTGGCAGCAGACACATGGTTTACATGAAAGATTCTGGGTTGTTTTTCTTATTAGTGAAAACTGAAGTTTTTTTGTGGAAAAAAAGAAAAAAAACTTGTGAATCAACTAAACATAATGACCTATTTTACATTTTAGATGTAATGCTTTATTATTAAAGTTATTTTCCTACTTTCAGTATGTGAGTGGACACATGATTCTTGCTTTCAAATGTTTGTATTGTTATGTATGTACAGAGCTTAACAACTGAACATCGGTATGTATTAATGGGCACATGTTTTAAGTTGCATAGGTAAAACATTGTAACAATTTACATTCTTAAGTGAATGTATTATCCATGTGTATTTTAACGTATTGGTCTGTACTCAAGCACTGCTTCTGCAATTATTGCAAATGGTTATATTTTCTATAACTTGAAACAAGTTAAAATGGCTCCTTTATCGTGGAGGCAGACTTCATTTTCAGCATATCCTTTTCATTCTCTAGTATTATAAGCTGTTGTGCTATTTTACTGTGACGGCATAGATTCAAAAAGAAACTGACTATCCAAAATCGGATTGTTGTACTGTACAGTATGTCATTTTTTTACATAAAAATATACATACTTGAGAATTATTTGTTTATTTTTTTCCTATTTTAATGTTCTCTCATAGGTGATATGTGTGTAGCATCAACCCTAATGGTGATATAACTATCACTGCCAAACCGTGTCACTTGGCTACATATAAAGCCTTTAGCTTGTGTGCCAGTTACCGGGGTTGCCAAATTGTCCTTCCACCCAGCAGTAGATCTTGACACGGCCTAGAGGCAGCGTTCGAATTGTGTGAGGAGTATACCAGCGTGCCGTATGAAACCTGTTACGTCTAGCACGAGGTTCCTAAGCAACTTCAACCATGACCCGAGTTTCCGCTGGACTGCATCTCTGCAATGAGATGGAAACCCTATTTCTGGGAAACACTTAATATCTGGACAGCCTCCAACGTGACTTCATCAAAAGGAGGAATTTTTAATTACGAATCCTTGTTCGATTTCAAGTTGACAGGCATATTTGCTGACACGTATTCCTCATAAAACCCTAAACAGCTTGTGCTGCTTTGAAGACAGAGACACAGTAATGTTATCATAGATTTCATACGCCACTAATTTTGGTTTAAAATATCAAAAGGTCTTAGGAAAAAGCCCCCGGTGATCATCCAAATCTTACTTGATTTCTTGCTTAGGTCCTTTTAAATTGTTTCTATATCTAAATATAATTAATAGTTGATAATTAAAGACTGGACCTTGTATTTTCTCCCTGCAGTTGAAAGAGGACAATATACACATAAAATGTCTTTATAACGACACATTTTGACCATATATACATCATCTATGTATAAAGAAGAAGAAATTGATGTGGAACATGGAGAACATGGAGGACATGGAGTACTGCCCCTGAAACTGGAATGATAGGCTGCCAGGTGCGTGCAGAATCGAAAATGGACTGCAAATCATGTTTTCACTAGCAGTGCTGGGAGTTGCATGGCTACTGGGGATATAATAAATAGATGAACCTGGGAGCATCAAATGGTCCAAATTAATTTATGTAATGTTCTTGCCTCATGCTGGGTTTTCTGTTCTGGACCTCGTGTCTCTGTTTGTTTGACCGGCTGGCCCAGCCTCTAGGGGGCGTGTAGCTTGTGGTTCACTCACAAAGTGAAATCACCACAGAAAAAGTCCGCATTGCCTTATTGTTTGTTATAGCTTCTGTAAACTCCCACTTGCTTATTCATACAGAATCTACACACTAAGAGATCATAGCCTTTTTATTTTAAGTGTTCATTTTCCAGCTCAGTGACCCCAGCGCCAAGGGTTGGAGTAAATGATTTCCTTACACCCTGTTGTCACACATGTTGGGACATCAGAAATTAGCCTTTACCTACTGACGATCCCCTTTCATTGTGAAACATCTTCTTACATAAGGTGGCAAAAACGGTATTTCAGCTGTTTTCTTATGCATAGATCTGCAGGCTGTCACGCACTGTGGTCAGAGAAGTACACTCCATGCTGTGCAGTCGCAGGTCTATGCAATTTAATGCATTGGTAGGGGACTTTCTTTGAAGTTCTGGGATGGAGTCAGGCTACAGCGGATAGCGGCAATAAAAGAGTCTAGCGAAGGTGCGGCCAAAACAAAGCATTTCAACTGAATTGCTCCTGTAAACAATTGTTTTAAACTTGTAAGCAGTTTTAGTAAGCAGAGATGTGGACTAGGGAATTAAATGGTACAGCGTTCTTCATGTAGTTTGTGGCAGTGTCACCCATATTTAACAAAACAAGAAGGTCAGCCCCAGTTAATAACATTTCCAGATTCCTCAAAGCACATTATAGATTAGAACAGAGGGATGATTAGTGTTATCTGACTGTGACCGGTGTTAGCTGACTTGTGGGTTGTTGCACTGGTTCAGCACTGCGCAGTGAAAAATAGCTACATGCTGCCAGGCATATGAATCCCAGCTTATACACAAGCCTGGCATGTAAATGGAACATAGCAGACAGCTGACTGTCAGACAAAAATCTGAACTCAACCTGGCAGGATACACAAAAACAAACAACAGAGATTTGAAAACAGTGAAAGCAATGCCTAGAGAAAAGTTGTTCTTCCAATCAGATGTTTCAAGTAGAACCGAATTGGTCACCATTTTATTGTTCCGTTTGCATAAAGTCCCATTCCAAATACTACGAGTCAATATTTTAAGAATTGCCACGTCTTCAGAAATTCTGTTGCCTTCAGCCCTTGTTTGTTCTGCTGCGTCTTCATTTTGCGTAAGCCATCTGTTTCAAGCACTGACAGTTCTTGACTCTAATTCAGTTAACCAACAGGGAACTCATAAAACAAATGTTCTCATGACTCATGTACTTCAAAATGTTTTCTCATTTTAGGCCTAGCTTTTCTTTAGAGAATTCATTTAGTCTCTGAACAAGGAGTAGCCACATGAAAATTATTATATCAACTTATAATGCAACACCAGAAGATGATACTAAAGGGTGTGGCAAAATATAAATAATAACCAGTTCAGCTGTAGCAGTTTTTATAAAAGTAGGTTTTACAGCTGGTCTTAATCCTTCAGTTCCAATGCGAAGATCTTGTGCTTGTTGTATTGTAGTGTATCGAAGTCTGGAAGTTGTTTGGGAAAGACGCAATGTTAGGAGCCTGTGTTCTTCCTCGCTATCAGTCAGAGGTTATTGTATAAAGTGCTGGGCTCTCATCCGGTATAGGATCAACAAAGAAGTCTCTTATCAGCAAGGAGCAGTTCATGACCGCAGTAGGTGAACAGCTCCTCCTGTGTGTTTGAGCAAATATGATGCATTGCGCCCACCACAGCTGTGCTCCACATTAATCACAAATGAACAGCTAATACACACAGAGGAGTCAGATGTAGGTTGACATCACAGACGAAACGATACACTAGTGGAACATGATTGCACTATTGAGAAATTAATTATGGTGTCTAATTAGCAATGAAGAGTTGCATTTTGAGATTAACACATATATATTAAATGATTTTTATACCAGCACTTTCATTATTATTATTATTATTTTTATTATTATTGTCAGATCCTGCCCACCACATTTGCCTGACCCTTGGATGAGCCACACGTGTTCCTTGTTGCCCCTCATTAGTCTACATATTTAGGTACCTGTTTGTCTCATCATTGTTAGTCCAGTCGTTAACGTCACTCCTCCTGTCAGTCTGTGTCCATCCCAGCTCTAGCCCTCTCATTTTGATCCCTTGTGATCTAGTTCATTTCCAGTCCCCGTTTGTTTACGCTCAATAAAACCCCTTTTGTCTCACCAAACACCTGCCCTCGAGTCATAAATTTTGCATGTCATGACAATTATTATTATCATTATTGTCGTCGTTGCTGTTGTATGATGTACTAATATTATATTGAGTAATAATGGTACAGTAATACTCCATCGACTTTACATAAGAATTAGCATATTCTGAATATGATGAAGCTGAGATTCTGAAAAGGTTCTCTTACAGAATTCTTTGTCGACACTGAAGCACAATATTATATTTTAAGCAAAATTGCTAATATTTATCGTCATGAAAAGGTGCAGACTGTAATATTGCATTCTAATTATATATGGATAAACCAGTGCTGACAGTAAATATTGGCTTGCTATGAAGGGAAAGATTTATGGATTTTGAGAAGCGAGGTGATTTTCTAGGTATCTGTGGGTTGTTTATAAGATGTATTGCACGTGTAAGACACGACCCGCTCCTGGCTCAGGTCAGTGACGCATTGACGAACGTCACGGTTTATGCCTGAAGCATCATGGTTGGAACCCACAGATTTGTGTGTGAGGGAGGTCTTTTGAACTAAAATAATCGCGGATGCTTTGCGTACAAAACCATGATGCGCAATTTTGAGACAGATCACATTTTATATACAAAAAATGAGTAATATTCCTGTTTTACTAGTGCAGGTCTCTTTGGGGACAGTGCACGGGTTTATGAGGGGGTTAAAAGCGTATAATGCTTCTTGGGTTTAACAGCAGGGGAGCAGCAGAAACACACCTCTAGAGCGTCTCCCTGTGAAACAGCAATTTAAATGCCACTGATTTATATCAGTGATCATATGGAAATTAGCCAATTAACCCACTAAAAGCTGTTTACAGCTGAGTAACAGGCCTATCCCTGGCCTTCACTCCCACTGTAGGACATCTCCATCCATCCTGTTTTCATCCTGAGTTTCTTAAGCATATGCATACAAAGTGAAAGACCACAGTAGGCGGCATTGACATAGCTGCCCTTTTTGCAAAACTATTACATGGATAACTGACACTGTACTCTAATAACTGACTCTGTACTCTAATAACTGACACTGTACTCTGCAGTAATTGTGTGTAATTGTTTATTTGAGTGCTCCTGATCGGCAGTATTAAAGCCTCTGATTTCTGCATATGTGAACGGTGTTTCCAGATGTTCGCAGATAACGTGACATGTCCAACTAGAAGGTAAATTAGTTTCACTGGGAAACATCTACTTTTACTTACATTTACTTACATCTGATTGCATGGTACTTACATTGACATTTGAATTTTTAACTGATACTTTTGCCCAACTACTACTTAGACTTCTACACATGAAATTAATGAATCCTCACATAATTAATCCTTGTAAAACAGTCCACTGGGTCCAGCCAATCGACATCGATTGGTCTGTTTTCCAATTCCTATGAGACTTTTACATGTGTGCCTTTAAGTGTTTATAAAAGTGTCAGACCTTTAATAAAGATTCACAGGCATGATTTTAAAAAAAATAATAAAATGTAAGAAATGTAAGAATATTTCCAGTATAGAGGCTTTGAACATACAAAGATAGAATTATTGGTTTCTGTAAAAGCTGAAACAAAATGTATATATTCTACTTCACAGTAATAAATTATTGGTTCTGAATAGGTGTCATCACTGTGGCATATAAGTCTTGTTATGGAATTTTCTCTGCTGGATAGGAGATTACTATGATTGAATGATTATAGCCCTGCCGTCTCAGGGGAAACTGCTGATCTAAGATTGTCTATATAGTTTTGGAACAAACTCAAGGATCTGACTGTAACTTTATAGATTCAAATGAAACTTTAAGTCATCAGCACTCCGTGACCTTAAAAAATGGCAATGATTTGACACAGAAAACCGAAGCAAGCTTGATTTCCAATCTAATTAATGTGTGCCCTAAATCCAGATCACAGTTCTAAATCTGATTCAATAGTTGGTCTTTTCTTAAATACTTTTGAAGAAATTTGTAGTTTATTAAGCTTCATAGTACCAGTGGCCTGAACTACGAAGCGGGGTTACTGGCTTATCGGGGTAACTTGTCAGATTTAAGGTACCACAGTCTAAATGGACTTCATATTCTTTCACTTACATTTTGCCCAGACTACCTTAAATCCGACAAGTTACCCCAATAAGCCAGTAACCCCGCTTCGTAGTACA
>JAODLD010000001.1:45735639-45748566 GCA_026781065.1 Mormyrops boulengeri
AATGTCTGAAGCACTGAACGGCTGAGTGACAGTAGGCACCAAGGAATGTCTGAAGCACTGAACGGCTGAGTGACAGTAGGCACCAAGGAATGTCTGAAGCACTGAACGGCTGAGTGACAGTAGGCACAAATGAATGTCTGAAGCACTGAACGGCTGAGTGACAGTAGGCACCAAGGAATGTCTGAAGCACTCGTGAGCATGTTGGGGGGGTGAGGTCCTCCTGAGCAGCACCTGCTCTGCCTTGAGAGGGCAGGCTTTCTAAATCAGAATGGAGTACAGTACAGACACCCTTCACTACCATTTCCAAGGAGCCCAGACTCAGTCCTATCACAGGCTTAGCTTTTTGCAAAGGTTTGTTCAGCCCCCCAGCCCTAAAAAGCATGACACTGTCTATGAGAGACCAGACAGAAAGGATTTTAGGAGAGGTAAGGAGCATACACTGACACAGTGAGAGGTAAGGAGCAGGCACTGATACAGTGAGAGGTAAGGAGCAGGCACTGATACAGTGAGAGGTAAGGAGCATGCACTGATACAGTGGGAGGTAAGGAGCATGCACTGATACAGTGAGAGGTAAGGAGCGTGCACTGATACAGTGAGAGGTAAGGAGCATGCACTGATACAGTGAGAGGTAAGGAGCATGCACAAGCTAACACAGTCTGAAGGTTAACATCATACCCAGAACAAAACAACTGCAGGTTGAGGGCCTTGCTCAAGGGCCCAACAGAGCGCTATCCTTGGAGCCACCATTCTGCCTTCAGAGGCTTTTAGGAGATATTTAGGAGACATTTTAGGAGGCTTAGGCAGTATCTGTTTACCGTTACATCGTCCAGACATTTTACTGCGGTATACAGTATATGGATAGTATTTTCAAATTCTGATATTTTAAAATTTTGCTGTGGGTGGGGTCCCACAATATAATTTGAACAGACTGGACACAATGTAATTTGCCCCCACCCCCCACCTTGCTGATTCTGTCAACGACTAATACAGTTACTCTCATAAGTTGTTTTGCAAATGAACATTACATTCAGGGTTACAACAAAAAAAAAAAAAACAAATGTCATGGTATTATGGGTCGTGTAATGTGATTTGTCATTAATGAGAAGACATTACAGATGGAGCTGATTCCGATTCCCAGAAGGAGGCACCTGGGATGCATGCAGGCTCATCAGATGTGGATGTCCAACCTTACAGCACAGATTTGCTTCTGGACGAGCCCATCCATCTGTAGCTTTCATCTCTAAAGCAATTTACTTCCGTCAGCGTCATGTGGTGATCCAGGCAATTAAATGTGCTAGCAGTTCTGTTGTTATTTCAAATCCCCCATCATTCTCATTACCTACAGTCCTATTTTAATGAGTGTGGCACCTCCATGATTTCATACGCATTAAAACCAACATCTGAGAAGCACTTAATTCTTGCACTCTCCACAGTATCCCCGCCTGGCCTCCTTGTAAATCCTCCTAAAACCCTTCTCTTTCTCTTAGCAAGAACCAGCTCTCTCATTCAGCATACAAAATAAAAAAACACAGTTCTTACAATGGGAGAAGCACAGCAGGGCTCTGGAGACCAAGGTTTGAGTCACTGCTCTGACTATATGTGTTTGGTATTTGCATGTTCTATCCATTCATTGTGGAATCCTCTCCAGTTCCAAAACGTGCCACGGTGAATTGGAGTTGCCAAGTTGCGTATGTAAATGGAGTTGCTGGCTTGTTCCCTGCCTTATCCCTGCAGCTTCCGGAATAGGCTTCAGACCCCAGCGACCCTAATAAGGCACCTGGACATGGAAAATTTGGTCCACGACTGTAGAATTACCACCCTTTTATTCTGAATGTATAGAAGTTCGTCTTTATCAAATAACATGTGCTATGATATGTTAAAAGTGGTAACATAAAATCTGGAAAGATATTTCATTCCAAGAGTCAGTGATTTCATCCTCGAACCCAAGGCAAAGGAAGCTCAACAGGGCCTGCTGAACAGGCTACGAGGCTGGTCTGATGAGTAAGGCCGAAAAAGGCCAAGCAAGGTCTGAAGTAATAAATAATGACTTGAGGCCAACGGAGACTTTTTCATTTATGGTCCTATAACAAGCTCCTACGCTTTATCTCGTCAAAAAAGGACTCAAAAGGTCAGTATGCACTCAACGGACCTTCACCTTGATTATGTCATTCCCTGAAGCCAAATGACTGAAAACTAAAGAATGGCGGGTTGCTCTTTGACTGACCCAGTCTACAATAGTTTAGCACTATCTTTAATTAGCCGTTTGATAATGTATCCCATATGACTGATAAAATATTATCATATTACACAACTTACCATAAGATATGGTCAAATATAACCCTCCATCCACACATTACAGAAAAATCCAGGATTAGCTGTGGAATTAATCTCTGAATTAATTTAATCAATTACTCTAAATTATATTGAATAATATTTTACATTTGGCTTCTCTATACTCACAGAAGAAGATAATTCAGTCTTTCTAAATTAATTCCAACATATTGCAACAAATTATGAATAGCAGTATGTAGTAAATATCCAGTTAATTTGAAATGCTCCACGCATACTCTGATAAATGTGTTTGTTTTGAAATTAAATAGTGATATATTTGTCTTTTCATCCGTTTCTCATAAAATTTAAAGTGCTTAATGTTTAAGGGTTGTTTGTGGTAATGTTTATTATAACAATGTTTAACAGCATTCAAGCATGATTTGGCTAATACAATGTAACACAGAAGTACCAGAGACAACATATTGTGAATTTATATTGTTTGCATTGTATAAACTGTTGTGGTTTTATAACTTTTCAGATCAGTGTTCCTCTTGGTGATATTGATGTCGTCGGACTTTGGGGAAAAATCTATTAAAAAAACAATAAATAAGTAAATCACAGCTGTTCCCCCATTTATAACTGACGTTTGACAGAGTTGATTTTGTTAAATGAGGCAGTGGACATGTACTTATCTCAAGATCTTTGTTGCAATTAAAAAATCAATATAGCAGGAAAGAAATTTTGGGGAAAAATATACAATAGGCTTACGTCAGCAAAGATCATTCTTGTTTATTTATAACATCAGTGCTACTAATTACCAAATTTCGCATTTAAAAATTGGCTTGCATAATGAATGTTGGGGCTGTGTACATGTCTGTTCATGTATGACGTCTGACAGACTAATGTGAAATTAGTTCAGCACACATACAAAGAGGAACAACTGTAATTACTGACGGCTTTATAAACAGCAGCCGATTTTGGACAGCATCGCCGCAGCTCACTCCGTGATGCGTAATGCGTGGCCGGGTCCCCCGAGAAGCCTCTCCACTGCATTGTTTCCTACGGTGATCCGCTCTCCAGGGGGGACGGAGAGCTCCCAAAGATGAGTCGCTGACAAGGGAACGGCGGATCCCAAGACGCCCCCTGCCTGCTGCCTCATCAATCATCCACGGGCAAAGCCGCCTCCGCTGCGATTAAGACGTGGAAGTGCCAGCACTATTTACACATCATCATTCACCACGTTTTTTTTTTGGGGGGGGGTGGCGTTAAGATGCATTTTGCAAACTTGGCCAAACTTTTTTTTATATATATATATATATATATATAATGGCATTAATCTGTACATGCGGACCCAGTGCTGCTCCCCTCAGCTTAATTTAGTGGCAGACATAATTCTAAAGAGAAAAATAAGGGAACCTTTCCTAGTAAAAAGGTTAATTTACGAGTGACTTAAGGTGTGCTTTCAGCTGCATCATGCAGAGTAACTGTGATAAGCGTTTTGATTGAATGGCGTGGTGTGGAGGTGTGAATTGAATTTTAAAAGTTGGATAGTCACATGAGCATACCACAGCTGGTACGGTTGGTGCCCTATTTCCAGAATCTCCCGTCAACCATGTATTACACACAACACGGCATTTTAAACAGCTACATTTCAGTCCGTTCTGCAGACTTCCATCTATCATCTAGTGTTCTCCTGCATGGTAACGATGTGTAACTGTGTAATATTAATATTTGTGTCTGTTAAGCTCAATTTAACCGTGTATTAAGTACCATACGGAAGAATGCATTATTCATGAATAAAGATCCAGCTACTGCCCCAACCTTGGGAGCTTTGAGGACGAAGTTTTTCAATTTTGGAGAGAAGTTACACGCAATGCACACAATTTGTCACCATTTCTTTGAAGAACGAGCACTCTCAGGTGCAGTGAGAGGAGACTAAGAACCGTCTGCCGACACTAAATTATAGATCTCTTTGCAACTGTTTATATGTTAATTTAATATTTGCTGTAATTGACCTGCGACGCCAGTGAAAACGTGTAAAATACAGCTGAATCTGTATCTCACTAGCAAGTGCGACACCAGGAAGCGAAAATTACTTCATTAGACAGGAAAGGTAAACACTCTGCATGGGTGTTAACGTTCATCCCCACCTTGCATTTAATTATGTCACAAAATTTTACTTGTTCAGAGGGAGAAGAGGCAACTCAGCAATGTGCATTTTAGTGTTTGTGCTGATTAGCGCTAACCCTAGCTACAGTTTCCCTGACCTTCTCTTTCCAAAAAGATATTCACGTTAATCATTTGCAAGTCATGCCGTTTTTATGGAACATAACCTCCGTGGACGGTGATGCAGCACTAAACTGATTTCGGGACTGATACTGACCTCTCTAGATTGCATTAAACATTCAATTATTGATGGCATTAACTCTGTCAATATATTAAACCCAAGTGCAGATATTTGACTGTAGTTAATGATGCTGAGGTGTAAAATGATTTTGATTCAGTTCTGCTCCAAAGATCCTACAGTAAGTATTTCTGCGTACGTGCATGTCTTCCATGATTCTGGAAATGCTCTCCACATCCTGCACCAGTGTTGGTGCAGCTGGCCTACGCTTCAACGTGTTCATGTAGTAATTCAAGAGCAAATTTCCAAAACACACTCCATCCATGGGGTACGTTTTCATGTGGACTTGTGGAAAGTTCTTCATTGAATTACATGAGGAGCGAGTGAGTTTTGGTTCCCAATACTGTAACATTAGATATTTGATGGGGAAGTCTATCCCAGTCTCATCTGAAAAACAACAAAAATGGACTGAGTAATGAATATTTGCTCTTCAATGAGCAGCTGTGGAAAACTGTATGCCCCTCCCCCCATAGTCCAACTAAGTCCATCTGCACAAGGTTGGTTTCCAAGGCAAACGGACGGTTTCTCCTACAAGACTGTTCTCACACTGCACTCATTGCAGTGATCGCTCAGTTGATCTCTGGCAGGCACAGAGCATAAAACAGTGTCAGATGTTCTGTGAAGTCTGTTGAGGGAACAGGAACAAATCGTCCTCCACGCTAAAGGAATTATTCTTCTTAATGTGACTGCGAATAGAGTGCTTTAGCCCAGAACTCAATACTCCACGCTGCTGAATACAAGTTTAGATAAGCTGTGCAATGGCTATCAGGTATCTGGTCAGCAGGGGTCAGAAGTAAGGTGAACCGGTGACACAAATGATCAGCATTAGCCCAGTCAAGAATGAATTCTAATTATGGACAGCAATCGGCTTCACTTTGGCTTGCATCCTTAGCAGCCAGTAAGCTTCTCACAAGAACACAATTGTCCCTGAGCCTCTAAACGAAAAGTATCATGAGAAAGATACCAAAATGGTTCTCTACAATTCTTGGGTGCTTTCTGGGAGCTGAATCTAATTGGCTTTTTGCTGTGTTTACAAAGAATGGTGACCTTTAGATGTCAGCCTGAAGAATGGTTGGTCAAGGTCTGGATATCTCTTTGTGACTCATTAACTTTTTGTTTATTTTTCCTGTCCCCCTGAGGGTGATTTAGATGAGAAGAAGTCTGGTCACTACCAATTGTCCATCTGCATCCAGCTCAGCTCTTTGTTTCCACCCCTACAGAACCACCTCTTGGGGTCTGTGTTACATGCCCATAATCTTGACTAGCTTGGGTCCCGGCATATGACACATTGCCAAAAACCTTTCCTGCCAAAACGGTCCCCTTTCTTATCAATGCACTTACAAATCTGTGTGTCTGTGGGTGTCATCTCCATTACCAAATAAACTCAGTAATGAATGAAAACAACTGCTGTGCACCGTGACACACTTGGAAGATGGTCATTCCTTGTTTGTATCTGAAGGTCATTTATTTCCAGAACTGTGAAGAGGAATACCAGGGGATGGCATCTCACAATGGCCATCTTTAGACGCACTCAGCGTTATTTGTTTGGAAATCCTGACAGCATTGTCCTTTTCGCAATGCGGATGGTGAACGAGGCTCTGCTGATGTTTACTTACAGCTGATAAGGTTTACATGACAGAGAGGTCAAATTTTAATGTACAGGAATACGCTTCACGGATGTCATTTCCCTCTGCCACTCTACTCGATACCGGTGATAAAATGTTGGCTGCATAATGTCAAGTCCGCTGGGGTTATCTTTGGCTTGTTTTTTTCTTTTCTTTTTTAGTTTTTTCCCTTATGATCTTCTATGTTCCTCAGCAATGTGTCTCTAGATTGAAATCATTTATGGAAATAGATTATACAGTAACGTATCTGGTTAGGCATGCTTCCTTCTATGCTTCTGCGTATTCCGTAAAAAGGCACACAATCAGGGTGGTGATAAGCTTGTTGTGATTGCCTTCACGGGAGGTTTATATTGCTGGTAATTGAATCTGATTCTTTTCTGACTTTCAGATCTGCTTCTATGCAATGGAAAAACATCATTTGTTGTATCATTTTGAGAGTCGTCTTGGCATTAAATAGAATGAGGCTGTTACACTGGAATAAATTTTCTCGAACTGCAGAGCTTTTTCGTATATGAAGAAAAATAAATGCCATCTTCTATTTACTCGCCTAGCTACATGTCCCAATTGACTTGTATCTATCTGTGATGCAAAAGGCTGTGGAATACCAGGAGAAGGATATTCCTACCACATTACCTTTTCTTCTTTTTCCCTAAAGTGGCAATCCCAGTCCAGTCCTCGGGGATCCACAGTGTTTCCCAAACCGGTCCTCAGGGGCCCACAGCCGGTCCATGTTTTTGCTCCCTCTGAGCTCTGCTGGGAGGGAACAAAAATGTGGAATGTCTGTGGGTCCCCGAGGGCCGAGTTGGGAAACACTGCCCAAAAGGGAGCAATGAGGTATAAGGTACTGAGAAAGGAAAATTTTGTTCTCAGAGTTGGGGATGTTATTTTGGAGGGAAAAGGGGTCTGAACTCACTGCTGCTGCAGTTTTGGTTGTTAAGCTGCCTGTCATATGGGCACTCTCCAGTTCAAAAGTCAATATTTTACTGGTAATTGGATCATCTGCAATACACTAAAGGTCAGAAGCAAATAAAATGTCACTTTCTATACATTTGCCACTCTTGCCGACGGGTTTCCTAAATGGGTTTAAAATATGAAAAATAAATCATTATTTTGGCGCAGTGCAGTATAACTGCATCTAATATTCAACTAAATTATTGTGTACAAAAAAAATCTGTAGTGCGGCTGTAAAGGATGATCTTCACATCCTCCATTCTACAGAAGTAACCTTGCACAAGAATGATTGGTATATTACACTGGAGCAGCATTCCCCGGCCTTATGAATAATATTCTGTCACCAATAACAAATGAATGCTATTTAGACAGAGGACGTAAATCGGACTTTGCCAAAGGGGTATTGAAAGCTGACAGGAGATGTATGCTAAAGGAGGATGCTGAAATGTCTCGGTATCACCTGATCCTTTACGTAAATGTCACTAGCGGCCTTATCTGTGTCTCTAGTTGAGTTGTATCCTCTGTCGCAGCCCTCGGTTTGAATGCGCGCGGAACACCTTCCTTCAAAAAGATATGGGCAGTAAATAACAGAATCCTTTGTTGAAGAGTCAAGGCCTGTGTTGGAGACACATGTATGCTACACTGCCCAGCTTTGTCAAGGTTTTCCCCATAGTGATAGGACCACACTACTGGGGGTTGGTGCCTGGATCAGAGGGCTAAACCTCTGCGTCTCTGATTGGAAGGTCACTGGCCTTGGCAGAAGAGACAATGATCCGTGGGCCCTTGAGCTCCTCCAGCTCCATAGGTGCCGCAGGCGCCTGATCCTTCACTGTCACCCCCCAGGCTCACTCTCACCAGAGCATGTGAGCAGATGGAGTGATGAGAATTTCTACTCATCGCTCATGGAGCGCTACACCCTCACATTTGCTCCAGTCAATTTTCACCCTGCTTCTATATGAATGCTCACCACTCGCTCCAAAAAAGAAACAATCTGCTTTCTATTTTAATTTTAGCTTAAACTGTAGCCTGACTAACTGAGCAGCCAAATCCACATTCAAGCAGAAATTATTTATTTCAAGTTGTAAGTAGGTGATGCTTGAGTTTTTTTCAAATATGTCGTTCCATGGTTGCTCCTGCTCGGTCTGAAATACTTCTGCCTTCGTTCTGCGCTCGCTCCCGCTCCGTCTGAAATACTTCTATTTTGTTCCGCGCTCGCTCCCGCTCCATCTGAAATACTTCTACTATCGTTCCGCGCTCGCTCCCGCTCCGTCTGAAATACTTCTGCTTTCGTTCCGCGCTCGCTCCCGCTCCGTCTGAAATGTGTCTCTCATGGAGAGCAAGATGGGGTAGGCAAAAAGAGAATTTCCCCACCGGGATCAATAAATCATTATATTATATACTCTCACGGGATGGTTAAGGGAAAAAAAAAAAAGCATCACATGGTCTCACGATGTGTCAAACGCTAAGGATATAAACTTTGATTCAAAGTGCTTCTGCAGCTGGCAATCTGGACTCCTCTTCCCATGCTCAGGGTGGTCACCAAAGCAAAGAGCAAACAGCAGGAGGTCCAGTGACCCTGAACAAGATAAGTGGTTAGAAGACGGTTGGATGGATGGATGGATGGACTGAATAAGTTTGAACTCCCATAGATACTCCTTAATATAGCTTAAATGATAAAAAGTGCTTCATAGCTTTAACGGTCTAATTTGGTCATTTATGACCCAAATTACTGTATGTAGAATACTATGAATAGAATTATGAATAGATACACTATATGCACAGTGTTCATGACAGTACACAGTTTAATATGTATACTATATATTGTATGTTATAGCCAGAAAGTGGTGGTATTAAAAAGAAACTGTAGTTTGAAGTCAATTGCTGAGTAACTCCCAATTTGCTCGTTTTAAAAAAGCAGAGATGCTACAGTGATAAGTAGCATTTCTGTTTAATTTATGTTGTCTTAGAGGAATAAACTCACAGCTCTATCTGTAATAAAATCCATTTCTACTCTGCATTACAGTATTATCCCAAAGGGCTTTGAACATCATAGCAATAGCTTGAGCCAGGGAACATGTGATATAAATATTCCCTTACAGGCCTCTGCTAATGTTATTTACATGTACTTTTTATTCTTGTATGATGGGGCAATTGGTAGCATCGTGCCTCCTGCAGGTTTGTGGGTACAATCCTGGCAGAGATCTGTATGCATGAAGTTGCATGCTCTCTCTGTCTTCATGTGAGTTCCCTCAGAGTACTCTAGTTTCCCCCTAAAGGCTACGCATTTTAAGGTAAGTGGTTTGCATGCATGGACTCCGGACACTGTGCAGAGAATCGGTGGCACACAACCAGAGATTATCCGTGTCAGGCACGTTCACACATACTAGAAATACTCTGGTTGGTTTAGACGAGGGATTGTGATTGGGTTTTACCATACAGGAGACAGAATATGATGCAAAAAGTACACTGCGGAAATCACAGTATTCTGTTTACAGCCCTACTGACCCTAAGTCCCTGAATCTCCTCGTCGTTCTTTTTAGCCTTGTTCGTTGGGGTCTTCTTCATGTAAATGACCCTTACTCTTCATCCTTGGATGTTTGTATTTTTCAGTTTTCATGCCATTCACATGATAGAAACATCACCAACACGCTCACTCACTTGCGGTGAATTCTATGGGATTCTCCCTGCTCTATTTACACATGGGGGTCAATCGGAAATTACCCAGACTTTGTACTAGGGAGCAAGCAGGGTAAAGTCCATTAAATGTCTGGTGCATGACTGCTCTGGACATTTGAATTCGCACATTCAGCCCCTCACGGTAGTGACTAGAAAATTTCAGGGTAGCAGCGCATGTCTGAAAGGCTTTAGGTATACTTAGGTACATATCCTGTACCCTTTTGATTAATCCTGTGCATCATGCAATAGGCTCAAAGCTCACTACTACCTTGCATTGTATAATTGATTCTATGAAAATGGAAATGCTTACTTGCTGATTACTGAACCTGCTGTAAAAGGGAGCAACAGAGTCCTGATATTGTGCAAATGCAACAGATCAAGTTCTCATCAGTTATCACAAATTGCAATTCTTAGTGTTGTTGAGGAATCCATATTATCCAAAAAACAAAGTAGTTCTTTAAGACCATGCACCACAGTTCTGACATGGTCGCCGTGGGACAGTGAGTGTTTGGAGATTCCTATAGCTTCCTTCGTGGCAGCTGATCTCCCATCACTACAAGTTCCCTTCCTTAATTCCTTCTGACAATCTTGGAATCACTCAGTTGGGCCTTATCCAGGTCAATCAATAATGAATTGCTGTGACAGTCTGCAGCTGCAACGCGTACTGGTTGTTCTAGCATTTATATGCATTACTAAGTGTGCTGCGAATTGTGCTTTGCGATTCACTGGATTTACAAGCAGCAACCAAGAACATACTAAACAGTAATTTTTTGATTGGATCATCGTATCATTTTATCCATTCTATCTGGAATGTAAGTTTGGAAAAATGTAGTATAGAAATACAAATAAACGTTTTTGTTAGGCTGTAAAATCAACTGTTTAAAACCTAAACTTATATTTCTAATAAAATATAGAAGTCAGATAAATATTTAAAAAGGCTCTTAAATATTAAACTAGGCCATAATGAATTTTTTTGTAATTAAATTGGAATTGTGTAATATACATTAAATTACTCAATCTTCAATTCCACTTCCAGTCCCTTATCTTACATATGACTAAAACCAAACTCATTGTATTTATATCTTATTGTACTTCATTGTGCATTGCATTTTAGAAACCACAATCCCTTTTGCCTTCATATCTGTGTATATGTGAAGCGCTTGAATAACAACTTGTGTTTTTTGGGTAACAGGGGAACTGAAGAGAAAACTGTGACCCGCGTGATTCACATGCTTTCTGGAGAGAACAAGGCCAACAGAAGGAGCAGCTGCCCACCGGTGAACTTGCTCATGTGGGGGAGTGACTAAGTTCTGCAAATCGCAGCCGTCCTCCACGCTGCCCCTTCTAGACCTGCATTTCGCAATGGGGACCTGTAAGTGGGATGCAAAAGGTAAAGACTGCTGAAAATTTGAGTTTGATCTCGCAAGAATTCCATGGGTGGTCCACCTTGGTCAGAAAATTATTCTATTATTCAAGAGGCAGAAATAAAATTTAATCCAGACTGCGTGATTCATCTGCTTGACCAATTTTAATAATGAGGATCTCTCCTTTGAGTCAGCAAGTTTAATCGTTGTGGGAGTCCCCCAAAATTCCAGTCTGGGGTGAAACATTCCTTGTCTGAAACTCATCCTGGACGTGCAAATTTACCAGAGCTCTGGCAGCCTTGCCTCAGCGGGATGGAATGGTATCAATACTTCATGAATAGGATTTTGCTGTCAAAAAAAAATCCTTTTAACTAATACACTCCGGACTCAAAAGCAGACATTCTGGCTTGACGAGTTCCCAAGAGGATAAATGTGATCTTTCTCTGTAATATCTGCCAGGACTGAAGCTCATGCCATTATCCCTCTCGTAAGCACATCTGTGTACGTTAGCCCAGTAATCTGTAACACCGTGCTGGGCCTTCAGTTACACCTGCCCCCATTATTCCTTATTGTTCTGCTTCGTGGCCCTCATCTGGCCCAGTATCCTAGAAAGCCGATGACACATTTAGTGGCTGGAAACAGACAGATTGCAAAAGATTGCATTAGACCAGTAATAAAGATTGAGAAATCCAGATGCTGCCATTTTCAGTCTTTGCACGGAAGTCGATGATCTTTTATGATGCTTAACCCCTTAACTGCTGGCGTCTTACTTTTCCAAGAGTGATGGGTGCTTCTTTTGTAAGTCCATCCAAGTGAGAGTAGGACTGGATGAAGCTGAGTTGTCATTGTGGCTCATGTTTCTCTCCACTAAAGATCCTCACCCACACATGGACTAGGAGGAAGTGACATGCATTTTCTGACAGGTTTTGTAGATTCCAGAATCCCCCCACAACACACAACTCAGCTCCATACCTCAGCTCCACTCCTACCTGCTCGATAGGAGCTTAAAACTAGGCATGACAACCTCACAATATAGCAAAGCACTGACCGCGGGATCAAACGAGCATCACTGCAGCCAGGATCGCTTCCCAGGCCAGAAGATCAATCACCGAGACAGAGAACAAAGTTCCCCCAAGGGAAACCGCTTTTGGCCTCTCTGTAACTTCTCGCAGAATACTCACGCATGCCAAATGAGCTTGGCTATGCCGTGTCCCGCTAACTACCCACAGAAAACACCAATGGTCCTCATCCAGTCAAGCCATTTCACCATAATGACTGCCAATCTAAACAAGGACCTTATGCCGATTTTCCACAACAAGCCGAAGTTTACTGGATGGGGGATCAGCCTGCCGAGCTAAGGAGCCCATTCCAGGGCCCGGGGAAAACTGTCAAGCTCCTGCTTCCATTTCAAGGAGGGGAGATAAGGCGTGTTTGGCGATCTCTGTGCTAGCCTGAGATGCTACCGCGCCTGGGGCAAAGCTAGGCTTTAGCTCTTTCAAGTCACTGGTAGGGTTGGGTACCGAGGTCGGTACTTTTGAAGGTACCGACCGAATGACGTCGGTACTACCGGGTATCGGTTCATGTCAAATCAAATGGTGCCAAATTTCGGTACATTCACATGCTCATCAGCAGCGGC
>JAODLD010000001.1:45754978-45775545 GCA_026781065.1 Mormyrops boulengeri
TTTTACGCCTATTTTGAATTTTACTCGAATACAAATACAAATACAAATACTTTTCCCCCCTCAACAAATACAAATACTGATACAAATACCGGCTGCTTTGAACACCCCTAATACATATGCAATGACATCCTGTGCTTGTGATCAGAAGCATGTTGGTTTAAATCCCAGACTCAGTAGAGTGATTTCACCCCTGGGCCCCTGAACAAGGCCTTTAGCCCCGAATTGCTCAAGGAATTATTTCTCCCAGTTTTCTCTAAAATGTACATTGCTTTTGATATACGCCTATGTGAAATGTAAATATATGTGTGTTTCTTGCTCCCTGTATGTCTCACCAGCGGGTCTAAAATCTAACGAGTTAAGGGTCGCATGAAACCACTTCTTGCGGAGAAGATGTTGAGGCCCTGGCCTTAATTTGGTGCAACCTTAAATCACATATCATATTTAATGCAGGAGAGAGACGCAGCTTGTGGTGAAGCTGGTTGACTGTCTTCCATTTGTTAAGAGGTGTTTGTTAGAATAGGAGAGGTTGACAGTAATGGATTTGCCAGTGGCATAAATAATACAATCAAAGCTGAGATGAGCTGCTATTGATGAGGCAGGGATCGATAGATATCCCACAACTCTCATTTAGTCATCATTGCTTCCTGGCAGATGTCTCTGTCACTGTATTTATGGCCTTTCTCAGAAGGCGTGTCCACTGTGGGATACCACAGTACAGGACAAAGCTGTTGCCCATACGCTGCTATATTTTCTCATGCTGTGGTTATGGCTGGGGGTGCTAATGGAGAGTGCTCTGCTATTAATAATGTGCCGTGTCATTACAGCAGGAAGACTTTTCTCTGCAGTATAGATCAATTATGGTCATCTAAGACCACATGTCCCTTGGTGGCTTTACCGCTACCCATAGCCTGTTGATGCCCATAAATTGTACATAATGAGGATAAATGCATTTTGCCTTTTGATGCGGAAGATGTACCGTAAAGCTACTCTGGATCCCATTTTGGGGGTTGGGGGTTATGGGCCAGATTTTAACACCCACTGGAAATAATAAAAAAAAAACAGCTCTATCCATAAACAGCGGGGGGGGTTGGCCAGAACCAGTGTGCAGACTGTGTACATCCTCAAACAGATATAAATGCCCCAACACATTATTGCAATTCAGGACTTTCTGCAGACATGAATCTCAGCAAGAGCCGCACTTTGCGAACCTGCAGCTCAGAAACAGATTATAAATGGGATAAAAGCCATTTACAGTAAGTCTTCACACCCCGTCCTCGTACGATGATGCCACACTGAAGCAGCAGGGGCCAGAGGTCCTGGGGAATCCTTCTAGAATCCCCAGGAATTAATGTCATTGCATTCTGAGCACAACTGAATGAAGGAAATCACCTGTGCTTTATGGAGACGGCTCTTTCATCCAACCTGTGTGGTTTGACTTTACTTAGTCTTAAAGCAATTGTTGTGTGTAAGTATGGATTTTCCTTCAGATATTCTGTCTGTTTGCTCTTGCCTAGTACGTTGTGAGAGGTTTTTTGTGATCATCCAAGTTTTCCTTAGTTTTATCTGCCCTTGTGGACTTTTGTTTCTGCGTCTAGTTCTAGAATACACCTTCTGGAGCTACTTGAACACGTCATCACTGAAGACGTGTCAAAGTAGCACCAGAAGGTATATTCTAGAACTAGAGGTCATCTTCCATGGCTTATTCTAGTTTTGTCCGCCCTTGTGGAGTTTGGTTTCTGTCTGTGAGTAAAAATAATTGCTTTTGCTCACCTAATTTCATGACACTGACATGTGTGACTTTGATGTGCCTGGATAAAGGTTTTAGGTCCACTGATCCCCAGGTGCCCTGAAGTGCATGGATGGGATTCATCAGCTGAAGGCCCAAATTAAACCGGGTGAGTGCCCTCGAAACACAATGCCTGGTTTTTCAGTCTGGGGGGTGCGAATCATGGCCTCCCTTTGAGTCGCTTTCTGCATCACGCTCTTCACTCACCCCCATTGCCAGCTGAGTTTCGAAAGGCCCTGAGACAAGCGGCATGGCTCATTGTCCTGACAGGCTCCCAGCAGGTTGGTACCAGGTCTGTCACGTGCTGTCGTGCTCTGCTTTTGAGCTTTGGTGCTCAGAACTCCACTGACGGTCATTGAACTTACTTGTGCACTTGTGGTGCTCAGAAGCTTTTCTCACCGTAGTTGTAAGACAACCTTCAGACCTTGGCTCAGAATTGTCTGGACCTGCAAAATGTGAGAAGACATAGTTATGATAGTTCAAGGTCATGCCTGCTCCGTCAGCGAGTGAGAATCTGATCTACATGATATAGTGATATATTTCCATTACCAGCATCAAACTTACTGAAAATATCCATTTGGTGATTTCCAGATTTGTATTTGTTAATACTTGATGCCTGTAGTGCTTTTTACAGTGTTATTGAATTAAAGCCATTAATTTGCATAATGAATTACTACCACTTATATATTATAATAGCTTTTGTAAAGTTTACTGTCCTAAACAAGTAGGAAAGTTGTGGGTCGAGGCAATAATCTGACTAGCTGGTGAAAGCAGTTTTCCTTAGAAGATCTTTAGAAGTAGTGATTAGATTGAACAGTAATGCGGGATTCACTGACACTGGGAGGAGACTGACTAACTGGTACAGAGATTTGAAATGCTAACAGGCCCTGGGAAATGTGACAGAGCCCTTTAAAATCTAAAATGAAAGTCACTGGCTTCTACACTAGGCAGCTGGACAATTTTGAGCAGGAACATTCTGGGAAGAGATGGAGCCAGCAGGGTACCCTGATGCCTTTGATCATTAAACTGATTAAAGCCATCATGGATAAGTGCTGAACTAACAGCCAGATTTGGACATTGCCATTGGTTAACCTCACCCTGAAAGAAGAAAAAAAAAAGATCCACACATCCTGGACATCACCTGGATATTCGGGAGTCTGTGGTTAGTGGCAGATCCTGGCAAGTGCAAGATGGGCTCCCAGAGGAAATCAGTTAAGGAAGAGGAGGCAGCCTTGAGCACCACATGAAATGAAATGAAATGAAATGAAATGAAATGGAATTATTCTTTATTTGGATTTGGTATGGCACCTCTTGTGGTCACCCTTCAGTATGACACTTAGTGATATCCGACCAGCATCAGAAATGATATATACAAATGACCACTAATAGCACAATTAATAATCAAGGAACAGAAACACATTGTGTCGATGATACATACAGCTCATGTGATGATCGTCCTGGGCACCTAGGGTTATGCTATGAGCTGGTGCTACGATTCTGCTGTGGCAGCTGTGCTGGATCTCACTTCACGCTGCATAATTCACACTATAGAGTAGCACGATGGCCTCGCACCTCCAGGGTCGGGGCTTCATACCGGCCCCCGCAGGAGTATGCAGTTTGCATTATCACCTTTTCTATGTGACAAGCTGATAGAGGAACGTCGAAGATCAATGCGCCAGTCAAGACCATACAGACAACACATGGCAGGAAGTCAACACGTGCCACCTGGGTGACTGTTGGTCTCTTCACAGTTTACAATGCAGGACCAACTGTTAATCCCTCAGGGTTCTCTGGCTTCCACCTATAGTCTACAACCATGAAGTTATTTGAATTGGTATGTTTAAATCTCACATTGTTCATATGTGAGTGTGTGTCCAGGCTGTTTCCTTCCTTGTGCCCTGTGCTTCCCGGTATAAACTCCATGTTCACCATGACACTGTACTGCGAAAGCGGCTTAAGATAACTGGTGGATCATTCAGCCTAAGACAGTGTTTCCCAATCTGGTCCTCGGGGACCCACAGTCAGTTTATGTTTTAACTCCCTCCGAGCTCCCAGCCAGACAGTCCACTTTTTTGCTCCCTCCCAGCTCCTGTGGACTGTCTGTGGGTCCCCAAGGACCAGGTGGGGAAACACTGCCCTAAGCCATCAGACCCATGGCTTTTTTGTGAGGCCCCATCCCCCTCATGCAATGCACCACACCATCACTTTGATAAGTCATATTTCCCTCATATGTGGTGATTCAGTACCGCCTCTCCATAAATATCAACCAAAAGGCTTCATGCTATTACAGAGGCCCTAACACATCAGATACGAGAGCCTTTATTTACATAAGAATTCACTGTCGTGCATCTTCAGCTTCTTCCTGATTGAAAGACGATGCAAGATTGATGCGAATGACCTTTTCATCCTGAAGAAACTGTCCCTGAATAGTCAAGCAAGACCTTCTAACATGTGCTACAGAATGTAATGGGTGTAGAAGTCTGTTAATACGGCACTCAGGGGTAAAACAGGGGGACTTAAAGGGGTATAATGAACTAGAAGGCTTTATCTTTAGCTTAAATGGGTTTGACCCGTCACACTTGATAGCACATCTCTTCTCTTTGTTATGAGGGACACGTTCCATATATCAAACACATCCTTCATCTTTGATCCCATCTCTCTCTCTCTCTGTCTGTCTCTCTCTCTCACACACACACACACACAAACACACACATGTTCTGTCTTACCAGATCTTTGTCCAGTTCCTCTGCTATTAGTGCTTAGACCGTTGGGAGCCCCCACACTTACAATCCTCACCCCACGTCCAGCTGTTCCATCCCCTCTCATTACTACGCACTTCACTGCATTCATTACTTAATTTAATAATCACTTTTCTAAATACAAGAGAAAAACAAATGCATAGATTATATTCCACATGTTTGTGTTGATCTCCGATTTTAAAACTATTACTACGTATTTTAAAGTAAATGAATATGCAGAGACGTGTAGTATGTACTATGCAAATGTATAAATATAACAGAGCATTTAAAAATGTTACATATTTAAAATGGGGATGATCTTTAAAATGGGAATGAAGCCATTTTTTCCATATCAGTAAAATATATACTGTAGTACTTCAACTGAGTAACACAAAACTATCAGTCTTTATACTGAATCAATTGGTCAGCTTCTGTTCACTGGCAGAACATTGATAGATGCACCTTATTTTTCCCAATTTCCATCTTTCAATTACATAACATTAAATTACTGCTGCAGCCCATGTTCTGTGATACTGGGGTCTTGAAATATGATTACCTTTGATCATAAAAAAAATGTGTGGTTGTTGTAACAAAGGAACTCTTGCGCCACCTCCTGGTCACTCAACCGGATGTCAGCGTTGAGTACAATTCTGTTCGACTTTTAAATAGGCCAAGTCATTGACGTGGGCAAGCATTACACGATGGTAGTGAATATTGATTGCCTTAATGGCATTTTAAAGCTCTTTCCTCAGAGACAAGCAATGATTTTCTTTATGCATTCCATATCGCTTTATTGTTATTATCTCTCCTGGACAGAAAATTAAATTCCATAACTCAGCGTTATTTGAATTTCTACTGTCGCCAACACACGGAGAATTGCACGACTACATGGTACTGCTCTAAATGCCGCACTCCAGCACCATCTGTTTAATTATAGATTCTACCGCAGAGTTAAACGCGATCTCTCTTTCTTGTAATGTGTTTGCACGGCACTGCTTTGCTCATAACTGTCTTGTTGCAAATGAATTCCCGTTTATAAATGCACGCCGTTCCTACATTTTATCCCTTTGATCGCTGTCCCAAAAGGAGTTTGGCTTGTTTTTTTTTCCACCTCTAGCTGTCATTCTCAGAGTCACTGGGCTATTAGCACTAAATATCCTAGTGGGTATGTCTTACTATGACCAGATGACCTCTGATGATAGGGATGGATACTGTTTGATACTGCTTGTAAAAATATTTGTAATATTTGTTTGTTTTTGCAGGTTTTTAAATGTTATTTTCAGACTTGGTTCTCTCTACAACAGATGTGTTTGCTGAGTGGATAACAGATTTGATTCCCTAGCTAAATTGGTACTCAACGCAAGTAATATACAACAAAATTTAAAAAGTATTTTGAACAGCATATTACCACCTATAGTGGCACATTGATGCTTGATTTAGGAATGTCTGAGGTTGAAGCAACAGTCAATATCACACAGACAAGACATGACAGCAAGTTAAAATGTGTCACCTGGGTGGCCAAACCATCAGCAGATACATCCTGGTTTAATCTCTTCGGAAGGGAGGATCAGCACCGTCAACCGCAACACTGTCATTATGAGCCATCTCTGGGTCTTAAGTGGGTCAACAGTGTATGTTGCACGTGGAAGATGTCAAGGATGGTGGTGTCTTACGGACCTTTTTTCAGCATTTTGCTTACCTAGATGGATATTATTCATATCTCTGAATAATAAGCCCTCATAAACCCTTATTATTGTGGTATTGTGGACCTAAATCTAAACTTACATTTCATCAGTCATGTGTTTTACACACTTTATACACTCCAACTTAATGGAGTTTATCATTTACTTAGCTTTGCATTCTCTCATCTTCTTGATGAGGATCACGGAATCAGCATGCCGAGAATATCTGACCAGAACTCTTTTCCTGTTTTTTCGGGTTATTCTGAGCGGTTCACAGATATTCCCAAGCCATCTGGGTGACACAGAACCTCCGGCATGTCCACCACTCAGTGGGACGTGCTTGAAACAGCCCCACTGACAGCTGTCCAGGTGGCGTCTTCATAAGATGCCCGAACCATCTCAGCTCAACTCCTCCCAGTCCAAAAGAGCCATGGCCGTATTTTGAGACCCCCCCCCCCAGATTGCTGAACTGCTTACCCTGTCACAGAGAGCCCAACACCTAGCAGTGAGACCTCATTTCTTGTCTTCACCACCTTGTTCTTCCGATCTTATTTCTTATGTCTGGCTTCACCGCCATGGCCTTCCTCAGTGCCCAAAAAACTGCAGTCACCGAACCAAGCCACCTGTCAATCTCATGTTCCCCATGACTGTTAGATTTAGAGGTGCTGATTCTCATCCACACCGCTTCAGCCTCACTCAGCTGGAGGTCACTTTAATTTTACTTTATTTTAAAAGTATAGATATTCTTTTGGTCATAAAATGGTTAGACCTAATTTGAAAAAGCCCTAATTGCAAATGCTTAATTTATATGTTAAAAGCATTCTGCTAATATTAAGTCAACAGCCAACCGAAATAGACTTCTGTGTAAAGATTTCAGTCTTTAAGTTTTTATGTCGTGCAAAATGCTCATCAGTAAGTCAATGACACCCAACCCGCAGAAAATATTCTCTGGAAAATTTGCTTAACTTTTACTTTCATTTCAAGACTGAAGCTTCTCGTCTCAAAATGTCATTTAGAAAAAGAATAAGAAAACTTGGTGCAGTGTAGGAAAAAAGAATTGCATGCATATAATTACACCCTCAGCTCATGAAAAAATGCTGCTCTTTCTAGCGTATCGCTGCCATGTGAGACACAGCCACAAAGCTGCCTCAGTTCTACTATGACTAGACTGATCTAACTTCTCATTTTTTAGCACCACAAAAACTGATTTACAGAGAACTCTACATTCCGCACCGTAATCCCTCCTCCTTCAGAATATCAGAGGAGGTATTGCAATTTTCACCCGGTGATGCCTGCAAGAAAATGTTAGAGATTGTTGTGAAAGCATAGATTAGCATTTATAGGACGAATTAGTGATTTTCAGATTCACTTTTCTTAAAGGACTTGATGAGAACTGTCTGCACCAGAGATAACAACCACAATCAAACTATGATGTTATGACATTGTATATTAATGTAATGTACTGTTACTAATCAATCCCCATTACAAATGAGTCCATCTTGTCTCTAACCTTAAACATTAAGGCAGCTGTAATTGCTGAACATTCCACATTGTGTTTTTGCACAATAATGACTCAAGGATAGGACACACACAGATATAAGAATGCAGCATTCATGATAAATGCAACATTCTGTAAGGCTGTCCTGTGATTTTGGAAGTTCAGCAGTCTCATTCACTGCAGGCAAAAACAATCCGGGGAAGCGGCCAGCACGTTTGGTATTTGCTTAAACATCACCCTCTGTTGCAGTTCCGCCCGTGTTTACTGCTGCTTGTTTGCCGGCTTTACAGTCACGGCCTCTGCTCTGTGAATGAAAACCGAAGACAACAGTGCTGTGGTGCTGAAGCATTGATGACAAAAACAAAATCAAAATGGCTAAGCAGCAGTCTGGCTTCAGCTATTTTGAAAAAAATCTGTAATTTCCAAACATTCTGCTGTTGTATCCAGAGGGTGGAGGTAACTTCAGTCACACTACCTGAGAAAAACATGAAGATGTGAACGGTTTCAGGCTATGAAATGTGTAGAAATATAAATCAAACATGCAACTTCACCCGTATGTTATTAGTTTGTCTTAGTGCATTATTGTTTATCAGGACTCTGCTGACACTGGAAAGAAATGTTAAGTCATGGTAATGAAAACATTTACAAACTCTGTCGATCTAGTGACTCACGTCCTGCTCACAGAAGAACTGAAGCATTACGCATATCCGAATCTGTTCCTCAGAGAGTCGCAACCAGGGTGGGCGATGGAATGGTCCTTACAGATAACACCACAGTTGTGACTCGTTGGGCTGGCTACGTTGAGCAGCTGTTTAAAGTGGATCCTCCAGCTAGGATGTTGAATTTCTCTGGGTCCACAGTTCTTGGGGCTGATCCTCTGATTAGCTATAAACCACCAAAATTCACTGAGGTTGCATGGGTGGTGAACCAGCTGGGGATAGGGAAGGCTACAGGGATCTGTAGTATCTGAGGTTAACTTCTGCATACTGCTGGAAAGTGTGTCCTCCTGGCGTGGTAAGCAATGACAGGTGTCATCCCAACTGACTGGAAATCAGGGCTTGTTGTCCTTGTCTGGAAAGGGAAGGGTGATCACCTGGGTTGTGACAACTACAGGGGGATAACACTGCTCTCAGTGCCCTGCTGTGCAGAGTGGAGGTGCATGGACTGGGTACAGGGCTGGGTCATGGGGTCTAGCAACTGTGGGGCATTTGTTCACTGATCTTGACTTTGCTGACGATTCTGTGATCTTCATGGAGTCAGTGGAGGCTCTGATCGGGGCTCTCAAGAGACTGAGTGAGGAGTCTAAGTGTCTGGGTTTGAGAGTGTCCTGGATCAAAACCAAGATCCAGTCTTTTAATGACCTCTTGGGCACAGCCATCAGCAGTGAGTCTGTCTGCGGAGAGAGTGCTGACCTTGTCGAGAGGTTCACTTACCTTGGCAGCAACATTCATGTCTCTGATGACTCTTCCTATGAAATCAGTAGATGGATTGGATGAACATGGGGGGTCATGAGGTTGCTGGAAAGGGGCGTGTGGCACTCCCAATATCTTTGAAGTAGGATGAAGGTTCACGTCTTTAGAATCCTGGTGCTCCCTGTCTTGTTGTACAGCTGAAATGAAGACTGGACTCCTCTGATATTGTGTCTCTTCAGAGAATCCTTGGGTACCTCTGGTTTGACTTGTGTCGAATGAGTGGTTGCTCAGGGAATCTTGAATGAGGCACATTACCTTCATTGTGAGGGAGCATCAGTTATGGTACTACTCACTATTGCTGAGGACCTGAGCAGCTGAACCAGGCCAAGGGGACGCCCATGTAACACCTGGCTGCAGTAGATAGATGGGCACTTCTGGAGAGTGGGACTGGACCGCATGTCAGCCTGGGGGATCGCCAACCATCATCCCAAGATGTTTCATCATGTGGTGGGCGCAGCAACACCTTGTATCAGTGCGTGCTCCCCAACCTGACTGGACCTGTTGTTATTTACTATCTTTAAGTTAGCAAGATAACTTGCCAGATTTAAGGTAATCTGGGCTAAATGGAAGTAAACGAAGAAAAAGTCCATTGGGGTTGGACAACTTCAAATCTGACAATTGAGCTAGCTAACTAACAGACCTTGTTTCATGGTACAGGCCCCTGAGTTGGCATACTGATGTGTGTTTATTACAGGTGAGGTATAAGATGTGAGTAAGATATGTTGCAGTGCGGCATGGCGCAGGCGGGGAAAAATGACAAAGGGATTTATTTGGGAAACTCAACTCACTGTGTAAGACAACGAAACAAAAGGACCACGAGGAGTTAGAAAAACAACAGGGGGAAAAAAATAGGATTTAACTAAAAACCAGAGAATAAACACAATTACAGAACTAAGCAGGACACAGGGAACAGGACTGGGCAATAGAGCAGGATGACAAACACACAGTAACATCAACAATGAATATGCAAGTAACAGAAGGAGGGCAAGCACTTAAATACAACAAGCTAATGAAGAGGCAGATGTGGCACATAAGACAATTAACCAATAACAATGGTGCAGGAAAAACAAGCAATAGGTGCACTAACTTATTCTAATGAACACAAGACTAGGGAAACTCCAACAAACCCTGAAAGTAAGAAACACTAATCACACACTGGGAATTACTACACTAGGATATGTAACATGGAACCAAAATACAAAGAGGAATGGACGTGAACAAGTCAAAAAAAAGGCCAACCTGTAACTGCAAAACAAAGTAATGAACACTGGGGAAACAAAAACAATAAATACAAATAAACGGGTGAGACTGGCCCCTGGCCAACTTCAAACCCATGACCAGAGGATTAATGGGCTGGGAGACACCTGATCACCTCACTGAACTATGGGGCACCCTGGGGAACAGGAAAACACAATAGGGCTAAGGGACAACATGGAAGAGGGAACAGGATGGCCAGCACCACCTGCTGGTCAAAATGAAATACACAGGACAGGGTCAGATGGGTGCTAGCCCTGACAAAGATGTGCACAACAGTAGGTACTTAAGGTGAAGAAACTGGAGTTTTCTCTTCAGTTTTAACTCAAATATTGCTGTACACTAGAGAAAAATAAATATCAACATTTTCGTCTGGAAAATATGAACTTATATAAATATATTACAGCTTAGCTTTTAGGTAAATGTGCTCTAATGAAAGATAGCAATGATCGAGGAGTCAATGGGGTTTCCTTTCCATGGAGAATTTGTTT
This sequence comes from Mormyrops boulengeri, assembly GCA_026781065.1. NCBI lineage: Eukaryota > Metazoa > Chordata > Actinopteri > Osteoglossiformes > Mormyridae > Mormyrops > Mormyrops boulengeri. Next base: position 45,765,900 of record JAODLD010000001.1, read on the forward strand.
TCACTAATGGTTTGTTTCATATTTGCATTTCTGTTTATGGTTCAGTTTTGTGATTTAAATGTTTTAGTTCCTCTTTACAGGCTATGCTCGTTACACGTTCATTTAATTAGTCCTGAGTAAACATCGCCTCACCGGTCCAGCCCATTGTGACAACCATCTACCACACATTATCACAAAAAGTATTTCTGGAAGCAAAAAGGAAAATGGAAGAAAGGCAGAGAATACTTTGTTTAACTAAAAGCCATGTTTTGAATGTGCAAAACTGCACTGTAATTGTGAGGCCTAGAATGACAGCCACATAATTTAAAGGACAGCTGGAGATTACAGACATTTATAATGGCTTAAATCACACTTTTACAAAATAGCAAGTAACTGTGGAGACCTCGTCCAATTATCTGGTGAGTGTTTACCCTGTGAAAACAGTAACTATATCAGCGATAGAAACAGATTCACCACGGATATATGAAACCGGCGTCATAGGTGCCTTGGGTTAGAATCCCTGCTTTCTGTGTGTGGAGTTCACATGTCGCCCACGGTGTCGCACAGTGTCTAAGCCCAGAGACATGCAATTAGTCTAATTAGCATTTGAAATCCCATCCAGGGTGTGTCTCTGTGCTGCCTGCTGGGAAAGAGTGCAGGCCCTGTGTAACCCTGACCAGTGGCTGGATATCTGTCAGTATGGCACATAAAAGGATTTGCATAACGAACAGTGAGACCATTACTTCACCTCCCTCCAATATGTAAATGAAAGTTTTGCACCTCTTGTTTTTCTGTTTTATCTTTGACTGCTGGGGTCATATATAGTCTGCAATTCAAGGAAACTAAGTATTAACATAGTTTATTCATCTATTCAGAATGTTGCCAATAATATAATATATAATATTAAATATTTAATATTTTTTCAATTCACTTCTCCTTTACTGGCACTCTCTTTTACTGGAGGTCTCTAACGGTCAGCCTCTTCTTACACAGCTATAACATGGTTTAATCAGTTTAGGTGAAGCTCATAACTGAAGAGGTTGACTTCTGCAACATGGTTTCAGAATATTTCTATGGTGGTTGTATAAACAGAACTGCTCCCACTGGCATCTCACCATCCTTTTTCCAAAACATTATGACTTTATGAAAACAGCGAGACCGTGCCCAGCAGATATTTAATAAGATCATTAACACTTTCTAATTCAGAAATATTAAACGTAGCACCGATTTAATTCAGTCCGTGTTATTCTACATGGAGAAAGGAGAATGACGCAAAATGAAATAACTTCTGAAGCTGTCATATATGTTTTCATACGTTTAGCGAAACTTTTATGTTTTCTTCATTTATTTTTTTTGATAACACGTAGGGCAGTAGGCTAAATGACTACACGACTCGCCTGGCAACGAAGCGTGCTGTCTAATATTTACTCCTGCGTTGTTACCTGGGACGGGAAACCCCGCTCAGAATTAGCAGTTAAAAGGTAGATGGATGGATGGATGGACGGTTAGATGGAAATATGACTAGGAAACAACTACGAGTAGCGAATTTCAGGTGTGGATTTAGAAGTATGGATGAATAAAAAAAATCTTTTCTCTGTCGATGAAGGGGGCTTGCAAGTGTTTAGTGATATGACTCTTTGTGTCGAACTTATTCACTTATTCATGATTATTCATAGTATTATTTAAATCAATCTGCGTTATGCATAATATGTATGCAGATCCTGGTCGGGTGAAACTTTTGAAAGATTAAAAAGTATTAGCTGTTTGCCACATTGGCCTGAAGTATGTGTCACCTTTAACATTAACAAAATAAATATATGCAGAACATCAGCATCTTCCAGCAGATGGCAACATAACATCTTTAAATCATCATTAATTCTGAAGCACTTTAAATCTTGAATAATGTATGTGAATCAGGCCGGACTCTTAATGATAATTAAAACGGGTTAACCTGAATTTGTTTCTCTAATGATTAAATATGAAAATTGTCTAATTAACCGCAATGAATGGCCATTCATCTTGTGTCCGGAATAAACGTGCATTATAACGTGAAAACACGAGTTCAAACAGTTTGAATATGGTTCATATCAATACGACCCAAACAATTATTAACTTTATTTTACTCCTGTAGCTTAATGGTTTGTGCCGCACACGTATGGCGCACGATATAAAAAGGAGAGTCCTTTTTAATTGATCAAAAAATAAAAAAGAAAACTCCGATGACTCAGAAAACGCACATCTCACATATAAAAATATCGCAGCTTGAAATGCGCCTTAAATACCTATAACCTAAAGTGCACCGATTGCAGTCCGTGTGTGACATTTATCTGCACCAGTCTCTCATAGTCAGCGTTTGATAGTATCTACTTCCCCCACTGGTTAGATAGAGATAGCTACAGAAAAAGAAGAAGAAGAAGAAGAAGAAGCCAATAAGGGGAGCGCAAAACCCGATCGCATCACATTGAAACCTGCGAAGATCAACCACGAGAGAGCATTTCAAGTTGCCACCAGCGGATCGAGCGTAAATTAAGCGCTGCCGCTCAGAGTAAAGAAGGGGACACATAAAGTCAGCATAGAAATGGCAGGTATAGTCACTTGGTTTTGGAATGAAAGATTCTGGCTCCCTCACAATGTAACCTGGGCAGACTTAAAAAGCACAGATGAGGCGACCTTCCCCCAAGCCGAGGATCTGTATCTGGCGATCCCTTTGGCGTTCTGCACCTTCATGATACGCTTGCTCTTTGAAAGGTAAGCGCATCGAACTTTTTGCTAGTATAACCGCACAATGTGAATCTTGGTAGGGATGTTTCAGCCATAACAGAAAAGACGTGTATTTCTGGAATCATCACCACAAAGTATTCCGATCTGGCGTAATTATAAAGCGTTCCTCGGGAAATTGTTTTAGCAGAATAGTTGTATATACACTTCTGCTCTGCGCAACCAAACTATTCAGCGTTTTAAGATTCATTAGGTATTTTAAAGAATATTTCAGAGTCATTAAAAGTACAGATGCTATCCTTGTCTGTATTTTGCTAGCAGATTTTTCCACTGCAAAAGCACCCAGATGGCCTTGCATGCTGGCCATGAGTTGAATCAGTTACTAGGAGGCGGAAGTGTGATGTTTGCTCCTTATTTTGGCCAGTCCAGCCCTTTTGCTACAGTCATGCAACAAATACTGCGGTGTAGCATTTTTGCACATATTTCCCCCAGTCGTGTCAGCCAGGGTACTTAAACATTTGTAAATGTTTGCTGCTCTGTACGTTGTGGATTTAAAGTTGTTTTGGTCCTGCGATGACTCGTGGTCATTATGCCTGTTGAGAGCCCCTACTGTACCGTTATACAATACGAAACGTGGATTTAAGGATTTTTGTATTTTCCCCATTAGATTAACTTAAACGAATGCATTATTAAATATATTTATATTTTTCCGATTGTAACTTGTAATACAACTCACGCCTGATTTTCATTCATCGCTCATATTGAGATTTAGCCCGAACATTTGGTGTTTCGGTGTTAAACCTTTTTACATCTAACGCGCTTGCACTGTAAACAGTGTGATGGATATGACTGGCGGTAGCTTTGTCTACCACGTAGGCACTTGTTAAGTGTATCTTAATGCACTTGTCGTGTTAATAGTCTCGTGATTAATGATGTTTAAACAAGGGGGATTTCTAAAGTAAAGTTGACCTGGCCTATTTTATTAGTGCATTTTTCTTTAATGGCTGAAATGACTGGAATGTCTTTGTTTTAAATATACACACAATATTAATGGATTATCCCAAAAGTAATTCTAATCAATGTTGGCCAAGTAATATTGAGCTTGCGGTTTGGGCTTTGCGCTTACTACAGCTGTTCATAATTTATTAAATGACTTTTAAAACCCTGAAATGATTTGCCGCATAACGATTCCAGAAGATGTTGGCAGAGATATAATATTTGAGTGGGCAACGTGGTTGACCGTGAAGAGTCTAGTTATAAGAAAATCTGGAGCTAGCATTATTCTGCACAGCGGTTGTTTACTTTCCTAGGAATTTATAATAAGCACACAACATCAGTACTGATGGCCATTACTTTCACAGGAATTTGAGAGTTTGGACTCCACCCATTTATTTATGACACTTAATTTATACCACATACACACTATATGCACAAAAGTATTGGCACACCTGGCTATTAGACCTACAGGAACTTTTAAGACATCCTATTCTAAATCCTCAGGCATCAATATGGAATTGGTCCCCCCTTTCAGCTATAACAGCTGCCACTCTTCTGTGAAGGCTTTCCACAAGATTATGGAGTGTGTGCGAATTTTTGCCCATTCATCCAGAAGAGCATTTGTGAGGTCAGATACTGGTGTTGGAGGTGAAGCCCTTGCTCGCAATCTCCTTTCTAGTTTATCCCAAAGCTGTTTGATGGGGTTGAGGTCAGGGTTCAGTGCAGGTGGTCAAGTTCTTCCACACCAAATTCACCCATCCATTTCTTTATGGACCTTGCTTTGTGCACTGGGGTACAGTCATCCTGGAACAGAAACGGTCCTTCCCCAAACTGTTCCCACAAAGTTGGAAGCATAGAATTGTCCAAAATGTCTTGATATGCTGAAGTATTAAGAGTCTGGAACTCTGCAGTTATTGAGTTAACAGAGCATTGGAGACTTTTACATACTATGCGCCTCACATTCGGCAACCCTTTTCTGTTACTTTACGTGGTCTGCCACTTTGCAATTATACCACTTACAGTTGACCGTGGAATATCTAGCAGGGAAGAAATTTCACAGACTGACTAATTGCAAAGGTGGCATCCTATGACAGTACCACACTTGAATTCACTGAGCTCTTTAGAATGACCCGTTCTTTCACAAATGTTTGTAAATCTGACTGCATGGCTAGGTGCTTGATTTTATACACCTGTGGCAATGGGTCTGAATGCAACAGCTGAATTCAATGATTAAGAGCTGTGTCCCTCACCTTTGTCTATACAGTGTATATTAATTTTGGGACAGAACAATAGCACACAATCAACAGACGTCAGTAATTAAAAAAAGCACCCCCCCCCCTTTGGAGCCTTTTGGATACATCCCCAGCTTTTGCACTGTGACATGAAACATGGTTGGCAAATCAAATCAGCTTAGTGCATTATACTATATGGTGTATGTGGCTGATCTGTCCTGCTGATTACCTGTGCAGTGATTTGATTCACAAGGATATTTCATGGCTGCATGTACAGGGTATCTGACAAATAAACTGTTTCTTACATTCAGCTTGTTATTCACACTGGTGGGTGAAGATTAGCTGCATCAGCCATAGCATAAATTAAACAAAGAAATATGTGCCTAGAGTTGCAAATCTATTCTAAAGTACAAGAAATCAAGAAACGTTTTTCTCCGGTGAGTAGTTTGTGCTACTGAATCATGTCGTTCGTGTACCTGCACCAGTTAAATTAACAGCCGTCTGCTGTTATTTAAACTTAAATGATTGCATTTATTGATCTAATGCATTGTGATTTGTTTATAATGAGTCTGCTTCATTTGTTCAATGATGGCCTGTGCATTTGCCTTTACTATGTTTTCGAGTCAGTTTTGCGGGTCTTGCAGAACCCCGTTTAGACATTGCTCACACAATTTGAAAGGGTTGGATGGTACAGTATGTTGGTCTGTATGAAATATTTCAAGCACATGGGTGTGGCCCCTGAGAAGTTAGAAGAGGTTATCTCAGGTGAACCTGTAATCATCTCTCCTATCGTGTTACCCTTATACCTTCTGTTGCTCTTTCCCTGTGCAACATTATGCAATCATAGGCAAAATATTGTAGTCTCTAGAGAATCAATACACGCATGCACATGCCCATATCCCAGGCATTGAGTTCTATGATCTAGTACCTCAAAGATTACTTTGCTATTCTGGGATTAGTGTGAACTCTTTCACTTTCTTGTAATATTGATAGATGAGTACTAGTCTATTTATTAAGAGCACCGCAAAATCAGCAGCATAAATTCACTGTCTGCCAGTTGTTTTTTGCTAGTAATAGTACAAGATACAGTTTTTAAATGTCGGCATTAAAGCATGCCTACTCAAACATCTTGGTTACAAGACATCATCTGCTAAATGTTCCTTCTAAAATAATGTCTTGGGTTCTTCTGACTGAATAGATGTTATGGTTCAATTAATAGCCTACTCAGGAACTTAAATTGAAACATAATACCATAAATGGTAACTTAACGCAAAATATGATATCAAGCTTGAACTGACTGTTAACATATATAGTGCCTCAAAGTGATGTTTTACTGTTGCTGTAACCAATGTTTAGCACAGTAATTATGGTGATATATTTCATTCATGATGTGGAATTTAACCAAATTAGGATATATTATATAAAGTCAGGCTTCTAAAAGCAGAATTGGTGCCAATTTTTAATTTATCTTACTTTAATGAAGATGCAGTTTCCTATGTAGGATAACAGCATTTTTTAAACAACCAGTGTCAACAGGTTGATTATTTTTGACTTGCCGCATATTGAATTTTCACCTCTCTTGGTCATATTCAAAGGTTCATGTATTTGTCTAAGATTATTCGTGTTACTTTAGAAGATGATGATGATGCTCAAGATGTTTGCCTCTGAGATGCTGTTCTGTCTTGGTTGTTTTCCTGCAGATAATTTCAAAGTCGGCCATGCTTACACTAAAAAGAAACTTTGAAATGAGGATTTATCTGGAAATTAAAGGTTTTTTGTCAGTGAAATGTTACAACACGCTCATGTTAACAAAGGGGAAATTACCAATGTGTGCTTTAATTATACGTCTCAGTTTGGCAGTGAAAAGTAGCAAAATATTTACATAAAGTGTTCACTTGTAAGAACTGTTGATTCTGACCTCCAGGGTTTGGTACTCAGGACAAGATGTCCTTATATTTTTCTCATCTTTGTAGTATATAGGCTGTGTATAAATGTGGATGAGTATGTATTTCAATTACGCTGAGCTATGGTGATGCTTCTTAAACGAGACGTTTGCAGGAGTTTGGAGAAATGGAAAAATAGGTCTGCTGTTAGACCTCAAACAAAAATCTAATCTTTTAAAAAAGCTAGAGAGTACTACACTGTCAATTCAATATAGGCTCTATTTTTAGTAAACTGCACTGTAGAGTCTGAATGCTTATTACTGTGAAACCCATTCTTTAATCCTGTTTGCTGATGGTGGAAGTAGCAGGAATGTAACACAAAGCTGATGCTCACTGTACTACATGTAATCACATTTCGATCTGTTGTGCATAACACTCCATCTACTATGAGGGACCAAATCAATTTTAATTTAGCTTCCAAACACCTCTATTTTAATCCACTTTAGATGGAAAAGTGTATTGTTATTTTCCGAATATATGAACTCTGAGTCACCAGGCTAAATATGTATTAGTTGTGATGTTTTCAGATGTGTACAAATCTACAAAGCTTCATCTGAGAGGTGCATCATAAGTATTGATTGGGGTTATATTTTGATTGTTACTTTTTTCTTTCACCAGTTCTTATTTAAATTGCTCTTATTGTATGATGACGTGGCAAATAAAGGCCTGTCAGAAGAGGCACAAAACAGGCAGCTGTGGAAAAGGATGGAAAGAAAGAGGAATGAACGATGCCAAGCAATACTGAAAATGGTTGTTCCCTACAGCAGTGAAAAGCACATATTTGCACACAGATGTCATGCATCAGTGTAGTTTACTTTAGATACTATGGGTTTTTGGAATAAACAGCTAAGAATATCTCCTTAAACCTTTAACATGTAGTTTTTGGGGCAAACCAAACCCCATTGTTCAATTTGGGTGCATTTTGCAGATTTTGCAGTGCATTCCACCACTGGGAAATTGTATAGTTTGTACACAGTGGGGAAATGCCAAATTTACTCATTGTCCTTGTCAAAATATTGGAGAGGACAGCCGAAGTGGCATGCCTCATTACTGATGAGATGTGCTGTATTGCTAGATTGCACTGTTCTGTGTAGTGGAGTGATTTCTTGACTGACGTGCACTCATTTGTTTCTCGAATTTGAGTGTATAGCATTCTGTCCAGTGCTGTAAATATCCTGGGATTGAGTGTGCACAGTTTGGTGGGACCTTTAATTGTTTAATGAGATAAAGTACATTGATCCTTTGTATCTGCTTGTGGATAGTCCTAATAGGCTATTGACTCACTAGTGGTGTTGTGATAGCCTATATTCTGGGTTTATTACAGGCCAGTTTCTAGTGGATGGTGTCTTTGCATGCAAAATGAAGTCTGTATGTCATGCATAAAATGTCTACTGTTTCGGTTTATTTATGATGGACGCGCGCCTTGACATTTAGAGAACGTCAAACTCTTTATAGACACACCACAAGACTTCTGCATTGATAGCATGGCCTAACGACATTTGAGATCCAAATCTGCTTGTCTTCTATGCTTCTCTCTTTCCATTTACCGTCTCCTATAAACTGTGTTTTCTGAATTGCATGCATAAATGACAGTAGATGAAATCATATGTCTCGTTGTACATTTTGTTCCGCATGAGGCACATCTTGTTTCTCTAGCGGTATTTCAAATCGTGGCGTTTTGCTTTAATTATGCAAAGATGACATTTCTAACTGAAATCAATGACATTATCATTACAGTATATATCCTACATGGCCAGAAGAGATCAGACTTTACAGAAAGTGCATTGATGCAGCAATATGCTCAAATTAAAATGGAACTATTGTAATACGTTTATGCATTATACAACAGCAATAGGGTAAGCTAGGGATGGTGGCAATACTTTTTTGCATTTCGATCAGTTTTCTCTTTTGCACTAGACCAACAAAATTTTAAAAAGTTAAACCCATCTTTTGGTTTATTTCCCACATCATCAAAATGCATCTACATATGATAATAAGCTCAAAGTGTATATTTGAAGAGGTGTTACAGTTGCAACACTGTCCCAGGTCAATTGTAACATCCTTTAAAATGAAGTGCATTGATGCAGAAATATGTTCAAATTAAAAATGGAACCATTGAGATGCATTAAACACCAGTAGGCCAACACTGGGGTGCGGTTTTCAATGAACATTTCTTATTTAGAAATACCGTGAGCTTCAGTTTCAGCACTTTTCGTATAGATTTAATTCACTCATCACATGAATGAATGGGTGTTGCATTTTATTTTATTATTTTTAACATTAAAATAGTGCTGGGAAGTATACCAGTTCATCCAGTACACCAGTTTTAATCTCCCATACAGTATGAATTTTACATACACTGCCCATACCGTAGCACAGCTGAAACAACAGCTGTAATGCTGAAATAGGCAACAAATTATATAATATCATTTCCTGCCAGAAACACTATGGGTCGCTGTGCAGAGTCTATTGAGAGGGGACCCCTGCTCACTGTGTGTACCCTTCTTACTAACAGTTATAACTTTATAATACAACAATTCTCCGTATATAGCTGTTCAGGATTATAATAGGACTATTTATAGCTACTAATTCTTTTTTAATGTGTGTTTTTTTGTTGTAATGACTAGATATAAGCACATCCTACAGGACTGTTCTGCAAAGTGTGCGATGACAGTAGTTATTCTATTCTATTCTATTCTATTCTGTTCTATGCTATTCAAATAATTATTAAAATTATACCAGTTAAGCAAATATGTTGTTACCAAGCTAATTTCACAG
>JAODLD010000001.1:45775644-45801108 GCA_026781065.1 Mormyrops boulengeri
CCCCCCCCCCCCCCCCCCCCCCCCCCCCCCCCCCCCCCCCCCCCCCCCCCCCCCCCCCCCCCCGCCCCCCCACCCCCACCCCCCCCACCCCCCCCCCCCTCCCCAGGGGGGGGGGGGGGAGAGAGCCTCTGACACCACCAGAATGTTAAATACCGTGATAATCATTTTTTGGTCATAACACCCCGCAGTACATTAAAATAATATAGGTTTGAAACATACTTTTTTGGTAGTTATGCAGTAGTACTTAAACTGTTTTAGTATTCTGTAAAGGTGACTTGTTGTAACATCAGTTTCTTAATTTTGCTAGCACTTTAGCCAGTATATAATACTGCTTTATAAGCTTTATGACATTAAATTCCACGCTTTTGTTCCATACAGGTTTATTGCAAGGCCTTGTGCCTTAGGATTACAGATACAAGGCAATGGACCGCAGAGAGCCCAGCACAATGCCATTCTGGAGAAGGTCTTCACTGCAATCACCAAGGTAGGAGCAGCTTTCGACTGGCAGCTAAATTATAAACATGCAGTTTTAGCGTCATTAAATGAACCATCAGTGATTCTGAAGGTGGGTTAATTATCTATCGACCTTTCTGCTGACAGCAGTTCTGTCAGAGCCAGACTTGTTCAGAATACCCTGGCAGGGTAATGCTATAAACCTTTTTATTTACAATGCATTCAGCATTGAATGTATTTAACATTTCATTAAGCTTCTCCAAGGTAAGTTTTCCAGATCTTATATTCTTATACTACTACAGCGTCAAAAGCATTTTGAATCCCATTAGAAGATGCACATCTTATTGTGGATAATTGTGAATTGGGCCATACAGTAATCCTTGCGATCGCAGACCTTAAATTTTAGACCACCCTCCCAGCTCTGCTGGTTTAATATGTAGGCCTGTCCCCCGAGGCATTTGGTTATTTCTGTCTATGGTGAGGGGCTTCCTTGGCAACTTTTAATGGGTTTGCTTTTAGAATAACCTAGCATAACATTGCTCCTCTCCGGAATGCTCTCCGCTTCGCGAGGCCTGATAGTTCTGTCAGCAGGCGGGCCATGTTTTGTGCTTGTCACATTTCTGCTGTGAATTCAGCAAGGATGAATTCTAGCTCATCCTCAGTCTGCGTGTCACTGTCATCCCAAAGTACTTTGATTTTCTTTCTGTGAACATTCTGGTTTTCTGCTAGCACCTGTCGGTCAGCGTTGGTGGGTCATTCTAGTCAAGTCTACTTATCTCCTGTCCAGCACCCGGACGAGAAGAGGCTGGAGGGCCTCTCCAAACAGCTTGACTGGGATGTGCGGACCATCCAGCGCTGGTTTCGACAGCGGCGCAACCAGGAGAAGCCCAGCACCTTGACACTGTTCTGCGAGAGCATGTAGGAGACTCTGTTCGTCCTGTCAGACTTGTCAGGAGTGCAGCAGCTGACCTGCAGTGGCCACAGAGGTGGTTGTGTTGCACAAGTTAGGACTGGTTGCTAAAAACCAGCTAAACTGGATTCATTTTCAATGGCTAACAGGAATCTAAGGACAGGTTCACTGCATATCAATATCAGCCAATTACTGAAATAATTTAACCCAGATTATTGCTGATATGTGATTATACAAATCATGCATTGCTGGAAAAGGGCTGATGAAGCATTAGTTTAGTTGTGACCAACAGGAAGGAGCTTTGAATGACAAATAACAGGCAAAGATGCTGAGGTAGAGATGATCATTGGGCCAGCCATGACCAATGACCAGCAGAGCTGCTTAGAAAATGTAGAGCTCATAAACAGTTATGACCAATGTCACCAAACGCTAAAAGCTAAGTGTTGAGCTTTTGGAAAGTAGGTCTCACGGAGATGTAATGAAGCCACCTTCGTAAGCGCAGAACCTAAGGTTCTCTTCCTGGGAGAGTTTGCACAGCCAGCAGTAAATTTCCATCACTGTCTGGGAAGGATACGCAGGCACGTCTGACCTGTCACACAGCACCGGGAAAGCCGTCCTGATGCTGTCAGATATTTTTGAGGGCAGTGAGCTTCTTTAATTCCTGCCCCAAGGGCTTATCTCTGAGCCTGCTTCACAGGCTTGGGCAGAATTGGATGGCCGGCATACTTGAGTGATCATTTGGGATTGTGCTTTCGAGCACAAGTGCCAAATGTTGGTGGAAAGAAATCCTCTGCACCTACGATTGACTGATTTTATTTATTTACTATCTAGCTACCTCCACATCATCAAGATTGAATTAGCTGCTTAGTGTGATGGCTGTACAAACTGGTGACAACAGAAATTTGCAAAAAATTAGCAAACACAAGCAACCATTGACATAGCTAGCACGAATTTGGCTATTTGGGGTGTGATCCCAAATATCGAAATTAGAGTCACTCTTTAAGTACTAAGCGAATGAAAACTCTCAGTCTCAATTAGACATGTTTTGCCAGCAGTGAGGAAACTGCAGGTAAAAGGGGGGGGGGCGTGTGAGTGTGCGAATGAGTACGATAGCTAGTGGGAGTCAGAGAGCGGCCGGTGGGCTAAGCATATGGCTGTAAGCTCCAGCGACATGCAGAAAGAGGACGGACCTTGGCCTGATCTCAGAGCACCTCTGAGAAAGGCGCCTTGATCTTATTTATTTTAAAGCTGCATTGTGGATTCTGTAGGCTGGAAGCCATCTCTGTGGTGCCACCTTTTCATGTCCTCCTATATTAAAAAGGAGTCCAAATTAGGCTGGGATTCTTAAATTATTGTTGGAACAGATCTATTTTGCATAAATTCATTCCTGCGGATGGCTGGCTATTGCATTAATCATATTAATCTATGCGGACAGTAATGCATTTTGGTGTCATGAAGAATTGGGATCATAATATTAAAAACAAATGATTATGCAGGGGAGGGTATCGATGCTGGATTGTCCTGGTGGTATCCTGTCAATATGAATTTTTCAAAACTTCTAACATCTTAATTGCTAGAAAAGAAGCAGGGCCCTCAGTTCAGGGAAGGCAAATGTCCGGGTGTGCACCAAGAAGAGACCCTTTGGTTGTCAGTTACATCAGGTAAGCACACCCAAGTAGTAAACACACTTTCAAGTCCCTCTGAGGCTTATTTCGTGTGCTTCTATTATTTTTGAGGCCAATATGCTTCCAGCTTCTTATGAACATCTGAAAGGCTCAGGCTTTGGCATTTCTTCATTCATGGTTTACCCTGTTTGATATTACTGGGCAATGATTTTTTTTTGCGGGGGTGGGGGGGGAGCACACCCATGTGGAGGTCACATGACGTGCCTGAGTTGTTTTTTCTCCAACTGCACAGGTTACCTCCCACTATCCTAGGACATGCTATCCCCAACAATGTAATAATCTGCTATTCTGACCTGGAAAATGGTCCCCACGAAGCTCTGTGAATGCAATCAAAAAGCTAAAAATGCTAAAAAATCTTGTTTTTCGTTTGGTTACTTATGGTTAAGGTGATGGCTGGGCAGGGGTTAAGGTCGTCATGTTGGGATTAGAGTTTTCCCCATAGAAATGAATGAAGAGTCCCCACAATGATATAAATATAAGTGTGTGTGTGTGTGTGTGTGTGTGTGTGAGAGAGAGAGAGAGAGAGAGAGAGAGGTCTGCCCTGCTATCCAGGGTGTCCCCCCTGCTTTACTGTGGACATTAAGGAATCAATATGTTATGTCTGGTTTAAGACTGAGTATGGCGTCAGAGGATTTGACTGGAATCATTCATGACAATCTGGACTTCTAAAGAAAATTAAGAGAGGGCAGTTCTTGGCATGAGCAGCCGCACTTTGACTATCTAAGCAGGGTTTGCTTTAGTAATTGCGCCCCCTTTGGGGGCTGTGGGGCAGTGCTTTGGGATACAATGAAAGCAAGTTGTGGAAGCACATGTGCAGTCTGACACCCTGAGAATGTTGTAGGCTGCAACAGAATAGTGTGCTTTTCATAAAGATACGCCATGCACGGACTGGCAATTGCTATAGTTTTTTTTTTTTGCTTCTGTGCAACAGTCATTATATTGTATCATCAGTTCTAAACCCCAGCTTGAAATGAAAAGATATTATCACCTAATAGCTCGATAGGAGGCTCTCTGGCCTGGGTTGGCTGACTTTTATGTGCCAAAATCCGGAATTTGTTAAACCAACAAGTAAACCATCATAATGTCTGTTTCACTCATCCCACTGTAGCTCATGGTTTGGTTGATGACTAATGTTTCTTGGTTGTTACCAAGCAACAACAAGCAGTCCATTCCCTCTTCAAGAAGTCAGTTACCTAAGTTTAGACATGTCCAGGATATAGGTGCCGAGGCTGTCATAAAGCAGTGATCCTGCATGGTTCTGCTGGGTGGGTGCAGGACAAATTCATAGGGAAGGTTGTGATTGAACCTGGAAATGCTCCCTTAGCTGCTGTGCAGTGTAAAAAGAGTGGGCAGCTGACTGTCTCAGGTCCCAGGGCCGTCGGCTGCAACAAAAAGCTGTCCTTGGAAACACTCCCTTTCCATCACCATTTTGAGTCATGCAGCTTGACACAGTAATGGAATTAATGTCAAAAAGCTGAAAGCTTATACTCAGGCAAAGAGAACTTAGTTCATACTGACTTAGCATACATCACCATGAAGCAATTTCCAGAAATTGGTATTCCTAGCATTCGCGTGTGTTGTGTTCTCTACAGTTTTTCTATTTATGTTAAACAGTTTGCACTTATTAAATCTTTTTTTTTTAAGTACAACCTCTGAATCATCCATGGAAGCCTCAGATAAGTACCAAACCTTCAGAACTTTTCTCTTCTTTGCAATGTACACTTACAAATGCACATAAAACCTTCATGCAATGCATTACTCATATTCAGTGCAAAATATTCAGCACAGGCCAGAGAATGACCTGAAAAACAGGAAAGGTTTATAACCATGAAGGGCTCCATGTACAGTGATGGCTTGGTAGAGAATCAGAAGAGCTGCGTTGTTTGCAGACTCACAACCGCCTTGTGGCCAGTGGCAGATTCTGGAATGGGCAAGACAGGCTTCTTCTGAGCACCGCATGATATCTAGCAATCAAATGTAACTGCAGGCTGTATATGTAATGTCATGGCATCAACTACATTATTCAAATCTCAACATGCATTGCCTGGTGTGCAGGCTTTGACCATTTACGGAAAAAAAAACGAAGAAGCGGAAGGTTATGTCTGATTAAACAAGTGTTCTGTAGTCATGTGTCCGTAATATGGCCCCTACTCCTGCATTGAAATAAGGACCTCCCCCAGATGGAGTCCGGGGTTCATGGTTTTGTTGTACATGTACAGTGACAAGAAAAGTGTAATGTAATATTTTAATAAAGGTGCTCAAATATGCCCAGTCCCCTCCAGGGGCATGACAGTGGATTGTCTGCTAACCCCCCCCCATCCTGCATGCCCCCTGATCAGATTTGTTGTGGCGCTAGCATTTACAATAAAGATTTTCTATTCTATTCCAAAGACAGAGGAAGGCACTAATTTTAGGCCTAAGAGGAGACTATCACCTATAATATCTCATAGCCTGTAGTGTGTTATTGGCTGAATTCCACATTTTTTTTTCAATACAGGTGGAGATTCACGTTTTACCTCTACATTTTCACCTACGGAGTACAATTCCTGAAAAAGGTAAGGGCAAAAATTTTCAGTTCAAATTTCAGACTGGGAAAATCCCCCCAAATTAAACTTTGTTCATATTTGAAATGTCCTGTCAAGTTGTCACACAGGAGTTCTGCATAATTGCATCAGCCTGGTTGTGAGTGCTTTATGCTTGGTAGAATCTCTAGACTGTTATGTGCAGTTTAGTAGACTTTCTTGACAGTTTATTAAATTTGTTGTTATTTTTTCTTTTGTGTCTTTTATTGAAAGAAACTGCATTAAATGGCCAAGTCAAAAATAAAACTTACATTATGTGAAAGTATTGAAAAACAAGGCAAGCTGGGGTTATGGTGAGTGAATAGCACTGTGTGTAGAAGACCCCTCGACAAGACTTTACCCAAACAGGATCCAGAGCCGAATACTAATAATTAAAGATACGCCCATGCTTGCCTGTCCTATCTTTCTGGATTTATCGACTGACCATTCTGCACGGCTACGGAGGAGTTATTTATTTATTTTAGTGGCAGATTTAAGGGATGAAACGTGGTCGGCAAATACACTTTTCATTATTCATGCTGATATTTCCAGCGCGCATTGCCTTTCTATCTTGTCAAAACTAGAGACAAAACAAAAAGAAAGAAACGGAGGATCGGTCTGGCCAATAACGGCCGAACGTGCCTGCGCATCTTAACTAGCGGGTTTGCAGTAACAGGAAGGAAAGGCGAGCACCTGTATGAAGGCACGGCCGTGGAGTCTCCTCAGCGACGGGGCGCCAGAGCTTCTGTAACAAAGACAAGGCTCATCACTGTCATTCCTGCAAGACATCTGCGCAGCTAAATGTCCAAAACGTCTTATTCTTATTTAAAATAATTGTTAGCCTTGTGTTTATTTTTGCTCTTTTTTTTTTTTTTAGCTTATCTGCCTTTAAAATATTGTCTTTTAAATTTTAATGAATTCTCCATAAATTTTTATTTTAAGTGTCATGTCAATTGAAATATATGCTAAAAACCATTCTCAGAGAAAATGGCTGAATCGTAAGGGTTTTTTTTTTAATGTAAACTTGCATTGTTTATGGTTTATGGTACGCGCATGGTAGCTGTGAGTATTTTTTATTGTTGTATTGCTGCTAATTTATTCAGAAGTGCGTTACTTCAGTACAGGTTTATCTGACAATCGATGCAGGTGTTTGAAACAAAGGTTGCCATGGGGTTCGAAAGTCCCCCGCAGGCAGGAAACATAGGCTTTTGACTGGTTGTTAAGCAACAGAAAGCACAATTTTACCAAGTGGTTCTGAATGTCTCGGACTGCTTTGAGAGTCATCGCGGTCATCAGTGGGAGGGAATTAGAGACGTTTTTTTCCCCCACAACTAAAACTGGCTTACGGAGGGGGGAATGTGACCATATCGCACAGATATTTGGGAACGGAGTGGCAACGTAATCTGCAGTGCAACCTTTTGTAAGACTGACAGAGTTAACCAGCTCCTCAAGGCCATTGTTCAGTCATTCGATCATCTGTACCGTAACTCTGGCAGATATATCTGTCATCTGGTTGAATTCTGTCAAGAAAATTACAGGGCAGGCGGTCCATTCCCCAGCACAAGCATATAGAGTACTGTCCTCGAAATAATTCTGTGTAAACAATCATGGCCCAGAGATGACATCATCTTGTAGGATGAAAGAATTTCTCCAGACAATTGGTTCATCCTTGAAATTCTCCTTCTGTAACTTACAGCCATCTACAGTCAAAATGCTATGAATTATACTCTTGCTATGTGTGGAAGATAACTAGGCTTGGAAGGTATTTTATACTCGTATTAATGGTAATGGTAGTAAACAATTAAAATTTCACAATAAGTCCATCCTAAAAATACACGACCAAGTTAGTAATTAACTTGAAGTGGTGTGACCAGTCACCAGATTGGGGAGGTTGGGGATTTCAGAAGACCATATGCATACTCATGCAGACTGCGCGTCTGTATAAATAATTAAAGTTCTTTGCATTTAATATTGGCAGTATACCAGATTCTGCTCCACTTTATAGGCCGCCGTGGTTCCTTAGCACTCGGGTCCTTGATGTAACTCAGCTGCTCTAGGAGGTTTTGATTTATTTCCCAATTGTTCTGAAATTTTATGGAGTTTACCCATAAAAGCCACAATTTATGGGTAGTTTATGTCACGGATGTCACAGCCCAAATTTGTGTTGCAAGTTGATAACCACAGAAAACGGTGACACGTTTCGCTAAGCTCATCCAGACCGACAAACATCAGAATTTTATCTCCCAGGTAACTGATGTGCCTTTTACTCTGTACTGTTGCCATATGCCGTACTACGATTACTATGTAATTAATTGCCAAAGTTTGTAATGTTTATTATGCTAACAACTAAACATCTAGTATCGAATTTTGAATAGAATTTTGTATCATGCTATAACACAAGTCTGAATTTGCCACATCCCGTTTTCCTTTCTTATGAGACTGTTATGACACTGTTATGACACTGTTATGAGATTGTTTTTACGTCCATATTCATGTACCTTCTCTCTTTCCTTTTGAGACCACATGGATATGGAATACCAAGTATTGCTGGTACGGTTACCCTTATCAGGTGAGAATATTAATATTTTTCAGTGCCTCTTCCGGTGCCAGCCCCTCCAAAAGGCTACCTTTGGAGCTTCTGTTAATCCAGGCCTGCTTATGTGTCTCGTTTGATTCATTCACAGCCTCTGACTGTGGACCTTCACTACTACTACATCCTCCAGCTTTCCTTCTATTTATCCATGCTGTTCATGCAGTTTACAGACATCAGGAAGAAGGTACGGCAGCTCATTCTGGCTCAGACCTCGTGAATTCATAAATACCTCATGTTTCTGATATATATTCCTAGAAGAGCTTCCCACATCTCCGAACCCATAGGTGAATGTCATTAATTTATGATGCAGGTCACTCGTGTTCTTGTCCCAATGTCTTCATGACAATTGAAAGGTGCATTTTTATACATTTATTAAAATGTATCTGACACCGATGTTTCATTTGGGATTTCTGGTCCATTCGCTGCTCACTGCAGTTTGATTTTCTTTTAGTTGTTATTTTTATTCTCTGTAATAAACAAGTTGTCCCTGACAACTGCTCTGGTTTTGAATTTAAAGTTTTCTTGGCTTTTATCTGGAAAGCTCTCTGTTCTTTTGTACACTATAAACCTATTCGGTTTAATAATGAAAATCCCTGTACAGGTGTCAAAGTGTGCACTTCCACAAAATGAAATTAATTATCTGTACCTTTTTATATCTAGAACTATTTCTATAAGGTTTTTTAAGTTTAGAACTTTAGTTAGACAATTAAATGGGGTTTTAATTATGCCTTTTAAGTCGTGGTTTATAAAACTCTAGTTTAGCACATTCATGGATGGAAATTCTATTTTACTTAACCTTGGCTCTCATCTGCATTGTGTTAGTATCATTTAAGTGAACATCTCTGGCACCACCGACAATTTACCCATAGAGAGTGTTGGATATGGTTGAGTTTTGTTAAAAAATCATGCCGCATATCAGGGCAATGGCATGAATAACCACCAATCTTCTAGCCTCTTATCCTGTGCAGCATCGTGGGAGGAATATACTAATCTTAGTAATTAATATTCCAAATTCTGTCTTGGTTTTCTGCCTCCTTGCAAATCGTTTTGTCCTTTCATCCATACTGTGCTTCTCAACACTGTTTCAATGACCTATTACTGCAACCTAATCAGACCCAGTACCTAGAGTGGAGAGGAATAAGGCATGAAACATGCTGAGATGTGAGAGCTGAGACACACTGGCATCCCATAATAGCTGCCCCAGCCGTCTCCCCTTCTGCCAAATGAAAAAAGATACACAAATCCACAGATCCCCAGAGACATTCTAGAAAACAGAAAGTGGTTATTTTAATAGCCATGCCATGTGCCTGTGATGAAGAAGGTTGCCGGTTCAAATCCTGTGGTTGGCATAGGGGCCCACTGGCCTTTGAGCAAGACGCCATTTAATTCAGGGACTCAATCTGACTCTGCTTTCTCAAATGTGTGTCACTTTAGATAAGAGCATCAAATAAATAAATGTACATCTAGCTGTGTTAAGAAAGCCCCTGTTTCCCACAATTAAACATCGTACTCTCCAAGTTTGAGGCCAACATAAACAAGCCCCCCCCCACCCCCCGTCCTCCTGTAACTCTGCAGACAATGGAAATATCTCTTTCTGTGTATTGACATTCCATCACCTTTCTTTCTTCCATGACAATTTTTCAATACCATGAATGAAATGGAATGTGATAATATCATGCTGGTAATTACAGAACTGTAAAGGTCTTGTGCAGACTTCACAGGGAACACAAAAAAGGTCTCTAATGTTCACTGTGCATGTGAACTAAGTGTGTCTCCCTCAAATTAATATAATAAAAGTACCTTTAACTGAGGGCCCCTCTCTTGCTCTGTCTGCTTCTCCCAGGACTTTTTACTCATCCTGATGCATCACCTGGCAACCATTTTGCTGGTTACCTTTTCCTATGTTAATAACATGGTGCGGGTAGGATCCTTGGCCATGTGTCTCCATGATGCTGCTGATGTCCTGATGGAGGTGAGCCCACCTGTGTGTCTGTACCTGTCTGAGAGGTGGCAGGATTTGCATGATACTTTTCAGGACGTGTGTCACATTATTACCTTTATTATTATACACAATGTGTTAATATTGCTACCCGTGATGAATGCAATCATTTTATGTATTTTTGAAATTACCTAGAATAAGTGTTTTAAACAAAATAGTGCCTTTCCGGGGGAGATTTGTTATAAATCCATATCTGTTTTTAGGCTGCTGACTTGAAGAGGGGGCTTTGGGTTAATTGTGCAGCCCTTAGATACCCCCTTTAATTGCTATTAACGTGTTTATGTTTTGTGCATTTGCAGGCAGCTAAAATGGCGAACTACGCAAAATGCCAAAGAGTGTGCAATGTCATATTCGTCATGTTTGCGTCGGTCTTTGTAAGTTCCAGGCTGGGTGTTTATCCTATTTGGTAAGTGAAGTACAATGATGATGTCTTTACATCCATCCATCCATCCATCTTCCAAGGTTGCAGGGAGGGGTCTGGAGCCTATCCCAGAGTAATGAATGAAACGCCAGTACTTCACTGGCCACACACATACTTTCATAATCATTCACAATTTAAAGATGCCAGTTGGCCTAACTATGTATCTGTGGGCTGTGAGAAACCAGGGAACCAAAGGAAACACACATCACACGGGGGAGAACGTATCCTGCAATCGCACAGAGCACGAGCAGGATTCACCACCCCTTAAGCTGACAGCCACCCTGCCACATAACGTCTTTGATGTAAAGCTAATTAAATTTGGGATGCCCACTCTTAGATGCTGTTCTTCCGGGAACCATCAGTAGTTGCATATGAATATCCGCCAGCCCTCTACTAGCTTGATGCCTGTTTATGTTCCCTGAATGTTCTCATGTTGCACTTCTGGTCCTTGAATAACCTTATTAGGGTCTTGCTTTTTAGATGTTGCTGTGTAGCTCCTGCCCCAATACTGCTTACACTTGTACCTGGGCATTCATTGGAAGTTCAGCCTAACTAAATTTATGCCTAGTTTGTAGTGCGCTATTTGCCTTACTTGCATCGCTTTGGACAAAGGCGTCTGTTGAATATTTTTTAATGTCTGCCATCACCCCTGTTTTTGTGTATTCATGTGTAAAGGTCATGTATAAAGGAGTTTTCTAACTGTGGGTTAAATATAAAATATATAGGGTGGGTGGCTTCACACCTCTGAGACTGAAGTGTGGGTTTGAATCCTATCTCCACTGTTTATGGCTTTTGCATGTGCGTGTCGGGTCTCTTCTGCTTTCATCCCCAGTCCCAATACATGCAGTTTGGTGAGTTGGTGTGTCTAAAATGCCTGCAGTGAATGATTTTGAGTGTGTGCCTTTTGATGGCCTGCCATACAGTCCCCAGTGCAGCCCTGCCTTATGCCCAATGCTGGCTGACTTAAGAGCCAGGCCCCTCCCAGTGACCCTGCATTGAATAAATGGTTTTAATGGTTTATTATGGATATTAACTCATTTGGAAGTTTAATCGGATTGTGTTAGCTTTCTGTTCCTATCGCTTATGTTAGATGGGTCGGTGCCGACCCGTGTCTTGAATCACCCATAAAATACCCTCAAAACAATTATTTATCATCCAATTTGTTTCTTACCTCTTGGTTATCTTGTTAGGCTTCCTTATCCATGAAAAGATTGGTTTTAATATTTGGTGTGGCTTTCTGGACCTTTCTTTTGACAGCATACCTCTCATTTTCAATAAAAAATAATGGTAAAATAAGTAAATTAAATAAATAAACTAAATTGGTCTTATTTGGCCTTACATGTCTGGGCATGCCTTGCCTAGTGACATTTTTTTATATTTATTAATTTTGTTTAAATAGAGGCTCCTGATGCAGTACACAAATTTATGTGTTGCTTTTATGCATTTTAAACTTAAAAAGGGGTTGGTGCCGACCCCAACACCAGAGCTGTTATATTGTTGACCAGAGCGTCTATAATTTAGTGATTTGTTTTTTGTTTAAATAGAGGTTCCTGACAAAGTCAAAAAGCCTTGATGCAGTACACAAATTTATGTGGTGCTTTTGTGCATTTTATGCTTACACCATAGGAAGGTTAAGTGTAAGGTATTTGAATTTATACTCATCAGGGACATTGATGCTTGTATGCATATTTGTATTTTGTACACTCACCTCCTCACTGGCACGCAGTGAGAGAGCCAGGCTATAGTCACTGAATATGACGCATCGCGGTTTCCTAGGTACCCAACAAATGCTGCCGTCTGCAAGCACCCACATCAGAGACGGATCCCCCGTCCAACCCTTGCAGGTGTGGGTTCGGTAGCTGAATTTGCACAGAAGTTTCTGAGACAAGGGCAGAGTATGACGGACTTTGCTGTTAGCCATTGTTGAGACGGAGCTCTCTCTTTGGCCCTTATTCAGCGTGTCGCATGGGGAGGGGGGCCCAGTCACTTCTAGGCAGCTCTGCACTATGAAATGGGGGTGAGGGGGGGCGGGGGCTTCTCATTTATTGCATTTCAGTGTGTCGACACCCATGCTGTATTTCGCACGCTCCAGCTGCAGAAAGCAAAAAGGCAAATTTCCTTAAACTGCTTCATGTGCTAAAGTCCGGAGCATTCTGAATTCCAAGCACATAGCCAAAAATAAATGTCAGGGGGTGTCCAGCAACCCCACCGATAGGATTTTACCAGCAGGGGGGTTCAAACACCGGGGGGGGGGTTATTTCAAAGCTGTAGTTTTACTACCTGTCTACTTACCTACTCAATACACAGGGGTCTCATGAACCAACACAGGAGAGTGACAAATCATGCTAAATTGAATAGTTTTCAGTGCGGATGATGGCATCATGCCTTTCACAAGATCTGTAAGAATCTCTGAGATCCTGATTTCATTATTTTAATCCCTGTCCTTATTTTTTATTATTCTGTTGAAATGCATACACAGTGTAAACCAGCACGATTCTGTTGCCATGGTTTCAAAACTTGGGAAGGAAGGATCTTTTTTCTTTTTTCATTGTTGTCCTCAGAAAGTACATGTCTGTATATCTATTGGATCATACCTTGGGGAGAAAAAATCCATTTGTCCTCTTCTTTTAGGCACAGAGATTTTTAAATATTTCTAGTTAAGCATGCAATGAATAAGAAATGTATTGAGCATAGTACATATTTTGCTTATTGTCATGCATAATGAAACATAACTAAGGAGTATTTCCAAAAAGGAAGCTTTCATTAAATATAACTACCATGACCATGAACAAATACTACTGCACAATTGTGCACACTGACATATTTCTTAATTTAATTTTATTTTTCATGCCCACATTGTTGGAGATCATGTGTAACGCATTGACCATAATCTGTAAGACAAGAGAAAGAAATTTCAGAAAATTTTACCTCTACTTCAGGCTTAATATTAAGAAAAATGTTTGACATTGTGCACAGTGCAAGGTCACATGTCACAAAGGTCATCGACTGTTATTTCTTTCCTTTAGGGTTTTAAACACTACTTTGTTTGAAAGCTGGGAAATCATAGGCCCGTACCCATCCTGGTGGGTGTTCAACTCCCTGTTGCTGCTACTGCAGATGCTGCATGTCTTCTGGTTCTACCTCATAGTGAGGCTCCTCTGCAGGGCTGTCTCCAGAGGCAAGGTGAGTACTCAGCATTCCCGCATTACGCACACCCGATGCAGTGTTCCTGCAGAACCTCCAGGTGGCTTGACGTGGAATATGGGAATGACGAATTGAGGTACTTACTAGGAGATATGTTGTACTGTGTTATGAATAGTACACATTTACAAGTATATGTACTGGTGAGAAATGCAGACAAGTTGTTTGAACTTCAAAATTTTATTGTAATCAGGGATTGTCAACATGCCCAAGGCAATACTTGCATGTGTGAGTTGTTTTATTGAACAAAAAAGCTGCAAGCTACCTTTTTAAATACTCTTTGGGATAAAAAATTGCATTTTGATCAAAATGTCAGTCAGAATTAGCTATGGTGATAACCCCTGCGAGAACCCAATGGCAGCCCATAGCCCCAGATTTAAACCTTAGCGACCCAGGGATTGTCAATCTGTCCGTAGGCAGATATACATGTCAATGGCAAGACTCATCTGTGTCCATGGCAAAATGTTTTCATTAATAATAAAAAAAAGACTATCCATGCTTCATTTTTAAATACCATGTCTGTGGTAAAAATTGTATTTTAACCAAAATGTCTGAGAATATGCTGTAGTGATGACACCAGACTGTAATCTAAGTATGGTTGCTCCTTGACCTACAATAGGATTATGTTTCGATGAACCGGTCTTGCGCGGGAAATATTGCAAGTCGAATATGATAGATAAATAAATAACTGAATCACTGAATACGTCAATAAATAATTACTGTAACTAGATACTAGTAATTGAAAAGTGAATAAGCTCAGAGTAGTTTATTTGGTTACACAGAAAAAAAACACCGTACTGTACGTTGTTAAACACCGAACGTTTACGCTCACAAGCGCTACGGAGATGCTGGGCGGATGCTGCCATCGCTCAGCATTGGTCGGAAATGTCATTCAGCATATTGCTGGCCTAGGAACAGATAAAAATTCAAAGTTGAAAAAGATGAATCGTAAAGTGGAAATCTCATAAGTCAAGCCGTGGTAAAGTGAGGAGCATCTATATCTATTGCATTGGTAGTTTACTGGGTAATTGCTGAATGTTTAACCTTTGCTAATTAAGAAGACATCTTTAAGACAATGAAATTGAATGGATTTGTACGCTTACCTCAGCAACACAGCAGAGGCAGTGAATTATATATGTGATCATAGGTGAGGACAGTTACTGCGGCGTTCCCATAACGCACTTTTACATTTCTTTTTCTCTTCAAAGGTGGGCAAGTGGAATCCCTTACATGTAAGTGGGACAGGAAATCCAACCTCAGTATCTGACTGCAAGAAACACTGCTCCTTGAGATTCTCCATTTACCCATTCAGTACATAATATTTTAGGACTCTTGTTAATTTAGTAATTCATTAACATGAATTTTTGTCAGTTCACGCTCATTAGCTTATTAAAAGCTTTTTGAGCAATATATATCACTGTATAAGCATTTTATAAATCAACTTTTATTTTGTGGACCTTTCCAGTCATCTTCCAGGATGTTGTGATATCATTTCCTTTGTAACGCACACAGACCTTGAACATGAGCAGTCTCTTCGCTATGTCTCACCCAGGTGTCGAAAGACGCCCACACTCATGCAGAGTCCAGCTCTGAAGAGGATCACGTCCCCGTCGTCGCTCAAAAGCTCCATCACGGCACCACCGAGGCTACAAACGGGACCAACGGCTATCTCTCGGGACCAGTTTCTCTGGACGAACACTGACTAGCCCTATCTGTGGAGGTTACTGCAGACATCATTACTCGATGACCATCCTCCACGGCTATAAGGACCGTTTCACACCAGGAACTCCTCGCAGCATTTGCTGAGATAGTCTGGCTTTCCCTTTCATGTTTCCTTTCTCATTCATTTCTCGGTTTATATACTTTAAGTCACATTTAAATAGACCATTGAAGCATTCTTGTGCAGCAGCCGTTTTTACAATTTAATGAAGGCATCCCAGACCTTTCATGCCCACCGGCTGTGTATTGATATTTGACATCGCAGAAATGGGAATTTTTGTTCGCTTTTTTAATGTTATTTATTCTTACATGTTCAAAAACTGTTGACAGAACGGATATTTTATTTTGTTTCCAATGCATTTTAATCACTGGATTATCAGTGGCGCTGCAGACTGTGCACAATCTGGCCGCTGTTTTATTCAGTATTCAGTCAGTTCAGCTCACTAAAGCTGATATTGGTCATGTCTCTGGTTGATCACACATGGTACAGATTACTGCCCCCCCCCCCATCGATTTGAGATTTAAAATATTTACAGTTATCATCTGCTACTCCAATTTTTTATTATTATTATTTTTTAAAGGGTGCCACTAATAACAGTATTATTTGTATGTATTTCATAGAGATACATTTATGGCTGTCACATAAAGCTTCATCAAGCAGTTGTAAACAGTAAATGAAGTCTGAAAGTTTTTCAAATGTTTTTAATTTGGCATTTACTGTTGTTATTCTGATATGACTGACTATTGTTACGATTATTATAGTTATTGGGAATGACTTGCTGTTATTTCAGAAGAAATGTAATTATCCTATTACAGCATATTTGCTAGTGCTTATCCAAGAAATCAAAAATTAATGGTCTGTAACAAAACAATGTATATCTTTTTGGTCCAAAAGATGAAAATACTGGCAGCATATTAATCAGTAGTGCACTGAACTTTGCAGGAAGACATGTTTATTGTTTTAATTTGAATTAGTGAAAAGACATTTCTAATTTAAGAAATGTCACCTTGAGATTGCCAGTCCTCATGTGTGCTGTTATGGAGGTCGTCATCACGAGGGTCATTGCTTTGCAGATTCCCCCGATCCGTGAGATCAGGAGAGCTGTAGTTGTGAAATGCTGCACTGTGTGTATTATGCGGTGTCACCCTTACTATTAAGTAGTCATTTTCCAAATGAAGTAAGTGGTCAGGACAAATTCCAGGCTTGGATTTGCACTCTATACACCGTATGTTCATGTCACCCCGACTGACTCTCATTTTTAGATAAATTAGCATAACATAACATTTATTTGCCATTTCTTCAAGAAGACCCAAGAGTCTGTGAATAAATCAGTTTGCAGTGGGTTGGTGTTGTACTGCTTTCACTAAAGCTGCCTGGTTGATGTTCACCGTTTTTATTAGTTTTATATAATTTTTCTTCTCTGAGGCCAGCACTGGACTTTAAGTGTTCTGTCAGCTCGCTGCCAGGACCAGATGTTTCTCTGCATGCTGTGTGATGTGGTCAGTAGTAATACAGCTTTATTACCCAATACCTTGGGTGCCTTTTTTCAGCTTGTTTTGATCCACCCATCTGCTCTCAATAATCATTTAAGCACATTATTTTGCACATACCATTATACCTCATTTCTCCTACTTGTTTTTAGGCAGACGGATAAACTGTCAAATATCTTGCTTATAGCTGAGTGTGTGGTGTGTGCATGTGTGTTTTGAAGACTCTCCCCCGCTGCTACAGTTGTAGAGTATAAACACAGATACTCTCCATCTCTCACTGGACCCCAGGAGCAGATGTGCAAATAGTTAATCATGCATCAGATGTCCACCACTGAGACGTATCACCTGCTCCAAAGATGATCTCAGTGTTTCAAACCCATAAAACCGATAGGATACCAATGAAAAAGTGTTGCTATACATTTTGAATAAACACTTTTAAGCCAACATGCCACATACCATGTGTATTATCGTATTCGAAATTTCTTCTTGATCATATTACAAAACATTGTATTTACATTTACCAGGTTAATTTACAGATGGTGTGTATATACAGATATACAGTTCAAAATAGGTTTTATTCATCACCTCCAGATTACATGTCATAAGCTTTAGTTTATTTGATGTTAATATTTATTCTATTTATTATGTACCGTTCAGAATGAAATTGAATAAGAACTCAAATAATCACAAGATAATTAAGTGGGTTTTATGTCTCACACCCTATTAATCTATATTTTAAACACCAGTAGGTCAGTTACAGATTTCTTTTAAGCATAACCCTGTGACAGATGCGCAATGTGATTTTGGCAGTGGAAGTAAAAAAATTTAGATTGCTGAACTGCTTATATATCAAGTTTTGATTATGTGTACAATGGACTTTGGTTTTGAAATGCAAAGAGTTGTGGGTAGAAGACGCAGAACTGAGAGTTCTCCTGTGTTATTTCACTGTAAAGAGCATAGTGGAGGGTGAGGGAACAAATGTGCCGCTTTTATACCCAGATGGAAAGTGGCAGTGGAGTAGCAGGGCTATATGAATGTAAATAACTTCCGCACGCATGACTGGAAGGGTGGTCAAAGTTTCAAAGTGCAGAGTCAATAAAACGGCCCAGACGGAAGCAAGATGAAGGACCCACTCAACGGATGCACCGTGAGTATTCCTGCAAACCTTTAGTTTTTTTGGGAGAAATCTTTTCATGTGTTGAGGGAAAATCAAACCATGTGTTTCAAGCTAATGGAGTTTACCCCCGACTCCTGAAGTGAAGTTACTCCGACGACTCTGACGTGGCTCTGGATGTGTGGCGGTGTTTTACAGTACGACCTGCTGTACCAAGACCTTAAGAAGTTTTCAAAAAATGGAGAGTATTTCTGCAAGGAACTTATGTCAGTCTTCCAGCAAAGGTATTCACATTGGATTGCTGTTATTCATTTATTTAGCAAGCCAATAAACAAGTTTATAAATTATGATGTGCTCAGTGATATTGTGAGAATTCCGTGTAGCAAAGACACTGAAAAAAAACCTGCACACTGGGGATCTGAGCCTTTGAGTTACTCTTTAATAAACCCAGTTACTTTTCCACTTGTTCTTCCTGTAGGATTGAAACATGTTTTTCCAGACTCTAGTTTTCTTAGCAACCCAACAGAGCCTCCTGCCACAACGCTTAGTGCAGCAACAAAGCATTGAATTACTGGATTTCAAAGGGTATACAAGGGGAGCAAACCGGAGAGATTAGACAAATGGGCTTTTATTTGCATTAACAGGATTTTTCAGGAAGGTAGTTTGATAAGGTTACTGGTCATGAAAGTGATTACAGTGGGTCATTTCCTACAGGCTGTAGTGGAATTGTGTGGTGGAGAAAATTAGACCTTTCCTTATCCTTTTTGTCCTGCTTCAGAATTAAGAAACATGCCAGAACTTATGCCAAACGGAGAAAATGATTAACTTTCAAAATCCTCAGCTGCCAAATAAAATTGAATTGTATTAAATCCATACAGCTAGGCTACCTGAAGTGTTTGTCTTGTTAGCTGTTAATAAAATTCCGTCATGGACCTTGATCTTTACAGTATATCGTTACAAGGCATATCTCAGACATGTGATGATCGTGATCTCGAATTGCAGGGCTGAGCTAGAAATCAGTTACGCCAAAGGCCTACAGAAGCTGGCGGGCAAACTCATCAAAGCATCCAGCGGAATGATCCGGAAGTGAGTGCATTTGATGTTGCATGGTTCCGCGTGCTCATTAACCTGTCTAGGCTAGGTAGGAATGTTCTTAAAGTTACTTAGTGGACATCTGAGCGGT
The DNA here is from genome assembly GCA_026781065.1 of Mormyrops boulengeri. Taxonomy (NCBI): domain Eukaryota; kingdom Metazoa; phylum Chordata; class Actinopteri; order Osteoglossiformes; family Mormyridae; genus Mormyrops; species Mormyrops boulengeri. Next base: position 45,794,975 of record JAODLD010000001.1, read on the forward strand.
AAAACAGATGGAAACAAATGGACAAATGGAAAGCCAGGCTGTCCACTGCCAAATTCATAGCTTACTGTGTAGAATCAATCATAAGTAGAACTACTAACTAGATTCAGAAGTTGGTGAGCTCAAGATTCGCAATAATTTCGCTCACTTTTCCAGCTCCACTTACAATGCCTGGGCACACATCTCAGATGAAATGTGTTCCACAGCAGACATTCACAGGTAATGACCATTGCATTAAGGCAAGGACAATCGTTTTCACTATACATACAGTACTAGTCAAAAGTTTGGACGCGCCAAGCCGCCTGCAGAGGGGAGTGATAGGGCCAGATCACATGACCTGGCCACCTGACCTAAACACAACAGAAATGGTTTTAGAGAAGTTTGACATGGAAGTGAAGAAAAAACAATGAGAGCTCAGCATGTATGTGGGACCCCCTTCAGGACGGCTGGAACAGCATCCCAGGAGGCCACCTCATGGAAATGGTGTAGAGGAGACAGTAGGGTCAGCCAGTCCCTGGAGCACCTGGGGTTAAGGGCCTTGGCCAAATGCCCAATGGTGGGATCATTCTGCCAACCATGGGATTTGAACCAGCAACCTTCTGAGTCCCAACCCAGAGAGCTGACCCCCCCAACAAATTATTTTTTGTAATCAATAATTTTTTTGGTCAGCACATAATTCCATGTATGATATTTTGGAGTTGTCATGTTTTTATTCTAAAATTTAGGGAATAATACAAAGAAATCTTTCAATGGGTAGGTGTGTCCAAACTTTTGCCTGGTTCAGTATATATAACGTATATAAATGTGTGGTTTGTAAATGACTATGCACATTGCACTACTTATCATATGTTTTACAGACTAGGCAAAACATTTGATTTTGAATCTATGGGTAACTGCTGATGTGCATTTTAAACAGGTATTTAGCATGAATTTCTGTAGTTAATGCATGGCTGAGGGGTAAAATAGAAGGATGTGAGACCAGAATATTACGTTTGGGTGGTTTGTGGAAATCAAAGCATCCATAACATGGGTTCTGCAGCATAAGCAGCAAACATGCATCATTAAATCACTGAATGGGACCTTCTTTAACAGAACACTGGGAAATGCATTTCAACAAGAAGCCATTCTGGAAATCCGTCAAGTTCTAGATGAACATACCAAGAGGAAGAGGCCAGTATGTGACCATTGAGGATATCTCAGCTTTCACTGCCGTGACTGTCATTTCATTCTTCCGCTAATGTGCCTTTTAATTTATTTCTGTCTACCAGATCTCCTGTTTACACCAAATTTTCTCAATTAATATCTTTCAACTTTTCCTCCTTAGCTAGACAATGCTGTTGACAAGACAGGGAAGCTTGTGGTTATAAATTGGAATGAACAATTAAAGGTGAGACCGAAGTATGATTCTGAAGAATTCATTATTTTAAATAAGTAGTGAGAAAGTCCATCATGAGGTAGAGTATTTATAACATATTTTTACTGTCATTCAGCTAAAAAACTATTTACATATAACAAAAGTACTGTTTGTGTTAATTGAAAACTTTTCCAATTAGATGTATAATTCCTAGAGTGCCATTTAAACAAAATCATTGCTTAAATCCAAATTTCAGTTTTGAAATTGTATTTAAGTCACATTTTATATGAATTCTTCTTTAAGCCTAGACTTACTGATGGAGCCTCACAACATATTGCCTAAAAGTTCATTCTAAAATTGTGACATTTCAGGAAAGCAGTCTTATACATAACAGAGGCTGTTTCCCCACAGAGCAAGAAGAAATTAATTGGGTTAACAAGAGAGCATGAAGCCCTTTTCAGTTTTGTGGAGAACAACAAACAAATGTGCACAGAGAAAGAAAAACAGAAGGTAATGGAATGACTGTATTTCTGTAACAAAACTGTTCTATATTTAACATAAAACAGAATGGAACATTGTATTTCATCATATCACATGGTGGTTTATTCTCCTAGTGATGTTAAAGCAGTGTTGATCATCTCATCCTACTAGATGCTGAACCGTCTGACAAAGTCTGCAGAACTGCAAGTAAAAGCAGAAGAAGAATACTTCAACACCAACCTGGCAGGCCTTCAGTTCAGGCTCAAATGGGAAACCACACTGAAGAACTGCTACCAGGTGACCAGCAGTTACCATCACATGCATTGTTTACACGAAATAAGGGTGACACCAAACCCCTTAGCCTTAATGTAACTCATTCCTTACAGTATGACTCTGTTGAATGCTTTCAATTACACATTCATATTAACATAGATTTTGTATTTGTGGCTTTATATAAGGATTTGACTTCAGTTCTTCTGGTGTCCTTCTGAAGTATGAAGCGTCTTTGAATAGCATGGCCAGAAGTTTACCCATATTCAGGCTGACTTTGTTGTGTGTAGACAAGCTGTTGTTTCTGTTGTTTAGGTCATTCAGGAGATGGAGAAACAGCGTATAGAAATACTCTGTAATATATTGAACAAGTACAACTTGCACATGTCTAGCTTTGGACAGACCCTCACCCATGTGAGTTCTTCATTTCCTTCTGTCATTTCCATGCTGTTTAGAGCAGTGTGTCCCAATCCAGTCCGCAGGGACCCACATCCAGTCCACATTTTTGCTCTCTCCCAGCTCCCAGCAAAAACATGGACTGTCTGTGGGTCTCCAAGCACTGGATTTGGAAACTGATTTAGAGCAATTCTGAGCAGAGACATTATGTAATCTTACAAACGCTTGTTATGTTTCTTACAGTGTCAGAAGCAGATAGACCAAGCCATAAAGAGAGTGAACGTTGAAACGGACATAGAGATGCTGGTTGAGCAGACAAGTGCTACTTCAGAAGATAATAAGACCGAGTTCCTGCTACCTGACTATTTTGTCAGTTTGTAATATTCTCATTTTTAAAAGTTAATGTTAAGCTTTTGCATATAATATTAATGGCCTGGTTTATTCAGGTTCACACAGGACTATGGATACCATTGCAGTTTCCTGTATATCTTCTATATAAATGTCTCACATTGGACAGGAAGAGGACAGTAAAACCATAATGGGGAAAGAGAGACGAAGGGAGGCCATAAAGACAAAACTTCAGCGGCTTCAGGAGAGCATCACAAAAACAAAGAAGGACCAGGAGGGTAAGCATGTACGAGTATTAAATATGGAAATGTGTGAGTGGATGCAACACTCATCACAACAATGTTCATCAGTTTTCAATTCCCATACATGTAAAAAAATCTACTTTTTTCAGGTTTGGATAAGCTGGTGAAAACCTACATGGAAAATCCCTCCTTCTCAAACAAAAAGAATCTGGAAGAGACAGAGCAGTTACTGGATGAGGTGATCCAGTAAAAATACTTACTACATTCTGAGGCCATGATGCATTTGTGTGCCGCCATTTAAGTTCTGCCAAAAGCAAAGCACATTTAACTTCAAGGATTCATTTAAGACAGAATGCTGTGCGCTTTCCTTAGGCCACACTGAAGCTGGATCTCCTTGAAGCTACATACTGGAAAGTCTCCTGCAGCATGGCTGACTTAGAGGGGAGACCAAAGCCTTCACATCGTTTTGTCAACAGCATTGCGAAATGGAAAGATAAGGTACTGATTATAAAAGCTAAAAGCACCTAACCTTGCAGATGTTACTAAAACAGCATGACATATCATGGCGAGTCCCCCTTGAGGAGGGAGGAGACTCACGGATACTTCCCTGCTCGCTAAAAGAAAATGACGCACAAATTATGAAACCCTGTGTAGATATGGCACGTCTCTGAAGCATCCCTGTATCAAGATGCACAGATAACATCAGCCAGTGTGTTGTTTGTGCAGGACTTCGAGCACAGCATAGTGCAGCTGACACGTCCCATTAAGATAAAGAGGTCTCCATACAGGTCAAGGGTGTCCATGCTGCTGGCTCCCAGCTGGAACGCTTTAACTGCAGAGACTTGCTCTAGAGATATGGACTCTGCTGCTTCTACTGAGAGTTTAGAGATACAGCAAAATGGACACAGCTCTCAATTTACTGACGAACCAGGTAAACATCATTGACATAGCAGGCAAAAAGATAATGGGGTATTCTATTGGGGGGGGGGGTGATAAAATTTTACACTGCTTGACTAAAGAAATGATGCATTTTAGCAGCTACAGAATGTATTTAAACTTGCCAAGAACAAACTTCAATATAGCAAAATATGACTAACATGTAAAATGCATATAATTGAATGCAAATTGCATATTTTATTCCAGTACTAGGACTGTTGAGACCAAATTCTTATTCTCTCCCAATAGGTGCAGAGCTTCCCAGCATTGGCAAATGTAAAGCTCTATATAACTTCATATCAGACAGAGACGATGAGTTAAACCTAAAAGAAGGTGAGTGATTAGTGATTGTGCAGGATATTGACTGAGGTTTCCCAATCAAATGCAGTATTTAATTTTTCTTAAATCCACAGGTGACCTCTTGGACATCTTAGAAAAGGACAAGAGCGGTTGGTGGTATGGGGTCTTGAATAACCAAAGAGGTCACTTTCCATCAACTTACGTGGAGGAGCTTCCAACCATTGACATCACAAAATCTTCTGATGTGTGACGTTTTTCAGGCTCTCAAATTCCATAGACAAACATTTTACAGGTGCTTTCAGTTTTTGTTAAAAGTAAATTAGCATGAATCTGCTTAACCATATTCCGTAATAAAGGTGAAACTGTATGTGACCTGTTGCAGACGACAAAACATGACTGCTGCATTGTTACGGGAGAATGCAACTATTGTGTAAATTTGTGCATATTTTGCAAATTCAGGATCCTTTGTACATATATTGTTTTGGAAGTGTGATTGATATACATCTGTCATATTAAATCATGACTGAACACAAATACACTTTTATTTAAATCAGCGGTTAAAAACACTAGTCTTGTGCATGTTCATTAGAATGCCATTAAGATTTTGTAGTATAAAAAAGTGGAATTTGTACTGATGAGTTACAATTAAATCATTGGATTCACTTAAAGGAAAATTAATGTTATTATTGTTAAAGGTACTGAATGGCTCCCCCCCAAATGCTATATCTGTCACTAAGATACTGCAGATAAATGAAGCACGGAAAGGTGAGTGTCCTTGACTGTCATTATATTGGTGTTCTCGGGAAAATGAAATCTTTCAGACACTAAAAGAAAAATGCTAAAAACCTAAATGTTTACCTACTTTCATGTGAAGAAGGATTTAAAGTAGACAGTAATAGACAGTAATAGCTCCATGTCAGAACATCCCACTTTTTGCAACCCTCACAAATGTGCCAAGAGGCATGATTTTAGGCTCTGAACAAACCTCTGTCTCTTAGCAAATGTCACTATACAATACTGTATATAAATAACAAAAAAAACAAATCATTCATCACTTTGACAGTACTTGTCTGATAGCTTTGTGATCACTACAAATTGATTATTCAAACTCTGGCAAAAAAATCTCCAAAGAGTTCCAATCGCAATGGACATGTAGCTACAATAAGCAATAATCTGCAGGATGAAAAGGCACACCAGAACTTAAACTGTGGAAGATGATTATTCAAAAAAAATGTGATAGTAAGATAATGTGATATAGCATAAATGCAGAAAGGTATTTAATATCGCTGCTATAAAACAATTTTACATTTATAAAATATTTATATATAAAATGCAAGACAAAAACAATTTTACCAAAGAAATAAGAACAAAACACAGATGAGTTAGCATTAGCATTTGACGGGGATCAGAATTACTATAGATTGAATGTCTCAAACTGTAGTAACAAATTGGTTTCCCCATCAGGTCTTGGGCAAAGAAGCAAATTCTTTCCTGACATTGACAAGGAAGGCAGAGAAGTTGTTGGTCTCAAGTAGCCGTTTTTCCAAGTGAGCCATGCGCTCCAATGGGGGGTCACATGAGACAACTGGAACAATGAGAAAAGCAGTTACAACCCCAAGTCAACTCAACTTTCCTGTGTTTATCCTGATACTGAGATCATGTGGCAGTTTCAGTAAACATACGAAATGGACCCGATGTGTAACAATCTAGCAAACAGGAATCATATTACTAACCAAAGCTATATCCTCCTGAGACCCGGGCCATTCATTTGTGTCCTCTGTAGTGGACATTTTGTTTTTGCATCTATCTTT
>JAODLD010000001.1:45838204-45850131 GCA_026781065.1 Mormyrops boulengeri
GCTCCACAATCCCAATCAGGGATCGAAGCCACTGGATGTTCAGTCCCCGGATGTCATGGCCGTCCAATGTCACCTGAGAGGCAGTCAAACCGCAAAGCATAATATCACACAATCGTCTCATTAGATTGGTGCTGTGTAGTTAAATACAGTCATGTGTCACTTAACGACGGGGAGAAATGTTAAATGTTCTGAGTAATGTGTCTTTAGCTGATTTTGTTATTGTGTGAACATCATAGAGTGTACTTATACACTATGCATAACCTGACACTGTTTTAAAGTATTTTGTTTTATAAGCAGAAAGAGTACACTCTAAAATGTTAAAAATACAGTATAGTAAATACAGTACATAAACCAGTAACACATTTGTTTATTATTATTATCAAGTATTGTGTACTGTACATAACTGTATGTGCTATACTTTTATATGACTGGCAGCATCACTAAAAACGTGTAAGTAGTGTGTTGCTCTACAAAATCATGATGACTATTATAATTTTATAGGACCACTGTCATATATGTGGTCTGACATTGACCAAAATGTCGTTATGCGGCACATGACTGTAACTGCTAACAGTACTCAGTAAAGTATATATATATATATATATATATATATATCAAAGGACAAATTGGAATTCACAAAAGCCTCTGATTATTACCATTCCTTCACCTGGGTTGTAAAATCTCTGAATAAGCTGCACTGTGGTGCTTTTCCCAGAACCACTTGGCCCAACAAATGCAGTAGTCTCCCCGGACTTCACATGAAGGGTTAGCTTGTCTAAAATCTTTAAAAAATGCAAAGCAAATTTTCCAATCACCTTTTACTACCTTTGAATAAAATAACAAAAATGCAAATATGTACTTACAGATTTCAAAGGACAGGCAACATACCTTTACCTCTGGCCGGGAGGGGTAATGGAATGTAACACCGTGAAATTCAATATCTCCCCCCACTTTGTCTAACCTGTGGCCCTCCTCTGAGAAGCAATCGATTTCTGGTTCCTAAATATTAACCCAAGGAGAAACATAAATGAAAGATTATTCATTGCCTTTCATTGAAATATTCAGTCGCCTATAATCAATGCATAGTCTATTGCAGAGTCCTTGACAGAGTCCCTTACCCGGTCAATAGTGTCAAAAATAGTCTTAGCGGCAGCTCGCCCAGAGGCAAAAGCTTCCAGGCATGGTGAGGCTTGGCCCAGGTTCATGGCCGCCATAAGGATTCCGAAAAACACCTGGACGTAGAGAGGTGTGACATTAAGTCGAAGATACTTCACGGTCATCTCAGAAAATAAAAGTTATTAATAAAATATAAATATCTAAGACATATTGAGACGTAAGAGAGTAAAATCTGGACATAGAAATAAGACAGAAAAACAGTTAAACACCTGATTTGGTGGGAAAGATTGTGCAAATGGCCAAGGGAATGTAATAAATAGATAAAGTAGATTTTATTTCAAAAATGTATTGCAGATCCATTGCATGATTTCTCACCAGAAGCTTAAACACAAGGACCTGGTAGCCTTTGACAAGGCTCAGGAGTGCTATAACATAGCAGAGCTTGGTGCACACACCATGACGTGTGCAGCATGTGCTGTACCTGGATCAGGCTTCCAGGAGACAGCTCCTTTGTGTCAATGACCAGCTTGGAGCCATACCAGAAAGCCAAGGCATAGCAGAGGAAGATGATGCACCACAGATAGCCCTGAAACACACCAACAATCGTCCCTTTTTTGATGCCCCAGTTCTGAGCCACAACAAGGTTTCTGTCGTACCTGTGAAAACAAAAACACCTTGAATATTCTACAAGGAGCAAGAATATTGTGACTGATTTATACATTATCCTCCATTCAAATGGGTCTATTAAGCTCCATTAATATAGACTGAAGAATCTAAAAGACCCATCAGATATTACTGTGATATCAATGCTGCCTAACCTCTCTGCCTCCTTGGCTTCCCCCCCAAAGGCCGCCACTGTCCTGATGGACGACAGCACCTCGTCTGCCACCGCGCCTGCCTTAGCGTAGGCCCTGAGTTCGCGGCCTGTTAGCTTAGCGACTGCCTGGTGAGCAGAAGGACAGGAAATGGGATAGTGGAAGCAGACGGGGCAATGAGGCGAAATTCATTTGTCATAGCAATGCAGTGGAGATCATGCAATTCATGCTATTAACATTGTAGTATTTTTAAGAGATGAATCTACAAAGCAAGATATGTTGAATTCTTGCAAGTCTTGAGTTAAAGTTGCAAGTTGAATTCTTGCATTTTACTGAATTACAAATCATAAATTTCTTTGTAATATTATGACTAGTTACTAAAATAAAATTATTTTCATGCATTGTATTTCATCTGCATATTTTGCTTTGTTCTAACTTAAAACAATGTCAAATTCAATTAAATCTGCATTGAAATAAAATATTTTAATAAATTTTTTTAAATTTGAGGTATTAAACCTTGCATGACAATGCTTGATAAAAGCCTGAGTTACTTACCATAGCCATTAATCCAGCTGCAAGCCCGATTAGGGGGCTAACGGCAATGACCACCAGGGTCAGCTTCCAGCCCCCGATAAAGCCCACCATGAAGCCAAAGATGAAGGTGGAGATCCTTTCAATGAAGATAGACACTTGGTCTGCAATGGCATTGTTAATTTTGTTGATGTCACTGAAATGGAACACAAGGAGACCATTTTTAGTTTCGCTCCTTCCGCATGGATCTCAGGGGAAATAGTACAGCTCAAATTTTAAGAATATGAAGCATAATGAAATAAAAAAGCCATTAGTCACACATTTTCTACCAAAACTCCATTCTGTTCAGTGTTGTGGGGGGTCCAGAGCCTATCCTGGACACTACAGGCAGCAGCCCAGGATGGGGTGCCAACCCATCACAGGGCACACTCACACACATGACAATTTGGCAACCCCAGTTAACCTCAGCAGGTTTTTGGACTGTGGGGGAAACCAGAGCAACCCCTCTGACACCATGGGTAGAACATGCAAACTCCACACACTCAGAACCATGACAGAGACTTGAACCCCAATCTCAGAAATGTGAGGTGACAGTCCTAACCACTGCACCACCATGTCACCTCCCAGCAATCAAACAATGAAGAAAATCACATCTAAAGGGAAAATACACTCTGTGGTCAGTTTATTACATACACCTGCTTATGAACGCGATCATGTGGCTGCAACTGAACGTTTACTGCATCACAAGCAGCGCCGCCCCTCCCTACACGCAGAACACGCGCTGTGCGTAGGGCCCCACTATCCATGGGGGCCCCATTTTCCACAAGGGGACGCAAAGGATGCGCATCGCTGCAGTGAGGCGTGTAGAGCACCAAGTCAGCCCAAATCAGGAGAGAAAAAAAGAGACGAGTAATCTGACACTGCAAGCTTGTAAACCTAATTGGCATTTCGTGATAGTCATTTTGTAATGGGGGGTCTCAAAATAAAATTCTGCGTAGGGCCCCAATTTGGCCAGGGGCGGTACTGATCACAAGGGTCACTGACTGTCTGGCTGAGAATTAGAATGGATAAGGTGTGTAATCCAAGCAATGTTGAGGGTGGAGTGATTGCTGTCAGTGGCCGTTTTGTGGGTAAAAACATCCTGTTAATGAGGGAGGTCAGTGGCCTGTACTACGAAGCGGGGTTACTGGCTTATCGGGATAACTTGTCGGATTTAAGGTACCACAGTGTAAATGGACTTCATATTCGTTCACTTACATTTTGCCCAGACTACCTTAAATCCGACAAGTTACCCCGATAAGCCAGTAACCCCGCTTCGTAGTACAGGCCACAGAAGACAATGACCAGACTCATTCAAGCTAACAAGGAAGCCAAAATAACACTCAGTACAACAGTGGACTGCAGAAGGACGTCACAAAGTGACCACTGGGTGATTGTGAAAATACAGTTCTTATAATTGTCCTGAGTATGAATGAAGAAAGTAACAAACAGAGGAGGAATGTTCAGGTCCAGAATGTACAAATCCAGTCCACGTGTTTTATTTCAACCAACCAGTTGAGCATAAAGAGTCACAGTCACAGAGTTATCAACAGGTTGGTTGAAATAAAAAACGTGGACTGGATTTGTACTTTTTGGACCTGAACTTTCCACCTCTGGTAACAAAGTCTCTTTACATACAATACTTTACATGTATGGAAGAAGAGGAGTGTACAAACTCTGATATTCTTGTGTTTAGCTCTCCAGTGGAGTTGCAGTCAAACCAGCCAATTTCCATGCGCATGATCTTTCGAAAGTACGTCTTCCTAATCTTCTGTACCTGACGAGCTGCAGCCAGCACCCAAAGTGAAATCTGAAATGCGGACCTTAGGCTTACTCAGATGCACTGTGATGACTTTAATGTCATGAAATGATTGCCAGAAGACATGCTTTAAACATAAGTGTTGAGTACAGTTAATAACAGGTATCTTCGCATAACTTACTTGAAAGTAACTAAGAATGAAGACTCCTACTCCAATGCCAACATAGTAATAGGCAAACATGGTCATTTGGGCCTCTATGTTTACTCTGTTCACAAAACAAGTGCATTTATTTGTGATATTTGGAAACAACTAAAACCAACATATTTTGATAGAGATACAACAAAATTTTGATATACTTCAAATTTGCAAGTTTAACGAAATGTGCTTTTGTTAAGGTTAGCTGTACGATTCATTATGATAAAATGAAAAATGGAAAAACCAAAGATACTGATTACTTACCCACAAGCCACTGTGGTGTTGTCAGACTGTTGGAAAATGGAGCCATTGAGCCAGATGATGGTGTTATTGAAACAGGTCTTATTGGAGTCTGCCAGCACATGGACCTCCAGCTCATAGTCCACAAAGGTGTCCGTCATCAAGCCATACACCAGCAGCATGAGTGGGGAGGCAGCACCATGGATTAGGGCACACAGCCCCCCCAATACCATTATGGCCGTGTCCTTCCATGTCGCAAAACGGAACTGGGAGAAAGTATCCAGAATCAGTCTGCTACCATGCTCAAGTGGTACCCACAAAGACCGCGACTTTACTAAGGACCTTGATTGTTCAGGAGTAGCTGCTGAAATGTGATTGTGTAACCAAATTGCCTATTAAAATTATAGAGAAATTTTTGCATTAAAATGCTTTGACCTATTGATTTACAGCACTTCAAACCACTGGCAAAAGATTTAACGTTTTTTGCACTGCCATTTGGTGTATCTTATAGTCATTTTAGATATTCTCATTCAGTATTATAGTGATGTTCTATATTTGTAATGTAATATATAATACATATGGTACTTACCAGCTGAAAAAATCCAACACCCAAGCTGACTTTGTCATTCTTTTCACTCCTGCAGGGAAAAGAAAATGCAAGCAAACAATATAGAACCACCGTGACAAAATCACAATGAATAATATTAGCTGACAGTTACCAACGTTATTAATGTATTTATCACTATCAATATGTAATTATTAAAATGAAATTAAAAATATAAATCACACCTACCCCTTTTCAGCATTTGAGGAATCTAAAAAAATAAAGTAACTTATAAACAGTGTAGCTTTCATGAGTGTATTATATTTGTGTGTCTGTGTACATGGAGAGTTGTCCCACTTATAATATTTACTGCATAATATTTAGCACATATACAGTGTAAACCAAAATATGCACCAGTGACTCAGTGTGACAGTTCATAGTCACAGCCGATTCTCATTTCCATCACATCCTTCAACTTTCCTCCCCAGCGATAATTGTTACCAGTTTCGCATAATAAACATCATGGTGCCGCAGTATTTCACTCCCCTGTCTGAATCTCATCCTTGCGTATTGTTGTGACTCACACAGATGTACTTATCTTTGTGAAATACCACTCTAATGGTGATGATAACAGGGCAACTTTTCAAGCAATGTTGCCAGGCAACTGCCAACCGTGCGAGACAAAGGGCAACTCATCTGGGTCTGGATGATCACGAAGAGTTGCCAACTGCTAATTGAAGTTTTTGAAATAGATATTTGCTGCCCAAAATCAATGGGAAAGTGCCAGAGGAGCATCGGTCAGCAACATCGCCCATCAATATTGCTCAAAAAGTTGCCCCGTGGATCAACACCATTAGCCTCTATCAATCATTCAAACAGCATATAATTTCTTCATTCCAAGTCTCATAACTCCCTAAGAACCATCTTCTTGCTGTGACAGCTGTGACATACATTACCTTCATTTAATTGCAATGTCTGGTATTCTTTCCCCTCTTCTACAGGTTGTTTCATTTCCATTTCAGTGATTTCACCCATTCCCGGATATTCTAGAGCCTTCTTGGAAACAAAATTGGTAAACAACAAAAAAATATATATATACCGGCAGGGCTGATGTAGCCACAGTTACTATTACCATACATCTGTCCATTCAGATTTCATAACTGTTTTTCTGGTACAGGGTCCTGGCCATTCCAAAGCATATCCCAGGATGCATTGGACACGAGGCGGGGGGGATACCCTGAACAGATGTCAGTCCAAGGCAGATCATGTGATCACACACACACTTTATGGGCAATTTAGATACACTAGTTAACTTAACAGCATCTTTTTGGAGTCCTGAAGGAAACGGGACTATGTAGTTAAAACCCACACAAATACAGGGAAAATACACAAACTACACAGACAGACGATAAAAAATTTAGACTAATCGAGTTTATCTTACAGTAGGTGTGATGTTCTCAGGCAGGAAGTACAAGGCAATCTATAATCTATCAACTAATTCTTAACTAAATTATTTTAGATTGTTAAAATCATGTAATCTGTTGTTGTGGGTATATTCAACATTTAATTTTGCTAAATTTGGTGGTCCATAAACATGCAACACAAGCCCATAGACATGCAATAAGATTTTCGAAAACAGTCCTTTATTTAATGTTACATCAAAAACAATGCATCCACAAGAAAACCAAACCTTACAGGTCTTTTTTTAAACAAAATTGAGAAATTAATAATGAGAGGAACTATACCTTTTCATCAGTGTTCTTAAATCCAGTCGAATCACCATTCGTTTTGTTTCAGTCACCAATGCAACCTGCTTTTTTCACCACAGCAGGCTCTCTCTGTCTCCTCCTCTAATAAACAGATAAAGGTCTTGCCATTCTTGTTGTAATAAAACTATATGGCCTTCAAGTTCAGTTAGTCATCTAATCAATAGGAAGGACTGTTGGTAGACCAAAGTTGGCCTGAACCCACCCATTTGTAAGTCAAAGCCTTCAAACATGTTCAATGTCAGGAATTTCTTGTTCTTAAAAAAGAAAATCTTCTTTGCCAGTTTTATAGACAGGCAGTGACTGATTTCCAAGTGACAAAATGGGTTCTGAAAGTTTCTGGACAGTTGTTGTTGCTGCAGGAAGAGGTGTTGGCGTAGCCAGCAAGTTAGCCCATCCTGTGGTCTGCGTGGTTCCCAATACTCCAGTGACGGGGACACGGTGCTGAAAAAATGATGCCGTTCTTCGGATGAGATGTAAAACTGAGGTCCTGACTCTGAAGCCATAAAAGATCCAGAAACTGGTACAGAATGGCTGCCGTTGCATCGTCCTGGTGGATGATGGCTCCCCATTGGTTCTGTAAAGTGCATTGGGTGTCTTGAAAGGCTCTATACAAATGTAACATTCATATACACTCTACATCACATGGGTTATGCAACATATTGATGGCTACCAAAATAGTGCCTCTTTGGCCAAAGTAAACTATAGGGTAATATATTCTGGATATTATACAATTTCCTAAAGCAAGGTAATGTATTCTTTGCATTTTCAGCATCAGTGTTCATAATCAGCTTATTGACAATTTGAAAGGGCACTAAGCAAAAATTTCATAGATAGCTTATCACTGGATTTTCTGAGATGGAGGAACAGTCATGAAGTGCAAGGGCAGGCCGCAGACATCATTCAATGATTTGTTAGAGCCGGGTAGACGATGGACAGTCGACACAGAAGGCAAAATTATTACAACAACTTTGTTAATCTAAAGAATTATCTTGATTTTAGTGCAGCAATTAGAGCTGAAGATCTTTGCCCAAACCCAACGGGAAACGACAGGACCCGACGGGTTCGGTTGGGTTTGGGCTTAATTTCTATCATTTTACACGGGCTTGGGCTGGGTTCGGGCTTGTGCGATAAATGAGTGGTCAGGTGTAGAGCTGAAGATCTTTGCCGGGACCCGACGGGATCCCACGGGTTTGGTCGGGTTTGGGCTTATGGTGCATTCCATTTGCCTTCGGATCCAAGTTTCAGTTGCCGAGATTGCGTCACATCCGCCAAAAACTTGGGGAAAACCGAGTTGGATGCGTTCCATTTGCCACAGAAGTACCAATACCATGGACCTGTATCAAAAAGCAAGATTTTTTTGCTTACCCAGACAACTTGTTGGATTTAAGTTACCTCAGTTTAAATGGCCTTTATCTTCATTCACTTACAATTAGCCTGAACTACCTTACCTTTAACTACCTTAAATCCGACAAATAATCCGACTAATCATGAAATCCAATTCTAGCCTGGTTAATTGTTAGCAATATCAGTTGATAACGCATTACGCGCGGTGCTTTACGTATAAAACTCCGTAGCAACACATCCACAGACGGTTTAGTGTGTGCGACCAATTTAATAAGCCACAAATGAGAAGTAGTGCTTAAACAGTATAAAACTACAACTTTCCCTTCTGTTGATAAAGGGCCCAGCCATCTTGGATTCTGAACTCGGGATCCTATGTGCTGCTCCAAGATATTTCTCGGATCTCCAAGAAACGGGAGCGCGCATGTCGTCACTTCCGGCTTCAAAAGTCGGGTTCGGGCTTAATTTCTATCATTTTACACGGGTTCGGGCAGGGCTCGGGCCGAATTCTGTCAGGCTTGGGCCTTGTCAGGTCTAACTTTTAAGGCCCGATTACAGCTCTAGCAGCAATGTGGATAAACTTAGCCACTGACATATCCATTAAAACACCCAGTTAGATAGACTATTATATATTCCCTCCCAAAGTAGCCAGATTTTACACTAGCACTATATCGATCCACTCGCCACCCCTGCCCCAAATCAAAGCAGGACTGGATGACACACAGTTTCCTCAAGCTCCATCCATCATAATGTACTTGTACTCTGAGATCTTCCTCTTCTGGGCTCCTCGCTCTTCCTCTTTCCAAATCCCCCAGCACTGGTGACCAACCCTTCTCTGGAGTGCCCCCAACCCCCTTTGGAATTCCCTTCCCTGACATCTGTTACTCCCAGACTCTCCCAGTCTCCAAATCTTACCTCAAATACTTCCTTTTCTTCTTCTTCTTATTATTATTATTATTAATAATAATAATAATAATAAGAAAAATAAGAAAAAGAATATTATAGATAGTAGTAGTAGGAGTGGTATTGGCGTGGTTAGCACTGTTGCCTCATACCTCAGGAACTTGGTTTCGAGTCTCCGCTGGGGTTCCATGTGTTTGGAGTTTGCATGTTCTCCGCATGTAGTTGTGGAGTTTCCTCTGGGTACTCCAGTTCCCCCCACAGTCCTAAAACATGCTGAGACTAATTGGAGTTACAAAATTGTCAATGGTGTGTGAGTCTGCCCTATGATGAATTGTTCCTTGCTTTGTACCCAAAGTCTCTGGGATAGGCTGTGGACCCCCACAACCCTGAAAAGGACAACAGATTACAGAAAATGGATGGTTATTAATATTAAACTGTCCAGAAAGGCCATGCATTATTATTATTATTTTTGTTTTTCACTATATTTTTTTCCAAAAGTTGTTTATATCTTCTCAGATCTTCTGTCCTATCAGCTCCCTCATACTCTTAAATCTTCCTTTCTTGGGCTCCTCACTATTTGCAAATTCATGACACATTCCAAATTTCCAGGATTCTACTTGTGTCAGAATTCTAATTGTACATTGTGCACTTTGTGTACTGGGTGCTGGTAATTTGTCTGCAGTACGTTTACTTGCTTGCACTGTATGTATTGCCTTTGCACCTTGTCTTTTGCGCAAAATCAACGTTTGCCTGTACTCGACATGCTCGCTGCCGTATGCAGAAGAATTTCCTTCAGGGATCAATAAAGTTAATCTAATTATAATTCCATTATGGTCACAAGAACAGGGTAACAAAGATCTATGTGTTACAGGACTCCTGAGTTTTAGAAAATATTGTAGCCATTTAGAGAAGACCTGATTATCTGTAACCTTGCATTCCTGACATTAACAGAGTAAGTTTTACATATGATCAAAAGTCACAGTAACAGTAAAAACTTTGGACACCTCCTTTTAACGGATTTATCTCTGTTTTAGCTGTGTTATTCAGCTAATAGTAAAAAGCAGCAAGGAAATAAAGTAACACATATTACATATTGCAACAATCGGTGATCCATGATCATGGCGAAACGCCCACAGCCAGAAATGAACTTGGGGGTGGTTCCAGCAAATCTCATAGATTTTCTACGTTGCTACATATCTGAGACACTTCAACCATAAACTCATCCTGCTGTCTTCTGTAGTTTTTCATTGAGGAAAAGAAAGCTAAATCTGAGAAGTGATTATCGCCGCCGTCCGATGAAAAACATAAAACTCATAAAAGTTCTTCTCATTGGTGAATTAGATGCCAAAATCTCTATCAGCAGATACAGGAGAATGAGCATATTCTACCTATAATAAAAATCGTCAAAAAGTGGATATAAGCGGTTTTCACCAGAAAGCAACGATAAGTTTCCCTACCCAGAAGGTGATGGAGCTTCTGCTCACCATTAATGAAGTGCGTTTTTATTTGCATGTAAGGTTACGTGGGGGGGACTTGTGTGTTTGATATTGTTTTAAAAAAACCTTCTCATGTGCTTCAGAGAAATAAGAAAGGAGACTCATTCACAGGTACAAGGAAGCAGAAGAGCCCATGGCATCCAGTCTGACCATATACCAAATTAAAGGTCACGACCCAAACTTCCTGTAGGACTGTGTTGTCATTCCACCTGGGAGGGCTTTTAGGGTTCTGGCAATGAGCAGACAGACTGATGCCACCAAAGCAGACAGGCTTGAAGGCTTGACAGCAACATAAAGGAGATGAGAGTGGACATAATAATCTATTACTGATGGCAACAATTCTCTGTATCATGTATTTGGCCACAAGCACAAAATAACAATGACCTCCTTGTTTCTTCCCCTGACGCATCAAGAATGATAATAATCTAGTTAGACAGAACCAGTCCATCCAGCCCTTGCTGTCCTAACAACTGACAAGCTTGCAGCAGCATGTATGGTCAAAAGCTGCGTCATTTTTACAAAGGGAGTGTAAACTTACTGGCCTTAAGATGAATATCCAGCCACCAAAAATCCATACAAACAAACCTATAGCCATATCAAGGCTTATGTAATACAAGAAGTCTGGGTAAAAAGGCAGTGCTGGGTTTTGTATAATTTTCCATCAACCGTGTGGTTGACGGCACTGACTCTAGTCTTAGAGTTCTGCCCATTTGTGGAATGCTGCTGGAATATGTAGTAGGACAACTCATGCACTGTAGGTTGTGACTTGTAGATAGTCAAACCATCCATTTCACTATGTGAATTTTCAAGTGCATGACAAAAAGAATGTGTAAGCATATTGTGAATGTGCATCGAAGACATGCGACGGAGGTCAGAGATGTCAAATAACGACAAATTTATTTTTGTATAGCGCATTTTCACAACATGACATTTTCTCAAAGCGCTTTACAGCATCCCCACCCAAAGCCCCCAGAGAGCAAGCCAGAGAAAAACTCTTGGGAGGGACCAGACTCAAAGGGGGAGCCCATTCTCCTGGGGCTGGCAGGGAAAGTCATATCGGGGAGATGGCTAAGTGGAAAGTCATAGAATATGAGTCACAACTGGGGAGCAGGGAGGTGATGACAAGCCGGTGTTGGTGCTCCTTCAGATCGCCGGGCAACTAGTAGTAGGTAAAATGA
>JAODLD010000001.1:45866919-45901734 GCA_026781065.1 Mormyrops boulengeri
CCATTGGCAGACCCTTGAGGGTACAGCCCCAGTGACAAGCAAAGGTACAAATTTGTACCCTTTTTTCTGAGAGTGTGGATAATAGTTTTAAAACAATATGAGGACCACTTATGTGCAGCTTACAAGGTAAATATAGCCAGTCAAAGTTATATCTCCCCCTCCCCAAAAAAGTTAAAACTTTGTCCGCTTAAATCTCCCTCAATATTGATCGAAGACACGCCCAATTTCAGATTCATGAGTTACTCATGTGACCAAATCAGCACGCCAAGTTTCGTTAAAATCTGTGACGATGAGGTCCGAAAGTGTGATGATTTGACATGGAATGACCCAATACAATTATAAGTGCAGAGCACAGTTATAACATTTGTGATAACTTCATGTAATAAAGTATAAATGGAAAGTAGTTGGCTTCATTATCAGAATTTGGGAAATGCAAAGTTGGATCTATTTAAGAGGGCGTTTTCATAAACACATATGTCACTATTGCCATTTCTAAAACATAAAGGACTACACTGGGCTCTGAAGTGTAGCTTTCAGAAACTTAAGCCGGTGAAGTTAAGTAATGTTGGTGTTGTAATACAGTGTGGCCTATTTTAAACTTGCTGTCTTAGGGAAAATGTAACAGTAATTTTGCAACAGGGAAAGCAGCAGATGTTTAAATTCAAGGAAACAGTCATACAGGATAGACAACATTACCACATGTTTTAAGACTACAGAGTAACTGGAGGAAAGCCATAGAAATACAGCTGGGTATCGTTTGAACTCCATTGATTCCGATTCCAGTCCTGCTTATCAGTTCCGGTTCTTATTGGTTACCAATTTTGATTCCATAAAGGTAAAAAAGGAGGACATATGTTTAGATAACAAGAAATATCTTTATTCTGAAAAATGGAACAAAATGAACAAAACACACACTGCTAATAAAAACAAACAGGAACTACTCAGCACTGATTAAAAGCCTGTTTAAAAAGAAATGTTTTCAGTTGTTTATCAACAGACTCAGCTGTGCGCAGACCATAAGACTGGCTGTTCCACAGTGTTGGTGCCACGGATTTTTGAGACCGGCATGCATTCTAGCCTGCACTATTTTTTTAAACAATTCGTCAAGGGCGATAGTTGGGAGGTTCTACGTTAAATAAATAGCTGACAAATGATTGAATTGATGGAAGTAAAAAAAGGAACACCATGTGAAAATCCTGTTAGCTTGGCATCTAGTATATAACCCTCTGGCCTTCTGAGACAGTATGGAGATGCCTTGACTTGCTCTGAGTTTTCTGTATATATCAGCAGCACAAAGATAATTCCGTGTGAGCTATATTTTTGTTTTTAGTAAAATTTTCACAACATGCTAGAATAATCACAAACTGGTCAATATCCTGCAAATTTTGTAATGCAGACCATTGCTGTGGTCATGAATACGAATGAGATTCATCTGGGGAACTCCCCGTATCCAAATCAGCCCGTCAAATGGCCTGTCTAGTGCTGAAAATCGGTGTTTAATAAGGCAAAAAACATATATCATTTGTAGTTTTAATTCTTGTTGAAAGCAATAGGAATAGTAAGTATGGCAGAATGAGGAAATCAAGAACTATTTTAGCATGATAAAGAACATCCGTTTGTTTTGTTCCAGCCTTTAAAACAATTTCTACTTATAATAATCCTCATCGCTGTCACAATCATCTCCGGAGGATGAACTAATTTCATCACCGCTGTTGAGAAATGATTGAACTTCTTGCGAGCTTCTTCGGCATAAAAACGAAAGCGTGCCATTGTAAAAAAAAAAAAAAAAAAACTGCAAATACAGATACACTTCGCTTAACGACCTACCTGTTACTGACCGGCCGGACTTACGACCCGCTCTCCGACTAGTCGGTATTATACGCTGTACAACTCTGGTCGTGGAAACGGCAACGCGGCGTACACAATGAGTCTATAAGTGCATATCATGTGTGATGATCAACCCACTGCCAGTCAATTAGAAGTTTCATTAATGAAACTAATTCCTCTTGAGGACCTAAGGATCTGCGTCGTCTCCTCATGACGCCTCTGGCTTGCAGCTTCTGAATCTTTCAAAAAGTCCAGAACAGCGGCAAGGCCATCTTCCAGCCTTCTCCGCTTGGCTGTTGGCTGGGTCGATGGCGGTCTTCCTGTTGGTGTTTTTGCTACTTTTGCATGTTTAGCGGAAGCGTTAAACATTTTCCATATTCTGTTTATACTGTGTTTATTACATGCATTAAACAAATCAAGGTGATTGTTATATACTGTTTGAATTCTTACGGACTCCGGATTCCGTAAATATGGGACCAGATTTTGCCATTAAACTTACCGGTACTCATGTATTTGTTTTGCTTGTTGAGACTGCTTTAAATTGCGGTTTTTGTTTTAGTTAAAGTAGAAATATTTCATTTGAATCGAAACATAAATCTTGTTAGTTGTTTTATCTGGAATTTAATTTTTTTTTATTCAAAGCCGTTTCTGGCAGCATAAAACTACGTTAAAAACTCAGGTCACACTTAAAACTATTGGCAGCAGTTTATTTTAACATAAAGCCGTGTAGAAAAAACTGCTATCCCCTTTCAAAGTTATTTTGATAGTATACATCCTTATATAGATGTCCATTCAAAAGTATGGGTTGGACATTTTGGCAATTTAGCAAAAACTGACAGATATAACTGAAAAATTTTGCTACGATAGCATATTCTGGCAAGGCAGCAAAAAATGGCACCGGCGCCTTAGCGGACTACAGGGGGAATGCGTGGGTTTGGTCAAAACAGCATCGATTTAGGACAGGCAATATCAGCAATCCTGTAATTTAAAAATAGATTAAATGTGTGTCAGTTGTTGTCGTTTTCATTAATAAAGTGAAACTACACTTTTGACCGTTCGCTATTGTTGGATGCGACCGCTCCACCGGGTCCGTTGAGAAGGGATTCACAGCTGAGGCGGGGAAGTAGTTGCAAGTCACCAGTTTATTCAGATCAATTGCAATTGGGAGCGACTATCTGACATACATTCAGCATGTTCAGTAAGAAGCCCCAGTTACATCTCTCGTCACTGTTTCTTTATAGCCCATTCGGGCATCTCTCCCCCCTCTCTCGGTGCTGCTATTATTTGTTATTAGTCTAAAGATAAGTAAAAATGGTCTACGCCAGCAGTGTCTATGTTTCAACTATCTAGGACAGGTCACCCTGTCCTGCTCAATGATCAGTTCCTGTTTTCTGGCAAAGGCACTTCTTCTTAATTTGACCCCTCACTATCTTTCACACTGTTGTGTGTATTCACCTAAAATCAGGTCCTGGTAGATATGTACTGTAGTGTTTAGGACCCGACAAGCAAAACCCAAATTAAAAAATGGGTACCCGGTACCAGGTATTTTCTCATCGGTTCTAATTTGAAACCTACTTTTGATTCGCAACCCTACATACAAATCAATCAGGGCTCGGGGAGTTGGGAATAAATTCACTACAGTCTGTATGGTCAAAATGTTTATTGAATGAAGTGGTTAAAATAGCAGAAATGATGGTGTAATCTGGGTATGGGAACCAGGAAATAGAACAGAATGCTTCAGGCCATTCTGTAAACCCATCCTTTAGATCAAAAAGGAGAAGCAGTGTGCACCATGGTAAGTTTGTCATGCAGCCTGTATAATACAAACCTTAAACATATAATTAAATATTTTTAAATAAGGTTTATATATTTTAGCACAATGTTTTAATGATCTATTATGTATTTGGTTTTCATAATTTGTTACACTTTTTGAGGTACAATAAGGCGTCTGAATTAAAGATGTTTGTAGAATTATATACATAAAATACATTTGCCAGCATGGGGGGAGTGACTCAAGGAAGAGGAGTTAAGAAATCCCATAATGGGTCTGGGTATCATAATCCCAGAGAGAGCCTGTTAATTTTATTACAGTCTCTGTTGCTGCCTGTTTAGGTGAATTGGAGGCTTTAAATCACCCATCTCATATGATTGTGTCCACTGTGATGGACTGCCGTCATGTCCAGGACACCCCCTACACCGTGCTCCCTGTGATAGGCTCACTGTGACATTACACCGGATATGTTCTTAAGGAAAATGGATTTTTACAAGGAGGGCTATAGCCGGGGTTTCAAGGGGGGCGGGGGTTAGAAAAAGAGTCCTATTGCTATTTGCAATAAACTTTTTATTTTTCATGAGGTTTTAATTTACACCAACTGAATTGTTTTGGCACCCACCCTCTTCCACACAGAACGCCAACATTTAATGGATATATGTGTGTCTGTGACTTTAAAGCGGATCACTGTGGTTTGTGCGTCCCCACAATGTGATTAAAATCCAGTTATTTTGACCTTGTGGGGAAATTTGTTTTTGGTCCTTACAAGGGGAAACTAAATAAAAAATCTGTTAATTGAAAAACTAAAAATGCCAAAAGTCTGGTCCTCTGTTTAGTTACTTATGGTTGAGGTTGTCATAGCTGGGATTAGGTTTATGCTCAGAGAAATGGCAAGTCCCTGCAAAGATGTGTGTGTGTGTGTGTGCGCGCGCGACGCACAAGCGTGTGTAAAGAAATATCCTAGCCTTCATCATTTAACATATTTATATTTAACATATTTCCTCTACTCGTGCTGTACCACGTAACTGATCATAAAGTATTTTTTTACAGATAACGGCGCAACGATGATTGCTTTGTCTTACCGACCGGTATGCTGCCTGCCAGTTCAAACGCATGCCTGCTACAGTGATGTTGCCAACGAGCATAAATTCCAAATGCTGTCAGTGGAAGTGCTGACGCAAGCTAGCTCTGCGCTCGCGGGCGCCCGCTCCCACAACTGCGCAATAGAGAAGAAGTCTAAACTAAAGGCACCGATCTCGGAGGAGAAGTTCTCAGCCGCAGATTTTTTTATCCAGTTGTATCTAGCTTCGATTTTTTTTCCCCGAACTCTAAAAAGAAACGACCGAGGTCCAGACCTCAGTTACCTCATAGCTGGCTACGAGCATGTTTACGCGGAATCTGCACCCTGAAAAATCAAGCTTTAACGTGCAAGTTGGCCATCTAGTGGTTACTTCTAATTGCAGCTGTTGTAAATTTAATTCACAGGCATATTACAAATAATCCATACATGTTTCTGCTTCCGTGTAGCGCAGTGTGTGTGTTTGAGTAAAAGGTTGCAGAACCAGGTTAAAGGCAACCTTGTATTGTATTTCACTTTCTCGATATAATTATTCCGGTGACGATTTCTTGAAGAATGTTAATCTCACTGAATACGTAGGTATGCACAAATCAAGAGACTTAATATGAACTGGTTTGCAAAAAGAATTCAAAACAGCACTTGTATGTGCATTTGTGGAATGTTTAATTGTAATCGCATATCCCAAAGACGGATCTTTTCCCTCCGCAACTTATGAGAACAGCCATAAACAATAACACCATACATCTTCCCCAGTAACAATACCAAACAATGTATTCCATTACAACGCCACCCCGAGCGTTGTGAATGATTCATTGTTCATGAGGTGTCATTCCATTACTAGGAATGAATAAAATGATTATTGTCTTGGGGCAACTGACCAATTACTTTTCCGTCTGAGCAGGCCTAGTCAATACTGCCTGGTTACCAATGGGTTATGCTCTGTGACCATCACTTACAGTTTACCAGCTCTTTCATCCATGCGTTATTTATTCGAAGCATATTGTTGTGCCTGGCTAAAATCATTCCAAAAAACAGCACCCTTAGAATGTATTGTACATTGTGGCAGGCATCCAAGCCAGAATTAAAGGAAAATGCAGTCTAACAGCGTGACACAAACCTGAGAGCAGACAGACACACCCCTAACTGAGTACACCCAGAGTGCCATGTCTTCTGCCCCTCCAGGTGCTCAGGGCTGACATGATGGCGAGGTATGCAGACAAGACGGTTAGGCAGGACTCAAGTGCTTCGGATGACCTAGCGTGACCCAAAACAGGCTTTGGAGAACTACGAAAAGAATCTACAGTAAAACATTAAGCGAATTCAAAAGGAAACCAAACCACAAAAACCTTAACCAAGAATTCAGACCACTTAGACTGAACAAAGATGCATCGATCAGAGGGACCTTCAAATGATTGATTGGTCGATTGATTTATTGATTAAGTTTAGAGAATGATTTCTGAGTGAAACCACTTGGAGGTGCATTTCTTGGACACCATACATTTATAAATCACTTCAAGAATGCCACATCTCATAACAGTAGTGCCTTATTACACATATTGTGTGTATAGAAACAGATATTACATCGGTTTTATGTCACTATCCTAAATGTTGCTCTTATACATTTACGGCATTTAGCGGATGCTCTTATCCAGAGCGACTTACATTTTTCTAAGTTCAGTGACAGTCCCCCTGGAGCAAGTTAGGGTTAAGGGTCTTGCTCAGGGTCCCAATGATGGTAGCGCCAGAGGTGGGACTCGAACCTGCGATCTCTTGGTCCAGAGGCGAGCGTTCTAACCACTAGACCACCAAAAATACCGCAGAACAATACATATTCATATAAGTATATTTTATATATCTCTATATAATCATATTTTTTGTACCTAGAGTTATTCGTAGGTTATATTTGTTTGTTATGTAATGATATAGGTTTTATTCAACCGGCAAATCAACAAAAAAGGCCAGAGTGCAGAAAATATCAATTTAACTGAGAAAGAAAAACATACTTACTAAATATCAAAACCAAGGTGGAGGTTATTATGTGACTTTGTGGAGAACATCTGTGGAACTAAGCTTTAGGATTATAGTCCATGTAAACGCGTGTTCATTCTATTAAACAAAAATGTTGCCTCGAAGACAGAAAAGCCAAAAAAATGGCAAAGCCATTACCATCTTACTTATAATGTGCTGTAAATGCACTCTCACCATTATATTATAAAAGAAAATGTCTTTATTCTGGGCCTGGGGTTTTATCTTTTACTGGGTGACACAGCTACAATTTTTTCAACATAATTTCTCATGTTTTAGATTCTTGAAGCGAAGAACATCCACCATGAAATTATCCAGGTGAGAAAAAACAATCTACACACAGCTCATACACAGTTATTAATTATAATTAATAGGTGTTGTTGAGTCAATGTCAACTCCCAGTAACTGGGGCTTATTTCTCCAGAATATCTTTTGTCTGGGTCTTCGGGCTTACCAGTTACGAGTCAGTTAATAGGGGATCAGGGGAACAGACTATGGTAGCAACTGGATATTATAATGCAGTTGATATTCTTTTATCCACACAGGCAGTCACATCAAACTCTCTGCTGTCATGTCTGTTGGCTACTGCAGCCTTGGTCACATTAGGCTGGTGCATGAAGGACTCTCTGAAAATTGACAATATTGAGCATAAGTATGTGTTTGTGACTGGCTGCGACAGTGGCTTTGGCAATCTGCTCGCCCGGCAGCTCGATCGCAAAGGTTACAATGTGGTCGCTGCATGCCTGACGGAAAAGGGCTTGTCAGATCTACAGGCCTCCGCTAGCTCCAGACTGAAGACCGTTCTGCTCAATGTTACAAACAGCGCCTCCATTGACATGGCTGTGGAGTTGGTGCGTGCCGAGGTCGGGGAGAGAGGTGAGACAAGCAGAAGAGTGAGAGATAGAGGTGCCAGTTAGAGTCAGGCACTGTGAGAGATAAGACAAATTTTAAAGCTTGACAACTCTACGTTGTTTTAAAATGATCATAGTTATCTTTCACCTATTGGATGCATTTTCAAACAAATTCTTAGCTTTGCAAGACAAAGGCATTTTTACAAAGGTATATTTATACTGTAGCTGCTGCCAGCTTGAGATACAAAGTCAAGAAATCATTGTGCTAATTAGATATTTGAAAGTAATTAATGTAGGTTGTGTTATTAATTCAGGTCTTTGGGGTTTGGTGAACAATGCCGGGAGGTCCATACCCATCGGTATGTCAGACTGGATGCAGATGGAAGACTTTAAAAAGGTCCTGGACGTAAACCTCATAGGGTTGATCGAGGTCACCCTCAAACTCCTCCCGCTGGTGAAGAAGGCCCAAGGCAGAGTGGTTAACATGTCTAGTGTCCTTGGGAGACTGGCTATAGTTGGGGGGGGCTACAGTGTGTCCAAATGGGGCGTGGAGGCCTTCTCGGACAGCCTGAGGTGGGTCAGTTGCCTTCCTTTATCCATTCTTATGGTGTGTTACACGGCAATAAATGACCTTACTTCTACAGCCTAAGGAAACATTTAAACCAAACGTAAAATACTTATCACTTTGTTTATTCACACAGTATCATGATGGGTATTGCAGCCTCATACATCCAGGGCGGGGGCTTTGATTCCTGTTCCTGTTTCTGTGTGCCTGGATTTTGTATATTCCTTCCCTGTGTTCCTGGGATAGGCTACAGGCTCAGTGCAACCCCATACTGGATAAAGAGTTATGGAAGCCCCATCCATTAACTGCTTATCCATTACGTGGCCACAAGGGGGGGACGTGGAGCCTGTCTCATGCCTCAGACTGCACATGGCCTGGGGTACACCCTGGAAGGGATACTGATCTGTTGCAGGAATTACAGAAACTACAAATTGAAATTGCATTGTCAGTTTAATATTCACATCCTTAAAAATGACATTATTAGACCTACAGCTAATTAATACAATGCTATGATGTCCATTTCCTAGAATTTTTCTTTGGAAGTTTCAGCTTTTATGTACACTTATAATGGAGCTAGTTTTAATATATTGTTATACTCAGTGTCCATTTTGATATTTATACTTTTGAATTTAATGCAATATTTCAATGTGTGTGTTTCTCATACTCAGGAGGGACATGCGGTTTTTTGGGGTGAAAGTCAGCATCATTGAACCAGGTTATTTTAAAACGGAGGCAACTAACATGGATGCGATTGAGGCAGATCTTTGGCGATTGTGGAACCAGCTACCAGCAGAGGTCAAGTCTTCATATGGTGACCACTTTATGGAAAAATGTGAGATAACACTCTTTCCTTATGACAGAAGTTATCTTAAGAATTCTTTCAGTTGTAAACTGGACCAGTGAGGTACAGGCACTCCTTCTAGGTTATGGAGAACCTTGGAAATATTTTTCTTGGTATCTTTCACCCAGCAACTATTTAAAACGTCATTTTTCTGGTACATTATTCTTGTACAGTGCTGAAACATCCAGACAGATATATACACTGTGGATCTGCTTAGAACTGTTATAATTTTAGTGTTTGAAAACATTGCAGTAGGCTACTGATGTGCTTTCAATTAACAAAATTGCACTGTTGTCCCAAATTAATTTAGGTAGTTAAGAATGATGAATTTTGTATGATGCAACACTGCCTTTTACTACTGAGCCAAGCATGCAATGTTTGCATCACTCCAGATTTGCAAATACAGCGGTATCGCATGGGCATGCTATGCAGCACAGATCTCTCCAAGGTGACTTGGTGCATGGAGCATGCCCTGACAGCCCGACACCCCAGGACACGCTACGCCGCTGGCTGGGATGCTAAGATCATATGGATTCCTCTCTCCTACCTCCCTTCATCCATAACCAGCTTCACCTTGTACATTCTCCTCTCACCCCATTTCAGAAAATGAGCATCGTTCCCATTGGCTATGCTGGTCAGTGTTCTTCAAAAGCGTTTTTGTCTTTATGTGCTGTAGCTTAATACATGTATTTCTTCCACGAATTTCATTAATTCGAAAATGTGTGGAGGACAAAATGTGAATTAAAAACAAACAAATATATATGTAAATCTTTGGCATAAAATAAATAAATTGTGGGTATAAATAAATAAATCCTTCCCATAGATAAATAAATCTGAGAATTTGATTTACTGCAAAGATGTATTTACTTATTTCCTGGTTTATTTATTTACAGTATTTCCAGATTTGTTGACGTATGTGGCCACCTAGTGTTCAATCTGCTCACCTATTGTGTGACTAGACAACTAGTTCATCAGTTACTGTTGCTTGTGCCTGGTTTACCTGTCTGACAAATAGTGCTTTAGAATAATGTTAGGGCTGCCCACCTCATTAACATATAGATAAATAAATCTATAAATAAATATATCTGGAAATAAATAAATACATTGTTGACCTATTATTCATTCATTTATTCTACAGATTTATTTCCACCAACTGTTTAATTATGTTAGACTGTTTCCTCTTCCATAAAAACGAAATGATAGCGATTCTATTCTGATTGACCATTTCACACGCTTAGATTCATTATGTAGATGTTATACTCAGTTTAACGTTATCCCCAATAAAGTGTAGCATATAACAAAGGTTATTGTAAGGTTTGCCTGATAAACAAGCAACAATTCTTTAATGGGGTTGACGCAAAGCTACCAGCTGTATTATATTTTGGAAAATAAATCCAGTATTGCTCCCAGCTCCCCCTACTGGCCAAGCATTGCCAGACCCTGACACCAGGGCAACATTCAGCAGATTCTATGATAAAATAAGAAATTTATTAGATTTTCCTCAGCAGCATAATTTTCTCTTCCAGTTCCTGGTCTCTACCTACAAAGACATTTTAAGTTTTCATACAAACTCTTGCCATTAATATACAAAAACGATCATTGCAGTATGGTAGGCTGTAATATCCAGTGTACATACATAGGCCGTGTCTGTATATAGGCTACAGTAAAGCATGTAAATTGCTCATTTTGGACCACATAGCAACTACAGGGACTTGCTTAGTCAAACATACTGGAAAATGAAATGTTCAAGTATGGCTTCAAGAAACAGTTCAGTGGAATCACAAAATGTGTGTTCATCCTACATGATAAAAGTTACCTTTTCAGCATGCTAAGATTTTATTACTTATTTATGCGAGCTCTCCAGCTATACTTTTGGTAGATCTGAAGAGGATGTATAATTTTCTGTTTATTGTTTCTATACAGTTGAGTATCACAGTTCAATATTATCCTTCAACTTCAATTATTGTATGAAGACAAGTAATTTAAACAGCTTCAGAGTACTGCTCAATGGAGTATAAAATGGATATGATTGCATTTTAAAATATTGCATATAAGAGGAATGAAAGGAACTTATTAGAAAGGAAATATTTGGCCATGCATGGTCAATATGAAATGACAGGAACGCCCTTAATCAATCCTCAGAAAATTTCTATGATAAGAATCAAGAATCTAACAATGAAAATATCTTTGTTTTGTTGTTTTTGTCTTGTTTTCAGCCCAGTAATGAGGTATATAAACATGCAAGATGAAATGCATGCATTCATCTGTTCATGTCTGAAGTATGACCTTCGTTAAATAATATCTGTATGTTTATATATGCAATGCACTTCAGTCAAAAGTGACATCCTGTTCACGTATAACTATGAATAAGATCATCTATTCCAAAATAGGTTATTTCCAGAGAATATTATTGACATAATCTTTCACAAATTTACAAATATACAGCATATTTATAACTGCTATCAGCCAGTTCAGTGCAAAGATATACATATAGTACATTGTAATAAAAAAAATCAACATGAGAATTGGCATAAGAAACACAAGGCACAGTCAGCTCAGACATCTGCAGTACAGGCTATAGGAACTTTCATCGATTTGTTTTTTTTTTTCCCCAAACAATTAGTTTTGTTCACAGGCTGCATATAAAAATAGATTCTGTGCAAAGGAGACTGTGTCCTTAGTTGCGCATTTGTGAACAGAACGCATTACACATCACTGTCCTCCTTCACCAGGGTGGCCGTGTCTCTGAAGGTGTCCTCCGTAGGCGCGTACGCATTGAGTCGCTCCTTTTTTGGAGCTTTGGCAGGCGGGGCGAAGGGCGAGACCGGCTCGGAGCTGCCGTCCTCTCCGCTTTCCACCACGCGCTCCTCTTGCATCTAAAAAGGGACGAACGTTGGGCCAGGTCAGGGTCAAGCAAGTAATTATCCAAAATAATCTTGGGAAAATATTCTGCATTTACGAACAAAAGGATAAGGCGATGGCCATCCACCTTGCCGACCGAAAAGTAAGACAGAACCAGAAACCGAAGGCTTTTCTGAACTTTAGCCCTGGAAACGAGTTTCTAGCATAAAAGAAAACAAAACTGTTGGTTCATAACATAGAAAGTAACTGGGTTGTCATGCCTCTGAGTATGTAGGATTTTCGAAAGTGGTGCCAGGTTTCAGTTTCCTCTTAAATAAGGTCCACCTGGATTCCTGCAGCACAGATAAACAAAATCTTACCGAACACAAAGATTTCAATCGTCAAATCAAATCAAGGTTTTATTTGCCAAATACACAGATATATTCAGTACGATGTGTAGTGAAATGCTTCTTTGGCTAACTCCAAGACATTTAAAAAAGTAGTATAAGTATAAAAGAGACAAGACATTAAACATAGACAATAATCATAAATAACCATAACTAATGTGCAGTTAGCAGTAAAGTGGCGGGTGGTAGTGCAAGTGTCAAAAGAACACAAAAGTCAATATTTACATATGTAAAGTGTACCGTGAGAGTACTTATGGAAGCTGGACATTTATATACACTTAGAGCAGACTGTAGCAGAACTTTAGTTAATGCATTAGATTGGTCTAGGTAAGGTTAGTGTTTGCTTGACTGTCCCTACCGGAACACATTCGGTGCTGGTAGATGGAGTCTCCACCGCGGCGGCAGGCTGCTCCAAGCAGTAGGTGGGGTTCTCATAATTGTTCTTCGCCGGGTCCCCACTCACATTAACGGTGACCTGCGTGTGTTGCAGAACATGCCGGTTCCAGTCAGAACCTGAATGATTATTAACTCAAGCCGTCGAATGGCCTTTGACATGTGAATGCGTCAGGTGGAAAGCCGGGTAAACCGGCCGCATTATGTACCTGCGTGGCGTAGATCACGGCAGGGTCGCTCGTGGTATTAGCTGCTGTGGAGTAAAGCGGGTTCTCGAACGTGACAGGCTGCTTGCCCCCTCCCACTGCGAAGTTCTCATCCTGTTGGAGACCAGAGAAGGTCAGCAAGGTGTTTCATCTCAGATGGGGCTGGAGAAGAGCCGCCCATCCCATGCATATTATGACATGGTCCTGGGTGGTCAATTTCGACATGGGGAGGGGGTGTCCCATATTTCGGCATGATTTAAAGCGGCATACTTGACCAACACACAGTCTTGACTAACACACAGTCTGGGCAAAACCATCCAATCAGGGGTGCGGGAACTGGATCAAACTATCCAATCAGGGGTGTGGGAACTGGGGGGTATGGAGAGGACTTGCACCCCCCAATATTTAATTTGGCTTCATTCCTCCCCCCTATAAATTGCATGTGCCTTTATATTAAGTCATATCCCCTTAATATCAAACTCCCTTCTACGTCATTGCATCCAATCAGAGGAGAATGATCCGTCTCTGGCTATTCACCCTCATTATTCATTATTCACCCAATCACTCACTCATTCAATCAATCAGTGAAGTAAAGCATATGCAAGTATAAAAACCAAAACTACAAATATTTCTTATCCAGCATTTTGCATAGTCTGTCCTCCAGAAGGATGAATGTTTGACGGAAAGACTTGTCCTCCTGAAGAGTGATCAGAAGGTTTCTGCTTGGCCAGTGAGAGTCTAGATGCCACATGTGAAACCTGCACCCTTTGACTCCTCAGTCAAAATCTGCCAGACTCTGCAAGACTGCAGGGTGCAGGGTGTGAGGTTACTAATTGTGAGAAAATCTGGAATTTGAGTTCGGACTGTTTAACATTCAGAATGAAGCTTTCGAGGTGAGAAATGCCATTTATATATTACTCCTGTTAATGTTAAAACGCATTTTAAAGTCAGCTAGGGGTGCGGAGGTAATTTACTGCAGGCCGTTGTCAAAG
Source organism: Mormyrops boulengeri (assembly GCA_026781065.1). Lineage (NCBI taxonomy): Eukaryota > Metazoa > Chordata > Actinopteri > Osteoglossiformes > Mormyridae > Mormyrops > Mormyrops boulengeri. Next base: position 45,880,717 of record JAODLD010000001.1, read on the forward strand.
TGCTGATGCTGCAGGGAGCAGGACAGTCACCGGACGCCTGCTTACCAGTTGCATGGCTCTGTCAATGACTGAGACTCCCATGGCTGGGGGGTCCAGGTCCATGGTGACGTCGTCGCCAGAGCGGAATGTCACGCCGTTTCCGGCATCGCTGGACTTGACCAAGCTGCTCAGACTGCCGGTGAGAATAATGTGAAACTGGATAAATAAAGTCCCGTGGAGCCCCAAGTCCCACAGCAAGAACCACAGGATCAGAGCAGTACTGAAGAACCTCTGTCTATTACACTTTCTGTCCTGCATGATGTGTGTGCGTAGCATTTCTGCCTCACAATGATCTTGCTCTTATTTCTGGTCAATCCCTGGAAGCTCAACCTAGCAGCACTTGCATCTAAGTTGGCTAATGGTGACAGATGTATGTTTTTTTTGCATTAATTACCTCATTTGTAGGTTGGATATTTTAAAAATGTCCACCAGATAAATAAATGTGAATGTGAATGTGAATGTGAATGTGAATGCCATACAGCTTTGTGACTTGTTAAAAGTGGTGAAGCCTAAAGGACAATGAGGAACCACAGTATCCATGGTATTTCATTAAATTGGACTTTGGTTTACCACGGTGTCATAATCCTTTAATGGAAGCATTTAAAATCATTCTTTTCACTAAGTAAACACAGGAACAGGTAGAGACAGGGATCTTCAGTAAGATGAGCTGCAGCATTATTAGGATAGGATTAGAAAACACAAAGGGCATGGACTCGTGGGCAGGATGGGGGGGAGCAGTTTACCTGGGAAGTTTGGGCAAGGAGGGTATGAAAGAGCCAGTACGCCTGTAGTTGAAAAAGATCCCAACAGCCAGGCCTCCAGTGATCAAGATGACAATTATTACCAGGAGCACAGCGACTAGCAAGGGGACAAACGTTGACATGACTTTGTTAGACTTTACTTAAAATTTTCATTAAAAACTGGATTTGTAGGGGGGGCTGGCATCTTGTCCAGGGTGTACCCAGGCTTTTTATGACTCAGGTTACAAACCTCCCCACAACCCTGACTTGCATAACCGGTTAAAAGAAGGATGGATGGATGGATGGATGGATGGATGGATGGAGAAATGATTTGTACATGTAAGTTCAGGACCAACAGTTTAACATTCTTTATGGACTTATGGTAGCTTATTCACTTTATTTACATTTTAGCAGGTAGCTATTACGCAGAGTAACATAACCAAAGGACAACATAAACTTATGGTTTGCACTCATACCTATCCCTGAAGGTGCCCCACTGGTCTTCCCCATCTCACAGTAGCTGCCCGCATAGCCGTACAGACACCTGTTTGTTGAAAAGGGTAACCATTTATTCGCAGTTATGGGTGTTTTATTGTCTGTGACATATGAATATTCTTGGGATTGACTGCTGTACTCACTTGCACTTGGGGGGGCCATCCTCTTCGGTGTAGCATGTCCCGCCGTTCATGCATCGACATGGAGCGGGCATCAAAACTGGGACCTCTTTAGCTGTAGGGGTGGAAGAAAAATTTACACCAAAGTTGCCCCCAACATGGTGAAAAAACTGGCCCTGCAAGTGGTGATTCTTGCTCTGGTGGAAGTGAAGTAAAGGTAATCTCTTTTGAATCAGTCTAACAGGAATTGTTTACCTGCATCACACTCGTTGGGGTTGAAGCTGATGGGCAGGGAGCCCTGGGGGCATGCACAGGTGTAGCCTCTTGGGCGTAGCAAGCACAGGTGACTGCAGACATCCTTGCATGGGTTAGGCACTGATAGAGGGCAGACAGTTCATCATATTATTGGAAATATAGGGCAGGTGAAGAAGTCCACCCTCACCTAAGTTGCTACTGTGATCTCCTTCTTACTCGAGCGTTGGATGCTACATTATCGCTAATCTCAGCGGTGATGTCATCGGTCCTCGAAGCATTTTGTACCTGAGAGGTTGTGCCTGTGCTCTTGGTAGATGCGCACTTGGGTGAGCCATGGGTTGATCGTTAGCACTTTCACTCTGTCCCCCTTCCCAAATTTATTTGTCTTCCACACCTCTCCCCGCTCTCTCGTCGTCCAGTAGATGTGTCCCTCAAAGACATCTAGACTGTAGGGGTTACCGATGTCTGAAGGGAGAAGGGATCACGGTGAAAACCTCTTACTGTACATCAATGCCTATTATATGGGAACTTAAACAGCAGATCATTCCGGAATCATGTCATTAAGCCATTACCTCCTGATATTATCATCTTCCTGTCTGTGCCGTCCGCCTTCATGGACTCGATGGTATTCTCCTTGGAGTCACACCAGTATAACCGGTCCTCATTGACGTAGTCTACGGCCAGCCCAGTGGGCCAGCCCAAGTCCTCCTCCACCAGGACCTGCCGGTGTTGCCCGTCCATCCAGGCCGACTCAATCTTGGGCTTTCTTCCCCAGTCTGTCCAGTACATCATTCTGTCCCAAACACAACAGTTCTTGACACTTATTATCCATACCAATAACTAATAGTAACAGCATATAATAACAACAAACAGCACCTGGAGTACTCCATATCTGTTTATCTAATGCTGTGTTGCTGGAATAGACCACAGAATGTGCCAAAACAGGGGGGCTGGGGGCAGGGCATAAAGTCAACTAAAATGCAACCTTCTGCCTCTTCAGTTTTTTCCACACATTTTTGTATGACACTCCAAAAGTAACCAAGTTTTCAGTAACCGCAGTTTCAGTTATCCGTGATTTACCACAGTCTGGAAAGGAATATATAAAGTGTGTAACAATATGTTTTTTCATTGGTCTCTCTTCCTTTGAGGGGTATAAAAAGCATGATTTTCATTGCTATGCCATCAATTGATACAAGATATTTGTTTAGTGCTTAATTATCTCATATGAATTAGGCTAAAATGTCATAATCCCTTTCATTCAAGAGTACATATAGTACCTGTATAATGTATTTTATTATTACTGTATCTGATGTTGGTAATGTCTTATGGTGCGTAATTTATCAATTACCCTATGTAAGTACACAAAAATCATGTGATATATGGGGTCCGTGGATGGTTCACTATTATCCACGGTTTCGGCTATCCGAGGTACGTCTTTGAATGCACCACCCAACGATAAAGGGGTACTGTTCTAATATCAACAGGTATTTTATGTTAATCCTACCAATTTCCTCGAGTTCGTACTCACCCAAGTGCTGGATTGACCACGATCGCAGCTGGCTGGTCAAGATCCGTGTGGATCAGCCATTTCCTGTACCGGCCGTCCAACTTCGCCACCTCAATCCTGTTGGTCCCCGAGTCCGCCCAGTAGATGTGTCTGCAACGTGAACGGAGGCAGTGACACGAGTGCGGAACAACAAACGCGACGGCGAATCTGGAAGACTCCGTGCCGCAGGCCATCAGGGGTACCCGCCGATCCAGTCGACTGCGATGCTGTCAGGCTTGGAGATGTATCTCAGGTTGAGGTCCACTTCCTTCACGGGGTTGTTGCCATTGTCGATGAAGGTGGGCATGTAGGCACGTTTGATGGCTCCAAACTCGGAGCCTCCACCCAGCACTGTCCAGTAAACGATACCTGAGGAAACAATCCTCACCTCAGCATGCAGAAATGCACAAATAGACAATTTCTGTAATATCTCTGTAACCTACTATTGTACTAAGGTAACTAAAACCACAGCTGATAACATTTATCTGTCTATTGCTGCCCCAAAGTTTAACTACCTTATTCATTGATTATTGATTTATTTTCATTAATGAAATCTAATATTGTATAGAAATTGCGAACCTGAGAGTTGGGTTATTGCATTATGAGATATCCCTTTACAGTACATCTGTTCATCAGGAAATAAACTTAAAACATCATGTTTTACCTTCTCAGACAATCAGTCTGTCGACAATGCAATACAACTAAAATAAGGATTGGGTCTGGAAAAGAACTAGCATTCCTTTTATGGCGGGGGGGGGACATGATCCAGGTATATAAGATTCTAACTGGTCTGGATGCTGTTCGACCAAATAGTTACTTCAATGTTAGTTCAAATACAAGAACTTGTGGCCACTGGTAGAAATTAGTGGGAGAACATTTTAAAAACTGGATTTGGGAGGGGTTCATAACTGCTATCATCTGATACCCTAACCCACATTATAATCCCCTCCTACCCCTCGTGATAAACCCCTACTACTCCACATTTTGTTCATAAAAGGGCTGAAAGCCACGAAGCAAAGCAAAAGCACCATCTACTGGGGTCAAAAAATACAGCAAAGGTTCCTGAAGCTTCATTTGCCTATTGCCAGCATTCAGAGTAGCTGGGTCCAAGTGAGGCTACCACAGACAGGCTGTCTTACTGAGGCCGATGTCCTCTGGGTCCCACAAGTAGTCCACGGCCTGGATGTGCTCGCCGTTCTCCACGTAGTCTGAGAACTGCTCCGAGGAAAGGTTGAAGCGGCGGATCCGCACGTTGTCCGGCAGCAGGAGCGCTGGGGGGTTGCCTTGGGGAGGGCATGGGAGACGTTTTAGGGAAAGATAGGAGATTATCATCCTGAATTGCATTGAAAACATAGGTTATTGTGGTGGTTCCGGCAGACATGACAACCTGGGTGAAATCTGAGCCAACTGCTCAGATATGCAGTCATGTGGATGGTGCCCCTCAAATAATGCCACCCATCCATTTTCCATACCCACTTGTTCTATGCAGGCACCAAGCCAATGCAGAGCATACACCATTCACACACAAGGACAATTTAGGCAAATCCAATTCATCTTAGTTTCTTTTTGGACTGTGGGGAGGGGGCGGGGACTGGAGAACCCGAAGGAAACACAGGGAGAACCCGAAACATACAGGCATATAGCTGGGGCGGAGACTCACACCCTGGTCCCAGAGGTAGGAGGCAACACTGCTAGCCACCGTGCCACCATGCTGCCCCGTGCCTGGATCTACCCATGATTATTTAGAAACTTCACCTTCCCAAACACCAACCCCCCATCCAACAAACACACCCCAAACCAGTGATTCTCAATCCTGTTCTTGGTGCCCCCCCTGCCAGAATGTTTCCATTCCATCCCTACCTGAATCACACTCACATGGTCCTTAATAGGCTAATAATGAACGTGGCAGGTTGAAAGCAGTGTGGGTTGGAATGATAACTTTCTGGCAGAGTGGCTCCAGGAACAGTATTAAGACCTACTGCCCTAAACAAACACTTCAACCAAGCATGTTCTGACCCCGCATTGACCCCCCCCCCCGTCCCAGGTGCTCACCCTCGGCGGCGCATTCTGCCCCATGCTCCTCCCCGACGGAGCGGAAGCCCTGTGAGCACAGACACTCGTATCCTCCCTTGGAGTTCCTGCAGTCCTGCGGGCAGCTGCCGAAGACCTCGCACTCGTTCACGTCTGGGAGTAGAGTGTAGGGGTCACAGTGGGTCACAGCGCCGTGCCCGGTGGCCAGATCGGGTCGGCACCGGTGGCGGGAGGAAGGGCTCACCCTCGCAGCTGTTCCTGTCCGTCTGGCTGGGCCTGTAGCCGGGCCTGCAGGAGCAGATGAAGCCTCCTTCTGCCAAGTTGGTGCAGTTGTGCTCGCAGAGGTTTTCGCTGCAGGAGCGGCTGCTGCCCCTGTCTGAAAAAGGACCACATGCGACAAACTGTTGCAAGCCATAAGTGTGGCTATAACCTGTGACAATACCGCCCCACAAAGGCCAAACACAATAACTGCAGATTTTTCAAAAATTACCAAAATCAGGTCTCGAAAAGTGGCTGTACACTTCAAACGAAACCAATGGAAATCAATGTTGTTTTAGCTATTCTGTGTTGCATGAGCTGTGATCACCATTTTCGCGTTCTGCCTGTGCAGAGTCCCTGAGGCAAACTTGTTCATTTGTTCTGACCCCACCCACTGTATATGATTGGCTGACATGTTTGGTTGATCAGCGCAACTAATCATGCAGCTACCAGCATGCTTTGCACCACACAGACCGTATCTGTAAATAGCTTCAATTAATATGTATATTTATGTACATAATTATGTAAATAATAATTGTCCTAACTGTGTAATATGTTTTGTGGAATGTGTCTGTTTCATTAGTGTGTAACTGGGGTTGTTGTATAAATTGTTGGCGTTCCTGTCTATGCTGCTACAGGTGGGAAAACATTAGTGGCTGTTAATAAACACAGTAACTTCCATTTTAAAAGAGCTGCCATCTCCTTTATTAAAATGACTCACGCGCTCACCACAATATGCTCGTTTGTGCTCTCGAAAACATTCTGCGCCCTTTAGGGCTGTGGCGTGACAAGGCGGCCTTGTTTTTGGTATGCAACATTGTTTCATTTTTTCCGGACGCCGTTGAAAGTGTGCAGTTACCTTTAGGCTCCATTTCATTTAGTGACAAAATGTCTCAGTTCAGTTACTGTGTTATGTCATTGTAGGTCCGAATAAATTACACGTGTTTCTATCTCCATGACACGCATACCTATCCGCTACTGAAATGCATGTATTACAGCTGAAAACTAAGTCTTAAAGAATATAGGCTATATGTTCTTATTATGTTTGTCTGTGTATACTTCATTTTTAGAACTGTAAGATGTGACTGTCACCAGACTTAAGTCCCTGGGAAAGTGCCCCCATTCATTGCACAGCTTTCTTGTTTTGAGTAATTCCCAGTTCTTCTCCCAGACCCTAATCCTGCCCTCAGCCACAGTCTTTCCGTGACCCAATGCTCATTTCTGCCCTGTTCTTACACTGAAACTACAGTCTCTCATTTCCGGCTGCCTTTGTCACACCAGTCTCCACTCCTATCTCCGCATTAAATCCCCGATCCCCACGTGACATGACTCAATTCCCTGTCCTGCCCCGGGCGAGTCACGCCGCACCTTGTGGCATATTCTCCACACACATTCTCATGTTCTGTGGCAAAGATGATGCGTTTGTTTTCGCTTTTAGCCAATAGCCTGAACGTTAGCCAATAGCCTGAACGTTAGCCAATAGCCTGAACGTTAGCCAATAGCCTGAAAAGCGTTACTCACTGCAGCCTAGCTCATCGGACTGGTCTCCACAGTCATCGAAGTCGTCACATACGTAGTGCAGGGGAATGCAGTCTCTGTTGCTACATTTGAACTCCTCCACTGAGCAGGGCCCATGGGTGGGGGCATGACCTGGGGGAAAAGCCACAGATTTCCCTTCTGATGGAGAATGATAGGGACAAGTAAACAAGCCAAAGATGTGTGTTTAAAGGTAAGAGGTAGCCATCTGCCTGATTTGCATGCCAGAGAGAATGTCCCTTAAAGAAAACCCGGCCACAGATGGTAGGGGAGCGGCTGAATGGCCCACACGCACAGTGTTCCGGCCTCTCGTCAGTGCCGTCACCGCAGTCATCCAAAGTGTTGCACAGCTCGTGGCTGAATATGCAGCGGTTGTTATCACAGCGGAAACGGAAGGGGGGGTTGCAGGGAATATCCACTGGGGGGGGGGGGGACAAAGAAGGGTAACCTTAATTACACCAGCAAATGTTTCGCCACAAACTTGAACTCAAAATTTTCATGAAAACAGTAATTTCATCTGTACAATCCATACATTTCGCAATATTTTTGACCTTAAACGCAAAGCAACCATTCAAACAACTACGATTCAAACAAATAAATAACTACATTTATAAATTAAACATATTTACTATGAAATTCATTAAAGCATTTATCTGTAAGAGCACTATTGCATGACATCTGTGGAGTTGCTGGGATACGCAATACTTTCTTGTTTAAATTGCTATAGTAGCTCATAAAGGAAGGTTAGTAATATGGCTGGCAGGATGGGGCTGTCCTACGGCAGAGGTGGAGCTCTTCGTCAGAGCCGTCTCCACAGTCGTTATCCCCGTCGCATTTCCAGTGGGACTGCAGGCACACATGGTTCCTGCACTCGAAGAGGAATGGCGGGCAGTACGTTCCATTGGGGTACCGGGTTGCTGCAGGGATGAGACGGACAGACAGCGTCCTCCAACTATGTCTTTAGCAAATATGATGCAATATTTGTTGCGCCTCACAGGGATGCTAATAGGCCATGGAAACCCTGCCCTTTACAGGGGCCCTTGAGGGTCCCTTACCGCAGTAAGGAACTGCCCTCCTAGTCAGCAAATTTTATCATCTCGTATTTCTTCACACTGAAAGTGGCAACGCTAACGAGGTGGTCAACGTGACATTTTGTCACGGGGCCCAGAATTTCTAGCTATGCCCTCTGGTGTCACATAACCTAAATGACGCGTCTGGTGATGCTACAATCGTCGACACTCACGACATGCTGCCTCGTCAGAGTAGTCCACGCAGTCAGCGTTGCCGTCACATTGGAAGCGCTGTGCAATGCAGTGGCCGCTGTTGCATTGGAAGTATCCTGGGTTACATGTCCGGAATTCTGCAGTACAGCATCAGTGAATGAGATTAATTGATTGATTCAATTTATTTTTAACCGTAGAATGCACAAGCAGAAGGTGAAACAATGACATACACACAAGCTTACTCTGCTTATCCTCTGCTCAGGAGGATCTTAAACAGGGTTTTGGCCACGGGATCTCTACTTACCACAGTCCCTCTCGTCAGAGTTGTCGCCGCAGTCGTTGTCATGGTCGCACACCCAACGGCCGGGAATGCAGTGCAAGTTGTCACAGCGGAATTCGCTCTCTGTGCAGGAGCGGGGGCCTGAGAGCAAATGACAAATTTGAAGGGTTAGGGCCTAAATGGGACCCTATGGCTAGCATGTGTGTTTCAGCGACTCAGGACACTGTGTCTGTGACTGAAAGGTTGCTGGTTCAAATTCTCCCAAAGGCCGGCACAGTGATTTCACTGCACAAGGCCCTTAACCCCCAAATCTTCCAGGGACTGCCTGACCCTGTTTCACAATTGTTATGTCACCTTGGATAAAAGCATCTGATGAATAAATAAAAAATGTACACTGCTCTCCCACTGGCTTTTACAACTCTCACCACTGACATTTATCAGTGAGGGCAGAACACTCCTCACTCTACTTCTGCTCTTTTTGCCTCACCGAACTACGAGTGAGTCTTCTCTTACTTTATTGCTTTTTAACCACATTTAAGCAGTTTCCCTTCAGTAACCACTCATGACGACTCCTGCATTCACCTGAAGAATCCCCATTACTGGTCTGAACACCTGTATAACATTCATTGAGAGATTCGGCATCCGGTGAGAAATAACTGAATAAATGATTCCCATCAATCATGAAAGCAAACAGTGTAATGTCCCCCTGGCCATATTTCCCCGCTGAGTTCATATAATTCATTAGCGGTGTTATCTCTGTGAATTACATGGACAGATAGGGCCAGAGCAGCAGGCAGTAAAAGTCCAGGCACAGTGCAGGGAGCGACAGAGTGATTTATTCCGGGCCGTCTGTTATCGCACAAGGTCCTGCAACTGCCGTCGTCGGGCAGCACGCATACAGACTTCCTTACATTCCCCGGTGAAAAGGTGCCCGACTCCTTCGCCACCTCCCTCGAAGCGTTTGAGACGAGCCGTTTTGACAAACAAGCCCTTAACGCCAAGCAGTGTGGGGGCAGGAGACAAGTCACGCGAAAACTTCGCACCTAGTCTAGCTTCCCGTCGGACAACGGGAAACGCAAACTCTCCTGCTGAGCATGGTGGTGCAGCGTGATCGACACGTATATATTTGCAATTATACCTCAGCCTGTGCAGTGACCTTAAGGCCAATTTTTCACAGAATTCACATTATTTCACATTCTCTCCGTTTGCATTATCCTTATATCATATTTTTGTCACAATCACCAAAATAATAATTACCAAACCTTCTCGCCTAGTCTAGCTTGCCGTTGGACAGATGGCAATAATGCATTCATAATTAAATGCATTTATCGCATTTGTTTATAATATATTTATGATTGGTTAGATGCCAACTGCATTTAATTGGCTCTGCCTGAACTCAGCACAATTTAAGTTGGATGTAAACTAAATAAAAAATCTAATCTAATTTCTGATTTTTCTGTTGTTTCATTTACAACTTCCCTTAGCTGATGCCTATTATCAGTGGTAAGTTTCTCAGTTAATATTTTAATTATTAATTTCAGGTGGCTGCATCTGTTGTTAGAAAAAAATTTGTAAAGACCCAAGATCCAGAAGAGCATGGTTACTCATTACTGATGTCTTTTAAAAGCAGAAGCCTCTTACTTTTAATGATTGAAGTCTGTCTGGGTGAGAACTCAGAGAGCAGCTTTCTGACATGGGTGACGTTGACCTTTTTATTTTGCTGTTTTCCTTGTTAATGCAGCTTGCTTGAGTGCGAGGCCACAGCCAGCAGTGAGGTCAGGAGGTCATAGCCTCACGACCTTGTACTAGTTTGGCGGCGGGGCTTACTGCAGCTGCGCTCGTCGGAGCCGTCACCGCAGTCGTCGTCCCCATCACATTTCCATCGCAGGGGAATGCAGTGGTGGTTGTCACAGCGGAAATCTCCCCTGGGGTTGCAGGTCAGCTCCGCTGAAGATGGACGGATGCACAGTGAGTACAGACACCCATGTAGAGGGACACCCACTTGGAAAATACATTCCTCACATCAGGGGGCGATGCTAGGATACTGTGTTCTCATTCATTTTCATTAAAGTCAGACGCCCATTCTTTTTCATAATCTTTTATTGACTATTCTGCCTCACACAGAAAATACCTGCTTACATAGTACAGAGTAGTGAGTAAAATACAGAACACGAAACCTCAAAAACATCCAGCCCCTCCCCTTATTTAAAGCTGCTATTATCACCCCAAGCAGCAGGGAATCATGGGGGGGCATCCTGAGCGATGCCAGAGTCAGGAGTTACAGGCGGAGGGGGAGGCTTGCGGAATAGTGCTGACTTGTTTGGCACATGGGTGAGATACTGGCAGCCTGGTAGGTTGGGATGACCCCCCCCGTGCCCCCCAGCACCCCGTCATTCTGCATTCTTACGGGCCGGCTAGCCGTGGATCTCCGCTCCATCCCGGGATGGTGCTAATGAAGCAGGGGTCACTGATAAGCCCCACCGTGGGGGAGGGGCATCTCAGATACGAGCTCAGGGTTCGCGTGCCATCGGAATCGCTAGCTGTAAATTGTAAACACGACGGCCCTGCTTGTGGTGAGCTTACTACTTTCATTCATCTGAAATTGTTGACTGTTTAATTTGCATTCATTCCATAGTAGTTGCCATCCCAGAATTCTCCTTCACACACTAACATAAAAATGGCAGCATAGCAGTTCAGCACTCTTGCTTCACACCTCCAGAGTTGGAGGTTTGAATTCAACTCCCCAAATGTGGGGGGAGACCAAATGTGACAAAAAACAACTTTTTATTATTTTGACATTGGGGGGGGGCATTTTTCAGGTCCCCATAAAGATCTGTGAATGCAATTGAAAAACTAAAAACGCCAAAAGTCTCGTATTTTGTTTGGTTACTTATGGTTAAGGTTAGGGCTGGGTAGGGGTTAAGGGTGTCATGTTGGGATTAGAGTTTTCCCCATACAAATGAATGGAGAATCTCCACAAAGATATAATTACAAATCTGTGTGTGTATGAGGGAGTACGGAAATTGATGGATGCCAGTGAACAGACACTGGCTCTGATTTCCGGTTCCCTCAAAGGCATGCACTCACCACAGCCCTGCTCATCACTCTGGTCTCGGCAGTCATCGTGTCCGTTGCACACAACCCACAGAGGCACGCAGCGGTAGTTGGTCCTACAGGCAAACTCGGTATGGTTGTCACAACGATATTCTGGGCCCACTGCAAGGTAAATCAGTGGATTAGCATGAACTGTTAGCATGAAATGTTACCAAGAGCTATTAGCACGAGCGTAGCTAATTCTTAGAGTCTAAGGCCCCATGTGATTGGTGAAGAGCACCCCCACCCGCCCACCACTCACTGCATTCGTCATGCGGCTCGTCCGAGTTGTCCCCGCAGTCGTCGTCCACATCGCACTTCCACGTCTGGGGGATACACCGTCCGTTCCGGCACCTGAACTGGCCCGGGCGGCACGTGCGGCTGGCACAGTGGGAGGGGTCCTCATCGGAGCCGTCACCACAGTCGTTCTCGTTGTCACACTGCCATGCTTCAGGGATGCACCGCTTGTTGGCACATTGCCACTGGTATGTTTCACACTGGTGCGTTGCTGCAGGCAGAGGGGCTATGCTGTTGTTGTGGTCGCTTAGCCAAATAGTTTTATTCCAAATTATAATTATGGCACCATGTGTTACACACAGTTACATAATAGTCAGGAGCAATCTGATGGGTACCAGATTTCATACAGAGAAGCCAACCTTAATCATTAGCCAATGATATGTTTTGAATCGGTGAATGACGGAATGGGTGCTTCGCATGGGCCAATCAGCTTTCAGCTGGGGTCAGTGCCCCTGTGGCCCCTCCCCATCACTCACTGATTGATGCAATCATTGTGTTCCCCTGATACCACAGCCAAAATACCTGTCTCATTTTCAATAAAACTATTTCAAAATAATTCCAAAAAGTCCATATTCTTTGCTCCCCTTCCCACGTCAGATTCCCCTGCCTACCATCTTGCCCAGCGGTACCCCTTACAAAGGTCCAACAGCAAAATTCTTGCTAGGATTGACACCAGCAGCCCTTTGGTAAAAGCTGCAAATGTTTAACTGATTCCCCCACCAAAAAGTGGAGACACACCACACAGTACGGGGTCCTCATCTGAGCCATCGTGGCAGTCCTGGACTGCGTTGCACAGAAAGTGATGACTGGTGCAGTTGCCGTCATTGCACTGGAACTGGCCCAGTCGGCAGTGGCGTGCAGGGCAGGTGGAGGGCTCGTCCGAGCCATCCCTGCAGTCCCGCTGGCCATCGCACTTCCACGAAATGGGGATGCATCTGCAGAAGAACGAGAGGGGGACATGGGTAGTTGTGTATGGATCACCAGGGCAGCGACACTGAGATTACAGGTCTTCATTATGCTGTGTAAGTGACTGTTATGAGATTAGTACTAATGTGCTGTAAAAAGGCACGTCGTGTATGATATATAATAGGTACACGCAGATTGGTCTGTAATAGGCAGCCACAGGAACCCAATTGCTGACTATAAAAAATCACCCCCTCCACCCTGGTCAGCAAAAATTACCCCCACCCCCCAAGTGGGCCACCGACACTTTGTATTGGTCAGCAGCCAGGCCTTGTGGTCAGAAAGGTTGAGAATGCCTGCTTCACATCATATCCTTGCCTTGTTCCTAAATGCGCCGTTTACACTCGTAATGATTGGCATGAACATGCTAAATCCAAGGTTGCTAATGCTACCATTAAAAGATTACAGGATCTTTACATTATTCTAATTTACATAAAAAGTCATGATTGGCTAACAGCCAGTGCCTGAAACACCTCCTCTCCAATCATTTCCGAGACCAGAGTCACTGAGATTGCAAATGAAGCCTTGCAACTCACCTCTCATTGTCGATGCATCTGTACTGCGTGCTGGAACACATGGCCAGGCAACGGGCCACGTTCCCCACCTGCACAGTCAGGAAGTGGTCAGGACACTCGCAGGTGTGGCCCTGGCCTCCGGCCCGGATCAGGCACAGGTGCGAACAGCCTCCATTGTTCACCGCACAGGGGTTGGACACTGTAGTAGGAAGACTGAGTCAAACATCTTGCTGTGGTACTGTCCCTTTAAGAATCCCAGAGTCGAAGAAGGTAGCTGATTGGACGGTACACTCAGGGTCTTACCAGTTGGCTGCCGGTAGGGGTGGCACACATGGATGTCAAAGGGCCTGTGCGTCGTGTTGACCAGCGCTGTGCGGCCCGATCCATCATATTTGTTCCCCTTCTCCACGGTCCGGGTGTTCCAGTCGGTCCAGTAGACCGTGTCTTCGAAAACAGTCAGGGCGAATGGGTGGGGCAGGACTCCATCGTAGACTGTGTGTCGGTGGCGGCCCTCCAGGTCCGAGTACCTGTGGAGGGGGGAAGCAGGGTTTTTTGCTCTGTTTCGTACTCAAAGGCCTGTCACAAAGGCCATATTTGGGACGAGGTCTTACTCAATGTAGTTGAGGTGGGCATCTGACCAGTAGAGCCTGTCATTGGTGTAATCGATCGTGATCCCATTGGGCCACTCGATCTTGGTGGTGATGATGACTGACTTGTTGTTTCCATCCATCCCAACTCGGCCAATGAAGGCTCTCTCACCCCAGTCTGTCCAGTAAACATATCTAGAAAACAAATGGCCATTTTGGGTAAATATTTTGGGTAAATACCTGGGTAAATATCTGCTCAGAGCTGAAAATGACCAAACTCATGAGGGCACACTCGATTGAAAGTTATACATCATACATATTTTTTACAAATTTATAATTTGCTTCTTAAAGGAGAAAAAAGGTCAACAAAAGCCGAAATTACAGCTTTCAGGGGGTGCAGACTTTTGCTATCCAGTCCAATATTTTAAAATAAGGGTTAAAACATAACAAGCTGTGTATTGTATGACGTGCAGCATTTAAGAACTTACAGTGCAAGGCTTCCAGTGCATTAACTGCTTATACCATGATTACTACACATTTTGCTTACAGTTTTTTTTTTTTCAGACATTTTCACATTTACAAGCCGAAAAAACTTAATATTAGTATAACTACTTACTTCCAATCATGATTATACATTTTCGTTTGTCTTACATTAAATTTATATTGTTCTATGTTAGGAATTTTAAGTAACGTTAGTTAGAATGAACAATTATGATTGCACATTAATTTACTGCTGTGATTCGCCTGTGTGCGGTTATAGAAAATGATTCGATACCCCTTTGAAAAATCAAACTTGAGAATTCAATAGTGCTGTGTAGGCCTGCACAATTCATCCTAAAAAAAAAACGTGATCTCAATTCATACCTCTATACGATCTCACTTCTAAATTACAACTGTTCTTCTGGATTGTATTACATCAGATGGATCAAAACAAGCGCTCCTACTTTTCCCCAGAGTCTCAAGCGTGCCACAATTCTCTTTAAAGGCCACTTTTCCACTGCACCAGGTACCTTACATTTGGTACTTCAATTAAATTCTCTCATTCTTCAGAACAGATTGCTGTTAAAGCTTGGGTCACTTCATTTGTCCACGCATCCATTATTATTCTTATTTATTATTTTCTGAGTTTGCAACTTTTTTCAAGACAAAGGTTGTATTGCGTTTCATAGGCAGGTGAACAAGTACCAAAAAAGTACCCCACTGACACTTTTGGTACTGGAACTCTTGGTATGGCGGTTTTGATTACCCTAATTGAATGGCCTTTCTGTTGTCTGAAGTTGATATGTTGGTTCAGGATCAGTCATATGTTTGGCATGTTTTGTAATGTTTCCTTTTGCAATTTAATAAGTGAAATAAACATTTAAATTTAAGAAAAAAAAATGTTACAGAGAATCGTGATCTCAATTCTAAGCAAAAGATTCACAATTCACATTTTTTTCCGAACCATGCAGCCCTGGTTCTGTGGTACAAACCTGACTGAAAAACCACTTTTTAACGTTTTCTAAAAGGGTTGTAGTTCTCCTGGCCAGAAATAGCAGGCACGTGTAGAAGGAGACCACAGACTGTAAAGGAACCTACCCATACTTAGGATGGATCACAATCCCCCGGGGATTTTCGAAGCAGTACGTGTCGTTGGCGTCCACGCAGTGCTCGGCCAGCTTCTTCACAAAGCGCCCGTCCAACTCAGAGACTTGGAGACAGTCCAGAAAACTGTCCACCCAGTAGAGCTTCCTAGCCACCCAGTCGACAGCAAGGCCCTCACTGCGTGCCAGGCTGCTTAGCACCGTCTCCCTGCCCGTGCCATTGAAGAACATGCGCTCGGCCACTCTGCGCGCCACGTCGATCCAGTAGAGACGTTTGTCCACGCGGTCGAAGTCTAGTGCCACCACGTTGGTGAGACCTTGCAGGATGAGCGAGTAGGCCTCGCCGTCAGCTGATAAGTTGCGCAGGTAGTAGCGGTTACTGAACAACAGGTAGGGGGCGACATTGCTATTCTGCCGGCAGCTCCGGCCGTCGGGCTCTCGCAGGTAACCCGGGGCGCATTTGCACACGTGCGAGCCCACGGTGTTCTCGCACACCTGGCTGCACACAGCTGGCGTCTCTGCGCACTCGTTGATATCGTCGCACGTGGTGCCGTCCGACATGAGCCTGTAGCCCGGCAGGCAGGTGCAGGTGAAGCTGGTGGGCGTGTCCGTGCAGTTGTGGTCGCAGTGGTGCATGGAGAGGTCCGTGCATTCGTTGATGCCTGTAGCCGAGGATGGAAGCGGGATTCTTAATGGGATTCGCCACACATGATGGATACTAGCATCACACAAACAAACACACCTTGCATGTGGATCCGGCTAACTTTTATATATGTATATACAGTCAGACCTCGGACATTCGCGAGGTTAGGTTCTAGAACCCGTTGCGAATGAGGAGGATTCGCGGATGTTTGATAGAGTCACTAAAATGGTAATATGTGCTTATCTCTATAGTTTAAATCCTAAATATGACCCCAGTCATGCTTCCAAAATGCTTTAATTTCATTTAAAAGTTAGCTTAATACATTACCTTTAAAGAAAACAAATGTTTGATGTAAAAATAGAGTACAGTATCGCATAACGAATATTTGTCACACTAGCACATTTTCAGTACAGTATACTAATGTTACCCCTACCAATTCACAGAACACGGCATTGGCTGCAGTTTTCTTTTGCATTCACAGTAAGGTAATATGAGTAAACGAACCCTTTCAGTGTTTATAGCAAATGCGTCTTGAGAGGGAAACCCAGGAAACATTTGCTATGTACGTAAACATTAGCACCTTTCAAGATATTTTCCATTTTTGTGCGTTGAATTTACGTTAACGTGTACTTATTACAAAATGGTAAATTAACCATTTTCCAATACTTATGTAACCATTAGTGTTCCAAAGGGAATAAACTTTGCGAATGAGATTTGCATCTTGTAAAGGTACAGTACAGTATGTGCATAAAAAGGAACGGTTACAAAGAAAGCCACGTTTTTAAAGGGATTTTTTAACTGATTTATATTGTATGTCTTGAACTTTCCCCAAAAACACAGTAGAATCTTCATTAACTAAATCTTTCTTACCGATTTTACACTTACAAGCATGATATTATATCATATATAATATAAGTATATTAATTTATAAAACAATATGAAAATTAAACATAAACACGCCTGTAGGGTTTTTCGAGAATTTCGCAGATGTGCGAAAAAATCGTGGATGCAAATAAGTTGGGTTCCAATAAAATTTTCGCGGATCTGTGAATTCATGAATCACGAAACGCGAATGCACGAGAGTTGACTGTATAGAATCGATTTACATTACATCTTTATTTATTTAGCATAGGCTTCTATCCAAAGCGATGTACATTTGAGAATGTAGGATAAAAGGCCTTGCTCAAAGGATTTGAACTGGCAACGTTTCAATCCCAGGTATAGCATCCTAATCCGGTGAGCAACACACACCCCCATGAAAGGATATTTTATGAGTGTGTGTCCATCAATAACTATCCATTTCCCATAAATGACTGTCCAGGGCTGTGGTGAGTAAGGAATCTATCACTCGAAATGGATGCAATGAGGCCAGGGGCAACATGCTCACACACTACAACAATTAGGGACCGCTACTCCCCAAAACATGCAATGGTTGGGATTCGAACCCACAACCCATGAGTCAAGGGCCACAGAGCTAACACTGACCTATAGCCTTTGGAGGTCCACAGAAAAACAGTTTTCTCATTTTGATTATTTAATATATAAATTGGCAAAAAACACACCTCTACACATGTGAGGTCATGTTAAAACTAACTGTCATCTTTAAGGAGCAACAGGATTTAACAGAGCGGCGTATATAGTAAGAGAGGTACAAGCAAGAATATAAATTATGTCTACAGAGAACAAAAATGAATTGCTAGATCTCAGGAAGAGATATTTGCATAGCAGACAATTATCTGACCATAGGAGTCTTAAAGACACTGTTTTGGTGTCTCTCAGGAGCACATCAGCATGTAAATAAGTGTGTCCCTCAGAGTATTACAACAAGTAAAAGGGTGAATGTGTCCCTGCTCCGGAGTCCTAATGGTTCTCTTGGTTATATGTTTGGGTGCTAGAGGGCAAATCAGCAAATGCGACACAGGAGAGAGGGTACTTACCACACCCTTTTTCGTCACTGCCGTCAGAACAGTCGTTGTTCCTGTCGCACACCTTGGTGTCTGGCACGCAGTTCCCGTTGTCACATCTGTAGTTCCCAGGCGGACAAGTAGGGGGCAGCGTACGGCACAGGTGGTCCAGCTCATCTGACTCGTCGCCACAGTCATTGTCCCCGTCGCATACAAAGTCCCGGGACACGCAGCGGCCATTCTGGCACGTGAACTGGTGCTGCTGACATGGCAAGTAGGTGCAGCCCTGCTCGTCGCTGCCGTCTCCGCAGTCGTTGCGACGGTCACACCTGGAGGATGGTGTGGCAGTTACCAACATATGACCACCAGAGGGCTGTATCTACAAATAGTCAACAGTCATACCCACAGACTATAATTTCGCTAAAAGAACATGAATTAAAATCATAAAATGATTTCAATAAAGTCTACGCACTTAAAGAAATAAACTTTAGTACAGTAAGCTTTAAATACAATATTTTTGAGCTCATGTCCCATTGTAATGTGTTTGTGGTCATTTCACTTTCCCGTCTTACAAAAGTAGCTTTATCCATTTTTCATAACAGCTTCTATAGGGCCCTCAAGGGTTTGGATCCTATCTCAGGGATCACATAAACGAGGCCGGGGACACCCCAGATAGAATGCCATCACAAAGCATGTGCTCACAAGGACACCAGTTCATTCAAATGGTATGATTTTGGACTTTGGAGGGAAGTACAACCATGACAAGATGCTGGAAGTAGGGTTGCTCGATTTTGGCAAAAATCATAATCACGATTATTTTTGGTGAATATTGAGATTGTGATTATTCAATAGGATTACTCATTGACTTTTGCATTTATTCAACTTTTTTTAATGCCTTTTTAACAGTGGCTTTCCTTGAACTCTAAATATAATTCAACGGAGAAATTAATAAAAAGCAACGGGAAAGGGGTGCACTGGATTTATAACACAAGTCATCATTGCGAAACCTGGCACAATATTCGCTTTATCTCGATTATTTTTTGATAATTGTTGGTAGCTCAAATGGTAATTGAAATTAAAATTCGATCAATTGCCCAGCCCTAGTTGGAAGGAACCCTACACAGATACTGGAAGAGAATGCAAGCTCTAAACACACTGAGACAAGGACAAGGTCCGAATCTACAGCCTTGGAGGTGTGAGGCCACAGTGCTAGCCTCTCGATCTCACTGGCCACAGTATCGGGAGCAGCACTCACCTGTACGTGCCGCGTATGCACAGGCCGTTTGCGCAGGTGTACTCGCTGGTGGAGCACGACCGGCGCGTGCAGTTCTGGTGCTCATCGTAGGCGTCGGAGCAGTCGGCGTCGCCGTCGCACACCCAGTCACGGGGGATGCACTTCCTCTGTGGTGGCCGGTTGTTCACGCACGTGAACTCTGAGGCCAGGCAGCTGCGGTTTGCTGGCAAGAGCAAAAAGAAAATCAAAAATCAAAACAAAGCTCCAGATATTCAGACAGGAAGCCACGCCCCCCTATCACATGACTTCAGAACTTTAATTTTCCAATCGCTGACTTCTGCAAACAGGTCTTGCTATACAGCATACTGTACACAGAATATACAGGCGAATGTGGGATTCTACATATACGTATATATTGTCACCATTACCGTGGCAGCAGTTGTCTACATCAATAAAAATTTTTTACAAATGTTTTTAAAAAGGTGTGGTTTTATAAATTTTTATAAAAATCATTTTACCTTTAGCGTGATAATATAAACGACATCTTTCATTATGGTTAGACCAACACATTTTATTACATTAGTAATGTAGGCCTATATTCAACTCAATAGGAACATGCTTTATTGATTATAACCGTTACTTAGCTCGATAAGAATCGGGGGAGTTTCTAGCTAACAGAAAAGAGAAAGGGCTAAGTCAAGTTTACCTGGGGCTTGACTTTTTTTGTTTTTGAAGGGCGATTGGCATCGGGACTAAAATACTCGTGTAACGACGCCCATGAATAGAATTGTATCACTGACATGTTTTATTAGATGAATAATGTATATTTAGCCAGATATCAACATGTTTTATTGATTATAACCATCTACAGAAATATATTTTATTAAGTATGACTGTACTTTACTTTGGTAACAACATGATTACTTAATCGATACATAAATCCATAATATTAGTGATTTTGCCTTACTGATATACATTTAATTGCAGACCTAATTATATTACACGTAATCTAAAATTTCAGGCACAGACTCAAACAGTTGCTATAAACCCTATAATGTTTGGAGAATTGTTGCATTATAAAGTTATAACTGTTAGTAATAAGGGTAAGAGTTAAGAGTTAACGGGAGTCCCTTTTCAATACACTCTGCACAGCCACCCATAGTGCTTCTATCAGTGAACAATATTATATAATTTCCTGCCTATTGAGGCATTACAGCTACTGACAGTATATGAAGTATTCATTCCGTAAGGGACATTAAAACCGGTGTACTGCTCAGCGCTATGACTGGGTGGGGCGAGATTGCAGCGGTACCAAACTTCATGCTGGGTAATTTTACCACTGCTGATTCCCGGGACACAGCGCCTTATTTGTGGGTGTCAGGGAGCTGCTGTCAATTTGTGGGAGAGGTGGGATGTCTGTTAATCAGTAACCGTTTCCTGAAATGTCACTGTCCCAAACCGGCAGCTGAGAGTGCGTCTCTGGATTCCAGGCTGTGTTGCCAAGCCCATTCCCTGACGAGACACAATGAGCCTCCCCGCATTACCATATCAATATGGCCTGACTGAGCGCCATTCTCTGGATACAGCCGAGGGGGTCACCAGCATGTCCAGGTCATCTCCTGTGAGATACTTATTGTACGGGGGCTGACGTAAGACTCCTGATTTCCTCTGAGGTTC
>JAODLD010000001.1:45901834-45913202 GCA_026781065.1 Mormyrops boulengeri
CCCCCCCCCCCCCCCCCCCCCCCGCGCCCCCCCCCCCCCCCCCCCCCCCCCCCCCCCCCCCCCGGCGGGGGGGCCGGCCGCGCCCGCGGGGGGGGGCGCGGGGCCTACAAAGTAGCAAGTGAGGCGATAGGAAATCAGGAATGCAAGCGACTCCATCTTTGGCTGAGAGCTAGAGATGGCCTCCCCCTCCCCCGCGTGAGTTTCCTCATCCCTCAGCGGGCTGGTGCGGTGAGCGGGGGGGGGGCAGGCCTCACCGCAGTTGTGCCTCTGGTCCTCGTCACTCATGTCCCCGCAGTCGTTGTCACCATCGCAGATCCAGGAGGAGGCGATGCACCTGCCGTCGTCGCAGCGGAACTGGTCAGCGTTGCATGTCCGCACCAGAGATCCTTGGGGGGGGAGGAGAGAAAGAAGCTCGCTTTAAATTGTTGGATAAGCAGTTTTACAACAGCAGAAAAATTTTACAGAGAATCGCTCTTCCACTGATAATCTGGAAAAATAAGTTCCACCAGGGCGATAGCCAAAAAAGCCGGGAACGGAACCAGTACATTCCAGGTCACAGCACTCCACAGAAACATTGCAGGCGGGTGGGAAACATCATGGAAGGAATGCGGCACACAGTGGGGGTGCTCAAGGCTGTGTGCTGGGCTCTGACACCCTTAACTGGAACACCCAGTTGGGACGCTACAGTGTCATAACCGGGATGGTGACAGATTGGTTACTGGTGCTTCTCCAGCTGCCTCCGACTCTGCGGGTTATTGATGTTGTTGCTGGTGATCTAATTTGGGAATCATTCTTTAATGCTGGGCCGGAGTGAGGCCCCTGTGATGACAGGTTGGGGACGCAGCGGCTAGGGTAGCTGGTCTCACACCTCTTGGGTTTTAACTTTCATTTCCATCCAGCTCCATTGTGTCCCTGTTCTTTCAGTACTGGAGGGGGATGCACTAAGAACTCCAGGTTCAATTTGGGTGGATCTGTGCATCAGAATAGCCGAAGGAGTGCGAGCGAATGCTCTGTGATGGATCCTGCGTTGGCCCTTCTGCTTCCTGAGTGTGATCTCACCTTCACCATACATTGGTAATCCATTACAAGAAAATGAGACAGATGTAGTAATTCTACATTATTCTAGAATTCTGCTTACGTGAGGCAACAGATTTGCAATAAAAACAGTGGGGCTGCTGTGGCAGAGAAATTAGGTCCTTCGAGAGCACAGTGGACGGGAGCCACACAAAGGTATGGAACTCACGGCAGGTGGAGGGCTCGTCCGAGCCATCGGCGCAGTCAGTGCCCTCGTCACAGTACCAGTGGCCCGGGATGCAGCGGCCACTGGAGCAACGGAACTCATTCTCGGCGCAGGTGGACGTGGCTGTGAGAGGGGAGGACGTAGGTTTAACTTGACACACTGTGCCACTAAGCACGCATGCCGGAGCCGTAGGCATGCCATCACCGCCACTCACCGCAATGCGTGGGGCTTTCGTCGCTCATGTCCCCGCAGTCGTTATCACCGTCACAAAGGTATGAGCGCGGGATGCAGATATTGGTGGTCTGGCACTTGGTGTGTTCCGGCTGGCACGTACGATCAGCTAGCCATCAGGAGATATTGGTGGAGGTCAGGGTTAGAGAAACTGACAAGAGTCGCCACAACAATACTCCATCCTTTATTCCATCCATCCATCCATCCACACTTTGACTACTGAACCTGCACAGGATCACATGGTTTATTCCAAGTAATTCTGAAATACTGCATAACATAACATTTTCCTGAGATCCAGGGAAAGAACTGTTTTTTAATATATATTTTTCTATTTGGGGTGGAAGAAAGCACGCCGCTACATATGATGTCATCTTAAAGCCTTAGCTGTCCTCATTAAAGGACAACAGGACTTAATAGAGTGGCAGGTATTTTATGAGAGTTATGAGCAAAAACATAATGTCCTTTAAAGAAGATGAAAATGAATTGCTGGATCTCAGGAGGATATATATGCATACAAACCACAGGACTGTCGTGTACTAAATATTTAAATATCAAATGAGAAAAACTAAAAGTGATGTTATATTTACTTCACAGTTGCTGTGCATAACTATCACTGTCTGATCCAATTCTCTTATTTTACCTCCAGTATCACTCAAATTGCAGGTGAAGTTATGATTACAGATGCTCACTATTGCATGAGCCCCCACCCACTTTATATACTTTATATATAAAGAAAATAAAAACAAAAACAGAAAATGCACAAAACAACAGTAATGCACTCAATTTATAAATCCACCTGCTAAGCTTGGCGGTCAAAAACCATGAGTAAGGAGACTAAGTTAGACTATAGGAGGCTAAGTTGAGAAGGAAAAATTTCTGGTGTAGTTATCAGGAACCTGAGCTTGCAGTATCAAGCAGAAGATTCCATAACATCAGACATAAGGTGAGAGGGGCAGCCTATGAGCTTACCGCATCCTCTTTCATCAGACGTGCCGTTGTCAAAGCAGTTGTTGATGCCATTGCAGACGTACTCCCTGGCGATGCAGCGCCCGTTGTTGCAGGTGAACTCGCTGGTGGGGTCGCAGGGCCGGAAGAGGCAGCTGACCTCGTCGCTCCCGTCCCCGCAGTCATTGTAGTGGTCGCAGCGGTAGTGGTAGGGCACACAGCGCCCATTGCCGCAGGTGAACACAGTTGCCTCACAGGTGTGGAAGGCTGTATTGCAAGAAGAGACATGCATCAAGAGGGATATGTGCCCTTTTACTGCGATGAGACTCAGAGTACAGCCAGCCATGTCACAGAAATAGATGGATACGCTGCGTTACCTGACAGGGCAGTAAAAACAGCCATTTGCAGGACTGCATGCAAGAAACAAGCGCATTTTTCACAGTTTAGTATTTAGTTAGAGGATCAATAAAAAAGGAGGCGTTGTTAGACTATTAGTTTAGGGAAACACAGAAATACACACCAAAAGGAGTCAAATCACGCATGGGTCCTGAAAAAGATTGGGTGCAGAGAGAAAAAAAAAAATCACAAATCTGGTGTTAGCAGGCATATGTTAGCGACGCATCAGTCGGCATTAGCGCAGCAAGAGGGAACCACTATGCTGGTCGCCCTGTGGAAAATCACAGGGGGGCCGATAGACCACAGGGAGGCAGACACTCGCTTCTGCGGTCCCGTACCACAGACTCGCTCCAGCTCGTCACTGCCATCACCGCAGTCATTGTCATTGTCACACTTCCACTGCGCACGGATGCATCGGCCATTCATGCAGGTGAACTGGCCCGGCTGACAGCGGGTGCCATTGTCATGGATACAGTACTTGTCGTCAGCCAAGTACCAGCGGCCCTCGGAGGGGCAGCCACACTCCGCGCCCTGGGGACCTGCACAGAAAACTGTGCGTCAGACATAGAGCAGAACCATACAGATCTGTAATGATGGGGAACACGTCTACAGTGCTAGTGGCCACACTGAATTCCACAAATCTAACAAGGCAAAGATGACAAGCCTTCCCTGGGAACCACCATACTGACGATAAAAAGATCACATCCATCTCCAAACACTGCATAATTGCATGGGTCATGAGGACAGAGGATATACTTTTGCACAGTCCAACTACATTGGAAGTTAGTTTACACATTTCCCATCATGCTCTCCTATGAGACACTTACATATATATGTGAGAGCAAAGACTGGGATCAGAGCACAGGGTCAGTCATTTATCTTTTGGTCCTGGAGCAGCTTTAGGGATTAGGCTTTTGCTGAAGGCAACAGCAATTATTCTACCAGGTATGAGATTCAAACCAGCGACCCTCTGGACACAACTAGATACTCCTAAGATGCAGAGCCACACTCCATCCCAAACCCCACAAGGAAGGCACAGGGCAGGAGACACAAAGGCAAGCTCCAGTGCACCAGTACACCAGTGTAGCTGAAGTGTCTTTGGAGGAACCTGGACTCTTGTCAGTCATTTATGCTCTCAACTGACATACCAATCATAAATCAATAAAAATGACATTGTAGGATATTGGTTGGCAGTACCAGGGGTGCAGATATGGCTACAGCCGCCATTGAACTGCTCGCAGGGGCTGCCACACTGCTGCTGCTTGCTACTGGCCAGCACGTGGATGTCCATAGGGCGAGACGGAAGGTTCTGGACCATCACACGCTGGTCCGAGCCATCGAGCTTGTTGGCACGGTAGATACTGCGCGTGTTCCAGTCCGTCCAGTAGATATGCTGGCCATACATGGTCATGGCGAACGGGTAGACAGCCGTGCCGACGATCACCTCGCGGTTGGCCCCCGTCAGTGTGGACCTCTCGATCTTCTGCCTGAGGAAGTGTAGAGGCATTTCGTGACCACCTACTCACCACACGCTCTGCTCAAGGTATTAGAGGATTCCAATTAGCCTTACAAGCTGGCATCCGCCCAGTACAGCCTCTGCTCCTCGTAGTCTAAAGTGAGCCCATTGGGCCACACCAGGCTGGTGTTCACGATGTCGGTCCTGAAGTTTCCCCCTAGAGTGGCCCGTTCGATTTTTGCATTGGTCCCCCAGTCCGTCCAGTACATGTACCTGGTCATAGAAGAGAAGGGAAGGAATTCCATAGAAAAAAAAGCACTGTTGTTATAGCCTCTAATCAGAGTTGACATATAAAGATTTCCATTCAAGCATATGAAACAAAACATAAATATAAAATAACTAGAGTGGTTATGTGATAGTGTATCGCCGACCCAGCCTCACCCCCGACAGGGGTCCAACATTATGGCCCGCGGTCTGGGAACCCGAGCAATAATAGTACGCTGAGACCCGTCGATAGCCATGGAGCTGATGGTCTGGTTGACGTAGTCGCTGTAGTAAATCCTCTTATGGATCCAGTCGTAGGCCAAACCGTCTGGAGAGCCCAGATCTTCAACAAAAACAACAGAGCTAATCGTCACTGATCTTCAGACTGACGTTAACAATGACATCAGCTCTTTCAGAAAACAGACCGCACTTTAATCTTCCTTGAATATGTTTTTGCACAGTGCAGATTTAGGTGTCAACACAAGTATACAGTTCTACAAGTAATATATTAGTTTGATAAGCGGACTTGTGATCTCATCTTACTGAAAACACCGAAATGAGTTGTGTAATTTTGTGCGGCATGATGCAAGGCCTCCTACCCGAGGCCACTATCGTGGGGGTGGTTGTAGGTGATGAAAGGCTGATGTAGCTAATCTTGCTGATTCCCGCCCCAGAACTCTGGGAAAAGTAGATCCGATTGTCCGTGCGATCAAAGTCCAGTGCCACTGAGGTTCGGAGCATGTTGACCACGGGGAAAGGCAAAGAGTGGTCCTCAGGGTCCAGGCGAAGGCTGCGCACTGTGCTCTCTGTGGTGTAAATGAGGTAGTCGTCTCTAGACACCACGCAGGTGGCGTTGTCGTGCGCCAGGTTCCCGAAGGCACAGGCACACCTCCTAGTCTGGGTTCCTGGGATGGCGAAGCAGAGGTGGGCACAGCCGCCGTTGGCCACCAGGCACGGGTTGTTGTTGAGCTCCTGGGCCGTGTGGGGCTGAGTGCGCTGGTCAAAGATGGTCACATCCCTCAGCATGTTAATATTGTCCCTGATGACAGCTGGAAGCTCGTTGTTACCCGGCTCTTTGCTGGCCTGGAAGACTTTTTTGAGGTTCCTGTCCACCCAGATGATGCTATTCTCAAAGACGGTGATGCCATAAGGAGTGGGGTACCGGCTCCCATACCGCACCATCTCTGGTTCTCCACCCTCGGGGCGTACCCTGGCGATCATGTCCAGGGAGTCATCCACCCAGTAGATGTATCCATTCTGGTAGTCCAGAGCAAGGCCTCGTGGAGTGATGATCCCAGAGGAGACCAGGACGGTCCTGTTTGTCCCATCCAAGAAAGCCCGCTCGACCTTGGGATTCTGTCCATAGTCTGCCCAGAAGAGGTATCTGCTCTTGGGATCTACCACAATGTGGCGGGGCATGTCGACGGTGGTCTTCAGGAGCACTCGCCGGAAGGTGGTGTTCAGACGAATGACCTCCACATAGGTCTCCGTTAAGAAGGCATTCGTGAAATAGAGGTTCCCTGTGAAATAAATGATTTAGGATTACTTCATTGTAATATAATAAAACAGTATAACAATCTATTAAAACAAGAAAATACTTCATTAACAAGGCTTTCTGTATATTTTAGATAGTGCCTGAAAAAAATATGCTATCAGGGAGTATCTAAAACTATGTTAAGCTGACAGGTTATAGAAAAGAATGATTAAATCTGAAACATGTGAGTTTCTGGAGGAGTGATGACCAATGTATCTTCAGTAGCCTGCCAGTCATAATCTGACATCATCTATTTAAAGAAGAGCAAAAAAACTTCACTGTTGCTAAGTGTCAGCCATGATTCCAAATAAAAATAAATCAAAATACATTTACACAAAGTGACTCAAGGTTCCTGTTGCTGTATGACAGCTTCCAATGTGGATTGGCCAGAAAAAAAAAATCAAGTGATTTTAAAGCATTTGATGGCAAACCGGCATTGGCTGATTAATCAGACAACACGGCTGATATAGTGATGGCTGTACTCACTTCATCAGCGTTATACTGTGGTCTATCAGCACCTACAGTAGGGAGACTGCACAACTACCAAAGGCACAAGTTCTAAATTCCTGCCGCTTACACCAGTTTCCCTTGAGGAATAATCTCACCACAAAGCTGAAACAATCTCATGTTTGAAACATATTGTTTTATTACTTTTGTCAGAAACGGAGTCATGAAATGCCAGAGTCTCGAGTTAATGTTTTTATTTTTTGCATTACTCTTAAAAAAGCTGCATGCCCTTGTTTTAACGGCGTTTGCTATGTAGAGTTAATTATTGTCTTTGTATGTTATTAATGCTAAATAAATATTTAAAGTTAAGCAGTTTCTGTTACTCATTTGAAAACTGCATTGGCCACTGGAAAACCACTATTGGTCGACCTCTAGTTCTTTACTTTATAATTTTCTAAGCCCTATTGTCTAAAAAAAAAAAAAACCTTTAACCTCTCTCTCATATATTCATATATATATATATCATTACTGCTGAGAGACTACACGATTTCCACTGACCAAAGAGTAATGATCCAGCAAGATACTGTCAACAAACAATTGTCCGGCTCCCCACCTGCAGCCCAGTCTACCGCGATGCCTCGGATGCCATTCCGGCCAATGCCAGAGGTGACTATGCTACGGAACCCCGAGCCGTCGGGCTTGATCCGGCGGATCGCGTTCTGTGACGCCACGGTGCTGCTGAAGTCGCACCAGTAGAGGAAGCCTGAGGGCATGTGGACATCCACGTGCAGGGCATTGCGACCTGAGGGGTGAAACGCAGAGCGTCGAGTCAATACAGAGGGATGGGCAGTCAGGGGGTGTTTCCAGTGTGGCAGACGCACCTCTCCCTGCTACGGGGAGCATGGCCTCGGAGTGGTCGGCCCCCTCCAGGCTGAAGCCCTTGAGAGCGGAGAGCATGGAGATGACCACGTAGGACTGGTAGGGCGAGCAGGTCCTGCTGTCAGGGTTGAGCTTGAAGCCCGTGGCACAAGCACAGGTGTACAGATTGCCTGGGCGCGGCAGACACAGGTGCTGACACGCCCCCATGTTGTCACTGCAGCCGTTGGAGGTGCCTGCGGAGGCTGGGGATTACAGTCAAGGCAAAGGGTCAGCTGCATCCTCCTAGTGATTTGGTCAATCAGACCTTTGGGCCTGACAGCTCTTCTCCCTTAGTCATTGATTCTGAACAACTCACAGATAAGGATTCATAAGACAGAAGGTCTAACTGCTGTTGACCAGCCAGGACTGTCCTCCACCAGGACTGGGCAATCATGTCAGTGTGTGTTTAGATATACTATTAAAGCTTTCCCTTAAGTCGGGTCAGCAAAATCCCCATTAATCACCTAAGCCTGGTGCTGTGCATGCTATCTGCATAGACAACGTCCACTTGCAGATCCAAAATGAATGAATCGCAAGCCTCGTTCACTTGCTGGGGGGGAGGTGTCATTCTTCTGCCTGAAGGTCATGACACAAAGATCCCTTTGCGCATCTGACCAAGAAAAAAAAATCTAACCCCAGATAATTACTGAAATGTTCAAAGACACCAGTCACCAATGACAAGGCTTCATCATGCAATTACATGGTTATTAGGTAAAGCATCTGCTATGGGAAACTATTTAGGGCAATATCTAAATCCACACCACAGTTAACAAAGACAAACAGAGCTGTATGTAAACATAAAACACATCATGCAGTTATGCAAGGTGGCTCTGTGGATAGCATTGGTGCCTCACGTCTGTAAGGTTAGGGGTCTAAATCTTGCCTCCATTCTATGTGTGCAGATTGCATGCTCTCCTAGTGCTGTATGGCATTCTTCCCACAGTCCAAAGGCATGCAGTAAGGTGAACTGGTGTCTCTAAACTGCCCATAGTGTATGTGCCCTACAACGGCCTGGCATCCTGTCCAGAGTGTTCTCCAGCTCTGTACCCTATGCTCTCTGGGAAAGGCTCCGGAACCCCTATGACCCTGACTGGAACATGTGTTTAGAAGTTCATTCCTGCTTGGATACATACTCTCTCTGTAGTGCACCTTGAGGACCCTGAGTCCAGACACGTTGTCGCGAAGCACCACCCGGTTGGCGCCGGTCGCTTTGTCCACGCGCTCGATCACCTCGTAGTCCCGGTCGGTGAAGTATAGGAAGCCCCCGTGCACTGCCACCCCCCACGGGTGGGACAGGCCGGTCACGATGGCGATGCGGTTGGTACCATCTGGGTCGCCTCGCTCGATCTGAAGGGTTTCACCTCAGTTAATACACGGGGATCACACAGATTCAGGCTGGAGTCACACATAGCCACGGCGTGCACACAATGCTTCCAAATATGCTCCGATAGACTTTTAATCCAAGCATATCTGTAAAATCACAGAACAAGGCCTACCATTCCGGTTCCTGTGACGGCCCAGTACAGCTTGTTTTCCCGTATGTCGATCGTCACGAACTCAATGTGGTCCATGTTGTTGGTGAAGAGGGTGACAGCGTTGGAGCCGTCCATGTCTGCAGCTGCCACCTTGGCTGGGACACCGCTCTCTGTCCCTTGATCGGTCCAGTACATCCTCCTAAAAACAGGGTAGCAAAGACTTCTTTTTGTCGGGTGTTTTGGGACCCTCACAGAATATGAACTGCTGTACTCAGCCCTGCCTGTACTGCTCTGCTGAAACATGAAAATCACAGCAGAAGGCCCCAGGGTAGGTGACAAAGTCAGGGGTGTGCACCACGGGCCTTACCCACGTGCCGGGTCCACGGCGATACCAACAGGGGTACCAGCCCCCGTAGGTGAGCCATTGTTGGTGATAAGGGTCTTCCGATATTGCACCTCTCCATTCAGCTTCAGAACCTGGAAAAAAACCACAAGACACAAGGTCATGAGGGCAGAATGGTGATTATCACCTCCAGGCGTTAGTATTCTTTGGGTGAGAACAGTAATGTCCAAAATGCACCTTGCATGCAAACACTTCACTTACTAGCTAGATTCTGCTGGTGGTAAGACATGTGTAAGAAGCAATCCTTGAATAGTTTTATATCTAAATGCATTTTCACAGAGACATTACGAAAGAATGTTACTTGTAGTGATAAGCCTTTTAGGCTTTTTTGTTAAAAGTATCATTTTCATGTTATGTTTATAAAAAAATCAAGTACTATTTAACCACTTGACATATATATACACATATATACACTAGCGGTCTAGAGTTTCTACCAGTTTTCCATTTATTTCAATAAACTGCAGATTTTTTATTCTTGTTAAGTATTGGAAAGTTGAACAGCTAAAAAAGAAAATATAAGTCACATAAAATTAGTTTCCTGTATAATATAGAAAGATTATGTAACAGTGCATGTCTGACATCCTCTTATCTGGTTTTGTGGTGATGACATAGTCAAATTCTAGTCTGTCCTTTAACTTTAAATGCACTAGTTAACTCTTTCATCCCATGAAACAGAGCAGTATTTAATGTCCCTGGCAGAAAGATTGCCTTGAATTTTCTTTGCGTTTAATGAATCTGAACTTCGATGAATCAAAGATCTGACATTTTGTAAAGGTACTCATATAGTGAGCATACTGTAAATTTGTTAGCAAAGAATATTAAGTGTATTTTAGTAAATGTTATATGAGTAACATGCAAATGAGGAAAATCTCAGTGCGTGCAAAAACTTTTGACTGGTAGTGTATATTTATATAACTTTAATCACATTTTTAGTTTACAGTATTTGCTATGCTATAAAGCAGTAACACAACATGGCAGCATATGAACACACAGCATCTTTAAGATTCTGATCATAAATGCATAAGATAACTAATTAACTAGGTGTACAGAGCGAGTATTCAGCAACCCCCTCCCTCCCCCTGCCTTGTGTAAGTGACAGGGCTCCCCCCTCCTCTCTGATTCTGATTTAAACCCAAAATTGTAAGTGAAGCTTTTTATTTACTAATATATTACCAAATGACAAGTAACACTGCATTGACAGTGAAGGTACAGATTGTACACTAAAGTGTTACACATTTTTCTAGCTAATTTGCACATATATATACTTGGATAGTATGGATTCTAAGGAGTACTTAGAAGTACTAATGAGTACTTAGGAGTACTTAGAAAGTAGGGATTTCGCACCTCAATGGACTGTGAGGCTGGGTTGGTATAATACAGGTTCTGTGACATCCAGTCCAATGCGAGGCCCACTGGGGAGCCTAAGATGGCGGCAGGAGCGAATTCCGTCCTGTTGGTACCGTCTGCCTTCACGCGGTGGATTTCCCCCTGTGGGGAAGGAGGACATCGGTCAACGAGTCTGCTATGTACGGTGAGATTGTAGGGTCACAGGCTGACACTCAACCCAAGCACGTACCGGGTGTTCCACCCAGTAGATCATCTGCTCGGAGTCGTCAAAGTCCACATCATAGCCATTCTGCAGCCCGGCGACAGGGACCATTGCATCGTTACTCTTGTCACTCTCATTCAGGGAAATGCCATAGATAATGCTGTCTCTGACCACCACCAGAAAAGGGTCTGTAACTACAGAAATAGAAAACACAGCAACATTTACAACACAACACAGCAACTGGGTACCAAAAAGTGAAAGTCATATGTTGCATACTAAATGCTTACATGATTTTATAGTTTATTTATTGTAAGGTATTTATTTTCTGCTCACCGGTTAAAAAATTGCAATTTGCAATATTGCAGTAATGTAAAATGTATATGCTGAATAGTTATAGTTCTTTATTTGAGAACAAGGAAGGAAACCCTGAATTTGCATTTTATTTTGAACACATCGTTGAAAATTAGCCCACTTCATAAAAAAAAAAAATTATATATATATATATATATA
>JAODLD010000001.1:45922356-45933865 GCA_026781065.1 Mormyrops boulengeri
TATACACCAAGGTCTTTCTCGTAATCAGCTACCTTTATTTCAGTGGAACCCATAAAATATCTGTACTTTATATTTCTCCTCCCTTTCACTTTCCCGCAACTTATTTAAATGCGCAAAGAAATGTTCGTATGCAGAATCCGCCAAACTATAAAAGCATGTGCATTAAATATATGATCTGTGCAAATTTTAAAACCTTTCCTAAATCAGTTCTTACACAATTAATTTTTCCCAAATTTGCATGGAACATTAATGATGCGCACTTCGGCAACGTTGCCATGCCAATGGATTGCGACAGTCCAATTCCAGTAGATTCTAACTTATTTTGACGAGGACGTCGGCTGAGTATGCTGTCCTTCAGTGTGGCCCGGGACACATCCGCATTCACACTGCTATTAGAATGTAGCCCTATGCATCCCAGATCACCTCCAAATGTGGTTTGAGTGAATGGACTACGATGCATTTTCAATGCGTTTTGGGTGCGTTCACGCCTGTATTTAGTAATCGGATCACCCGAGATGCATGAACAGGACCTGAGTGCACACACGTTACGAAACTCTTGTGTTTTTGTTGGTGGCAGAAAGTGGAGGTTAGGGTTAGACTATAGTTTGCTGTGTAGCTGAACTCGGACACTCAATGGGACAGGTGTAATTACCCAATTCCAGGGTGCACCACAATGGACCTGGGGTTGTTCAAGTTTCTCACTATGGCGCGTCTGAACCTGTCAGCAACCTTCATCACCGAGATGCTCCTGTAGCGTGGGTCAGTCCAGTAGAGGTTCTTAGATATCCAGTCGTAGGCCAGGTCCTCCACGCCATCCACTCGATTGGCAGCAAGCACCTCCCTGCCTATAGAGATGAAAGACCATGACAATATACAAATAACTTTGAAAAACATGTAAGCCAACTAGATGTCAGGTATTGGCCATAAAGAATGAACAGTCACATGACACCTCAACCCACATGACACTTGGGGATACCTAACACACACTCATTAGGCTGATGCACATTAGAAGTTCCAGTTGACAGTAATAACATAAACCATGATAAATACTCAATTAAAAAAATATGAATAATCAGTGGTGTCAGAAGGAGTTTCACACTGGGGAAGACCGCATTTGCTCCGGTGGCGGCGGGTGCAAGGTATATCTCAACATCACAATGGCCACATGTGTAATAGTCACACTGTGAAAGGATGCGATTTTATTTTATAATAAAGATTTCATCATGTTTAATAAGACGAACACTGTTTATGGTACAGTTTCACAAATTAACATAAGCAAAAGATATGATAAAATGTTTGTATGATACAGGACTACAATCTTTGTTAGGTATATGTTTTGTCTACACACTCTGCATGTACAGTGAAGGAACACACTATTATTTGTTTGTTTGTTTGTTTGTGGGGGTCCTGCTGATATTGGAAGGGACAAGTCTGCCCCGCCCCCCCATTCCCAACGCCCGTGAATAATAAATAGAATAACGGTTTCCAATGACAGAAGCCCAGAAACAACCTTTTAAAAGCATGTTCTCACCACTTCCATCCACTTTCTGCTTATAGATGATGTCTTTGGCTGTGTCAGAGAAGAAGATGGTGTCTTCTGCTGCGCTGAAATCGACGCCAACAAAATAGGAGGGTGTGCCTGAGATGGGCAGGATGATGTCCTCCTGGGACGAGAGGTTGAAGGGGATGCCCCTGATGGCCAACTGGCAGGAGAACAGCAGGAACTGTCTCACGGCTGTGAGGGACAAAGCGGTTAGCACAGGATGAGGTCACGGCACATTTGCAAACTTTGGCGTAGGAACACAAGCAAAATGTAGTTTAACACTAATCCCTTTCTAGATGCATTCAAAATATTGAAATTGTTCCAGTTATACTGATTTCAAAAGCTGTTCACGGGGTTAATTTCTTCCCTGAACCTATGTGCCCTTAGAAAGTTCTATAATCATAGTCGCAATTGTACAGAAATAAGCTGAAATAAGAGTAATTGCTTAGCAAAAGCATGGTTTGGCTATACAACATGCAGCCCCAGGTTTACAGGGGTGCCTAAGGGTGCATGGCATCCTCAAATTAATATTGTGCCCCCTCGGGTGGGAGTCAATCAGTTCATGACTGTGACACTAATATCAGATGCACCCATAATGATTTTATTCTGGAGCCGGCACTGGTCCCATGTTCTTACCCACGCAGCGCTTGCCATCTGCATGCAGGTCATATCCCAAGCGGCATTTGCAGCGGTAGCCCAGGCCATCATTGTCTGTCCTGTGGCTCAGGACGCAGATGTGCTCACAAACACCCATGTTCACACTACATGGGTTCCGCACTGGAAACCAGAGCAGAACTATTTTCCACAAAGGTTCAAAAGTTTCATCTTGCGAGGCCCAAAAACTTAAACAGTCAACTTGTCGCATCATTCCGTTTACTTACCATATGGCTGTCTGAGAGAGTGGACCACAGCCACCCCATATGGAGTCATCGCGGTGTGGTACATCACCTGCGGGTTGCTATCGCTGAACTTGTTAGCTTTCATGACGGCCATCTTGGTCCAGTCGGTAAAATACACATTGTGCTCAAACAAGCTGATCCCAAATGGGTGTGGGATCACTGACCCTCCATGGACCACTGTTTTCCTGGCAAGAACGAGTTTACAGACCCACCTTATGTCTTGTGAACATAATAATGTCTTGCATCATTAAGCAGATACTACTTGTACCTATGATGTCACCCTTTCCAGAAAATACATAACTGCATGTCAGATAAAATATCTCTGACATGCTGGAGAGACTCCAGTAACCATCCAGCAATGCTTTTTGCTAATCTACTGGGATATATGGAATGTCCAGCACCATGTGACAGATGAGGGTCACATCAATATTAAATTGGGTCAGCCGGGGTTCTTTGGTGGTTCGTTGTACTTGCGCTTCTTGTTGTGCAAAATAGGTAAAAGCGGTTTAGTTATTGTTCCTAACAAATGCTCCCCTTCATGTTTGACAAGTTCAGCCTTGACTCACCTGTGATTCAGCTCAGGTCAGAATAAACAATAGTATACAGATGCTCCACTACTTACGAACTTTCAGACATACAAACAAAGAGGACTGTAAGTGTAAATCGTGTTCGTTGGGCTCCCATTTCCTGTCCGTAACATCAATTTTTTTTTCACCAATTCCACCTAGCCTACGACTTCTGGCCCCTACTCCCACCACACAGCAGCATAGCGTGCGTACTCCCAGCATCCAAGTTCTTTGTTCTTGCGTATACCCTTAAAATGATGTTGAATAATGACTTACTAACATTTTAAGTTACGAACGGCCGTTCGTAACTCGTTTGTAAGTAGAGGAGCGTCTGTATATTCGTATGGGTATGTGTATATATATATATATATCTCTTACCTGTGCAGTCCATCGTAGGTTGTGGTTTCGATATAGTCATAGCGACTGTCAACCCAGTAAAGCCTTTTTGCTTCGATATCCAGCGTAATGCCGGCTGGCCACCCTAGTTTGGTCTTGACGATCCCATAGCGGTTGGTCCCATCCATGTAGGCTCTCTCCAGTCCAGGTTCCCCATTTACAGCATCCCAGTCAGAGAAGAACAAAAATCTGAAGGAAGACATAAATGTTTTTTAATGTCCTGGCATCCTTCACAAAGCAGCTCTAATACCTAGGACCAGTGCAGTCTGACATGCAAACATCAACATGGTGAGGAGCCCCTGGCTTATCTGAATAGTTTGATGTTCCCCAGCTATGTCCTTCGGTGGTGTCAGTTGTCGACCAGGAGGTGACAATAAAAGTTGTCCACCTTTGGGGGTGGAGGGGTTGTGGCAATGGTAGAAGTTGTTTATTGGGGGTGGAGCATTCTTGAGCCCCCTTTTTAGCAGAGGGCCCTAAGCTTCAGCTTCAGAGCCTGTGCATTAAAATGTCCCTGGAGATGCATGTTTCTTAGTTTGTACATCACTAACCATGCTTCCCTATATACAGCATTTGAAGTGTTCTCAACTTATCTGTATACGGAAGTAAATCTGACCATAATGTGCGATTGTTTGTGTGATTGTGTAATCTGTGTCCTCTCCAAGGTGTCCTCTACCTTGTGTTTCCTTGAATGAATGGCATCAATGTTATCACATTTTTGTCTTGAAAAATTGTTCCTCGTCTTAAATAAATCTCACATATCCTTGCAGAGGTATGTTTTACCCACACAGCCCTTCACAGTAGTTTTCAGATAGTCAGAGAAACTCTTAACCTCTTAGAACCACTACAGAATACATATTATTGCTTCCCAATTTACGTTTAACCTACTGGAGAGCTCTTCTCTTGAATTCCACTATTGAGTTACATCTGAGTTCATCGTTTTTATTTCTTCCCCACTAATCCATTAGGAAAGTCTCCTAATCTCACAGCCTTATTACTAGCTCCCAGCCAAGTGAAACAGGGACAAACAGGATCAGGGAGTTCCCAAGCACTTACCCCACCGTCGGGTCCACCGCTAGGCCTCTTGGATTCCCCAGGTTCTCTGCGATCAGTGTTACACGGTTGTTCCCGTCCAAATCCACCATGTCGATTCTATTGACGCTGCCCTCTACCACATACAGTTTGTTGTTGAGCCAGTCCACTGCCAAGTTTTCAGGGTAGTCAATGGATACGTTCAAAACCACTTGCATGTTGGAACCATCCATATCCACCGAAAACACCTGTCCATAAAGACAAGGTAGGCTTCTTCAAAGAGTATCCTATGAGGTCCTATGTATTGTGATAGGAATGAGGACTATGCAGCAGATAGAGAATTATTTATAATTTGTTGTTTGATCTAAAATTCTAAGAAATTACATTCTGATGTCCATCACTGAATTTCTACTGATTTCAAGATGGCACCAATCGGATTGAAGGTTTCATTGGGCAAGACTGGCACAGTGATTAGATAACTGTGTTTGTGCATTTCAAAACTAGATCTGGAAGCCATGAAAGTTGGAAGGAGGACTGCTTGGCCAGCAAATGTAGTAATGGGGGTGTACTGATGGTTCAACCTCATCAGCAAATTTACAAGCCGTTGTTTGTGGTCCCCTAGTTAGAAAGGGATTGACCTGAGAGTCGATGGTGACTGATAAACAGGAAAATTTGCCTCCTGGGACGTCCCAGCCTTTCTGTCTTATGGCCAGGGTTTAAACCAGTGACCAGCCAAAATCTCTAACAAAAGCCTTTGAGTTGCTCAAGGAATGCATATAGCCAGGCAGACATGGTGAAAACAAATACCGTGGGGCTACTTCCTACACGATTGGGTTACATAAAATTGAACGAAAATATGTGAACATTTTCGACAAGCATATCAGACTATTTTTCTTGATTAGACTTTTGGATCCTGCTCCAGATCGGCTTCCCCACCATTACGGAACGGCCGTCTGGGAGCCAAGAAGCATTCTTATTATTACACGGAGACTCGTATCTAGAGACATCGGTTAAAGAATTCCCCCCCCTTGTAGTAGGCCAGGTTCCTACAAAGTTTTGGCCCACTGGCTAACAGAAGGATGTCTGCGGGACTGTAGCTAGGAGATTTCCTTCATAAAGTATTGCTGTAATGCTTTCAAAGGCAAGAAAACAGCACAAACAGAAATGACATGCAGACTTGGGACTCTTCAAACAGAGCCACTATGCTTGGGAGATGCCAAAATTTGCACAGGCACAAGGTGGTGTCAGAAGGGAGAGAAAAGCAGCATTCTGTGGATGAGGGGAACATTAAGACCCATCCCAGGCGGGATCCGCACAATGCAGTGCATTGTTGTCAAGCTGAAAATGTAACATTGCCAAGCCAGAGTATCACCAGATTAGCACCTCAAATATCAGTGAAGTAATAATCGTAAGACCAGAAAAACAGACATATGTTGCAGACTCAAGTACACAGAAGACTAGTGAGTTATGGCGAAATAAACAAAGCAAGACTATGAGTAAATGAATAATAATACTTTTTGATAAATACTTTTTTATCGATATTCTTTACTTGTTTTATCATTCATGCACACATAGGAGTTCCTGTTCATCAGTTATATACATATACAAATGTGAAGAGCAAGTGAGAACTGACATTCCTAATTTTCATTCTTAATACTTGTAATCAGTGGTTTTCCTCTCTATGTATTGAAAATAAGCCCAGGGTGGTTTTAACCATAACCTTAATTTCATCATTTACCTTGTTCTGAATGGTATCAGTCCAGAAGATCCGGTTCAGGTGGTAATGGAAGTCCACCCCGACAGCTATGCCTCGGTTCTGGGACTGCACCAGTCTTCGGAAACCATGTCCGTGGATGTCGCCGATCAGCAGATCCCGTCCATTGGAGAAGACGAGCCAAGGCTCACCAGCTGTAACAGAAAATATGCGCATTTACTTTACTTACTTACTTAACTTATCCAAAGCCACATACAAGTGAGGCATATAGCACATTACAAACATATCAAGGAGTCAAGGAGTGAACTAGGCATAAGAAAAGCTAGGCTGAGCCTCCAATGAATGCCCAGGTACACGTGTAAGTGTAAGTCATAACAAGAGCTTAATAAGACAACTATTCAAATCAGCAGTTGGTGCAACGCTAAGAGCATCGAGGAAACATAGAATGGGGCAAGCTAGTAAAGATGGGTCTTGATATGTTTCTTGAAGGTGAAGAGAGAATCTGATGTTTGGATCTGGTTTGGTAGCTCGTTCACTGTGAGACGTATCAACTGGGAAGAATTACAACTTTCTCTCTGAAGCTCTCTCTAAACCTGGGTTTTAAATCATATGCTGTCAACAGGCTTGGCTGAGTAGCTTGGATTACCTTACTTCTACAAATTCTTCACACCTTAAAAATAAAGGTGGTGGGGAATATGAATCTAAAACTCAATTTTTTTTCTGTGATATGCACAGTCAAAATAATGAGTCCCCAAACTATGTTGTTAGATTGTTATACAGATATGAGATCTGAGAGGTAACTT
This sequence comes from Mormyrops boulengeri, assembly GCA_026781065.1. Taxonomy (NCBI): domain Eukaryota; kingdom Metazoa; phylum Chordata; class Actinopteri; order Osteoglossiformes; family Mormyridae; genus Mormyrops; species Mormyrops boulengeri. Next base: position 45,929,307 of record JAODLD010000001.1, read on the forward strand.
TATCCTGCACTTTATTACACTATATATTAGACATGACTACAAACAAACCCTAGCCTGCAGCCAGCCATACTGGAAGCTCACTAGCTGCACGATTTCTGACAATAAAGCGCAATTTCTTTAAGCTTAAGGGTGAAGGCTCTATGAGGAGGTTACTTAAGTAGACATTTCTGTTTAATTCCAAAGAAAACATCGACCGGGAGTTTGCCATCGAGCAGGCAGGGCATGCCACTGTGACTTGCGTCAGCTTGCAAATGGCCGCCTCGTGTGATGTGTTTTTGTAGCAGATCCTCTCTCTTGCTACGGGCCTTAGTCAGGACCGTCCTGAACGTGCTGAGCAGGTCAGGGGCCCAGAGAGGGCTGTCGCCAGGCCAGGACTTTCTGGCCCATCCCCGTGCAAACAGAGCGACTGAAACAACATTCAGGTCAGGCACAATACCCATGGAGGCTGTGGATGGGGTGAGACGCTGGGCAGATACGTGGTGGAGGCCAGGAGGATGGGGCTTAATCTTCTGTGTAAGTATAGCTAGCCCCCATGCCCGGAAGGGGCTTAGGGCAGACTCACATGAAGTGTTAGCCCTGCAGTGTCTATGCTGTTCCAGCACGTAGCCCCCCAGGCAGCTGCAGCGGTGGGTGCCGACGCGATCCTCACAGAGCTGGTCACAGACACCCCACATCTGACAGTCATCGAAATCTTCACCGAGCATTGAAAGATCGGAGATATAAAAATTTTGAGTGAAAAATACAGTAAAAATTCAATGAGCCCTGTCCACAACACCACGCAAATTTCTTCTACATAAAGATGATGTATGGTGTATAAAGAGTACGTAGTTCATGTCTCTTACGTCTAAGAAAAAAAACCTCATGTCATAAACAGCAAATACTGTCATCTGTCAATTTGCTATAGTCAAACTGATAAACATAGAATTCTCAAATTCAGATGTATACGTTAAGGGATTACGTCTCACACCCATTTCTAGATTCCATGCTCAATTGATGCTATGAAGAATGCACACTCGTCTCAGCTAGAGGTCTTATCAACATGGCAAGAGATGAAAGATTGAAATAAACATAATTTCTTGAAGCCATTGTTTGTATGGTCTCCTAACACAGTAAGAGAGATAACAATAAAGATCAATTACAGCACATTTCACTCAGAATTCAAGAATTCCAGTCTGGCAGCATTAAAAATTGGATCTGCATTTACCGATGCAGGAGCGGCTGTTGTTGTTGTTGACCACGTAGCCTGGCGGACAGTAACATGTTCCTCCATCAGGGGAGGCATGGCAGCGATGCTCACAGCTAAGGGAGGGACACTTCCAGATACCTGGCAACCCCGAGGTGTGGCCAAAACATCAATTAGGGAGCAAAACTCACATAACTTTCTTAGAGACAAAAATTACCGACAAGGGAAGAGATTTAAAAAGCAAAGGAACATAATAAAAGGGGGATTTTATTCCGGCACTGACTGCAGTTGCGTCCAGCGGTAACGTTGGTCTCGTCCTCTCCTTCGGGGCACTGGGGATTCCCGTCGCACAGATGCTCCAGGGGGATACACACCTCCGAGATTGGGCAGGACCACTCTCCCGGGTAACACTCCCGCTGGACAGCATCTGTGGAGGAGTGGAAGCCTGAGCTGAAAGTCTTTGAGAAACTTTTTATTTTTTTCTTCTTTTTTTCCCCTGCTTTTTTTTTTTTAAATTTCCATTGCAAAAAAAACACAAAAGAAGAACACAAGAAGGGAGAACACACACAAAAAACAAAGAAAACGCAAAACAAAGAGAAAACTACAAAAGTAATGATAATAATAATAAAATAATAATAGTAATAGGGCTATTGAAGTAAGACAGCGAGTGGCAACAACAACGGCAGTAATAGCAATAACAACATTAATTCAACTGCAGCTGCATCCCTGATAACATTGTGCGTATGCCTCTACCTTTGTATGTGTGTACTATTGGTTATGTGTGTGTGTGTGTGTGTGTGTGTGTGTGTGTGTGTGTGTGTGTGTGTGTGGCGTGAAGATAGGTGTGGTTATGTACCTATATGTATGTATGTATTTATGCGTGTCTTTGAGAAACTTAAAGCGTAAACAGGAAGTCTTTGAGAACCTTAAAGCATAAAAAGCTTACCGTCGTTCTAACAAACAGACCATGGGTGGTTTCTTTGTCCTTGTTTTTGTAGCGTCTGCTGCTTACGGCTTATTCTTGGCTCACCTCTCGTGAACTTGACCCTACCGAACCCAGCGTGACGCTGAACGTCCTGCCGGAAACTGTGTCACCGCGAGCGTCAAACAAGGGTCACAAACGACAGCGGCCTGTAAAGCCGAGAGGCACGGCGGAACGCCAGCGTGGGAGGGGGTGGGGGGGCACATTTTAGCTAACAAATGGACTTTCCATTTCAGCCGACACGTTTACCGCAGGCGGCACATAATGCCGAACTGTGGCTCGGCTCGAAGCTGGCACCTCCGTCAGGACGCCGCTACTTTACATCACCGGGGCAACGGCTTGGAGAGGCTCACATGGCTCGTCTGAGGGCCTGACAGCCCTTCGCTTAAAAACACACTCTTCAGGCAGACTAATGGAATTCAATAGGTTTTCTTAAGAGCTGAATTATTCCGTGCCACAAAGAACAGCTTGAATAACAGCCTAAAAGGGACGTGGGCTTACTTCCCACCCGACACAGCACAGAGCATGATGCAGTATATCCATAACCAGCAAGACCAGCAATGGCCGATACTCCAGCCTAACCACATGGCTATGGAACTGGCTATTCTAAAATACAGAAGTTTTTTGACCACCCAGCGTTATCAGGCTCCCGGATCCTTACCACAACCCCTCTCGTCTGCATTATCCTCACAGTCATCCTCTCCATCACATAGCCAGATCTGATGAATACAGCGGCCGCTTGGACAGGTGAAGTAGTCTCCCCGGCAGGTAGGATAGGCTGTGACGGAAAGGAAGATAGTTCATCAAAATACCACCACTGCTGAAAGCCTGCAGCATATGACTACAATCAGATTTATGACGAGTTAGGAGGTGAACCTAACGGGAAGTTTCCGGAACACATACTGCAATTCTGCTCGTCGCTCCTGTCGCCGCAGTCATCGTCATGGTCACAGATGTACCCACGCGGGATGCACTCCCCATTGCCGCACTGGAACTGGCTGCTACTGCAGCGCTGGGCTGGTAGAAATGGCGATTGAGAAAAGGAATAACCAGGCCCGCCCAAACCAAAACCGGAGTGCCGCTTGCCATTGGGAAAGGGCAGACACTCACTGCAGTTGGCCTCGTCAGATCCGTCCCGGCAGTTGAGCACGTGGTCACATCGCTGCGTTCGGTTGTAGCAGGCTCCATTGGCGCAACTCAGCTCCGCACACGCTGGGTATTCTGGGAGGCAAGTTTGCAAAAAAGTCTGCTGTAAACAAGTTACCAGAACCTTTAAACCTTCCAAATCAGACCTTAAATGACTTACAGATCCTGGAAATTAGTTAAACGATTTCATCTGTTACCGTAATATAAATGCAAAATATATAAAGAAATTAGTTCTGTAAGAAATATTAAAGTGCAAAGCATGTTAAGAATTTCAAAGAAATTAATGATAAAATTCCATATTATTAAGGACTACTCAAAGATTAAAACTATTTCTTGGTTACTAAGCTAAGCAACACTGCGCTCGGTGTGTTCATCAAATCATTTTTACAAGCACAGGGACACATGTCCTATAAGACACACACAAACATACAGGTGAGAGAATGACACCTGGGACCAAAGCACAGGCTCAGCCATTTTTCCGGTACCCCTGTAGCAGTTAGGGTTAAGGGACTTGCTCAAGTTTGCAAGACTGATGCGATTACTCTGCCAGCCGTGGGATTTGAGCAAACAACCTTCCCGACACAAAATAATAACCTATTGGACCACACACACATAATATAATTCTCTGAGACTGTATCATAAGAAGATAAAAAGCACCTTACAAAACATATAAGATTAGTGCGTCCATGTTGAGTTGACCACAAGGGGACCACGTGCGGGAGATAACTCTCGTCTCTCAAAACTAGTGTGAAGTTTTTGTTGTGTTGTTAGCGTGTGTTGTTGTTGTTTTTTTAATTTCACACACTTAGGACTGCACAGTCATAGCTAATAAAAATAAAGCAACCAATAGCTTATATTATTTATTCAGACAGTGACAATTCTGGTGTTTCATACGAACAACAAAACTATTAAACGCTCCAAACCAGGGACAGAATATATATATATATATATAAAAGAAAGAATTGACAATCCTTACAAGTGAATGAAGAGCTTGGTATTTTTTAAAGCTGCAGCACCATAATGAAGTGCAGAGCGCCGGGGAGCGGGACAATAACAGAGCCGTATCTGAACATCGGCCCGGCTTAATCCTCAGAGGAATCCGCAAACGGGTTGCCGGCAACAAGAAGCATATTGTGACCGCTGCTGTCAATCAGCAAGCCTCTTAATGTTACAAATTGATTAAAATGCCGGGGAAGCCCCGAGCCGAGAGGAAGCCCACTGACTCTCGTGCGGGAGGGGGCGGGGGCG
>JAODLD010000001.1:45933965-45946567 GCA_026781065.1 Mormyrops boulengeri
GGGGTACTTACGGCAGCCTGTCTCATCGGCTCCGTCTGAGCAGTCGGGCAGCCGGTCGCACCTGTAATCCCGGGGGATGCAGCCTCCACTGGGGCAGGTGTACTGCTCGCTGGAACAAGTCCGCCCAGCTGCGGACAGATTGAGCACAGACACTGAGCAGGAAGTGGGGAGACCCCACAAAATGTCTACCCAACTTTGACGCAAATTCCATAAAGCTAAATTAATTATGAAATTAGTGCCTCTACATTTACATTATCAGTAAATAGTTTTGTAGATGCTTATCCAAAGTTGTGTAAAATACATAGGCTTTTGAGAAAGCTGGGCAAGACAATCCCTGGAGCAATAGGGGGTCAAAGGTCTTGCACTGGGGCCCAACTGTGAAATCTCTCTGCCAACCATGGGACTTGAACTGACAACCTTCTGATCACAGATACAGCATCCTAACCTGCTGAGCCACATGTCACCCCCATGTGGCTGAACACAGGGGGTGACAGGGTACAGAGATAAAGGCGAGGGGGGGGGGGGGGCTTGCGGCAATGCTGCCTCTCGTCGGAGCCGTCGTCGCAGTCCTCCTCGTCATCGCACACCCACGGCTGTGGGATGCACTCACCATCGCTGACACACTGGAACTGCCCGCCGTCGCAGCTGAACCGGGCTGTGGAGGCACGGATGCCTTGCTTCAGAAAGAGCCGAACGCACCCGAGGCTCAGAGCACATGACTGCAGCAGTGACTCAGGAAATGGATACTAAACAGGCAAGTAGCCAGGTAGAAAATAAGGGATTTGAACCCTCCACCCCCTGAAAATTTTTAATTACCGATCAGGCATGTAGCCAGGTAGTAAAATTTGAACCCCCAGGGCAACATCTACGAACCCCCCTACTAACTGGGGAAATTTACCAAGACCCCAACTCTCCCCCCAGCAAAATTATTTTTGCCTACAGGCTTGATGTTAAAGTTGGGAGGATTAGAATTCAGGTGTCTCCGGATTTTAAAGAAATGAAAATATATTACAAGAAGTAATGAAAAAAATACATAAAACACAGAGGTGAAACCATTCTGACACTGACGAGAGCCCATTTGCACAATGCAACTGCGTGAGTCTTAAAAAATGCAGCAGATTTCACTCACGACAGCCGGTTTCGTCTGAGTCGTCCGCGCAGTCCGCGATGCTGTCGCAGCGCCACCTCAGCGGGATGCACCTGCCGGTCCCACAGCGGAACTGTCCCGACTCACATCCTCAAAGCAGGAGAGTCACGTGGTTAAGGACTCAAAGTCAACACAGCACTCAATGATTTCTCATTCTGTCCGTCGGCAGGCTTCGGTTTACCACCCTATAATAATATATTATAACATACATCATTTATCTTATTCTCCAGTAGCTCAGCTGTAGTGACACAATAAAAATGAACCAGCCCTTTTTTTGATGTGATGAAAAGCATAAATATTAAATCTCAAAGCCTTAGATGAGCACAAATTTAATTTTGTGATCAAATCTACACAATAAATAAAGCATAAAACCACATCTTCAATCCGAATGTGGTCAGTGAGATTTACTTGCATAAGCTGCTTTTATTGATGAAGTAGGAAGGTGTGGAATTGACAGGCTTTAGAGAAAAGCATGCCAGCTATTCCCAAGGCACCTACACAGCCTCCACTGGTCTCTCCTCCAAGCCCTCGTTTGATGTTCCCGCCGTGTGGTACCTCCGAGATAAGCTAGCCCTCACTGCACCTTCTCTGACGCTCTCCAGAAGATGTTGACTGGAACGGACCAGTTCAGTGACAGAGTGCTCAGTCTGTCTTAGTCCAGACAGGACACGCGATTCTGACTGTCTCAACTGACACCTTGATTTATGGCGCAAGCTGCTCCTTGTCAGAAATGTAATTGGGATAAATAGTGGTACCGGGTGGTACCGGAGTCCTTACACCCAAATTCTTTGGTGAGGAGAATGCGAGGTGGTGGATGGTGGTGCAGGTCTGGGCTTGGTGGTCTAGGTCTTATCAACTACCTTTAAATACACTCCCTGCTTAAACAAATATGCACTGAAGAAGCAAAAAAGTAAGAGAAGGTAGTACGCATACAAATCTGAGTGACAGCAGTATACAAGACCAACCCAATAATTTTAAACTAGTTGTTCAGCTAAAATGCAGAATAATGATAAAGAATTTTGAATATTTCTTACTATATGACTCCTAGCAAATTGTCATCAAATTCACTAAACCAAAACAAAAATTTAGTTGAAAATTTATTTGACCAGCCGGCCATTTTAAAAGAACCATAACTGATTTTTATCATAACAGAAACACAATATTGGATTAGAGCCTTCTATCTTAGCTACTTTTCATAATAAGCCATCTGGGCTTTCATTTCCCTGGCTGTCTACATCTCGCCCCAATCAGCATGCGTACTGGGTTTCTTTAAACTGAGGCCGTAATCGACAAGTATCTGCCTAGATCTCATGACCCTCGTTCCTTGTTTTAAATCATGTCACTGGTGGGACATTACAGATAATAAGAACATACACAAAGAGACATTTGAAGACTAAGCAAAACAATGAACTATACTGAAATGGGAAGAATTTTAAATATCCAGTTCATATTTCAACATTTTTGTTTTCTTGCATTCCTTCTTCAGATGATCGCATTGTGTACCCATGTTGTGTACACTTTTCTAATCATTTTTGCATGATTTGGTTATTTTGGGTAACTTTGTTTCAGTCAAACATGTTCAGCTTTACAAGGATCTTACCTGCTAATTGAAACAAAGTTTTTAATTTCAACCATTCAAAACTGCACTGATACAACAGATTTCAAACAATGCTTGACAGCTGGAATTTTCATTAGAACATTTTATTAAGTGAACTTATCGAGCCAGGAACTAAATAAAACTCTTAAAAGGCACCAGTGAAATTCCATTCAGATACTACTGCAGAGAAATGAAAATCACAGAAGGGTCATATGAATACCGCAAGGAGTTAAGAAGCTCTGCAGAACATTTCTGTCATGTCATCCTTTGATCTTTATATGATTAATTTAAGTCGCAGGACAAGTGACTGTGAATAGTAACCCTGTGAATAGTAATCAGGGATTGCTAATAAAAACACGAAACCACTTTACTAAACGTTTTCAGCTCGGACACTTTCTATCAGGCAGCTGGCCTCATCAAATCCAGCACGACTGCCCCAGTGGGGATAACTAATCGCACAAGTAATGAATGAGCTTCAAAATGTTCTTTCACTCTGTTTGATAAATATTGTTCAGGTCAACTATTCAATCATGTGGAAGTCAACAGTTTTATCACCTCTTTCACATGATATGTACTTTAAAAATGGAACATTTCCATAATACTTGTGGGGTCATTGACCATGCTGCTCAACTAAAATCCCGGAGAAGGACTCTCATATCAATAGGTCTGCCTGGGCTTAGCCGATGCCACCGTTTGGTTTTTGCAGTGAGTCAGCCAAATGGACTTCCTTTTTAACTCTTTCAGCAGCCAATTGGAGAGCAAACCCCTTTCCCGATCAGTTTACTAATGATAAAATTGTCCCTCCATTAGCTCAAAGGCAGCCTTTGTTATGGGGGTACGATTCCACGTCTGTAACACTCAGGTAAGACAAGCAGCACAGAGCATCCAAACAAAAAACCCACCGGTTCAAACACGCCATTGAGCCACAATTACGTCCCATCTATCCTGTAAGCAAAAAAAATAACCCTGTCAAATTATCTGGATAATAAGGGAAAAATACCCCAAATGTATGTCTCAACTTTCAAAACCCACTGTATCTTCATGAGATTATGACTTTGCAAAAGAGGCCAATGTCCTCATCCTGGTCATATACTAAATTCTAATCTCTGGCATATAAATCCCAGCTTTTACATTTTACCTATATTCCAAGTTTGGCGAAGTGAGCATGATTAGTGTCACCCATCAGGGAGCAAGTTCAAAAGAAGGACACTGCGAAATCCTCCTAGCAACCTTAAAGATATTCATAAATCCTAGGCATTCGGTTAATAGCTCAAATCAACAAGGAAACCAACCTGTTAATGCCTCCAGATCAAGCCAGGGTTTAGCGACAGCATCAAAGCTCTGGGAAAAGTGACAATACTCTACCAAGGCCTGATGCAATATATTACTTAAAGCTATGTTTGAAAAACTGACAAGTAGCAAGGGAATATATTGATTGGATTAAGAAGTAAAACACAATAGCAAGGCATAGCAGTGAATTATTTAATTCCTTTAATTTATAAAAGTAAAAAAAAGTAGATCTACTCTTCAGAGCCGGAGCCCCATGGAGCGGTACTTTTCCATTGGTGTCTTCCTTGGTTGTTTTGTTGTGTGTTTTCCTTTCCCCCTTTTCCTCTCGCCAACCATGTCTTTTCTAATTAGCCAACTTAAACCCACAGCAGGCCAGCACCCAGAGCTATCCAGGGAGAATGATAAGGACACCCTACCCCTGGCAAACAAAGGGCGGCCGCGGAGGAATTTTCATTAGAAAGAAGCTTCCCGGAGGCTCAGGCCCCACTGTGAAATCACAATGACACAATGGAGCGGCCAACAGGGCCGAGCCCCCTCATAACTGGAGGTGTCACGCCAAAGGAACTGTGGAGATGGATGGCAGAATGCCGAATACAGTACAACTTCCTGCAAACGAAAAAGAAAAAATGAAAGTGGAACGGAGGGGGGCTCCATGCCACCTCTACAAAAAAAATAACAGCACTTGTCACCTCCCAAGAAACAACTTTTTCCCCCCCAACTCGTGAGAGGCTGGCGGGAGAGCAGCTTCTGCTTAATTCAAAGCCGCCTTGTTTTGGTGTGTCCTAGCCAGCCCCCCCGCTCTCTCACCCTGGGCCAAGCAGGGAAACGGCTGGCAGCGTGGAGCCCCAGGCCCAGCCGTGCCGTCAAAGTGGGCCGCGGCTCGCCCGTTTCATATGGTAATCAATGCGACAGGACGCAGTTGATCGCCAAACAAGTGACTTTGGCTCTGAGAGCCGCATGCAAAACGTGCCCTGGGTGCATGTGGTGGGCAACGGTAGAAAATGGCAAACTAAAGAATGCGCTAAAGGACTTAACCAACATGCTTACAGTTCGTTATTCAATCCCTCATTCACATGTTGTCACTAAAAGACAGTTCAGATTGAAGAAGCACTGCATCTATATTCCGCTTCACTGTGATTTTTTTTGGCACCAATTAGCCTTAATTTATTTCAAGTAATTTTACAAAATAGATTTTGCATCACAGCTTTTGACATATTTTTTTTTAATGATATAAAAACATTGCGCTCTTAATAGGCGATGTTAAGTGCTGCAAAGTAATTCTTAAGGATTTTTCATCAGAAAGGGCTGCAATGTAATTTTAACGTTGAGGTTTAAATATCAGACGGGAGTCAGAAAAACTGAAGTCAGGTGTTTATATATATGTGGTTTGTTTTTTTTCACTAATTTTCTGTACCTGTAAACATTAACTAACTATCAGTACGGGGTAATTCATTAAACATGACTATAAAAATTCTAGAACAACCAATGAAAAGTTTAATAGCCCTGACACCTCGTGCCTCCACACAGGCTTGACTTTCCATACAAAGCACAATAGGTTTTATTTCTATTTAACGGCCACGTATCCCAGCTCACAATGCTATCTATGTTGAAAATAGGATTAGAAGAAGATATATGTTAGCTGTATTCCGTCTGATATGGAAGATCTGAAGATAAAAGGATCCTTTAAGGAGTTTGAGTATTTCCATATACACACGCATTCCAGGAATGTCAGTGTGAATCCTGTTAAGTAATGCTCTCCATTTCCAGATAATATTGATCCTTGGCGGTCTAGATAAGGCCTTGCAATACAACCTCCAGGCATCCCACTAAGACAAGGTTAACGCTTTCTGAGGGATCAATAGACAAGAACATCCTAATTGACAAATCCATTTCCAGAGTTGTAACAGCCATGCAGATTACATTGCACTGCATTCAGAAATTGAAATATAGGAACAATAAAATACAGCTAGTCGGTATACATTTGGTTCTATGATCTGAAACTGATTCAGTTTTGTGCTTTCACTCCACACTTAACACAGACTGGGATTTCAAATGTCAAAATAGCTTTTAGGACTTTGTTGAGTGTCGTATTTCCTTGTGTGCAGTTACATTTCCTAGTGCTTCTCTGGAAAAAACACTCAGGATATTGTTATCACTTGTCCCACCAAGCAACTTAGTTTCTACTGATGGCAAGTGCCAGGTGTGAAACAAAAGAATAAGGCTTCATCTGTGTCCACAGTGCCAGGATGCATCAGCCCTGACCGCGAAAACAGCTGAAACAAGCAAGGAGATTATTAACACACTCTTGCAAAACCTACCCAAGCTAAAGAAGATATGCTAGTAATTGTTTAGAAAAATGAAAACACCAGTCTAAAGTTTTGACAGTTTAAACTACAAAAAACATGATCTGAGGAGCAATTACCTTCCAGCTAACATAAGAAAGTCAACTAGCCATAACATTGGTTATTGATCAACATAAACAATTACAACTGCGGATTCCCAAGTAGTAAACCACATTATGTTTTAACAATACATGTCTGCCTCTAGGTCATTGTTTTGTGCTAGCTCAGACCTTCTTTGAACTCTTTTCAACTAACCCTTTCAGGGATTGCTGACAGTGTGTCGTGCGTTGTAGTGGATCACCAATTATGACTAATCATCAAGCTGAAATCCTGGGGTTCGAGAGAACTTTGTCACCCTGGACCAAACAGAAGCGAGACTCCAGCCGATTAGAGAAAGTAACCCGTCCACCTGCTCCAAAGTCCCTTTCGCAGCTATTTCATCCCAAAGACATGCAGAATAAATCTGGATTAAATTGGTGATTCCATGCTCACATTTCTGAGGTGATCAGCACATGTAAGATAACCCTAACCCTAACCCTCCCGTCCTTGACTGGATGTGAACACTGAACAGGACCAGACGTAAATTTGGATGAGTCGCACTCTCATTTAAAGGAGACATTCCCTAGAACATGTCATTTGATTTAATGCCTGGACTTTGCCTCCTCAAAATGAGAAGATTAACTTAATTAAGCCTTCAGTTTTTAGCAACTCGGGAATGCCTCATGACAGGGTGTAGGATGTTTTCTCTCAGAGGAAGGTGATGATTAACGTTTTACCCTCCAGACACAGCTGAAGATTTTTTTTCCTTTTACCAGAATTAGTGAATCAGTTACAAAAAAAATGTGCAATTCAAAAAGGACTGCAGAGATTCGGGTTAAAAAATTAACGTTAAACAAATCAAAAATTATTCTGCTCCATCTCAATGATTCCATCTTACAAATACACCCAAAACAATAAAAACCGTCCTTCACAGCTGCATGACTTCTGATATTTGAAACAACACCTTACGACCGTTTTCTTTAATTACGTTTCACTGTATAACGGGGATAGTTACTAATAATATACGAAATTCTCATGTTCAAACATGCGTGACTTCTCTTTATATACGTGCTCTGATCGATGGTTGTTTGTCTGGCAGAAATGGTCTTTTAACGGCAGCTCCAGCGTAATTAGTCGCTCGATTCACACTTAAGGAGCTTACGTACTAAGCGTTGGGTAAAAAGAAAGCAGATTACAATTTGAGCGGCTGGGTCTCCTTCGACTACCAGTAACAACCGTCACAATCAAGATCACTAAGAGATATCAATAAGCTTGCTGTTCTACGGGCAGATACTTAATAACACCGCGCATATTGCATATTTGTTCATTGGGAGCTCAGTGCGGCTCCTACGTGTTAGATTTGTAGCAGCGGCTCGCGGCTCACAGATTGTCCTCGAGTCACATGCTCTCCTCTGTTACCTAGCAACGGCAAAGCTCAGGCAAAAGTTCCCGAAGAGAACTTCAAATCTGTGTGAGGGAGGCTTTGTGTTCAAGATTAAAGTAACGTTTCTGAATTGTGCAGGCCTAGAAAAAAGCCAAGTTAAATCGGGCCACAAAAATATGTACCTGAATGTATTATTAGTAAGAAATTTTATTTACATTTCTTTAACTTTCAGCTATCATATACTATACATAAAATTTAGTTTTGAAAACAGCAGGCAATAAATTAGTAAACTATTCTAGCATATGGTACAATTTCCATTCAAAAAAGTATTATATACCATTCAGTAAATATTTACCAATGACTGCTAAATATATAACAGATGATGTTGATTTCAATTGTGATCCATTTTTCCATCGTTAACGCATCTTTGAACATACAGAAGTTAGTATACAAGTTTTTTCCGTTTATAAATATTAGAAGGTGTACATATATTTGCTTAGTGTATTACACGGTTTAAAAAAATCCAGGCGGACAGAGAAGATGGTTTTGTGATTGGTCAGAAAGGGCGATAACCTATACATGAAAGACGAGCCCTGTGGAGTATGTCATTTTTTTTTAACAAAAGACATTAACTTACCTTGAGAATGGCACCGAAGAGAACACGACATTAATAGGAAAAGGAGGTTAAGTAGTGCTTGCCACATTGTGGTGCACTTTCCCGGCTGGCCTGTCCAGCTCCTAGCGAAGCCGGGTGGATAGTGGTGCTTACAGCACTGGGATGCTGCTGCTGCTGTTCTCTCTCTCTTTCGGGCCGCTAGTTGATGAAAAAGGGCGTGTTTAAGCGCTGAGACATCGCGCTTTGAATACACTCCCCCACCCCAGCCCGCTGGATAAAACCCCTGCAACTCGGGCTACCCAGGAATCTGCATAATTCGATTACTCACACTAATGACCTGTCTTATCTCGAGCGGGGCCGATGCGTTCCGTGCTAATGGACGCTTGTTCCCTGCGTATCATGCCAAACAGGCCCCTGTGGACCTTTTATAAAGCTATAGAAATTGCTAACTGATTGGCCATTCGGTACTTGCGTGCGTTTTCTAATAGGGCAAAACTTCAGAATTGCATGTTGTTACAATGCGGTGTTAATATTACAAGTTTTTATTTTCCTAGCTATTTATTTTTAAATAGCTGCTTATATTTTGTTGCCTCCATACTGACAATTTAAGCATTTAATGAGGAAGGTTTTCATTCGTTTTTTTTTTCCAAAGTAGCATTATAAGCCTACGATATGAGCGTGCATGCATGTCGTTGTCTCCAAATGATAAGTGTGAACTCGCAGTAGACGGAGAGCACACCAACTAGGGCAAAAGTGAAAAAACACTAACTGGGAAAAATATCCTGACTGAAAATCTACTGTAAATTTTAAAAGCTTTAATATTTGTATATTGATTGCGAAGTATTGAAGTGCTGGCGGTGGAATTAAATCGTACTGCAAGTGAATCTAACTTACATATATCCGTTTTCCAAACGCTTATACTGGCCAGTGAGGCGGGCTAACGTGCATGTAGGAGTGATCTAACTATTTAAAAAAATTAGATTTTAATTCCCCTTTAGATTTGTTAGGATTAATATAGATTTTACGGAATAGATTATTAAGGCAAATTTACTGGAAAAAGTAAATAAATAACAATGTTTGACCACATACATGTGCTGGTGTATGGCTACCATATCTGACAATGCAAATGAATTAATTAAATACCATTTCTTAATCAATATTATCTAGAACAAAAACACATACTTCTTGTGCCTGGACCCCTGGGAATGCCTGTCTCTGATTAATCATTCAGATTCAGGGCGTTTTGGTGTGTTGGTACGGGACTGCACCGGGGTCAAGCTTCATTTGAATGGGGGGCAATATTATCAGCAGGAGCCTTCGACACTTTCAGTGCAGCCGCTCTCAGAATTGATACACACTTGACTGGCCGTTGACTTTTTAACTAATGTTTTAAGGTTTAGTGCTGCTCTTCTGAGACGCAGCCCTGCCATATTAACTCGTTTTGCTGAGCAGTTATATGACACGTAAGTATAAACTTATAACATTCATTTTAGTTAACAGAGACACGTAACCTTTAAAACGGCAATGCATTTAAACGATTGTATTAGCTAAAACCATACTCAAACCTATGTATGACTGAGAACACAATATATATCCGACGCTTTTATTCAGAGATACTTCTTTTGGCCATTATGAAAAACGAAATGGATAAAACCGAAAATCTTGGTACACATTGCATAAAAAGGCATATTTTAAAACCAGAATGATAACTGACAATCTAAAAGATCTGGAAATGAAAAAATATATATTAAACCCGTTAAAAATTAACCAAATATTTGTATTATATATGTAATATAGTATAACATATTCAAATAAAATTTCATGCAGCAATTTAAGATAATTGTGCAAGATTCATTATCCAAGTCCATAAAGCTCGTCGCAACATGACAGTTTCCTAAGTAGCTATTATTAAAAGTCCGAAGCACGTAGTGCAATGGACCCTTATTGTTTTTTATCATTATTATTATTATTATTATTATTATTATTATTATTTATCCATGAGATTCCAGGGCACTTCCAATAAAAAAATATTTTGCAAAATTTAAGTACTTTTCCGAGATTTTAAAGAACAATTGATGGATTTAAGATTAGAGAAACGAAAAGTGTTAAAAGACAGCCCTTATTAATATTGATAGGCCTATTTAAATCAACACGTATTCTTCACCGATTCGCCCTTGATTTACGAATGTGTTTTAAATTCCAGCCTTCCAGGTGAAATCGAATGACTTTCCGGAGACTTAAGAAACACTTGATAGCGCTCGAATTTTCGCTGGAAGCGGTGCAGCGCCACGCTGTGGTCAGTAAAATCCATTGAAGAGCGTTCTGATGTGCGCTTAAGTTTAATGAAAAACAAAAAAGGGGGTAAATTCTCAAACGTGATAGCGGGAGCAACTTTGCACATGATGGTTTGATGATAACTCCGATTCAAAAATACATATAACGGACACATACTCAATACATTTGAGTTAATTAACAGGGCAGAAATTACATGGGTGATAGATAGATACTTTTCATTTTCATTGCATATTCGTTCATGTACCTAGTTAGCGAACTTCATCAAATTTTATGAAAGGTTAAACTACTGTCGTTAATTGATGCCGGCATTTACCATGTGAATCATTGCTTAGTTTGGGGAGATTCGTTACTTACGATGTTCGATATGAAACGTAAGCATAAAGATCACGGACGTGCACGGGGATTTTAAGGGGCCATCGTTCTTTGACGGTTCATGTCACACTCGCTGTAGCCGCAGTGTATTGTGGGTCGAATCGCCATTTTGGTTGTATACAACGCAAGAGCGAGCATTTGCGTCCGGCATTATCTTTGGTAAGATGGGACACTCGTGCTGTGTGAAAGGCTGTCATACATGGTAGAAATGGCAGAAAGGTGGACCACAACGTGACATTTTTTCGGTTTCCCACTTGGAAAAGAGGATATGGACAGCAGGTAACAAAGAGGCGTCGGATGGCCTGGGTTGCAGCCATGAGACGGAAGGAGATCACTTTCAACACGATGTCTCTCTTCATGCGTGTTAGCTCTCTGCATTTTCATAAAGGTTAGTAAGATGTTTTTGTTTTAGTAATATTACTGAATATGCATTTTTTGTGTTCTGAAGTTGGTATTTTCACATTGGTTAGCCTACGCTAACAAGCTATCCTCACTACGGAGGGTAGCAGAAAAGGGTTAATCTGTTCGTGTTAATTAGTGTTACGGAGTGAATGCTTTTATACTTTTTTGAAGACAAAAGTAAACGGCAAAACTGTAATGACATGTTTATCAATGCATGTATGTGTATATTCGCGTGCATGGATTATAAGCCACAATACTGGATAAGGCTGTCACTGTGCTGTGCCCTGACAAACAAATGCCAAACTATAGTTTGAGTTTAGAAACATTTGCAAGTACGGTTTTTAACGTTTTACATGATGTCTGGAAGGATCTGTGTACACTTGTTGCCGAGCCTGTGTTCTGCTTGCTACTTATATTTTATTTTAAACACGACCAATAAAGTTATGTCCAGTGACATTTTTGTGGTGTTCTTGGCTTTTTCCTTTCTTAAACACCTAAATGACAACTTATTACTGATTACATAAAAGTTAAATTTTTTTGGAGAAAAAACACTGAATATGAAATTTTAAGTTTAACCAAATGTGCTTACATCCACGATACACTCAAAATGGCGAATGGGGGCGTGTCAGACAGTGCAGACACGTGACTGACACAGACCGATTGCTCTGACTGGAAAAAAGGCCCCCCCCTCCCCCGAAAAAAAATCACACAGACTGTATGGAGAACTGAAAAATATACCATTTCTTTATTAAGTCTTTATTAATATACCTTGCTCCAAATTTACTTTAAAGCAGAATCCTCCTCTTTTTGGAAGGCATTCTAGCTATTAGTGTAGCATGCAAACACCCAAAACAGCGATAGGATTTAGGCATTTTACCATTTTGAATAAAGCAATTAATGTAATGCATATCACAACAAAAATGATTACTTCCATCATTTATGCTTCTTGTTAAAACAAATATTCGAGAATAACCATCAGCTGCGGTGACCAGATAACCCATGTCAGGGAGGACACTGATCTAGAACAGGAATTGTAAATTGCCATTTCAATTAAAAGGACCCGGATTTCACTTTAGCACTGAGTTCTTGCTGTGTGCTTATTGGTCAGTCTCCTATAA
>JAODLD010000001.1:45946667-46011041 GCA_026781065.1 Mormyrops boulengeri
GGCTGAGCTTTCAGAAGCCAGCTACGTCCACGCGCTTTGCCGATAAGATTATCGAGTGGAAGTGAATAGTTTGATGGCGAAGTAACTAGTCTCTACTGCCATATGCATTTCTCTCTACCGTACATGAAACGTTTCGGGTGACGCGCAATGCAGGGCAATGGGCCGTTCAGGGAGCTGCGCTAAGTTGGCAAGCTGTTGAGTTGCTACTGTATGTGACTGAGCTCCGCCCAGCGCGGCAAATGAAGGGTTAACATTTTCCTGATGAAGATGACTAGCGCATCACTGTCCTTTTTTCCTCTTTGCGCGGCGAAAGCTCGCGACAAAATATATATAATATTTTTTTCCGGGCAACCTTAGCCCTGCCCTGTGCATGTCCCTGCCTGGTTGTAAGAATGTCGAACCTTAATGGGATCCTGAAATCACAGGTTGAAATAATAAATGAAAAATATATATATTTCTATGATCTGAAGGTACACTATATGGATAAAAGTATTGGGACAAACCTCTTAATCACTGAATTCAGGTGTTTCATTCAGATCCATTGCCACAGGTTATAAAATCAGGCACCTAGCCATGCAGTCAGACTTGATAACATTTGTGAAAGAAATGGGTCATTCTAAAGAGCTCAGTGAATTCAAGCTTGGTATTGTCATAGGATACCATTTTTGCAGTAAGTCAATTTGTGAAATTTCTTTCCTGCCAACTGTAAGTGGAAGTGCTTAGGAACAACAGAAACTCAGTTGCAAAGTACAAGACCACATAAAGTAACAGAGCGGGGTTGCCGATTGCTGAGGTGCATAGTGTATATAAATCGCGAACACTCTGTTGACTCAATATCTGCAGAGTCCCACTTCCTCTGGCATTAACCCCAGCACAAAACTGTGCGCCAAGAGCTTCATGGAATGGGCTTCCACTGCTGAGCAGCTGCATGCAAGACTCACATCACCAAGCACAATGCCAAACGTCAGATGGAGTGGTATAAAGCATGCCGGCACTGGATTCTGAAGCAGTGGAAATATGTTTTGTGGATTGACGAATCACACTTCTCGGTCCGACAGTCTGATGGAGGAGTCTGGGTTTGGTGGAGGCCAGGAGAATGTTACCTGCCCGACTGCATTGTGCCAAATGTAATGTTTGGTGGAGGAGGAATAATGGTATGGGGCTGGTTTCAGGAGTTGGGTTAAGCCCCTTAGTTACAGTGAAGGAAACTCTTAATGCATCAATATACCAAGACATTTGAACAATTCTATGCTTCCAACTGGGGAAGGCCCTTTTCTGTTCCAGCATGACTGGGCCCCAGTGCACAAAGCAAGGTCCATCATGACTGCAATCATGACTGGATCGCAGAGCCCTGACCTCAACCCCATCAAACACCTATGGGATGAACTAGAACAGAAATTGCAAACCAGGCCTTCACATCGAACACCAGTGCCTGACCTCGCAAAAGTTGCAAAGTGGCAAAAATTCCCACAGACACACTCCAAAATCTTGTGGAAAGCCTTCCCAGAAGAGTGGCAGCTGTTATAGCTGCAAAGGGAGGACCAATTCCATATTGATGTCTATAGATTTAGAACGGCATGTCATAAAACTCCTGTCAGTGAAATGCCAGAGTGTCCCAATACTGTTGTCCATATGGGGGGTGGGGGCGGAAGCTGATCCAATACTAATGGGCCCTCCCACTGGTTCTGCTAATGGATAGAAATGTACTCTGATGGGTGCTTACAAAGGAGGGTGTTCTAGTCAATGAATGAATTCCATTTAAATGATTATTCAAATTATAATTTAAATTGCCACTTAGAAGATTGAATGGTTTTAAATGACTGTTTAAATTACAATTTAAACAATATGTTTAATTACATTAAAATTTTAAATATTAAAATTGTCAGCCACCCATTGAACACAGACGGTAGACACTAAACAAAACAGCTTACCGGTTACATCACAAAATGTCACACCAGATTGATCGCGCCTGATTGATTTATCATTATCATTTATAACTATTTTATCTGTTCTGCACATTTTGCTAAACATCACATCTATAAGTAATTACTGTACAGTCATTGCAAACGAAAATATTGTAGCATATCCAGTATATGAAGTATGCATGGTCCATTAAAACGTTTGAAATCCCTTAACGGTTTTGAGTTGGCCATTTCATACACCTTATACCATGCTAGGCCAAATGCATAGCAGAAATGGAACTACTCAACAGGCCTCGTCACAGTTAACAGTAATTGCTTTTCCTTAAGAGGTAAACATTCACATTTCCAGATGACGATTCCCCACGGTTGGGGCACAGAGATCAGGTTACATAAACCATTTATGCTACACTCACCTTCGCTTAGATGCAGAACAAATAAGTGAAAATGACTAAACACAAGTTAAAGAATATAGGTGTGAATATTGTAGGTATAATTCAAGATTATTAACGAAACACTTCACTGAAACATATTAGACCCTATGACACTATGGGAGTCTTTACTCATTATGAAGCTTTACCTTTTAACTATAGCAAATACTTGAAGCTTGAACAGTTGCCTTATGAAGTCAACTTATAAGTTAAGGTGCAAATTCAGTATCCTGAGTGAATTCCATAAAGGATCTTACATCCATTTCACAGCTTTGACAACTGGATAATTTGCTCAACATGTAGTCAAAAAGTTGCCATTCGTGTGAACACTTCTCCCCTGAGAGTCAAGGACAAAATGAGCCATGTCACCAGATCTTTATTCCATCTCCATCTTCACAGAAAAACATTAAATAAAATGGGAAGATGACAAGACAGATACCATCTTTGCTGTTATAATCCAAGTGCTCTACCCCCCAAAGCCCTTCCCAGCTTCCAAGGTGATTTATGAATGTTCTTCAGCCAGCTTCTCTGCCTTCTGGACAACTTCTTCAATGGGGCCGACCATGTAGAAAGCCTGTTCAGGCAGGGCGTCATACTCACCTAGGAAAGGGACAGTCGGTTTCAGAAACAGAAATGCAAACCCATTCTGAGCAGATGCAACCAATGGACTTGTAACAAAAAGGACCCAAACCTGCTAGAATGCTCTTGAAACCCTTGATGGTGTCTTTCAGGGGTACCAGTTTGCCCAAGTGACCAGTAAACACCTCCGCCACCTGGAATGGCTGGGAAAGGAATCGCTGGATTTTCCGGGCACGGGCCACAGTCAGTTTGTCTTCCTCAGACAACTCATCCATACCCAGGATAGCAATGATATCCTGAAGGGATTTGTAGTCCTGAAGGGAGACATTTGAACTCCATCAGTAATGGCGGCATGTCAGCAAAGTGTCATTGCTTTAAGCCTAATTCTTATACTTCACCAGTGCACCGTTACGTACCATGCAAGTGCGTGCAACTTAATCTGTCATCAGGACTGTCTGCACGGACTGCGTGCGTCCAGCCCAAAACCCAAGATATTGGGTACAGCAAACTTTGCGCGTGCCGATTGCACATGTGCAAAGACTTAGCAGTACATTACTAGGTTTCCCAGTAGGTGTAACCTTTTGGTCTGGTGAAAAATTACTGCTGTATGCAAACAAATGCAAAATGTACACAAAAATCTGTACGTGGACCATAGTGTCATGTGGACAAGTGAAGTATGAGCTGGGTATAAAATAGCCCAGGACAATGGGTCTGAAGCTATTCAACATTAAAAAATAAAACAAAGTCGTTTAGTCTGGCCAAAACACCTTCTGGATCACTACCGCCATTTCAACAACCCCGTAATGGGCAAAACAAACTACAATGGCATAGCAATTCAGCAGAATACCCAAATAAATAATGTCTTGCAAATTTCTATAGAAAAACTGACAGCATTCCAGCTTACCTGGAGGATCTTCTGCACACCACGGGCAACGTCATAGTGCTCAGCCCCAACAATATTCGGGTCCATGATACGGGAGGTGGAGTCCAGCGGGTCCACAGCAGGATAGATGCCCAGCTCAGCGATGGCGCGAGACAGCACAGTGGTGGCATCCAAGTGAGCAAAGGTAGTGGCCGGGGCAGGGTCAGTCAAGTCATCAGCAGGCACGTAGATGGCCTAGAGGATTTAAAAAGAGTGAGTCACCACACACTTCAAAGATGGTGCATTTTCACTCATGTTAAGACACAAATGAGCATACTTACCTGCACAGAGGTGATGGAACCCTTCTTGGTGGTAGTGATTCTTTCCTGCATTGTACCCATGTCAGTAGCTAGTGTGGGCTGGTAACCTACAGCAGAGGGAATGCGACCCAATAGAGCAGATACCTAAAAAAAAAAAAAAAGACGATGACATTTATAAAAGGATTTCACCTTATAGGCCGGAAGGAGACCTCACACTGATCACAAACCTCTTCCCAAAGCTTGCTATATGACAAACTCAGTAGCAGCACTCACCTCAGAACCAGCCTGGGTGAATCTGAAGATGTTGTCAATGAAAAGCAGGACATCCTGCCCCTCTTGATCGCGGAAATACTCGGCAACAGTAAGACCAGTCAAAGCCACTCTCGCACGGGCGCCAGGGGGCTCGTTCATCTGACCGTACACCAGTGCTACCTGTGTGTTGAAGGATATTGCAAATACAGTTTATCACAAAACTTACAAATGTGTACATGTACACACACACTCACACACTCACGCTCCTCGGGTTACGATGGTTTGTGTTAAGATATTTCAACTTACGGTGGGTATTCCAATTCCAATCTGGTGTTCACTTTCAGTACATTATTCAATAAATAACGAGGTATTCAACTCTTTATAGTAAAATTGGCTTTGTGTTAATGATTTTGCCCAAATGTAGGCTAACGCAAGTGTTCTCAGCATGTTTAAAGTAGGCTACGATGTTTGATAGGTTAGGTGTCTGTATTAAAATACATTTTCGCTTTACGATATTTTCCAATTAACCTAATCCCATCTTAACACGGGGAGCGTCTCTAAAACAGAGTGCAGATCAAGCAGGGCAAGAGAAGTCTTCACCTTTGAAGTAGTATCCTTAAGGTTGATGACACCAGATTCAATCATTTCATGGTACAAGTCATTCCCTTCACGGGTGCGCTCTCCAACTCCAGCAAACACAGAGTATCCACCATGGGCTTTGGCCACATTGTTGATCAGCTCCATGATAAGCACAGTCTTACCCACTCCAGCACCACCAAATAAGCCTAATTATTAAAAAAATAATAATAATAAAAAAAGTGGAGAACCGAGATTCAGTCACTATAGGCAACATAAAAGGTTTAGAGCAAAATCAAACTAGATGCTGATCCATGACATAACAGAAGTCTACTTTTCCACATACCGATTTTACCGCCCTTGGCATAAGGAGCAAGGAGGTCAACCACCTTGATGCCAGTGACCAAGATCTCTTGCTCCACACTCATGTCAGTAAACTCAGGGGCTTCAGCATGGATGGGAGCAGTTCTGGGGAGAGGGCAAACATCTTTTAAATATGAATCCAATAATACAATCATCCAGTATTGTTAGAAACAGAACTAAATACAGCACATGTGATCTGTTAATACCAGATGAAAAGGACTGCTCAGCGGATGCTAACACACATCCCACCTGACTACAATCAGTGCAATTACTCTGTTTCATTCCATTTGGCAAGTTCACATAACATTCACACTAAACTTACTGTTTGGTGGTAATTGGTCCCCTCTCATCAATAGGCTCCCCGATGACATTCATAATCCTACCCAATGTCTCTGGGCCGACAGGAATTCTAATGGGGGCACCAGTATCGATGACCTTCTGTCCACGTACCAGACCTTCAGTACCATCCATAGCGATGGTACGCACCGTGTTCTCACCTGAAGAGGCACATTTAATTAGATTCCAGCACCATTTTTCAAATAAATAGAAAAAAATAAAATAGCATTCAAAGTGCACGCTTGTATGCATAATTGTATTACGCTTACCAAGATGCTGTGCAACCTCCAGCACCAGCCTGGTCTCGCGACCAGAAACTTCCAGCGCATTGAGGATAGGAGGCAGACCTTCATCGAACTGGACATCTACGACAGCACCAATAACTGCGACGATGCGGCCATTGGCAGTCGATGGCTTAGCAGAAGGAGCAGCGGCTGCAGCATAATCCCGACCTGTAAAGTCGCGCAAATCACAGTGAAACAGATTAACATCACACAAAAGGCTACGTTTTAAGTAATCAAGTCAGGAGATTGAACCCAGCATTGAAATTCCAGTTTAATGCTCAACTCAGTATCTTCAATCCCAATGATGGGTATTACGAAATTCAAGTTTCCAAATACGAACAAATTAGACGTAGCGCAACAGAAACATGGACGAATGACAAATGTCATCTACTAGATCGATGGATAAACTACCTAGAAATCTCAGCTTTCCACATTTGGAGTACATATAACATAGTCCCCATAGATCTAACATTTTATTTTTGAGCAGAAAAACTCCACTGACAGCTCAACCAGACGCAAGGCGATAACAAAAAAAGCCAAACGGAGAGGGTAAAAACCTCCAACAAAACCAGGACACATTTTGCCGATTATTCTTCAATGACATCAGCACAGACCAAAACACCGTAATCCAAAATCAAGGCCTTACTCCTGCGGTAATACAACACAAACGTTAAGCGGTACAGAATCAGAGGAATCTGTATCATGACAAATAAAGGTCATTCCGACTTTTAGAATAAACCAAATCACCAAAACATCTGAGCAAACAACGTTTCAAAAACAAAGCGGCCGTACAGGGCCGGGTAAGACAGACTGAAACTTTAAATTTCATTCAGTCTTATGACTGTATGCGTTCGGCCTGTACTGATGACCTGCATGTACAATGCAACTATTTTCAATGTCGCTGGTCATTATCTCCTAAACTATGAAACGGATATAAAAAGACTTTAAATGACTGGAAGCATGCAAGTTACTTACGGGAACACAGAGCTGCAGGGGCTCCACTAAAGGCTTTCAGCGGGTTAACCCCAGGCTTCAGTGCCTGAAGTGCACCGGCGCAGCACCGTCCCACGGAAACCAGCATTTTGCAAAATGGCTGAAGGTGGAAAGAGACAGCCGCGCTCGTGGTTTTATACATAGAGTTTGGGGTCCGACTGAGCATGCGTAGAACTGACAGTCGCGCATGCGTCCGAATCAGCAAGGTATATATGTACTTTTATGACCAGTCCCAATACTTCACTTTTGGATCCCAAATTACTAAAACATTATCTATTTTAGCAAACATTGTTTCACTAAGTAAACGTTTAGTTTTTTCTGTAGAATGCCTTTAGATTTTCTATCGCGCACCAATGAAACTACAAATCCCATAGTGCTTTATGTCGGTCGTCTCACAAGACACATCGGACAGGGTCGGACGGGCACCGACCCTGACAGTTGTCCATTCAAGGTCAGTACCCCCTTTTGTCCATTCAAAGTTAGTACCCCCCTTTTGGCAGTTGCTAAGTCTCTGCCCCCTTCTGCTAATTGCTAAGTTAGGGCAACCTCCTCCCCAGCGTTTGCTAAGTCAGTTGCCCCTTTCTCTAAGTGAGCGCATCCCCCCTCCCCCCCCTTCCATGATAGCTATATGGCCAAATGTATGTGGACACTCCTAGTAATTACAGCAATTTCCACATAACCCACACCCATTGTTGACAGGTGAGTAATTAAGCACTCAGTCATGCAATCTGCAGCATCAAACTATGGCAGTGGAATGGATGGTCATGCACACAAAGTTAGTGACTCTTCACTTAGCATCAACATAGGACGCCAGCTTTCCAGCAAGTCAGTTTGTCACATTTCTGCTCTGCTAGAGCTGTCCTGGTCAACCGCAAGTGAAGTGATTGTGAAGGTCAAAACACCTGGGAGCAAGTTCAATTACAAAGTGGTTGGACATACAAGCTCACAAAAAGGGATCTGATCACCCAATATCAACACCTAAGCCGAATAGCAGTAAATTCTACCAGCAGTATGCCAACATCTAATGGAAATCGCTGCCAGAAGAGTGGAGACTATTACAGCAACTAAGGGTCAGCCAATTTCATATTAATACCTTTGGTTTCAGAGTGAAATGCTGGGTAAGCTGGTATCCACATTCCTTTGGCCAAATAGTGTATGTCCCCCCTCCCATGGCTAAATCAGCGCTGCCACCCCCTCAGCTCATTATCACATTGGCACACAGATATGGGGTACTGGTTAAACCAAAAACTACATAGGGGTATTTGTTGTTGTGTTGCACGAGCATGTGAAGCAAGCCTAGTTTTGTGTTCACTAGATTCCCCCCCCCCCCACTCATTTGATTTTTCTTATTGCATATGAAATATTTTTCACATGGGAGGCCATGTCGGGGGTGTGTCGGGAGTATGAATCGATTAAAACAAATAAACGAATTAATTGAACAGTTTTCTGTAATTGATCACAGTTAATAGCACCCAATATTAACACTTATAATCATAAATATTTATTAATTGAAACCCCAAATTAATGTAGAATTAACACAAAGTACAGTATATGGGTCATTCTCCTGAACTCATTACCATAACAGACTCAAATTATAGCCTGCAACTTCATTGTTTAAACTGTCAATTCTGCCTCTTGGTTCATTAATATTTTTTCCTATCAATATTTTTTTGTTATAAACAAAACTATTTCATCAAATCCAGGGTAAGGGTTATAGAGATGAGAAAGAAATTACAAAGCTAACAAAAATTAAGCAAAAAGTATACATCTTACACACATTGCTTGTTTATTGTATGTTAATGCAAGAAAGTTGAAAAATGTAAACATTTTATCTGGTTTTATTTGATTTTCAGCTTCGTATTTGGGGAAAATGGTAAAAAAAAAAAAAAAAACGTCAAATCAGCAACACCTTATACAATTTTATTATACCTAAAATGTTAAGGTAATGTCAATTGCTCTACACAAGAACCTTCTGCTGGTTGGGTACATGCAATGGTATGTGCATGTGGTATATGTCATTAATTGCCAAGGTGTGGGATTAAAAAGGAATCATTTAACATCCCTGCTTATAATACAATTGCCTTTCCTTTTTTCTTGAGTAAGTGAATTCCTTGGATTATCTAGTAAAAATGGTCAAGTCAAGGTCTGGGATATATTAAATTGTCAGCTAACATTTGGAGCTCGTAGTCGACATATTAAATGCAAAAGAAATGGGCAGGAATAAAAACCACGAACTGCGGACAGGGTGTTTGGTAGCTGTACCTTTTTGATGTAGAACAGGGGAGTTTCTAGCTACTGAAAAGATCAGGGCCTAAGTCAAGTTTACCTGGAGCATTTTTGTTTTTGAAGGAGGATAATTGGCATCAGGGCTAAAATACTTGGGGCTATAGCCCAGAGTGATTGGACCTAACGACGCCCATGATGTAGAATGTGATCTTTATGAAATATGGTACAAAGCAACAGAAGTGAATACAAGTAGTAAAATGCAAATAAAGCATGCAGAAACAGGTGGAAATATAGCTTCTGTCCACGACACGCAGCCATGGACCCCCACCCCAGCCCCCACAGAGCTCCACGCTGCCACTACGTTTTACTGAGCAAATCAGAAATAGATATATATGTAAATATTTCCACCCACTGTGCCTTAATGATTATATCTGAAGTGCAGAGTGTTCTTGCCAGGACTGCTGTTTCTGCCACAGGGAATTTACTTTTTCGTGTCAATGAAAATATCTTGACTTGGCGTTCTGTGTTTTACCAGTAGTTACCAACCATTAGGTGGCAGCAGAGACCATCAAAATAGTAGCGTGAGCCGTAACAAAAATCGTTCCAAGCAATGACCGATTCTCAGCACACTTGGTACAGTCAACCTATGGTAAATTATGAATGAGCCTATAATTCACACTGTGCCCCCAATAATTCACATTGATCAATTTTTGTGAGTGACAACACTTTACCGTCAAATAACCACCCTGAAAATTTCAGATTTCAACAATGGATGGTTTAGGTGCAGCACCATCCCTCTATAGGATAGATTGCACCAGTGTTGGCAAAAGTTTTGGGAGTGAGATTTTTAATGATTATCCAAAGTTTGCCGTCATTTTCTGCATGGGTCAGCAAGATGCTGCATTTTTCCAAAAATGCACAAAAAAATAAATCCCGATAGCTAGCATATAAAGTAGAAATTCAAAAATCTGCTAGACAAGGTAAACGTAGCCATTAAGCTCACCAAAATCTAAGCTCAGGCATTTTAAGAATGTAAAACACTGAAATGATGATAAAATTAAACAATCTCTCATTTTAAGATACATAACTTTTTTGTACTTTTTAAGTACTTTTAATTTAACATGTCCTAACTTTCACTGGCCATCACATAGTGTTAGCTATAACGAAACTTATTTACTTATTATGGCTACTCTTGTATTGCATTTATGCAACCAATAAAATGTACAGAACCCCGCTCATGACAAAGCAATACAAATTTCACCTAACAGTGAAAACAGTCTGCTGACTATGCTATTTGACCCAGTGACATTCCAATCACAGGCACAGTGCTGTAACTCGCTGAGGCCTACACCGCCCCTACATTAATAATATTAATACTGTTATTACAGAGGAAGGTGCCCCAAATCCGTTCCCGGAGGACCAGTCTGCAGCACAGTTTCTCTGCTCAAACACACCTACTGAACCTGACAATTAGCTTGTGTTTGAGTAAGGAAGTCTGCAAACTGTGGTGCAGACCGGCCCTCCAGGACCGGAATTGAGGAATGTAGTCCACATTCAGAAATGCTGAGTTATTATAGCATTATGGGATGGAAACGCTAAAGAGGGATTGTAGAAAGGTCACCCTGTCCGCAGTTGCTTATTTTCTTACAGCCCACACATCCCGATTGCTCATATCCCCAAGGCTTTCTCCCGAATAGATCACCGCCTTTTTCCTTTTGCTCACCTTTTGGTGCCAATTTCCATATTCCCGTATCCCAGAAAAGAACAATACTCCATACCCAATATCCCTCCATCTGTCTGTGGTTCTCCTCCCGTTGTGATATCACGATAAAGGTAACGGATATCACCAGATATGTTATTTGGAAAGGTAGCCTGCTAACCTATAAAGATGCTTGCTGTGTTTAGGCTGACGTTTGTCTCCAGTCCAGTTGATGACAGCATTTGCGATGCATCTTCTCCTAATGCTGCTTCTAGACATACTCATCATTGTGAGTCATTTGCTCTTGTTACACTGAGCAGAAATGCCATAGAGATCTTAAATCTTGCCTGTTTACGATACGGCTAATGAAGGAGGCTCTGCATGTGATTGCAGACACCATGGTGAGTTTTCAGAGTTCAGTTTCAGAGACCAAAAGATGAATGTCTTCTTACAATACAGCAATACCGCAACATTTCAATCTGGATTTTTGACAGCAGTCAGAGTAATTAACAATTTACTTCTGGCCTCAGGTTTTGATAATGCGTACGGCGTTCCTCAGGACTCATTAAAGGGCCCAATGCTGTTCTCCTAGCATATACCGCCCCCTGGGGAAATTATTCACAGCATTGGTGTTAATTACCATTGTCATGATGATGACGCAAAGCTTCATGCAACTGTGTGAAACCGATGAACTCTCCCAAATGTCAGCAGCCATACTACCTGCAGTTCACACTAGGCAATCCATCTGAGGTAGAGTAGATTTGGGCCTGTCTAGTACTTGGATGGGAGACCAGTTAGGAGAGCTGGGTTCCTGCTGGAAGAGGTATTAGTGTGGCCAGCAGATTAGCCCATCTTTTGGTCTGGGTGAATCCCAGTGCAGTGATGGGAACACTGTGCTATAAAAATGGTGCTGTCCTTCAGATGAGATGTAAAACCAAGGTGTTGACTTTCAGAGGTCATGCAAGATCCCTGGGTGTAGGGGCGGTACCTTAGGCTAAAATTGCTCACTGTGGCTCTATTAAATCTGGCCTCCAAATCATCCTCTATATCTAATGGGTGAATTCTCTCCTGCTCTATAGCTACTATGTGGTGAGTGTTTTGAAGCACAGAATGGCTGCTGTCATGTTGTCCAGGTGGAAGTGGTTGATGTGGCTCCCCATTGGTTCTGTAAAGTGCTATTTAAATGTAACCTTCATTCATTCAAATGACACTGAAGAATGGACAACACAACTTGCCAATAGAAGATGGATAAAGTCAATTAATTAATTAATTAATTAATTAATTAAAGCCGAACTGCGTTAGTGGAACGACATGAGGCTAAGTTTAGAGACAGCGCTAGTTTGAGTCTGACTTCTTTGTTTGTATCTTTGTTTCTGCTTATCCCTGCCTTTGTCAGGTTTTGTATTAATGTATTGTTTCACAAGTATTCCTAGTGTTTCAGTCCTTAGTGTTTGTTAATTACCCTCACTTGTTCCTGAAGCTCCAAGTCCCTTGTGTGTAATTTGTAACGGCCCACACCTGTTCTCGTTATGCCCTTGTCATCGGTGTATTTAAGTGCCTTTCCTTGCTCTGTGTCTTAGTTGATAATTGTGTTTGTTTCCTGAATGTGAATGTGTTGCAATGTGTTTGTTGCCAGTGTTTCCCAAACCTGTTTGGTATAGGTTTTTCTTTGTGTTTAGGATTTGCTTTATCTCCTGCCTTTGTTTTGACCCCTCATGGTCCATTTTGTTCTTTTATATAGTCCATCCTTAATAAAATCCATTGTTGTCACCAAGCTGTAACGTGAATCATCCCTTCCATCATGCTGCGACATAACACTGTCAGGCAGTACCCTTGGAGCAATTGGGCACTAAGGACCTTGTTCAAGGGCCCAATCGTGAAATTACTTTGCATGTAGTTTGCATGGGGCAACACTCGTGCTGCCAGCCGTGGCTCAGTTCTGGTCACATATTTGCGGTCTCGGGGCAGCCCTGAAGTCGATCAGTCGTAGGGCGCATAGGTCATAAGTCAACAACGACCTGTAGTATTTTTAACGATGTAGCGTTTTGCCATGCTATTTGTAAAAAAAAAAAAAAAAAGTTACTGGAAAAGCTACAGCATTTTAAAGATAATAAGCTACTGAAATAATGTAGTTAAGGTAGCATTAGCATTAGCTACCTTAGCTACTCCCCAACACTGCTCACCACCCTAGACCATGAAATTCAGGGCTCTATTTTACAACTGGCACAAAGCGCACCAGGTCCGACACAAGTGTCTTTGCTAATATGAGCACGACGCAGTTGTCATCTTTTCGACCTTCCCCAAGTCATATAAATAGCAAATGTATTAGCGCCCATCTGAGTACCCCTGAGTGTGTGGATGTTAAAATGAGGTGCATTGATGCAGAACACGATTGCGCTATTGAACTGGAGTGCGTTTCCCAAACAACGACGGAAGTTAGCATTAAAGATGCATCGTACTATGGTAGTTCAAACTAACCAACATCCGAAGTACGACTGTTTCCCAAAACCATCGTACCATAGTAGTTTGAACTATATTAGTTCGAACTACAAGGAACTACTATCTGGCACCCCAAAAATTATAAAGGGAACAAAAATTTTGTAAGCCAGTGTAATTAAAGGCACTGTGGGGAGGGTGGATCCTGAACACAGGGCTGGTGTGTATGTGTTCTCCTGCATCTCTTTCATTGCCCTGTCATTGATTTATAGGTCTGTATAACCTATTTATCAACAGTCCTCTCAGGTCCATCTGTACTGATCATTGCTCAGACCTCAGCAGCTGGCCTGTGTCAGTGTTGGGAGGATGAATACAAATGGTAACACATTTCCTGTTAGCCACACAGCCATTTTACAATGGTCCCCTGCCTCCTACAGCTGGATCACATGATCAAGATTCTTCACGCACCATCAAACCATGCTCACACACAGTTTGGCGCTGGTTTTTCTGGTCATATTTTTTTTAATAAACTCTACTCTCTGGTGCGACTCAGCCTTCTCCAAATTAAATACTAAGCTAAGTGAAACTTTAAGCAGTTAACTGAATTTCAAAAGCACGTAGTCTGACCAAATTTTAGTGCAGGCTTTTTCTAGCCACTAGTATCCACTAGTATACGGCTTCAGGCTCCTGGGTTTGAGGCTGTCTCCCGTGGTCTGCATGGGATTTCCTTGCCCAATATACAGATATGGGGTCTGGGCTGTCTGGCCTCTTTGAGCTGCCCCTGAGAGTGTCCTCCCCAAAACGTGTTATGATCTGTCACTCTTCACCTTGCGGGGACATCTTTCCAGTCAATCCATGAATGCAATCAAACAACTATAATAGCCAAAAGTCTTGTATTTTGTTTGGTTATTTATGGTTAAGGTTACGGTTAAGGGGTTAAGGTCGTCATGTTGGGATTAGAGTTTTCCACATAGAAATGAATGGGTGGTCCCCACAAAGACATGAATACATGAACTGTTAGTATAAGTGTGTGTGTGTGTGTGTTTGTGTGTGTGTGTAAGAGATGTGCCAACTAGCCTGAACCTCCAGACTAGTATGTGCGACACCAGGACCAGTTTGACCAGTTTAATAACTATTGGACCACTGGATATAACCTCACCAGAAATTTCACCAAAACAGAGTTTAATCACAATGCTTGAAATTTCATTGTTTAGTATTCATTGCCAAATAATTAAGCCAAAACCTTATTCCGAATATGCTGCTGGTCCTCTGTGTGCTGCCAAAACAGCTGTGACCCGCAGAGGCATGGATTCAACGAGACCTCTGAAGGTGTCCTGTGGTATCTGGCAGCAAGATGCCAGCAGACGATCCTTTAAGCCCCCTAAGTTGCGAGATGGAGCTGCTGAGGATCCGACTCACTGTTCATATCCCAGAGATGCTCGACAGGATTCAGATCTGCAGAATTTGGCAGTCTGGGCAACACCTTGACCCCTTGTTCCGCAAACCATTCCTGAACAGTTTGTGCAGTGTGGCAGGGTGCATTATCCTGGTGATAGATGCCACTGTCATACCACTGAATACCGGGTAACACTTTACTTGAGGGGCCACAAATAATATAATATTATGCTATTGTTATGCTATTACTTATGTATTAATGAACCACAAACTAAAACTTTACATGCTGATCTCATGTTAATTCATCATTAATGAACTGTGACATCTTTTATCTCAAGCAGTTAATTCTGTAAGCCATCGTGAACTACTAAGGAACTACTGAAAGAACATGTGATGAATAACACTGTTCATGTTTGTTCATCATTAATGGATCATGATGCACCTTTTATTTCAACTAGTTACTATATTTGTTCATGATTTGTACTTCAGTAGTAACTGAGGTATTACTAAGTATTTGCGGGCCCTCAAGTAATGTGTTACAGAATATTGTTGCCATGAATTGCAACAATGTTGTGATAAGTGTCACGCATCACAATCGCCTGCACACCAATTGCCTGAGCCAGGGTTTCCCAGCAGAACATTGCAGGGAGCATCACGCTCCCTCCGCTGGCTTCTTCCTACAGTGCATCCTGGTGCCATCTGCTCCCCAGGAAAATGTCGCACACGTGCCTGCTCATTCACATGAGGTAAAAGAAAATGGGACTCATTGGATCAGACAACCTTCTGCCACTGGTCCCCGTCCCAATGATCGTGTGTCCATTGCAGGTGCTTTTGCAGATGGAAAGGGGTAAGCGTGGGCACCCTAACCGGTCTGTGGCTATGCGGCCCCATACGCAGCAGGGTGCAATGCATTGTGTGCTCTGACGCAGTCATTTCACATGCAGTTTTTGTTTTTTTTTAAATCCCTAACCGCCACCCCCCTCTTTGGAGGACAATGTTATTCTTAATTAGCTGAAGATCAGATGAATACATTAAATGAAGCCACTCCAAATAAGCCCACCCCTGCCCACCCCCAATTATGATGTAACGGTACATAGCTGGACTAATAAGTCACGGCAGGTAAGAGGCACAAGACATAATATTGTAAGACCGTGCAGATTGATGTAGACAGACAGGACAGGACAAGACCAAGCAAAGCCATACACTCACTGGGGTAGTTAGGGATTTTCTGTGAAGTTGTCAGAGTTATGAGATGCAGCAATTGGGTTATGGTTGCACTGAGGAACTGTGGAGTCTGTGTGTGTGTCTGTGCATCTGTGTGTGTGAGTGTATTTATGTGTATCGTTCAGTGGATTTCAGGAGTTCAGGAAAGTCCAGCGCGATGGTAAATGAGCCCCAAACTTTTTTGAAGTATGGGGTTTGGTGCCATAGGGTGATAGAGTCCATGGATATACAGTCTTTGAGTAGGTTTGGCCATTGTGTGATATTTAATGTTTGTCTGGTTTTCCAGTTTTCTCCACCAGTTTTCTTGGCGATAGCTGAGGCGACCAGTATAGGTTTTGCATCTTCGATTGGTGGGGTTATGTCTGAGAGATCTCCAAGTAGACAGATGGAAGGAGATAGTGGAATGCTGCAGCCTGGTATAGTGGAGATTCTGTTAGGGTTTTCTTTCCAGGAACTTAGAACTCGTGGGCAGAGCCAAAGGGAGTGGAAATAGGTGTCTGGGGTGCGTAGTGCACACTGTGAACATGTGTCCGTTTCTAGAAAACCCATTTTATACATGTTGTGCTGGGTAATGTATGCTCTGTGAATTATCTTATATTGAATTAGTTGCTGGTTAGTGTTTTTAGTCATAGTGAAGGCGTTCTTGCATATCTGGGTCCAGAATTCTGTGTTTGTTGTAGATGATGGGTCCTTTTTCCAGTTGAGAGAGCTTTCTTTGTGTCAGCTATTTTCTGATTTCTTCTACAAATGGAAATGGTAGTAATCTGTGGTTTAATATATTGATTTTAGATTTAAGTACAGAGTTTATTTGGAGGTACTGGATGTGTTGTTCTTTCCCGATGTCATACTTTTGGATTAATTGTTGGCAGGTAATAAATGTGCTATTCCCGAAAAGGTGGTGGAGGTGTGTGACACCTTTTTGTTTCCAGGTATTAAAAAAAAAGTGAAGTTTTGTTGAGTGGTAAATCCGGGTTGTGCCAAATTGGGGTGTATTTACAGGGTTTTAGTGTAAACTTGAAGATCTTGGTGATTGAACACACCATGAATTGTTCATTGGTTTGGGTGAATCCTGTTGTTAATGTACAGTACTGCAGTTGATTTGTAGTTGTTTTGTGTTTCTGTAATGTTTCCAGTTGCCAATCAGGGTGTTTTATTTTATGTTTATGTTTAAATCATCTTCATTTTTTTTTTTTATTAATGAGGTGAATTTGAGGTGGAATAACTCTGAGAGGCTGGCAGAGATGTGTGTGCCTTGGTACTGGATGTTGCCAGTGGGAATGGATGTGTTCATGGTGGGTTTACTGTTTCAAGTCGGGTGGCACATGCTTTGCTAATAATTTTGAGATCTGAGTTTATGAATGATAGAGGGGGGGTAACTGCAGCAAAGGGTTGGGTCTTTGTTGGGTTTTATTTGTACTGTGATGACGGGTGTATTCATGTGCTGAGGGATTTTGGAATTGTGTTTGATGTCAAGTACCATTTTGACAAACAGTGGTGAGATTGTATTCCAGTGATGTTTGTCCTGGAGCCTTATTCTTTGGCATTTTATTGAGTGCGATATGGAGTTCCTTAGCTGTTAGTGGTTTGTCTAATTCATTAATTTGGATCCTTAATAAGTTGGGGTAAATATATGGTATTTAGGAAGGGGGCGATATCTGATTGGCTTGGCTGTTTATCAGGGGTGTATAATTTTGTGTAAAATTCACAAAATACATTGTTTATTTCACGCGCAGCATTAAAGTTTACCAGACGGGTAAATGAGATCAACAAGCCTTGGGTGTCCGAAAGTCAGTCGCCGGTTCATGTATTTTCCCTACTCTGCCCACTTTCGGTAGGTACACAACACCACTGACCGTGAGCACCCCACAAGGCTTGCCATTTCGGGGATGGCTTATCCTGGTGAGAGTTACATGGATGTACAATATTAAGTCTGACAAATACAGTGTGAAACAATAAAGTTTATTAGGAAATATTTGTGAAACTATGTAAATAATAGTTGTTAAGGGTGCTTGCCAGGTAAAAAATATATCTGTAGATTTGTCTTAAATTGGGCTGAGGAACCCTGCACTATAGAAGCCCATAGTAACTCCCACTGTTTGTGAGTTAACTTTCTGTTAGTAATATATTGTCACTAAAGTGGTTAAGAGCTGAGACAGAGTGAAAACCAGAGCATCCGGCGGCCCCTGACATACCAAGGTTCCCAGATTGATTCGGATTTTCCTTGATCCCTGCTTAAATCCCTACTTCCTGTTTATTCCGTTATATATTGACTTTGTGATTTGTCAGCCAATAAAGCACACAGAAAATGCAAAGACTAAAATGTGAAAATACCACAAATAATTTTATTCAATATTAATTAAACTTTTTTTTAACCACCTTGCTTTTTTTGTGAATTTGTTTTAGCATTCCCGCTTTTTTCTTGCCAGCAGCAGAGGGCGATAGAGGCTATGATTCTATGGTAACATTTCTTTGGGTGCTTTGCTGAGCTTAATCACAAATAGAATCAATATTAACAGGCACAGATTCATAACAAATTTTGAGCAGTATTTTGTCCACAACTCTTCAAAATAGTATTGTGGCTGCACCCTTTTTGTAGGTGATGCAGGTAAACATATTGTAACTAGCAAGTTACTGACACGATTTAAACACTATAGACAGTCATTTTCAGTTTAGTCAAGTAATTAATCACCACAATTGATTGTCTATAAGAGGGGCGGCCGTTGTGTATGCTGGTTTTTGCTGCAACTCCACAATTAGATTAGTAAGATTATGCTGCTTGGCTGAAGAGTCCTCACACCTGGGTTTGAACAGTGGACCTAGAGGTTACTCCAGAAACCTGCACACACACTGGCCCTTTCTGGATAAGATTGGCCACCCCTGTTTTACAATATCTAACCAAGCTTCTGTATTAGTGTAAGAATGAAAGCCTTCACAGCTTAAGATTTGTAATGCAGGGTTGCCAGCTCTCACACATCTGGCATGACAGTCACACTTTTCAGACTCTCACGGCAAATCTGTATTATTCTATTACAAACCTAAGATTACCTAAAAGTGTTGGGGTAGTTTGCAAACTCTACGGACTATTTACAAGGTAATAAAACTGTTACATGCATGTAATGCATGCAATGCATGTGAGCGCAGACTCTGGAATTGAAAATCTCACTCCAGCCGGCTGACCAAAGTTGGCAAGCCTGGTAATGTTTAAATATAAAAGATAATGTGAAGATACATAGTAGCTATGAAAGTTTCACATAAAGACACTTTCATGTGAAAAGAACTTTGAGTTCTGTATTTATTTTACTTTAAATCTATGATAGTATAATAGGTGTGACAAAATTCAGTAAGCATCCACAATTATGACAACACTGTCTAGAGTGGCGTGTAAAGAAGTCTTTGATTGTTCTTGTTTCAAAGCATCTACTCTGCCTCACTCACTCAGGGCCAATCCTCTGATGCTGAGAAGCTGCTGCATTTTCATTTCAAGTAGATGGACAATGCTAATAGGTTTATGTCCTTTATCATTGCTCAAGAAGCACGCCTGGGAGATGGACTTATCGCCCTTGTTGTAGTTTAGATTCTCTGAAGCCTGGATGCAGCAGGAGAACTTGTGAGATAACCTCGGGCAGTTCCCTTGGGTGCCATTATCGGAGAACTTTGAGCCTTTGTTAAGTAGACAACAGCTTTCTAAAGACAGAGCCCGGGCAGTTTTAATTGGTCTGGAGAGTAGGGGAGGAAAGAGGTCAAGATGGTCACACAGAACAGGATAGGGAGAGCCAGGCCCGAAGCGGAGACGTGGCAGAATAATTACAAGGCTCTTCTGGTGTGTTGTGATATTGCACGCAACACAGATTTGTTCTCTAAATGGATCTGTGACATAGCACCACTGTGGGGCTAATTGGCGTAAGACATCTGAAACGGATGGATGGAATAAGGCTGCATATCTTCCAGGTAATTAACCTTATAGGTCCTGCTGCCCCCTCATGAACCCAAGTTAAAGGTCTACCTTGAGTGAAGACCTCGGCATCCCACCCTGTTAATGGTGAACTGAAAAACAACTTGCGTTTAACTCTATAAGAGCTGAATGAAGGTCTCTCTGGAGATCAGGACCAATGGAAAGCAATCGTATAGAGATTTGTTGGTGGCTTCCATAACAATGTTTCAACAAAGGGAGATGGTACGTCCTACAACGATAATTAGGTTCTAATTTGGATATATAAGTGAAAACAATCTTTAATGATTTTGCCAAGGTGGACCGCTCCAGAGCA
This sequence comes from Mormyrops boulengeri, assembly GCA_026781065.1. Lineage (NCBI taxonomy): Eukaryota > Metazoa > Chordata > Actinopteri > Osteoglossiformes > Mormyridae > Mormyrops > Mormyrops boulengeri. Next base: position 45,966,828 of record JAODLD010000001.1, read on the forward strand.
AATTTGCAATTTAAATAAGATGTTTTCACTGTTATCATATGGTCAACTCAAACTATAGCAGATGATCAAAAAAGTATCTTTGAGAATTATTAATAAATACAGAAAATCTGTTCTTTCTGAGTTGTTACTTGAGACAAATTCAGTTATGAAATGTTGTAATCTGTTGGGTTTTTGGCAAATCTAGGGGAAATACAGAGCCAACAGCTCCTAACTGAGTTTTTATGCTTAATGGCAATTAACATAAATAACTTTTCAGTTGTGATCCAGACTGCAGATGATAATAGGTACCGTATGTCTCTAGACAGGTCTTCATTACTGTTACCAGTAGTACTGACACAGGTCTTCCATTGGCTGTATGATTAAAAATTTGAAAAGCAGTGCTTCAGCCTGTGGATAACTTCTTCTACGTATCCCCATCACCCAAGACAGATGCCTTTAGCACTGTAAAGAGTGCAAAATGTGTTTTATTGAGTCTAACTCCATTGCCTGTTTCCAAATAACCCTGCACACCGCCTCACTAATGTAAAATGCACCCCCACTCCCCAACCCATAGTACTCTTTGTGCCAAAATTCCAAACTAGAGCACAGAATGTTCTAAATTCTGTTTAAATAATGAATGGTTTCTTGTGCAATATCCTCTGATGCATTCAGTCAAAATCACACCTAAATCAATGTTAGTATCATGTTGCATCTTAACAATTATGGTGACTAATATAAATATTGAATGTCACTGAAATAATTCCACTGAAGGATCAGTGGATGGAATGGGACTCTGTGCAGCTCTTTGAGATAAATTACCATCATATTTCCCGTGAGATTCAAAGTTACAGACCTAGGAGATCATGACTTCTAAAGCATGCTAACTCCAAATATTTTCAACGGAAAAAAACAAAGAAAAATATCGGTACGGTATTGAAATAAAAGAATTAGAATGAACTGTGTATTCTACTTGGCAACCCTGAAATGGATGGATAGATGTAAGTGGTCTTTATCCATCCATCCATTGTCCAAACCACTTATCCCAGTGGGTCGCGAGGAGTCCGGAGCCTATCCCGGAAACTATGGGCACGAGGCGGGGAACAACCCAGGACGGGGGGCCAGCCCATCGCAGAAGTGGTCTTTAAATATTTTAACTTTATTGCAGTTTATTACCCAACAAATGATTTCATCCTAAGCAAGCATGTTTTGACCCTAAACGTACCAGTGATTATGTTACCATTTCTTGAATTTAATATAGCCGGAAAAAGGTTTCGCAGTATATTTCTTTGATTGTAGTTTTCTTCAGGAAAATAATATCTATTAAGTACAATATAAAAATAACGTCGATCAGTATAAATGTTAAGAGCGCTTTCAGGCATTCTGGGCTCATGGTTCTGTTCTAGCTGCTGTGAAGCGATGGCTCTCTCCTTGACTCACCCGCCAGTGGTGTTTCCTAGCAACGGTTCGCAAATGCACTGTACTTCCACATATCATGGACTCCCCTAATAATCTGCACTATTTCCATGTTGGTTTCCCTAAAGGATTCATGATGCAGCTAAAGTCAGTCATTTCTTTATGATACACCCATCAATATTTCAGCATTGAGTTAATAACCTCCAGTCAAGGACGCCCCCCCCGCCCCCTCATGCTTTTACAAAGATTTTTTAATAAGGAAACGTGATTGCAGATGCACAAAATATAGAAAAAAAACTATCGAAAAAATCAAAAAGGGCTTATAATATGAAAAATAAAAGGGGGAATTATAGGAAAGGGTTTGCTGAGGAGGATTCTGTAATTATGTGGGTTTCTATTCAGTAATGTAATGCAGAAAAAGATTTTTTAAGAAAACAACAGTATTTTAAGCTCAAGGTGTTATGCGTTTGACCTTGATAATCACATTATTCACAGAAAGCCCTGGGAGGGAGGGGGTGTTAATAAGCACGTCAAACCAAGGTATGTTGACTTTCCTGCCCCCCCCCCCCCCATTGTTGATGTGACAGTTGTACTCAGAGTGTGAGCAAAACTTGGTCTGCAGCTACAACTCTCAGGCAACCGGCCAGCAAAGGCTCATAACCAGCTTGCATGAGTGAGTAGAGTGAATGGAATGATATACATAGTTGATGTTACCAGCAAGGTCAGGGTTTCATAGAAAATAAAAGATGCAGTGGAACAGTGGCTGGAGAAACACTGGCAATCGCGAGAGAATACCAGTGTGTTAATTGTTTTGAGTCCAGCTGTTTCATTGGAGAAAATCTATCGTGGAAAAATTGATTCATGGAATCAAGGCTTACAGTCACAGACAAATGGATTTAAGCATATTGACTATGCACTTACCTTTTGTGCATAGTAAGACATAATTCTTACAGATAATGAACAAAATGAGTCTTTTGTAATGTAACAGTATTCCTACTATCAATATTTCCCACCCCCAGGAAACCTGGACTGATTAAGCATTTGCAAGAAAGACAGTGTTGTTGTGAAAAAGTACTGATCTTTGTGGTTTGTGCTGTACTCTCTGAGTAAAACGTATAAATAAAACTAATAAACAACACTAAGGTGGAGTGGAGCAAAAAGCATCTTGCTACGCAGACAAGTATGTTTATGCTCGAAAAGCCTCCGAATCGTCACATCTGGCCATCTAGGCAAGGCTGTGGCCCCCGACCTTTTTTGGATGTGGAACAGAGAAAGAGGGAGGGATGAACATCTGGCGCAGGAAAGAAAAGAGGGAAGAGGAGGTGTGATACCAGAATAAATCTCACTGCATGCAGGTTCTAAAAACACCAAAACCAAAACTGGAGCTCTTATTGAACAGCTCCAGTACGAACCTATTTATGCATTAATCACTATTTACTCTCTACTTGTTCTATTTGCACTAAGTCACTGTGGTTGTTGCTAACAGCTGTGTATTGTTTTTATTTTTATTTTATAGCTCCCCCCCCCCCCAGTATTTATTGTTTGGTGTTTATTGTTCAACTGTCCTTTGTTATAGCTATCTGACGCCTGAAAAAATCACAATTTTGTTTCATAGGTGTGAAATAACAATAAAGTTACTTGATTTGCCACTTTAGCTGGAAACAGGCAGAGAAGAAGGAACTTACTTTGTGGTTCGTTTTCCACTTCCTGGGCCTGGGCCACACTGCAGTCTGACCGCCCCTGTCATTGTTTTGTGGCTGGCCAGTCCATTTCACAGCACACTCCCGCCCATTAGGTTTTCCATTGCACCTTCTGGGAGCACATGATGGTGGTGGTGGGGGGGGGGGGTGAGGCAAGACAGCATCTGCCGCGTTAGGTTTATACCGAAACACAACAATGATGCTCCGCAATAAAGACAGATCAGCTATTAGTGGTACACCCCTGAGATGTAAGAAAATGTTTCCTGCCTAAAGGTACCTCAGCTTACACGAAATCTCTGTGGCCATTTGCACTGCTAATGACACATTTTCACTAATGGGCTCAAGGTGTGATTTTACCACAGAGGCGCACTGGTTTTTATGAAACCGAGAGACACCAGGTATGTGCCCTCAACAGGCAGTGAGGAAGCTCTAAGGGGCATTGCCATGCTGGTCTGCACCTCGCCTTCGCTACACATTTACTTCCAGCAGTATTTTGTTTGCAGTGTGCTGTGCATCAGGCTTCACTCCCTGTATCGTCTGCTTATTAGGGGACTTTTACTCCATGATTACTGTATATATGACCTGGAATCCCAGCCCTGTGCCCTGTGCATCCTGGGATAGACTTCACACCCCCACGTGACCTGGGGCTGCATAAGCGGTTATGGAAAATAGATGTTGACTGGGTGGCTCTATATCTGCCGTCATTCCAAAAATCCCATATGCATGGTGTGCGCGTTTTGAAATATTTAATCTTGTTCGTCCTTCTTTACAGCAAGGACATTTTCATAGATGATTAAAAAAAATCTAGGTTTGTAGATTACTGGTGCTTGCTTGTACTATCAGTATATACACAAGCAGGAATAGGGTAGTTTTACAGGTTTCCAAAAACAGCATATGAAAGTAGACAATAACAGCTTGGGATGTGTGAGGTTTCATACTTCAAATAAAATAAAATTGTCAGTTTAATCTAATTCATGCATTACTTTCACCAAGCCGTTTTTCTCACAATCACTGCATAAGGAATTGTCTATTTTATTTACATTTTTAATGTAAACAGATAGGGTGACGGCTTGAATCCCACCCCCTCTATATGTGTGGAATTTCTGTGCTCTCACAGGTTTGCTCTGGGTCCTCTGATTCCCTCCCACAATCCAATGCATTTAGTTGAAATGAACTGACCAATAGCATGTGAGCGTATGCCCAGCAATGGATCCCATCCAGGGTGTCCCTTGCCTTGTGCCCTATGCAGTCTGGGATAGGCTCCAGGCCCCCACATAATCCTGCACTGGGCAATCTGTTGGAATATGGACGAATATAATAGATATGTATATTATTATTCATATTCAGAGCTGCATGGTCGCTGAGTGCATATCAACACTTTCTGGGTTGGAACTCGCATCTCCAATACCCCATGTCTACCAACATGGAACTGATTGTCCCTACTGAGCACCTTCTGATGGACAGGTGTCTCCCAGGGCCCTGAAACTTCCTGGGTTGGTCACCAGGCTCTCTGGGAATTTGCACTGGTTTAGGGTTTATGGAGAATGGATTGTCTACATTCAAGTTAAAAAAAAAAACATTTAACACGTTAAACAAATATATGAGTCATTTCACAACTGTGCTTACATTTTAAGTTTTTTTCCTTTGCTTTATATTTTATGCATTCTCAAATTCACTACAATGTTCACTGTCTTTGGTGTGTGATTACGCGAAATACTTTACATTCAGTTGGAAACATTAAACTACGTTATCCTTTGTAATCATACTATTACTTACTTTGATTCAAGGGTTTCATTTGTTACATGCAAGGTATAGAGTCAGACCATAAGCTGCAGTGGATTGTAAAGTGGTTCACTCTGCCATGTAAGCAGTGATAGCAAAAAGACATTTAAAGCACCGATATGAGAATAAACAGTTATTCCGAAAGTTATGCTGAAAAATTTATAGTTATACTGAAAGCAAAAATTAAAAGCAGGAGTTATGCTGCAGAATACATAAGCCGGCCTGAGGTGTGCAACACAGTTCTAACAAAGTGCAACGTGCATAGATAGGATGGGATCTGAATGAAAGTGTCTTTTTTTATCTCCAAATGACCCATATACAGTGCACTACAGGTTTTTTTTGCATTTGTGACTGTAACCAAAAAAATTGCACAGCACTGGTAACAGATAATAACAGATAATAGGCTATTATATTTTGTTTTTTTTTAAAACTTGAAAATAGCCGAGTGTAACACAAAGAATGCATTGGCATTCTATGGAAACTGTGCTGCCCCACCAGTGAAAGGTTTTCACCCCATAATTGTGTGTTGAAGTAGCTGAGGGAGTTCCGAGAGGATTCTGGAGTTTTTTCCATTATGTGGGACTGTGATCACTACCGAAGTCAGACGTTACTTTGGCTGAGGGGGTGACAGCAAAGGAGCCAGTGGACTTTTTTTTTCCCAAGGAGAACGTCAGAGGGAATCCAGTTACATTGCAGAAGAAAATGTCCTGGCAAACCGGTTCTCCAGTGATCTTTGCTTACCGGCTGAAAAGTGCCATAAGACCACTTTTAATTGGGAGAGATTGTTAACCGCGTGATTTTTTCCCCCCATCATTTACCTTTCACCTCAAGGAGTGCATTATCTTTTTTATCCTTTAAGGGTGATTATACCGAACGGTGACCCATTCTGTTGTTACTGAAATTACCTTAGGTCTGGAGAATTTTTCAGTACAGATAATTGAAGATTATTAACAGGGCAAACTTTCCTTGCCTCGGGGACATTAATAAGATGTTATGCTCAATCATAATCAAAGTCACGGTGTTTGAGAGTGCATCTGGACTGGGATTTTTAGCTGTAGGTGACTGACAGTTACCTCCATTTACATTTACATGTATTCATTTGGCATATTTATTGGTGAATCAGTGCGGAGAAGTAGAGCACCTAGTGCATTAAACAGCAGCCTAGGGTCATCAAATTAAACACTTAACCAGATCCTGCCTAGAAATGAATCATTTATTGAGTCCAGGGCGATATGCTTTTATTTCTGCTGCACACCACATGCTCTCTCAGCATAGCCAACCCCGATCTCCCCCACAGTACAGCTAGCATTTCATTTGGCAGATTTTCCACTTTATTTTTGCCGGTTTCAAGGTCGCCGTGGTCACAGGATCTGCTCGACTCACCTCCCCGAGAAACATGCAACCGCCTGCATGCTCACTCCAGACTACATCCGCTTCCATCTCGACATTCCCGACCTACTTTTACTCTGTTGGATCAGTCATATTAGAGCAGTCATATTCTGCACAGAATGCAGCATCCTCCCACCCCCGCAGCAGCGCTATTAGCCCCCATGAATGGATCATTAACTTCGCACTAATAAGATCTAAACAGCAAATAGGAAACAGATACAAAATTCACAGTTTTTTCCATTATAAATGACAACAGAAGTTCTTTTTAATAATTGTATTTACTGTGTTTTTTGATCAAAATGTATATAATTAGTAGTATATACTTTTTCAACAGATGCTTCCTTTAAATTTAAACTTAACCTCAGCTCATGCATTTAGATGCTGTACTTTAGCAAAGTTACACCAAGGGCTAATGTGTAGCAGGTGTGTAGTCCCCCGCCAGAATTTCCTGTGAAAATATATCATAGGTAGCCATAAATTATGCCAGTGCTTTCAACCAAATTCAGCCTGCTTAATGAGATGAATTGACTCCATCCTGTATCGGCTTTGTGATGCGGTCGAGTGTCGCCTGATGGCCTTAAAGTCGAGCCATATATATGGCACACCACTGAGACCTTGTCTCGAAAATAATGAGGGCGCCAGCATAGACGTGCGCTCTGGAGTAGAGTTGTGACTCTCCTCCGTAGGCTTCGGATTTTTATTGGTACTGTTCGGTATTACATGAGTATTGTTCAGTAATGCGCAGGGCAGCAATGTTCTGAAGAAAGTTGGCAAAAGTCGGCGACAGGCTCATAGCGTTAGCGGCGAGCTAACGAGACAGCTCGAGGTACACCATGCACATTCAAAAGCGAGGGGGGCTGCTGACACAGGGGGACACTGTGCACTGTGGTGGTTTTTTTTGTTTTTTTTTTTCCTGTCAGCGTAAATATGGCCAGTAGTGAGTTGGAGTGATTCACAGAGTAAAATTAAATACGAGTGCGAGCTTGGAAATCGGGAATAAGAGGAAGCAGATGGCTCACATTTTATGCAAAGTCACACTGAATAATTTTTCCTGGCAGACAATGTGACTGAAACATCTCCAGCCAGCTTTAATTGCCTGGCTAAAGTCTGTTATTCTCCTTACAGATATTATTAGATATATATTTTTTTCTCAGTTTCTATTTTTAAAATTACTATAAAGCAATATTCTTTGTTTCAAACACATTCATGTCACCATAATTCACACATCTCACACACTATGCATATTACCCCGAAAGCCCTCGAATCTACTTAAAAATCTACACTCAAGAGCTATTTTATTAGATACACCTATGTCATACCAGGTATGACTACTTTTGTCTCCCAAACCATTATCAAGGGTTGACGAGTTTTGCTTCAAAGAAGCCTTTCTACATGCTACTGTGCTGTTATTTTTGTATTTGTGGCCCTTCTGTCAGCTTTAACAAGTCTGACCTCTCTCATTAACAATGTGTTTTCGGTGACAGAACTGCCCCTGACTGTTTTTTTTCCCCCGTTAACTCTAGACACTTGTCACCAATAAGAATCCCACGAGATGAGATGTTTGTGAGATGCTGGAAGCACCATGTCTGGCACCAACAATCACACCACATTCAGAAACTCTCAGATCACTCATGGTAGCCATTAAAATGCTTAGCTGCAAAGTAACTGAACTTATTGACCCTCTCTGCATGCGATATACATTCTGTATACAGTTATACAGTCTGTATATAGTTATAAATGCAGGCTACTCTGCACATTGTTAATTGAACTTAATTGAAATGGCCGAATCGTAACAGATTCCATGCATCTGATCCAATAGATTATTTCCGGTGGTGGATTTACAAACATGTTGTTATGCGAGCTTCATAGCTGGAGGGGTGAGAGCATGAGGAGTGCTGGGGCCCGCTCAGAGATCGCCATTGGCAGCCCAGGCCCTTCAGCTCACATTCTCTGATATCATTATATAGTGCGTTATCTCTCCAAAGCGTTCAGTAAAGGACCTACAAGCATTGTTAGAGCCGGGGGTCGACATCAATCACTGTCACCTGCATGCAGCACCTTTCGCCATGGTGTGTGGAATGTACGAGAACTTCTAGTGCATGTGTGGTATCAGTGCATATCAGGGCCTCCCCGCTATTCTTCCTAGACAGCCAAATTCCATCAGCAGTGCAGAGTCTACTGCATCCAAAAAAAGTTGGGGACTTTGGCGTTGGGGGCAGGGGGTGATTAAGTTTGCAGTGGACGGGGATCAGTCGCATGATTTGGATTCGATTGTGTTTCAGTCTGCCAATTGGTGACCACTGTTACTGTTAAATAAATGCGCAAATAAATGTAATATGTTCAATAACCCTTTGCCCTGGAGTTTAAGCCTATAAATCCAGTCTTTATGTTCTCTTACATTCAGTGACTGTCACTTTAATACGACATCGTTATTCTGTAGACATTATATGACTCGCTTTTTTATTGTTTTATGATATAAACTGTTTTCTCACTTAACACTAATGCTTTTTTCCTCATATATTCTACACTTGTAACATCCCAGTACTGGACGTGTGGTGATTACTGATTATGTCCCTGTACTGATTCATTTTCTAGTTTAATGTATGTCTCGCTTGTACTGGCATATGTATGACTAAGGGTAGAACTGCCTGATGAATGCAAATTGCATGCTTTGTGATATGGGCAATAAGGGAACATATAATTCTCATTTAAACAAGTTGCTAATTAGCTCCCAGAAACATTAATTGCACATACAATTGCACCTCATGGCAATATATAACTAGACATGATTTTGTGTAGCTATTGGGGAAGAGTTCATTTAGATCTGATTTTGTTTATATCTGATATAAAAATTTGTACTGTCCACATGCATGAAAAATATGTGCAGGCATCTTGCATAAGACATGAGCTAAAGAAATGCATTCAGATGAACATCTTACTGACAACCGGCAACAGAAGGTGAAATAAAACCAATTTCAATGACAATGTGACTGAGTCTGCAGGCGTCATGAAGAATACAGAAATATTTTCTTCTTCTTAATGTCTAGCCATCTGAAATGCAGCTTGAACGGTGAATTGTTGCAGACATTTATTTAAACCCTTCAGTAGGGTGTGTGTTTGAATATGTAGCTTTTCAGATTTTAATGATAATGAAAACCCAGATAGGGCAACAGACATAACGCCCGTGTTAAAAGCGTTTATTATAAAATTACCAAGTTGGTTTCCAGGAGTAGTTGTCTTCCTGGATATGATATTTCGTGAAAAAATATTCCTGGCAAACTCAGTAAAATAGTCAGATGTATAAATATAGGAAATAGTAGGTTGTTACGGACTAAAAACAGTAGCCATAAAATAATAACAGTAAACCATCACAGATATCGTGTTCTGACTAATAAATATATCACTTCCCTTTTCTGAGGGGATCTGAGTCTCACTTATTTATACAGTGTTTTTGTTCCTAATTTCCATATCGATTGCAGATCTATTCAAACTATAGATCACCAATTTCTATTTTGTCACTGTCGCTGCTGTTATTCTTTATTAGCATGTGGGTTGTTTTTCCAGGTGAATTCTGGCGTCTGCTTTGCCAAAGCAGCAGGTAACTCAGAAACTGCAACCCCCAGTCTGTAAACCGGGCCCTCATTCTATCCCAGTGCTGATATTGGCCCTGCTCTCAAAGCAGTTCCGAAAACTGCAAAGTCAGTCTCCCATGTTGTGTCAAGGGAGCGAGTCAAAGCAAAGGTGCTACCTTTCAACACCAGGATAAACCCCTCCGGTGGGGAAGCTTTTTAAAAACATTGACTCAGCGCTGACTCAGAATTCTTACGTCAGGTACAGTCACCTGGAGTTCATCCTCATACTGATGATTAAATTTCTATAAGTGCTTTAAAATGGCATATATTTATATTAATTGTAAACATTCTTTCATTTTTCTGGCCACAGTGGGTTATGAAATCTATAATTCTTGACCTGCAAAATGGAAACTGGGAGATATATATTATATGCTGCTGCCCAAGAAAATTATGGGGCAAATATATTTTAACACCATTTTTTCTTGTTTTTGGAGGGGGAAGACAGTTCATATTTATTCCCCTTAGACTGAGCAGGCGTGCTGCTGTTCCCATCACCTTCATTTGTATAATTGTTCTCTAGGATATTCTTTTCCTTTCATAACCTCACTGTTCTGCCCCCCCATAAAAAATGCAGATGTTAAGTGCTGGGTGCGAAAAACTCTTGACTTGCAGGTCAGTTTCATGCAACTTACTGTCAAAAGTGCATTTACAATTTTTTAAAAATTGTCCTTTCTGGATATTTTATGAAGTTCTAATATGCTGCTGAAACTAATCACTACTAAAACGTTAAAACTCAGGCAATAATTCTGCATATTTTCCCTGTGCTTTTCTAAGCTAATGTAAATTAAATACATATTAATATTTATACATAGTGTTCACAGTTGCTTTTAGCCTTGTTTAAAGCCTTGTTATTTCAATTCACAGGTTAATATATTCATAAATACACCTTTCTGACTCTGCATATGCAAACAAACCTCATTATAATTCCCTAAAAACAAAAAAGCATAAAAACACAAAAAAGGTTGAATGTTGCCAGATGTATTCAGCAATAACTGTTCCATTAATGTAGTACAACGTATGTTCAAATTTATGTGGCATAAGTCTCAAAAACAGCAGGAAAATCATGTTCATCAGAGCCTATGATCAAACTTGCTAACATCCCCAGACTTACACCGAAGGCTGAATTAACAAGAGTCTGTTTTAACTACCAGGGTTTGATGTCTACCCTAAAATAGCTTTAGCGTGTTGTCATGGTAACCTGGCCAATGTTTAAACGTCAATACAACATAGTGTGCATGATTATGGAAGACATAATTAATGGCCTAATTGATTTAATCCTTTGTTGTAATTAAACTGCATTCTGGATAATATGATAATTTTCATTTGAGATACATATTTTTTATTAATAAGGCTAAAAATGCATGTGCCTTAGTAGAACTTAGACACCGATTTAATAGTTATGGAAAAGTAAGGGATTGCAAAGCATTTTATCCTATTTTTATAGATTAAATAAGATAATCTTGCATTAGCTTTAAATTTTATTGGGGTGCTGTGCTGAAAACACATTCACCTGGATAAAAATATGAATACATCCCATCCAGGGCATCCCCCTGCCTCATGCCCTGTGCTTCCTTGGATGGGATCCAGGCTCACCTCAATCATAAACTGGAAACCTGATGCGTGAAAGCATGGAAAAACGTCAGTGGTGGTTCCTGAGTAGGTTACAGCATTTCATTAATGACCTTATGGCCCTGTTTACACTTGGTTTTAAAATGCATCCTGGGCAATCAGATCGCAAGTAGACAGCGTTAAATGCAAGCATAACCTACCATCAAGTAATGTGATCCGATCAATGTGTTTGGGACACATTGATCTTTTGTAGTGTAAACGCTACTGCATCTTGATGCGTCGCCAGCAAGGATGTCATAATAACGGTGTGCAGGGCCATTTGACTTAGGCAGTAATGATATCTGAACATAAGGAGTCAGCTGGTCACCTAGGAGACACATGATAAACACAGGTGTAGTTGACCATGTGTCTTGGCTGTCCATTTATGATCTGCTCGCCTGAGGTACATTTAAAAACCAAGTGCAAATAGGGCCTATGTGGGAAAAAAAAATTGACAATGTGCATGTAGCTTTGAATGGAACTTAGCATTTTCCAACAGTGCTATAGTAAGGGGTAGAAGAGAGGTCATATTTCCCATCAGGCATCAGCAAACACAGGAAGGATAAAGCTGCTGGAAAAGTTTTGTCAATGTATAGTGCATATGTATAGTGACGGGCTGGTTACCTGGGGGAAGTAAACACCAGGTGAATGAGTACAGCTACTGGAATAAGCAGTTTTAGAAGGAAGCAACCCTCTGTGTGGGGGGAGCTTGATGTACAAAGAGATCTCTGCATGATACCATGTCGATCTTGGAGTCCCCGCATGTTCCCACGCTTGTGTTGGCTGTGGGGCGTCAGTGAAGATGATGTGGGGGGTGCGATGAGGCCGTTCCAGGGGGAAGCTGGGTGGGACTGCAGCGTGGCAGCCGAAGCAGATGCCATTCACCTGCAAAGCAGCCAGAATCCCGAACCGGGAGTGACGTCGTGGGTGCAGCTGGAGCCCGAGTGGCGGGGGTGGGGGAGGGGGTGCAGCTGAACGTTTTAATTAGGAGTCCATTGTGGCCTTCAGATAGGGGGCGATGTGAGTGTCCTCATCAGCGCGTAATGTGTGCATGGTATAGATTGATGGACCAGCGCTGGCAGCGAGCAGATGGCGGGTGGCACGTGGCAGGAGGGCTCTCATTCTACCAGGGTTCATGGTTGCTGGGTGGTAGGCAGTGATGTTAGAGGATTTAAGAAATGTGTGTGTGTGTGGGGGGTGGGGGTGGGGGTGAGAGAGCATTTAAACTGCTGGGTTTGCAGTGCATTTTAGGAGTGAAGGAAATTAGAATGCAGCCTCTACAGAAGCAGCCTTGCATAGCTATGTGAGTGGAGGTTGTACACTCCGTTGCCCAAAGGCCAATTGACAGCGAAGGTACATCTGCAGCCAGAGATTCGATCATGTTTGTGGAGGAGGAGCGGAGACTGATTGGCACAACTGGTTTTATAGTGCATGGTCTGGTGGGAACGAACAGTGTTCTGCATTCACCGGCAGGTTATGCTTCTATGTCTCTGATCAGAAAGTCTCTGTTTTGAATCCTGTGCTTGGCAGAGTAAGCATGTGGTCAGTGGGCTGTCAAGAAAAACCATTCACCTCTTGAAAAATGCTACAGGGGTGTTGGATGGATGTCAGATCCCAGGTTGCCTTCTCACCTCTACCTGTGTGTATGGCTTAAAAAAATGAAGAGCAAGGTGAGATATGTGAAAAGAACACTTCTCAGTGTACCTCTATTTATACAAATGGCAAATAAAGTTTTATTTCATAATAGACTGTGGAAGACCTGAGTATTTGTGAGGAGCAGGAACCACATGTATCAGAAAGCTGGGTGACTGACCTCTTTAGTGATCCCAGACTTTATTGTGGTACAGGGTCTGACCACCCACTACTTCCTCTCATGGCTCCGCATTTTGCAGGGAAAGCATTATTCTGAAACTTCTGAATTACGAAGACCGTGTCCGAAAGGTAGGCATGCTGAACCCGAACAGATATTCCCGCAAATCCCATATCAGAGCATGTTAATGATCATGTTACAGGTTTGCTGTATAAACTCTAGATCTAAGACTAAGACTAAGGTTGTTGTATTACGGTTTGTCGAGGTGCTTCCAGTAACAGAGCTGCACAGAACCTGGCGATAAGCAATAAGAAATCCATCAGCTGGATTTGGATTCAATGTCACAAATGCTCATTAGTAAACACGCTTCAGAACAATGTTGAAGAAAGTCTGTACTTAAAAATTTGTGGACAGATAATATATGCAGGCTCTGTGAAACATTTTTAGTCTGTACAGAGTTACATCCCAGCCCAGTTGACGTCTCATAAGGTGTACAGTTAGCTGGTCGCTATGACGTTGTGTTTTTCTGGTTTACAAGGATTAGGTTACCTGACTATATCATCAAGAAAATCCCAGACGATTACAGGAGTCAAAGGGATTTACAGAAGGGTTAAGCAAGATTTCCTGCATTTTGTTAGTAGTCAATGCTGAGATTTTATTTCCATGAGGTATTTCCTCGTGTATGGTTTACTCAGTCAGTGCTGCGAGCAAAAGGACAGGGCAGCAGACCGAAGCCAAGCACCATCAGCAGGTGTCAGACATCGGTCAAAGCTAACCTTAAAACTAAACCTAACCCTAAGGGCATATGACTCCATACAGGCCAATGAAGTTTCACAAAGCCTGCATATATTATCTGTTCTCAAAGTTTAAAATGCACATGCCGTCCAAACAGTGCATCCTGGGAAAGGCCAATGAGGGGACTGATTCGGACATTATATGCACATGATCCAAATATATGCTGTAACCATGACCTTCATTTAGATTAACGACTTATTGTATTGTGGAGATGATAATGGACCATGACAATGGGAAGGGGGGGTTAAAGGGATTAGGGGGGGCGTATCAAGAGTGGACTCGAGCCACATTCTGCATGCATAATGAAGGAATCAGCAAAAATACACAAGCAAAATAAATGAGAACAAAAGTTATATCAGCTTTGTATTCAAAGTAGGCATGACAAAGTTTAGTCTTAACAACTCAGTATAAGGTAGTTCATAAGGTCAAGAGATTTAGTATGTGTTTACAAGCATGACAGTCTAGTTTCCAAATACAAAATTATACGCTGACAATGTATGTATGTAGTAAACACCAGTAAATTTTAATCACTGGGCAGGTTATGAGCCTTTATAAGCAACTTTGCAAATGTGTGCAAAATATTACATCCTGTTTCTCTCTGTGCTGGAAAAATAAGAGCTGTATCTGCATTCAACATAAGATGCTAACTTACATGTATTGCTAGAGATTAAACTAGAAATTGACTGTAACATTTGGTTTCAGTATACAAATTCATTTGTTTACATATTGGTATATTTGTTTTTATAGGAATATTTAAATTATAATCACACCAAATTTCAAACGCTGTTCTTTTGCTTATTATGTAAGATTATATTTAATATCACCCGCTGAACAAATATGATGTGATTAAAAATGGTTTTTAATCATTCATAAGGAAAACTTTTCAGGGTGTGCTAATAAGACATTGTAATATTCTCAGCTTGTAAGCCCTTATTGTTAAATATAAAATGAGGTGTATAATTTCTTTTTGAGAACATAATTTGGTTCTGTTGCAGTTCACTGTTGCTAGGAAACCAGATATGGGGGGACCTTCATAAAGAATTTAGGATGCATCATCAATTACTAATTATCACATAAAGGAACTAAACACTTCAAAAATTATCTCACTTTAAGGTAAATTACATCTTTGAGCACTCAGATAATGTTATTAATTCATGTATACTTCAAAAATTCTTATTTAAATGTTGACAGTTGTCACTGCAATTTGGGGAGCGACACCTGCCTTTTACAGTGGCTAGAAGATCAGCTGACCTTAATGATGATAAAATAAAGGTCAGAATTAGTCCTGGGAGGGAAATTATGGGATGATAGGTTTTTTTTTGTTTTTTTTTTTAACAACTGAAGCCATAATCACCGTATAGAGCTCCAATACTCCTCCTTGCCTCTGCTTGACAGTTTAGTTAGAAATGAGTGACTGACAGGTGGAGACATTATCTCTTGTATGTCAGGTCCTTGGATAAGCATCGCCTTAAAGTGGAGGGGCCTTTACCTAAACTCCTGGGCTGTCTGTTGCCAGGGGCCTGGCCATATTGTGATTACGTGGCCGTTGATGCCTGTAACATGCAGCTTTTTAGGCCTCTCTCTCACTCCCTCTCTTCCCCTCTCTCTCTCGCTCCTTGCCTGCTCTCCATTCCACACAGCTGGGCTCTTTATCCCTCTCCCAAGATAAGCATAAGACGCATTACGTTTGCAGGCCTGGCAGCCGACAGAGCCACCCCGGCGAGCGGAAGCCATCAGCTAGGCTGCAACAGCGCGCCGGCTAAAATCTGATCTCCTCCACTCGGTTATTTAAAACTCGCCAAATGTACCTCTGATGGTTAACATAGTTACCGGCAATCCTCCATGTACCCTTTTTTCAGTTTTAGTATTTTTTTTTTAGCATTTCCCCTTAATGAGCGTCTGATGCATCTAACCGTTCACCTGGAAAATGTGCCCTTTTCCAACCGTTGGCGGTTGTTTATCTCACAGACTCGTCAACATTTTTAGCGAGTTAAAAAAAGCAGTGGCCTCCCTTCGTGATTCAGGCAGGAGAGGCTGCAGCCCATCCCCCATTCAAAACTATTATTCCTGTTTGGCGTGGATTATATGAACACATTTCTTTTCAACCCTGAAGCTTTACTTCAAGCACCACAATTACGGGATGCTATGGAGAGAGTCTATTTCCCCTCAGCTGACATCCAGATGGACAAGGCAGAGAGGCATTGATTTCTGCATCAGAAACTGCATTCTTTCCCTAATGGCAAAATGCCTGACATGGTCCTTATGATGCTTTTCAGAACTGAATGAGAACCTTAATATGTAATGCAAGATGCTAACGTACCGACATCTTGGTGAGATTAAGGCCTCTGATAGCTTACTGCTAAAGGAGCCTGCAGACCAAGGGATGTCGTGAAGGGAATCTCATCCTTACCTCCATTTCATGATATACTGTAGGTCCAGGTCCAGAGTCGATCTCCAGAGTCTGTCAATCTCCAGACTAAATATGCTGGTTATTCCCATTTTGGGGGTGGCTGCTAGGCAGAGTAGGCAGAGTAGTGTCTGCAGAGTCGCAGTGGAACAGACGAACGAGCATGCGTGCGGAGATTTGCTGGGGTTAGCGAATATTACAGGCAAAAACCAAAGTGAGTATTCAGGAGTACACAGGCCGTGTGTCCCCCCCTCCCGCGCTTCCCCAGCCCTGCTCTGCTGAACCGGACTGCTGGGTAATTGACTGGATAATTGAGTGGAGAAGGTCTCTGACTCAGGAACAGAGTTCGCCCTGACAGTTACACCGAAGAATTAAATGAACAGGTTATTTTTAGGTGAAAGATCTTGCAGAGATCTGATTTCTTCACCTGCCGCTTACTCACACACACAAAAAACTCACCAAAAAGTTACCTCTGTCTTTTATGAGTCAAACAAATAGGCAAACCCTTCAGCACTCACATTTTCCTGAACATAATGTCTTAAAGATATCTCTTATGATATCTGACATTTTCACCCTTTTTTCAGTGGAGAACCTTGGAAACACAGCAGCTATAAAAATTGCACTGACTCACTAAGTACTTAAATGACATCTTTAGAATTTCCTGCTGCAACCAAGGTGCCTCGCAATTTTTTTGCCAGCTTGTGTTTCTGATTGCCCATAAAATGCATGGGCTTTGTTAACACGCTAACCGCAGGTGCGACTGACTTTTTAGCTTGTACAACAGCGCATGTGACAGAACCATCTGGAGACAAAAAAAAATAATAATAACAGATCAATGTGAAAACACTATGCTTCAGTTGGATCTAAAAGCCTCATTTGCCCTCTGAAAACCAAACATCTCCCTATTTCGATTAATTTTCCATAACTGCTTATCTAATGCTGGGTCACAGTGAGACAG
The DNA here is from genome assembly GCA_026781065.1 of Mormyrops boulengeri. Taxonomy (NCBI): domain Eukaryota; kingdom Metazoa; phylum Chordata; class Actinopteri; order Osteoglossiformes; family Mormyridae; genus Mormyrops; species Mormyrops boulengeri. The sequence goes on from JAODLD010000001.1 coordinate 45,984,301, forward strand.
GAGCCAATCCAGGAGATGGAGGAAACCATGAATGTGACTGCAGTCCATCACAGACCTCACACATATTATGGAGGTAACACTTCACCTGTGGCACAAATAATGTAGCATTATGCTATTACTTACGTTTTAATTAACCACAAACTAAGTCTTAGTTACATACTGATCTCATTTTAATTCATCAGTAATTAATCTTGATGCATGTTTTATCCCAAGCAATTACTGTATTTGTTAATATACCAATTAACTCTGTAAACCTTTGTGAACTACAGAAGGAACTACTAAGGAACTACAGTACTGAAAGAATGTGACGCATAACACGAGATCTCATATTCATTATTCCTCTTGACACTTATCTCAAGTAGTGACTATATTTGGTCATGATTTGTACTTCAGTAGAAACTGAGTTATTACTAAGTATTTCTGCCCATCAAGTACCATTATGGGTAATTTAGAGATAACAACTCATTTAAACCACAAGCATTCAGCTTGCGGCAGGAAAACTGGACATCGCCAGAAAAAGCACATGGATATGGATATGGGGATCCAAATCTTTGGCCTGATGTGAATATCGTTCATGTAGTTTAATACAAAAAATCTCTTCACAGATTATGCTAGTAACAACTTAATATATTGCTGGAAGACTGTAATCAAGAGCTTTCATGAGAATTTAATGCTTCTAAAAAAATCTAAACTTAAAATATCCATCCATCTTGCAAGCGTTTATCTAGTACGAGGGTACAGGTAGGCAGGAGTCTGGCCCAGACGACACAGGGCACAAGGCAGGGGACACTCTGGATGGGGTTCTGGATCTTAGGGCACATACATGGACACATAATTACACACCACGGGCAATTTATAGATGTGACTTCACTTAAATTGACAACAGTGGACTGTAGAGGAAACCTTCATGGTATAGGGAGAAGATACAAACTCCACATAGAGGACAGGGAGGGAAATCGAACCCCTGACCACAGAAATACAAGGTAACAGAGCTGACCGCTGATTCACAATACCACACATGGGTAAAGAGGGTATAAGATATGTATACATCTATTTCTTAAGATACTATTGCTCTGCATAAATTACATTTTAGAAGTTAAGGCACTTGTTACAGTAAATGTATACCTTGACAGCATCACACTGTGTCTGCAGCTGCCTCACATGACACAGTTACAATTAGTGGCACTTTAGTGAAAGGATTCTGTAAACAAAATAATCACAAGCAGCACTAAGTCCTCTGGCATCCACAGTAATTTGCAGATATAACATTGGTGTTATTCCTGAAGATGTGTAGATTGATGTACAACACATCCACAACTAAAATAAGTGCCTTTGGACTGTAAATCATGGACTGGGTTAGTTGAAAAAGGAATGCCAACAATGATTAATGATAATCCATAGTATTACATCAGTACATTACTGACATAATACATCACTAACTAAAGGTTGCATCTACTTCATTGCAATTAAGCCAACACTGACAAAAATATTCACTGTCTGTCAATCACAAACACATTTACCCTTCAGGTTCCCATTAGGTTAAACCATTAAGCAGCTGTCAGCAGGTGGTAAATCCTCACTGGTTTCCATGTCCCATTCTCCCAAACTGACTGTACTACAATTACGGCACGCATTTACTTGTAGTAATGTAATATAATTAATTACACACATTTCTAACACATGATAATGATGTAATGGTTTCATATTCCATAAATATAACTCCATTTTTAATTGCTTAGCTGACACTTTCATAGAAGGTGGCATCTTGCATTTATGTAGATGGATATGTTACCATGGTGATGCAGGTCATGCATCGTGATCAAAGGTCCAAAGGAAAAACCCTTCTCAGAGGGTTTAAAAATCCATCCATCCGTCTTCCGCCCACTAATCCTGGTCAGGGTCTCAGCAGGCTTGGAGCAGATCCAAGGCAACACAGGACACAAGGTTGGGATACACCCTGGTCAAGATGCCAGTCTATTGCTGGTTACATAGAATAACACATTAGCGGCAGTGTTGAGACACCAAGCAACCTAATTCGATGTTTTTGGACTGCAGGAGGAAACCGGGGTATCCAGAGAAAACCCACACGGCTCAGGAAGAACACACACTAAGCAGAGGCGGGACTGAAACCCCCAAACTATGGAGGTGTGATCCAACACTGTAGGGCTACTTAGTAAGCCACTATGCCAGCAGGTTTAAAAGCAAAAGACATAGACCAATTTGGAGCGGAGGTCACGGTTATGTCACTGCAGGTGGTGGGTAAAAAACAGTGGAAACAAGCAGAGGGAAATAAAAGAATAAGGATTTTTTTCCCTTGGAATATGGAAAAAAATATCTTCCTGTGTCCTGCACATGTTTTTGCACACGCAGACCCCTGATGTGCTTGCTTTGTCTGTCCTTCCCATTCTCACACACAGCTGGACCTTAAATAGCAGAGTGACCATGTAGCTTTAGCATGACGCTACCCTGTGACAATTAGCCTACATTAGAGAAGGAACAGGATGTAAATAACAGATCTAGGTAATAACTCCATATGAAATTCATAGAGCACACACAGTATTAGACCTACAGTTACAGCATGAAATAACAGAACAACATTTTTACATACAGCTAGATAGTAGCAGCTGTAGAGATTTACAATGAAAAAGAGTTAATACTTACCCAGCCATGCAAGGCATATCGCCATCAGCATATGGTCGTTTGACTTGTTTATAAGAGCCCACGTCTTGTATAACTGTGTTTTATGTCCTTGCCGCCAGCTAGGCAGCTGGTCAGTCCATAATACACAAACATCATTCGACAAATCTCAGTCTTCAATGTTTTGGACACGACCGCAAAGTACATAATGTCAAGAGCTATGTATGCCTTGAGCTTTCCTTTCATACAGACACTGGGTTTTTCCACAAGGTACACGGAGATGTCAGGCAACTGTGACTTTGGACATTTAGTGGGATCCTTGACCCACTGACCCGACAGTGAGTACAGGTCAGGAAACCTCTCCCCGTCGCTAAGAGTTAGATTGTTAGTGTAAGACAACCTGTCTTCTGCTGGCAAACCATTAAAATACTTGGAGAAGACGTCGGATGATCCATATTTCCATATTGTATATTTGATTTTGGAGCTCAAACCTGACACTGCTACTCCAGAACTGTTACTTTCTGCCACCACCTAAGCTCCGCCCATATATCACATCATCCCTGTTTACAAACAAAACATGGGCCTATAACAACTTTTCAAAACATCCCAATGACCTCAGCATGAAAACCGAAGGACAATTAAAATCTGCTTTATTAAAATTTACCAACAATGATTTAAGCGTGAAAGTAATTCAGAACATCCAGTCAGAAACTCAAGTAACATCTTGCTGCAAAACTTTTTTTAAGTGGTGAACAAACCACAGAATAATTTAAAATTAGTATTCAATCTGGTGGCGTGAAAACTGATTATATTTGTTTTGGATTGAATTGTATGGAGATGTAATTGGAAATTATTTGCAGACACATTTGTACCCTACAGCAAATAGAGAGGTGAGAGGAATGTGTTTTATCCTGTAAGATAGTTGCATGATGCTAACATTAGATTTATTATCTCTCAGCCTTGTGCAATTGGAGAAGGCTGTTTTCTGCCTCTAAATGTAATTTATTTGTTTAATCATCAGATAACAACTGTCGCCTTTCTTCAACAGCCAGCCTCCACGCTCCATGGGTCAGTGCGGAGCAAAGGGAATGGACAGAGATCGTTCTGCCGCCCATCAAAAGCACCTCTCACCCCTACAGCCGCAAACCCACTAGTGTAGCTTCACTATAAATTACTGATTTATCGTTAGAATAAGTGAAAATTCATCCATCCATCCATCTGCTCATTTTCCACAATTGCTTGTCCAGCACTGCATCACAATTAGACTGGAGCCTCTAACCGTTAGAGTCTAACGGGAAGCTCAGGGCAGGAGACACTATGCATAGGATGCAAGAATTTTGTAATTTGTTACTGAAAAAATCAAAGAGTTAATTACTGAAATGGAATTTATAAAGGCAATCCACTGTACAGCTCTGGAAAAAAATAAGAGACCACAGCAACATTTTTGTTGCCTCTGTGTAAAATATATATTTTTTTTTTGCAAACTCCAGTCTGGCTTTTCCCTGCTTCTCATTAATGAAGTGCTTCTTCCTTGCTTTATGGATCTTCAGTCCTGCTTCTAGGAGCCTATTGTGAATTGCCCTAGCAGAAGTGCACTTCACACCACTTAATGTTTCCTATTCTTTTTGAAGTTTGCTTGATGTCATCCTCCGATTTATGAGGCACTGCTGGATAAGGTGACGGTCATCTCTGGCTTCTGCTGTCTACCCAGCTGGTCTCCTGCTTCACCTTGTTCTTGTACTGCTGTCTTAGAAACTTTGAGCCTGGAAGCAACCTGCCGCTCAGTGTAGCCTCCTGCCAGCAGAACCAGGCTTAAACCAGAATTTAACAATGCAGATTCTTGAAAAATATGGTCTTTTTTCCAGAGCTGTATGTAGCAAAAATCGTTATGTATACACTTTGCAGTAAAACTTAATGAATATAATTAATTACTGAAATGGAGTTTATTAAGGCATCATACTCTATGTAGCTAAAATGGCTGTTAATGTATACACTTCACAATAAAACAGAACTTGATAACTGTTTCAGTCTGGAGCCAGTGATGTAGGGCTTAATTTGAAACACAGAGTTATTTACAGCTGCTGATGCCATTTTCTGACTCGCCGCTGTATTTGATCGCGGGGCTGGCGAGGGAAATGCGACAGAGCCGACGGCTCTCTGGGGTGTGCCGCTGGATGCTGGAATGGAGGTGTGTGATGAATTCACATGGCTGAACATCACAGGTAGCTTCCGCTCCTCCGTATCGATTCGCACCTTCCGAAGACCCGCACCAAGGCTGTCTGAAGGTTAAAGAAATTGAAAGAAGAAACCTCGCGATTAAAATAGATAGATTTTCTTTTTACTGTTTGAAAAAAGGCACTGAAATCAAAATACCCCGACACAACTTGATGATGTCACATTTAGACGAGGTGTTTAAAACGCCAAAATAAAACAACGTCTGCAGCAGAAGTGACCAAATCAAGTCTTCAAAGTTTCTGAGAGAACTTACTCCTGGTTTATTTCATATATTCTCTGTATATACATGCACACATGAATTAAAATATAGCTCTTCTAGAATCATTTTTTCCTTTAAAAAGTGTGTGATAATGGGGCACTAAGTGCTACACCGCATCTAGGCCATTAGCTGGACATGCCCCTCCCTCCCCTAAAAAAATGGTTTCTTTATATCAACAACTAGAAACTGTAATACATGTGAACTTTGATATTAGCCTATCTTTCCATGATCACCTGGCAGGCGAAATGTGATTGGTCATTTTTTTCATTTTGGGTGCACCATCCATGCCCAGTCTGGCTTCCAGATCTAGACAGTTTCACATTGGGCTCTACATGACCTGGTTTGAGGGTCTTGATTGTGTAGCAACTTTCCTCCAAAACTTCAAACTGACACCGGGCCTATGCAATAAAGTCTGAAAGAAGGGGGTGGTGCTGTCACTTTACAGATCCGAAGTCTGAATGCACCAATGTCTGCATCCAGCAGTTTTGTCCCAGTTCAAAAGGGAATGCTGCTGATCTAAATTGCTGACTGTGTGTGAGCTCTGTGGTGTCTTGTCTATGGCGTACAGCCAGGTTATGAACAATGCCACCCAAACCTAAGAGTTACCCCAAAATTATAGACATTCAATGCCAATCAATTATTGATACCTGGTGGTTAATGTGAAAAGCCTATGGATGTGACTTAATAGAGCGTCAGTCACCATGCATGAGACCGGCAAAGTTACCATGCATGAAACATCTGATCTAAGTCATTTTTATATGGTGTGATTGGCCTCGCCAGACGTGGTGGTTCTCGCATCTCAAAACAGCTCCTGCGATTTTCACGCAGTACAGTGTCTAGAGTTTACAGGGAAATGGTGAGATAAACAAAAAGAACATGCGGTCAGCAGCAGCCCTGTGGGCAAAAAACACCTTGTTAATGAGAGAAGGTTAGAGGAGAATGGCCAGACTCATTAAGACTAATAGGAAGACCAAGACGAAAGCTCAGTGCGACAATGGTGTGCAGAAGGACATCTCTGAATGCATAACTCGTCATCTCCTGACGTGGTTCTTGAGAACTATCTGGGTCCTGTCTGCTAGGATGTTGGGGTGCTTAATGAAGTGGCTACTAAGAACAGACAAGAAACACAAATCATAATGCGGGCTTGTGAAAACCAAACCTAAACTCAGTCAAATTGTCAAAGTTTAATACAGGTTAAACAGTACTAATACATACAAGTCCACTTCCTACCTGTGTGGATTGTACAATAAATATATTGTCACATTTCTCATGCCCGAATAACTGTTTAAGATAGGCAGACATTTCCATGTCTGGAAAAGAATTACCCAGTCTCGAGTTCTATAAAACACAGACCTGCTGTGTCTATAAATTTGAGAAAACAAGCATAGAAATTAAAATCGAACAACAAATGTATTTTGCCCTATAAAGGTAAGGCCGAGGAAACCAAGGCTGGTAATTGGAATACATAAAAAAGGTTTCTATATTAAAATAATGCATCCCATAGTTTATGTTTACAGGAAATGAGAGATTGTGCGTCATCTGAGCTCGCATTCAACCACAGTCATTTGAAAAGCTTTAGAGGAGGAAATGTTGGTCTGTAGGGACCCCAGAACGCCTCCTGGGCTCTGCTTGTCCCCCTCCAGGGACAGGGGACATTCACAGACACTATTACACAGATTCATCACCGTACTGATGAAGAGAAAGCAGCACTCTCTCAGGGGGACCCAGCGTCTTTATCTGGATTTACTGTTCTTCACAACAGCAGAAGATGGAGGGATCCGAAGGCTCAATCTCACCATCTTCTTTTGGGGGTTCGGGCATTTTCATAGGTGGAACAGTACAAGACAGCAGCCTACTGCACAGTAACTATTGATGCCTTTTGAATCAGGCCTGTTTCCAAGCTACTAGTGTCAAAAATTCTTCAGCAACTAACTTTCAGCTCCATCAAAAACAACTCTCTGGGTACATAGCTCTGTTACTTTTTAATTAACTTCTCTCTAACAATATATAAGAACATGCCACAGGGAAGTCTGAAGAACCAGAGAGAATATTCTTGAGAAATGCTGCCTATATGGTCGTCAGGGGTCAACGTCAACTGGACAGCACCTAATAAAAGTTATAATTATATATTTATACATGTATGTATTTCAATATAGCTACAGTGCTTGTAGGTCCATTATAAAAATGTCTTAAAATGACCACAGACCATACTAGAAAAGATATTTAATTGATGTAATAAATCAATGTTGAATGTTATTTTAAATGATCAATAAGCGTATAAAACCAAGTATCTTGTTATCTCAAACCGTGAAGATCTCTGAGAATATAAAAAAATTAGCAAGAGGTTAAATGAGAAATTATTATGAACTCTCATGAAAAATAACTGGGCAACGCTTTACATTAACAGCACCCTCATAACGCATTCATAAAACATTCAGTGCACCTCCATAATGCATTTATAATGCATTCATAGAACATTCATAAGGACCATGTAAAGAGCACCTTATATGTTATACATGTACGTATACCTATAATGCACTATATTTACCTTTATAATGCATTATAATGGCTTATGCTGACCATTATAATGCATCATGAAGGTATTCATAGTGCATTATAGATAACAACTTCATATAGGATCCATAATGCATAATAAACATGGCTATAATGTGTTATGCCTTTTTATAAATAGTTATAGCATGTTTATAATACTTTATGAATGCATTATAACGCATTATGAAGGTATCTATAATGCATCATGCTTCAACTAAAGTGTTACCCATGCTCCTTATATCATGAAAGTGCAGTTAATGTAAAACATTTATGCCATTATGTCCTCGGTGTGTGTGTGTGCGTATATATATATATATATACATACACACACATACATACACACATACTTATATATATATAGACTCACCAATCAAATGAGCTTATTTATGTTAGTGAAAGGCAAATGGCAAATACTGTCTGCCTGTTTTTTTCCCAAAATAAAACTTGCATTTGATGTAAACCACACATCACTGACACTCAGTTATCATTCAGCCATTCATTCCTTTGCCTAAACCATTACAAAGGCCGTGTACTTTATTCAAAATAAAAATATTCAGTTTAACATATAAATATCACTTTATCATGTAAATAGCAAAAATACAGCTCTGAATGGAGAGTAAAATAAACTGATGTGACATTAGAAAGGCTTATCCTCCTTACCCCAGTGTTCACTTCTAAACTCTTCACTAAGAGTGACATGCATTCAAAGTTAACAGTTAGAAATGCTATTTTATGTTAGATCAGGGGTTTTCAACCTTGGGTCTGTGCAAAAACATATCAAGGGGGAAGGAGCCAGAAATATTAATCTTCTTAGCTAATGAGTTTTTAGCTACTTAGTGTGATCACTCATTAGTGGTAGAGGGTCCCTACCTTCGGTCTGTTTTCATCTGGGCTTAAAAAAAGGCTGAATTTCCCTGTGTCAGATTATTAAAAGAAGCCATCTCTGAGCGTCTCAAACTTCTGCTAAAGGGTGATCACGACCTAAAAAGGGAGAAAACATCCAAGCCTGACTCCCAAGCTTCTCTTGTGAAATTTATTTATCTTGATGGTTCCCGTGAATGGACAGCTGTCTGTAAGTGCCATGCTGCATGGAAATGCTGTTTTACATGCTTAGCTGTGCATGCCAGTAGGTCTTAGCAGCGATACAGCATCCTGACTACCAAAGGTCCCATATCAAAGCATGTATATTTACACCCATAAATCTATATATGAAAATGTTAGATGTATATCTTGAATATAATATGCTATTGACCGTATTAGCTGAGCAGACGTGGGAGAAATAAAATCGGAGGGGAGCAGTAGTTATTACATATAATTTTTTTGATTTTTACGTAAACCTGTCTGAATTCATTTTTCGGAGTTTGGGAGGGAGGTGTCCATCCATGCGCCCACTTCCTCCTCCTCCAGCCAACTTCTGTAGCTTTGGAGGCAGTTCAGCGACCGACTTGCTGATGGGTTCCGCGCTGACCTTGGTGACCTTGGAGCCCCCCTTCTCCTCAGAGACACCGGGCACGGAGCTAATGCGCTGCAGCTTGATGGGCAGCTCGCCCAGGCTGTAGGTCATCTCTGAGGCAGTGGAGCTCATTCTCAGCAGCTTCCGCGGCAGGCCCTCGCGGCCCGTCATCTTCTGCAGCTTGGCCGGCAGCTTGGTGGCCACCTCCGCGTCCTCCAGCTTCTCCAAGCAGTCCAGCGAGCTGTCTTTCTCACCGCTGTTGCTCAACGAGGGCGCCATCAGTGGGGAGGAGATGAGCAGGGCCTCCTCCTGCTCCTTGGCGCTGTAGGGTGGCGTCGGCACCTCGAAGGTGCCGTGAAACTGCGAGTAGTCCACCTTGAAGAAGCCTTCTTCCAGGGATATGACCGGAAAGAAACGGTGTCCCCAAAGGACCTCATCCTCAGTATAAGAAGTCCGTGCCTGACAAGTCATGCCTGCAGAACACAGCAAAACACAACTCTGTGGAAGCAGGAAGTTCACGACTCCAAAATTTACCTAAAAGCGTTACATTAAAAAAAATTCATATCGCAGACTTCATCTCGATGATAAGTTCTCATACTCTGCTGCTCTTTACCGTAGCTGCTTCTGTCTCCATGGCTGCAACTAATTCCCTAACTTTCCTTTACAATGAAAAAGTAATGGTATTCATTTATTCTGTCTTTTTCTTGGGATAGTTAGAAAAAAAAATGTGCTAATTTTCCCTAATTGCGTTCTGACTAAAACGGGTGCTAAAAGCGGTCAGCCACTTAAGATGCACTCAGTCCTGCACTTTGGGTTGCTAAGTAAAAGAGAAGATCTGAGTCTGTATTTCTGAGGTCCAAATATTCCCCAGTGAAGGGTTTAACTGCAGGGAGACGGGCAGACTCAAGCACGCACCCGCCATGGGGAAATAACAAATTGCCTTTTGCATATTCCCATCATAACTCCACTGCTAAAAAGCAAACCGATAACTGCTAAGTCAGCTACACTGTACATTTACTTCATTTGCTGAGATCATCAACCCGGAGTGATGTGAAAATCCAGTCCAGCTGTCTCAGTGTAACTATTTATAGAAATTTACTGAGATATGATTAGAATCTTGGGTTCTCGCTCTATACCATCCTAAATTATATTCTCTAATGAAGTTCACAGTTCAGATCTATGGGATACTTCCATTTACCCCTTCATTCTAAAGCGGTAAATTGTGAGCAAACTGTGTTAAACATTTTACCTTTCAAATGTTACCCTTAATGTGGTTAAGGAATTTATGCCTGATCCAACAGTTTAATTTATCAAGGAGAAACCTGTCAAATATGTACTGACAAGTCATAATATAATACTCTACCATATTGCACATGCATTCCTTTCTATCCATTAATAAAATTAAAAGAAAAAAAAGTTTGAATCATCACAAGTACAGCTGACCTAGCAGCTTTCAGTTCCAGTTTCAAGGAAACTACCTGTGGTGCCGTATTAGGACTTAAACCAACAATCTTCCAGTTAGGAATGAATGTCTTTAACAAAGATGGCTGTGAATATACGGATGTGCCCATTTTCTTACGAATGTATGTCACAGAGCTGGATTTGAGTCCTCTGAAGTCAGGACTCCAGTCACAGCAGCAGGATATCAAAGCGAGTCTAGCAGATGGATGTTTAGGTCTCATTAATGAGAGAACACAGCTTTGCTGAGTCTCTTTGCCATGTAGAGTGTAATTCCAGCAGTGACAAAAAAAACCATACCTGATAAACATATAACCTGCTTGGGTACTAACAGCGTACTGTCAGAATACTCTCAGGGGCTCTGTCAAGGTACCAACAGGATACTGTGAGAATACTCTCAGGGGCTCTGTCAAGGTACCAACAGGGTACTGTCAGAATACTGTCAGGGTACTGCCAGGAGGTCTGTCAAGGTACCAAGACGGTACTGTCAGAATACTGTCAGGAGCTCTGTCAAGGTACCAAGACGGTACTGTCAGAATACTGTCAGGAGGTCTGTCAAGGTACCAAGACGGTACTGTCAGAATACTGTCAGGAGCTCTGTCAAGGTACCAACAGGATACTGTCAGAATACTGTCAGGAGCTCTGTCAAGGTACCAACAGGACACTGTCAGAATACTGTCAGGAGCTCTGTCAAGGTACCAACAGGATACTGTCAGAATACTGTCAGGGTACTGCCAGGAGGTCTGTCAAGGTACCAACAGGATACAGTCAGAATACTGTCAGGGGCTCAGTCAAGGTGCCAACAGGGTACTGTCAGAATACTGTCAGGGTACTGTAATGGTACAATACATAGCACATTTACATTTTACACATTTAGCAGACCCTTTTGTCCCAAGTAATGTACAAGTGAAGCAAACAGCACAGTGCAAACATACCGCTGCCAGGGAGTCAACTAGACATATGTGCAGCTAGGGTGAGCTTGAATGCCCAGGTACAAGTGTAAGCAGTATAGCAGCAAGGGGTACATATCAACTAACACAGCAATCTAATTAGGCTATTGAAACCCAGAAGTGTAAGATAAGAACATTCAGGGAACGTAAAGCGCCATCACATTACAGTAGGAGAGAAATTCATGGAACAGATGGGTCTTAAGGCATTTCTTGAAGGTGGAGAGGGAGTCTGATGACTGGACATGGTTGGCAGTAAATTCCACCATGGGAGAACCACAGGAGAGAACCAAGAGGGACTGGCAAGGGAGTTGTATGGATACTGTATGGCATACTGTCCGAGTACTTCTGTGGTACTGTCAGGGTACTGTAAAGGGCGCTGTTGGAGTGCTTTTGGGGTACTGTACTGTGGGGATAGTACCCCAGAGTACTCTCAGGGGAAGGTCTTAATTAACATAGAAAATTCTGCTAATTCAGTTACTTGTTTTTCAGAAATTTACTCATGTGTAAAGTCAATTTGGTTTTACAAGTATTTAATGGATGTGCCCTATGAAGAACTTGCGCAGGGTGTTCCCTGCCTCATGCCTTTTCTAACTTCACAATACAATGCCAACAATGACAAAACATTTAGCAAAATGGCAGACGTGAGAGACTGAATGCTGGGTCCCCTTGGTGAGTTGAGTAGATAATTTTTCTCCTTTACTTGTTCATAGTTCCCTCATCCCACAGGAACACACTAAGGTTCCTGGAGAGGACAAAATGCATGGGGGCCAGTGACCGAAAAAAAAAAAGCCATTTGGAGGTAAACGCGGGGGAGTGCGTGTACCAGAATACCATTTACCATATACCATTTACCGGAATGCTGTCTGTTCCACAAGAACAGCAAGGATCAGCCACTTTAGAGACATCACAGCCTTTTGCGGAAAATGAATGTGAAGGCAAAATACTTCACACATCATTCATGTTGTTTTTATTGTCATATTAAAAGATAAATGTATTATTATTATTATTTGCTGTTGTTGGCATCGACTGTGCAGGATCCTAGTATACTGCCTGCCATGAAACAACACAGAATGCTGCATGCTGCGCTGTAACCTTTAACTTACACAATGTGAAAGTTTTCTTGCCTAATTTCATGAGTTGTGTATTTGTCCTAAACTGGGGACACGTATCAAGCGACAGTAATTTAATTGCTGTAATTTTTGAAAAGGGCAAAGACCTTACCAGGCAATTCTTCGTTCTGTCACACTCCTCTTTTTATATCCTGAACCAGAAGGATTAGTGTATTGTCACAATTTTGAACACCGCCATTTTTTTAAATACAGCCAGACATGTCAGGCAGTGAGCTGCCAACGTGTGAAATTCATGTTCTCACCCCTCTGTGTTTCCCAGTAGAAGATCATTGGCTGCATAACATAAATTATTTTGATAAGCCTTTCCTCACCATTTAGGTGAAACAGTCACTGCTTCAGTTTTGCAAATGTCCTCAAATATGTCTTGAGTTTTCCTTCATGTCTTTCAATTCGCAATATTAACCTCAAGTAAGGGAAAGTAAAGCTTTTTAGGCAGATGAACATAAATGTAATGAAGACAGCAATGAAAGACAAAAATAAATGCGTGTGTTTCAGCTTTATATAATCTGTTATTATTTGAATTATACACAATCTATATATATTTATACACACACACATTGAAATTATATAATGCTTGTTTTTTTGCAAACAATATATGTCACCACATACTACCGTATAAAATAAAGCAAACTAAAGGCTTAAGTTAAGGCCACTGTTTGTCTGATGTTTCTTAAAATAAAGTAAATTACATTAGGTTAAATAGCAGCATACATCAGTTATAGTTAATGCACTTGTTTACTTGATGAATCCTAAAAATAAATTGCATTAGATGTTAAGTAGCAGCATACATCGATTATCGTCAAGCTCATTTGTAAATACAAAAAACTCATACAGGCAACACCTTGTATTTTATAAAAATACTGCCTCCCACAGCTATTACATTTGCATTTTTGTTTCCATCTATCCATTGAGTGCAGGGTCCCACGATTGGCCAGGAGACTATCTCAGGCAGTGAACAGTGAGCATGGGTAAACCGTGGACAGGATGCCAGTGGAGTATGGCACACATACTCATACATTATAGGCAAGTCAATGATGCACCTACATGCAAGTCTTTGAACTGCAGAAGGGAACAGGATACCACTAAGTACCCTGCATACAGTAATTTTACACACTAGTAAGTACCCTGCATACAGTAATTGTACACACTAGTAAGTACACTGCATACAGTAATTGTACAGACTTGTCAGTACACTGCATACAGTAATTGTACATACTAGTAAGTACACTGCATACAGTAATTGTACAGACTTGTCAGTACACTGCATACAGTAATTGTACATACAAGTAAGTACACTGCATACAGTAATTGTACACAGTAGCAAGTACACTGCATACAGTAATTGTACATACTAGTAAGTATATCACATACTGTACACTACACAATAGTTTTCATAGAGTGATTAGGATGATGATGATGAGAATGATGAGAATGATGATGATTGACTCCTTTGCCATATCATTTAGCGGTACCCGCCTATATAATGAAAAACACAGACCTTTTCATATGGAATTTTTTTTTCCTCGCTGTCATATCTGGCCACCATTTTAGCGAGAATCTGCCGGCCCTGCGAGAAGCTGAAGTTGAGAGCTCGCCACATTTCAACCTCATTATAATGGAATACCTATAAGTACTCAGTTTCTTGTGACCCACTGGCTACTACGGAATAAAAAGTCTGAAGCATGGTTGCATAGTTGAAGTGTGCAGCAGGGACCAGAGCGATTATTTTAGTATGTACATATTATTTAAGTACATATATTATTATTTTACTGCTGCTTTGTGTTACTTCTTAGACAAACGCTGATGCATGTAATGCACATGCATCGCATGACACTGTCACCAGGGCTGCTAAATATTCAGTGCACCCCCATCATCCTCTGATTTAATTTTGAGGCCAACTCACATTTGATTTGTAAGAAACTGTAGCCAGTGGAAAAAGCAGTGAGCTATTGGCCAAAGCTAGCTTCCCATTTTTATTCCACGATTAAATGCAATTTAAGCTTCGATCTTGACATCCCCACTCACTCGCAGTCCTTCCTTTTGGGTGCTTCAATAAAACTGTGCCAACATCCATTAGTCTAAGCACAGACACTGTCTATCGATTAAAACCAGGCGAGTAATATCGATGCCCCAAAATATAACAACAAATTTATACTCTAATGGATTTGAATACAAACAACTGAGACACATTTAGTAAAACAAAAAACTTGTACTTGGCACAATTAAAATTACACTGTCTGATTTGTATTGTAGTCTGTGTGTAATTGTGGCCTCAGTAATAATGATCCGAATATTCATGCACACACACAGAGGCATGCAACGGAGAGAATTGCAATTCAAAAAAAGTGACTGAAACCAGACCAGTCATGGACGTAAAAGCACCGCACTCTTTGCACTGTAAATCTGCCGCTAGCTATGTTGTCATTTGTGTTAGGCATTGTGTTGATGTTTATCTTTTTCACTTGCAGTAGCTAGAACTATATTTTCCTTCCCTCTTTATTACTCAACAAATTATTGCACAACTCAATTTCTTCCAGACACCATTGCGGATTTAAAAAAATCATCGTCTTTCCTTTTTAGACAGATTTTACAGCTATCGCAGATGTGGATCATGGTGAGACCTTCACAAAAAAGTACACAAGCTTCATATATCGCATGCTGATGGGACAGAGCAGTGGGTCACAGAATTGTGGGTGGAATTGGCTAGACTGTTTTTAATCAGCAATGATTACAAAACAGATTTCAATCATAAACCAAAGGGAGAAAAAATCCCAGTCACAAGAATGACGCTCTGAGGCATAAATATTCAAATTTCCAGATGAAGCACTCTGACGACTAGCCACTACAGTTAAATGCCAAGCATTTCAATTTAGTAATAAAAATGCAGAAAACACCATCATGTTATGTAAACTATTTATTTTTAGCATTCATTTCAGCCTTTACTGATAAAAACTGGTAAAAAAAGGAATATCCCAGTCTCATTAATTAATATAAAGAACTCAAAAACAGCACCAAATGGATGAGTATTATAATAATTCATCACCTAAATAAAATTGAAATCATTGAAATAATCTTAATCTTGAAAGCGATAATCTGGAAAAATGTAGCCTAATTCTATACATAAAGTACTTAGTACTTATAGTTGATATTTATTTAGAACAATGATTTTTTCTGAAAAATGCAATACAATATTCCCATAGTTTGCATTAAAAAGAAAAAAGTTACTTTGCTCTGTATTTGACAATTATGGGCACAATTCGTATCTCCAAGAGGGGTAATCTGTTTCTATGGTGACCATCATCAAGTGTTAGGAATGGAAAATACAGTTTTGCTCTTTGTGACCCATTTTTTTTCCTCCATTATTCTCTACAGACCAAACACAACTGTGCTCCGAAAAACATTTCTGATTTTCATTTTTTTTTTACTGAATTGAGTACTCCGTAAATTAACAAAGTTAACAAAGTTCCAGGAGATTTGTTGAGATGACTTAAGAAAACACAACAAAGCAAGAAGATAGAAAAAAAACAAAATAAAAAAAAACATGAATAATTTAGACTTAAAATGAAAGGAATTCCTATTCAAATTTTAACTGCAAAACTGCCCATTCATCATACCTAACCACTTATCCATGGGAGTCTGGAAGTCGGGAAGGACAGGGCATGAGGCAGGGCACACATACATGTGGAAAATTAGGAGAGCACAGTTCACTTTCCATGTTTTTAGGCTGCAAGAGGAAACCAGAGTACCAAGAGGAAAAAACATTCAAACAAGCAGAAACACGTGCAAACTCCACACAGGGACCCGTGAGAGCGGATCAAACCCTACAACCCTAGAGGTGTGAGCCTACAGTGTCACACACTGAGCTGAAAGCACACTGTGAGCAGGTGTGAATGCATAAATTACGTGGAATGAAGTGTAGGTTAGGAAGACTGAATTTGTTTTTGCGGAAGATGTTAAGGTATGTCCAAAATATCAGTGGAATTCAAAATTACCTCAGGGCAAGGGAAAAAATATGTTTACAACTCAACTACAGAAAAACTACGATAAGCAATGACAGGCGATACCACAAAACCCCAAAACCGGCAAATGTTTCTGTATTACTGCCATGGAAAGCACATAGAAAACACTTTTGCATGTCAATAGACCTAGGCAAACATTTCCTGATGACTGTTTATGCATGAGTCTGATAAGCCACACCACCTCAGTGGGACGAAAATAGCAGCGGACATCACAGAGAATCAGGGACTTGAAAGAACAAAATGTTCAAGTGGCAGGCTGTTTAAACCCAAATCGATTAATGTAGCACCATCTAGACAGTGTCAATCAATAGCAACAGTAACCAAAACACTAACAGGAGATCACAGACCAGTTTGCTTGGGGATTACCAACAGGCATCACCGCCCAGGGAGCAGCCGGCTCATACAAACTATCAAAGACCAATGCAGTCGCCTCTCATTGAGCAGAAAAACAAAGTCTGACAGCCATTTCACCAAAACATACAATTTATACAGTAGGGATACACCACAAAAGCAGGGGCACACCACAGACCCCAAGCCACCCCTGCAGATCAGAAGTGATAGTTTTCATTCACTATTGTGTAAAACATGTTTTTTTTTTTACTGCTTTGTGTCCTTGCATGGAGCAGCTATTTTAGCTGCTTTAGTTCAGTAATAGGTTTCATTAACGAGAATCAGAAGTAATTTCTGAACATTTCTGTGTGCCTTTCCAAGTGCTTTGAGAACATTCACATCTGACACACGCTGAAAAGCTAATGTGTCTGAATAAGGGATTCCAAATATAGTCTTGCTGAAATAAAAATGAAATCGTGCCGCTTTTTTTTGCCGTTCCAGCACTAAGGGTTTTACCATTATGTCATAGTGGGTGTAAAATACGCCCCTTCACATTTATTCCATGCAAGATTGTGGACCGATTGTGGGCAATGTTATTGACTGATTTAATGTCCGACGTATAGCCTGCGGCTTTGGGCTAAGTTCTCAAAACATGAATTTTTCCCCCGAATCCAACCCCTCTCATCATACAAAAGAAGGACAATATTGAATTAACCATACTGTCTTGCAGGTGGTTCTTAGGCAGGCCTGACAACCTTCAACAACAGCACAAAGCAACCTAGTTTTTAGGAGGAAAACATAAAAACTGTAGTTATTAATTTCCCTTGGTCGATTGCTCTGTACTCCCAGCAGCGACAAGGGTGACGCCAGTAAAACAACACGGTTGACTTATAAAGTGAAAATATATAATTAGCACAAAAACCCATGTTAAGTTTTGAAACGACAACAACAGCAAAACCGTCTCGTGTATTTTTATCACCACACTGGATTAACTTTCACTTGTTTCCTTTAATTTTGACATAATGAGTTTCACTATAAAATTTACATTATGGCTGTGAGTGACTGATAATCCCAAACGTGAAGACACTCAAGGGAAACTAATTTTCCCACTAAAAACGCTTCAACAAACCCTATGATTATTAAGCTCTCATCAATAAAATAGATATTAAATTCTACACTGCCTTTGTGTTTTTTTCTGAGATGATTCTGTGGAGGAGACTACAGTTTATTAATCTCCAGCTGAAAAAAATCCTGAATAAATGTCAATTATATGGAGCTATTCCTTATTATGGAATTATGGAACAAAAGTCCCATGTTTCTGAGTTACATCTGTCTCACTGTAGACACTTGAAGATTGTGCATTTTCAAAAAGCCATGTTCTGATATGAGTAACATGGTAGCAATTTGGAAGAATAATGACCTAGCTTAAGCTAATGTCAGGTCACGGTAATAGAGAGTTATGCTATTAAGAGCCAGACTATTTACAATTGCAGACACTATGTCAAGGTAGTCTTTCATGACAGGTTTTTACATGGTGGTAGGTGGCTCTTCGAATTAATTGAACCAATAAGGGCTTCCAAACGAATCTTCACGAAAAAAACACACCGAGAAGTGGAATTACAGGATCCAAGTACCAGTAGCCTTGATTTTACCCAGCGAGCCTATTTTAATATAATAAACTCAATCAGTGCCAGTTGGGCTTTGTTTACTGAGGAAACAGTTGCCATTCGGCTAGTGGTCAATCACCATGACGACACAAAATTACAGTGTCCCATCTCCATAGTACTTTGGCTTCCCGGCAAATGGCGGATAAACTTTGCTAGAAATTGATGTAACCAGAGAGTCCTTTTGGAAGAATGTTCTGATTGGTGGCAAGCCTTCATGATACAGTAAACAGAACCACGTGACATGTGGATTTACCAGATCAGATGTTTATTTTGGGATTCCCCTCGTTGGGGACCGCCGGGAAATTTCTGGAGTGGACGAAACAAGATTTTCTGGGAAATTTTAAAGCAAGGAGTAAAGAACACCATATATATGCTTGTAGGTTGTCTGGCTCTCTGGTCTGAGTTAAGAGCATGCAAAGCAAAACAGAAAACTTAAATCACTGGCAAATCAATAGCCTTAGTCACCTGACTGGTGGCCATACCTACCGCTTTTTCACCCTGATATAATTCAAATATACAACACTTACGTTAATCATGGTATTAGACTATTACAGTTCTGGAAAATTCATAAATAGCCTTTTTATATAACACAGCCCAGAATGCCTCTTTGATGACTGAGAAACTAGGCTGTATGATCATTTGTCACAATAATAATCTATAAGATAAAACTAGATGTCTATTATAGTGGTGAAACCACAGATAATTTATATCACAAAAAACAACTGTGTTGTCATAACAACTGCAGCTTGATATCTAAACACATAAAATGCTATAAAATACTGGAAGAAATACCAAAAAAAGACTGACTAATCACTGACTAATCACTGAGACAAACACAAGAGGCTTATACATAACAGTAGGATAATTTTGTAGTATAGATGCTAACTATTGACCAGCTATCAAGGCAAGATATCTTTCTCGTGCTGATTTAAACTGGTATTTTGCACAGAAATTAAAACATAGTGTTTGTCAAGTATATTACTTACCCATGCACAAAAAAACTAAATGAAACATTTACATACAATTTACATTTACATACAATGGTTAAAGTGTATATAATTACACACTTGTCTATATCAGAATATTATAAAAAAACAGAGAATTGCTTTAAAGGAATGTCTCTTTCAGTGCAGTAGCTAATCAGCAGGTTACAGAGTAGCAACATAAAGGAAGCTCAGTGTCAGTGCAGTAGCCAATCAGGTGACAGTGTGAAGTTACTTAAAGAGCAGTGTGCAAATGGGTTTGTTGGCACACGACATCTTTGGGCACCTCTGCTGGACAGCTTAGCTCAAAACTGTGCAAAGCTGTCTGCACCTGTGTACTGTGATGATGGGGGGGGGAATGGACAGTCACATCATGCTCCATGCTTTAGAAGGAAAAAAAAAACGGAAAAAATACAGGTCTTTCGATATAACACCCCAAGAAAGGTTATTGTTTCGTGTGCCGCAGCAAATGCACACAGTCATTATGCAAATAGTGCAAAAGTGGGTCTAGGTTCAGTGCTGTTTCCAAAGGCACCTAACTGACATTTTATTCAATAAAAATACCCAGCTATACAAAATGTACTGCAGTAAATCCATGCGAAACACAAACAAAAGCATTAAATGGGTGGCAAGTATTCTACCTGTTTGTCCACTCAGCAGCCAAGCCGTGGAGTACCACAAGTAGCATTAAATTCTGCTTATTGGCAGTGGATGTCCACTGACCTCTTGGCATTTCTCTCAGAGGCCTGGCAGTCGCTCAGGGTCCAGCACTGTCCTCCTGCCAGCCCAAGGGTGATGTACCTTTAATTAGAGGCACCCGCATTCACCTGAGTCCCAGATTTCCACAGACAAACCTACAGTAAAATCTCCAATCGCATGTTTGAGTTCTCAGAGTGCAGTGTGGGGAGGTCATGCATAACGGAGTGCGCGGATGTGTGAGGAATCAATTACAGATGCCCGTGTGGTTTTCCACACAGGGCAGAGCCAGACGCACTCCACAGCAGTTTAGCAGGAGGCCGCAACCCTTGTGTGTCCATGCTGATTTGCTGGGAAAAGTGACCAACTATGAATAACATTATTATTGGAAAAATTTGTTATTGGAAAAAATTAACTATATTGACAGAATGTCTTGGGATAACTTTTTCACAAGCAGAATTAGGAGCAGGTCAGGGCCGTGTCTGCCTCCCTCCTTAATAAATGCATATATAAATACATACTGTAAATATACAATTTGTCATAAACTGTCGGACGAGCAGGGAGCGGGGAATCAGGGTTCGGGAGGCGGACATCCAGGAACGAGGGGTTTATTTGGCAAAACAGCAAAACGAGGTACAAATGGCAAAAGACGTCAATGACAGGACTGGGGAAATGTACTTGAACGTGGACTGAAATACACAGGACTAATCGGAAATAACACGAAACAGCTGGTAAACGCGGGGATTCCACACAAGGTTAACGAGGGGGTGTGGCACACAGGAGGATCGGACGATCGTGCGTGACACAATTATTATGGCAAAATGAAACAAAAATTCACTAATGTTATGCAGAAATGTTGTTCAAATTATCAAAGAACTTCTGGACAAAACTATAAAAATGGCAATAAGTCTGAGATACATTTAAAGGCCATAGAAGTCTATCCATATTATTAATAACTGAAAATCTTCACTCAAAATTCATTTATTGAGGCTTGATGTTTTTGAGCTAAAAAGCCCTTTAGAATCAGAGTGATTCTCGTATCTATAAAAGCCCACGATGGTGTATAAAACTAAGAATTAGATCACAACTATCTAAAACACATGGAGAATGGATTATATTTCAGTAATAATTCAGTTTATCCCATGTACAATAAAATAGCATTTTTAACAGCTAATTGTAATATTAAAGCTTTGTGTGTAATTAAATAGGCCAAATACAAAACCAAAATGAATCGAATTCAGATATGGAAACCATAGGAATACAGAAGCTTAATTTTTAAGATGAATTTTTCCATTACAGTTTTTGGCACACAGGATATAATTCTCCAAACATACAGCTCATCTCCAAGTGTGTTTTCTGCACGATTCAGCAAACAGTGCATCTCCCTGGAATTTGTATGCATTTTTTAAAGCTTTTAAAGTTTTTTTGAGAGGAGGGAGCTCTCCAGCCACAAAAGCGAGGATAACTGCATCAGGAAAATCCCAGACCATATTGTGTGATATCATTAGATGTGGCTCATCTCTTTTTAAAGATCAGATCAGAGAGACGATAAGCCTTCTGTTTTCTATTTACCACTTCATGTAGGTAACAGATTCCTCATCCAGTGTGTACCATAAATAGGAGATGTGCATATTGTACCAGCACAATGGCCCAGATCTTCATCATGTATTCACCAATTTATGGCGGTAACAGGTTCCTCAGCCTCTATGTACTATGAAAAGGTGATTGTTCTTATAAATATTAACACAATGGTAACACTTCTCTGTGTACATGAATCAGAAAGGTGAGATAAAATCGCAAATACTTATTTCCTTGCACATATAAATAGCAGAAGTTTTCTGAAGTACCTTACTACAGACTGACATTATATAACACCTCAAAAACGAAAGTCCTACCATGAGTCTGGTTATTGATCCATTATAGATAAAAATATATAAGACAACCCATCCAGGGTGTCCACTGCCTCAAACCCCTCTGCTTCTTGACACAGGCTCTAGGCAAGTCCTCTCCTAGATAAACATTATGGATGGATGGATATAATTATCCAAAAATTGCTTCTCAATCTTCCGATTGCACGGTGGAAATTTTGTCACAGCATCCTAACAGACTGCATACATAGAATGAATGCAGCCTTTATAAAACTCACATAAACCTAATGATCAATAAATCACTTCAACTTTCAGCGGTTATTTATGGAGAGTCTTTTTACTGACACAAACCAACACACCTTATGCATGTGACCCTCAAAAAGTCAGAGGAGACTATGCATACCAATACAGGTCACATGCACTGTTGTTGCAATTCTTAAACAAGCACCACCCATGCAGAAGAGGATGAGTGCGGTTTGGTGGAAACGGTTCTTCCATGACACTGACCAGTCAATTTCCTGCAAGTCGGTCAGCACTGCAGCCAAAATGCTTTTATCTGTTAAAAATACTGTTAAAAGAGCACATATAAAACTGCCTGAGAATAAGCATCAGATGAAATCCAAAAGCCTAGTATGCCCACTACAAATGACAAGGTACAAAATAATAAGACTCGGTCAGGGTTTAGGCATTAAAGAGTAAAGTTTCAGTGAGCTTATCAGAGGCTTCCAACATGCTAAGGGTGTGACAGCGAATTAGAGAGGGGCAGGAAACATCTAGAAATCTTGCGCCTCTTTCACAGGCAAATTGCTATGGTTTTTTTCTGAGAGAAGAATCTGCTTTGAAACTGAACTCATTTTAGTCAATTTCTCCTGGATTTATAAAAAGAAAACTCTCCCTGTTACTTTGAGGGCGAGGATGGGTGAAGCAGGGTGTCATGCCCACATGGGCGGGACCAAACACCTGCAGGCGATCACCAGCTGATCGTCTCACTTTTTAAGACCGGCAAAACCGATCTTCGCCGCGAAATATTGTTGCCATTTACTAATGAGCCATATCAAGCACTCTCTCTGTCTTTTGTTCTCCCAGTTCGTCTCGCCTGCTGTGTCCTGCCTGCCTGTCTTCGCTGCCCTGCCTGCCTTGCCTGCTCCTTCGAGCTGCCTGCCCCTGCCTGCCCTACCTGCCTGCCCCCTCCTACCTCACCTCCTCGTCGATCCTGTTCCTCTCATCCCCTCGTCCCCCCGTCTCGTCCATCCTCTTAGGACTGACTTCCCCGGTACCCGACCTCTGCCTGTGACCCGACTACGTCCCTGGATTGCCCCCTTGGTTTTGTCTGCACCCGATCTGAGCAATAAACCTGTTTGCCTCCGCATCCCGGAGTCTGCCTCCTCCCTTCTCGCTTGGTGTTACACAGGGATTTAAGTAAGAAATTATATGTTAGTTGTACATAATTGGTATGGGGATTTAAACCGAATATTCTAACGAGACCAGAGTCTGAGTTATTTCACGTGGAAAATGAGTAAGAAAACAATCGCACTTTACCATCAGCCATTCAGCAATCCTGCCCGAATATTGTGCTCCTAAAATTTCACAGTTGGTGGGGGCTTATCACACTGTTTATCTTCTGGTCCGTGTTTGCCCAGAGAAGGGTTTTAAAAATACATGCAACTGCAGAGCGAATAAAGAGTCATCGGTTACGGTGCACATTCTGTCATCAGATGGAAGGAGCACCATCACACAATCACGTCCTGATGTACAATATAACAGAACTTATATAGCTGCTTAGTACTAATGGATTGAAAACATTGTTCTACCATAGCATATATTATTATTTTCCTGTGTCATAGACTAACGCTGCTTAGTGCATACATTCACTTATTGTTCATGGTACACAGACGCTCAATGAAGGTACATGAAATGATAATTATATCCATCTTCCAAAGTCCGTACATTACAAGGCTATGGAGCACCACTCTCAGTCACTGCAGAGCACAAACACAATAGGCAGTTTAGAGGTGACTATTCAGCAAATCCGTTGACTTTGGACTGCTGGAGTCTCCATACATGCACACAAAGCATGGGGTGAGATTTAAGGCCCCCACTCCGCAAATGTGAGATAGCAGTGTTACTTACTCAACTGCCATACCTCCAATAGGAAGCACATTCATCTTTAAATCAAGCAATAAATGCTTTTTTTACTTCGGGGGAACTGTCACAATACTTAATCTTTATTATTAATCAAAGCAAAGGGAACAGCAATACGCACAGTATTCAAATCCTTAAAGAGCTTTCTATTCATAGGCCAATGAGTGACCCTTTAGGTATTTCCGAGCTTAAATGCAATTCAAATTTAATCCTGAAGTTCAGCATTGTGCTGGAAAAATGAGGTCTTGTATTCAAAAACAAGCCTGTTTTAGGCCCTTCGCGGAGGTGTTGCTGAAGGAGATTACAACCTGACAGGCGTGAAGCACATTTCCTCTGTACAGTTCAAAGAGAATGAAGTGCAGTGCATGGACCAAAGATGGGTTCAATTTAATTTCACACGTGTTACATAATGATTTTTTTTCTTCCTCTCGTCGCAGTGACCATCCAAGAAACATAAAGTACCTCATAGCCAAATAGTCCTCCTACAGGAAAATTTTTCATGCGCAGAAGAAAGTGCCCTGAATTTTTGTGCACCATGGACATAAATATAAAAACCATCAACAGCTAAATTTGTCAAACAATCAATATAGATTCACCATTACCCAATTCTGAAATTACTTCCTCAGATTCCTTCTCAAGAGAAATGTATCACTTTTAAAAGATAATATGGCAAATTTTAAAATATTTTAATGAAAGGAGTGTGATCAAGCCTTGTGCATTGTTTGCAGTTTAAATACTCAGCTACACACCTTTCTGTAAATAACACATCCACACCAGCCATGTTTATATACAGCATGTGTGTTTATTCCAACCTTACTACACACTTGAATCAATGCCTTCTGAGCTAAATTAGCAGTAAATGCCTGCTTTTCTAACTATGACGATTACTTTCTTAAAATCTGCTTACAAATGAACAAAAATAACATGCTGACTAAACTAATATAAAAAATACAAAAAATGAATACTACTTCAGATTTGACCATTTGTTTTCCTTCTTTACAGGAACAAAAAATTTGAGCAAGTTGCCTTCCGTTTTTTTGCTAAGAGAGTGGGATATTTTAGTAATGCTTTCCAGCAATATAATTAGTATATCTAACAAACATTTGTAATGTATTTTTATAATGACCTCACAAACTGTTTGGCATTTATATTCTATAATCTATTCATTTATTTAAAATAAGGTGCCAAAAACACTTAAGACAGACCTCAGAAAAACACTTTTCACACACAGTATTTTGTCCATGTGCTTTAAACAGGCCCTACATGACAATTTTGGAGTGCTCTCTTTGGTAACCTTGAACGTACGTTCTCCAAGACTTTCCTGCTTAAACATTTAAATGGTCACATTATTTTGACCCTTTCGTCGCTACCAAAGTTGTTTTAACTTTCAAACTGACTAGCTAGTTGGCTGTTTCCCAGGAAACCTACTCACTTCCCCGCACCACACAGATTTGCAAAAGTAATTTGTGATTGTAAAAGGTTATTCATTTCCTGTGCACAAAGATCCTGTCTCTTCCTCCTGACCTTCTGCTCTTACCACAGTTGCTGTTCTGCACTTTATAATTCCCTTCCAGTTGGCTGGACCACAGCAATCTATGGTGAAATATTCTTCTATCTCGCTTACAGCGCAGGCATCAATCTCCAAATCATCAGCCTCCACTGGCTGTCAGGCGCAACGCAGATGAAATTTAGAGCGTCGGTTCTGTCCTCGACAGCATCACCTGTCTGTCACATCTCCTCATCGGGGCCATTCCAAAGTTTAATCCTTTTTCACCCTGCCTCAATAATCATGAAAAATAAACTTCCAGACTGCCATTTTTCAGGAACTAGTTTCTTTACGGTAAACCATACACTAACATCACGTCTGCACCTAGACAAGCATCCATCCACACCATGTTAGTTCCTCTTCCTCCCCTGAATACTAGACACGCCCTTTACTCATCAACTGGATCAACTAGGTTCAGAATAAAAGCACAGTGGTTTCAGAGATCTCCTTGTGAAGTACTGAGTGTTTCACCAAAATGAGCGTTTGTGCTATGATTGACGTTATGTGCACAACCTTTGTTTGCTCTTTGCCTAGCATTTTGGATTAGTTTACTTGTCCTGTAGTCCATTATTGACCTCCGCCTGTGTCTTTGCATTACAGTTTGGATTTGTTTGCCTTTGTTTGCTTCAACCTGGGTTTCAACCCTTTGCCTGTCTCTGGACCATGGCTCTTTGGGTTCTGAGGGATAGCCAGCATGGATTTAGGAGAGATAGATCCTGTTTGACTAATTTACTTGATTTCTTTGAGGAAGCTACAAGAGAAATTGATCACAAAAAGGCCTACGATGTGATCTACTTAGATTTCCAGAAGGCCTT
>JAODLD010000001.1:46011141-46022452 GCA_026781065.1 Mormyrops boulengeri
CGGGATGCTGTTCAGCCAAATGGCTATTTCAATATTAGTTTAAATACTAGAACTCGTGGCCATAGGTGGAAATTAGCGAGAGAACATTTTAAAATGAATTTGAGAAAGCACTTCTTTACACAGCATGTAGTTAAGAGTATGGAATAATCTTCCTGTTAGTGTAGCGCAAGCTAAAACCCTGGGTTCCTTTAAATCAGAGCTAGACAAGATTTTAACAACTCTGAGCCATTAGTTAAGTTCTCGCCAAACGAGCTTGATGGGCAGAATGGCCTATTTGCGTTTGTAAATTTCTTTTGTTCTTATAAACTCCAATCATCTCCCTGTCCAGTCATTACATTCCAGAATAGAGATCATACCTCCATTCTAAGAACTTGATAACCACTGTTCTATTTTAATTACAGCAGTTAACCACCAAAAACTAAACTTTAGTTTCCTATCTTCTTTGCTCCTTTAAAAAAACAAATACAAATATCTGAGACATGTACCAATTAAAAAAAAAATCAGTAACAAATATGACTCTTTTTTGCCTCAGAACACAAAGGCTGTGCACGCATATTATTTTATAATGTGCTCCTGTGCTCAGACTTATTTCATTCCAGGCCCAAAGATGGATTGGTGGTTGTAAAATGCTATTTTGTGGGAGCCTGGTTCTATGCAAAAAATTGTTGAATGAAACTGTATTTCTTATCTTATTGCTTATGTATAAAAACAGATGCGAAGCAAAAATTCATTACTTAACCAAAGTGACAAAATGACTATTTCAGTTACAGACTCGACCGCAACGACAATAGAGCTCATTAAGAAAAATGACCAACAACACATCTCACCCAAGGGGTGTCTGTATGCTCAAATGGTAAAAATAAGGACAAGATCTTCAAATACATCACAAGCAGATTCTGGTTACTATGCATATTCAACAGAACATTCTTCCTGGCAACGTTCCATCCATCCATCCATCCCTACCTGCACCTACTACTGAGGACACAGAGGTCAAGT
This sequence comes from Mormyrops boulengeri, assembly GCA_026781065.1. NCBI lineage: Eukaryota > Metazoa > Chordata > Actinopteri > Osteoglossiformes > Mormyridae > Mormyrops > Mormyrops boulengeri. Next base: position 46,012,138 of record JAODLD010000001.1, read on the forward strand.
CCTCAGTATTTTTTTTTCCAACTCCAATAACCGCGATCCATTATGAGACACACCTAGGATGGGTTAACACTTTTGACCTTGGTATTTTAAAAATCTCAGCTATGGCCCTGCCTCTAACCATCTATTTTCTGTACCCGCTTGTCTTTTTCAGGGTCGCCAGGGTCCAGAACCCATCCTGGAAGCCAAGGGCGCAAGGCAGGGAACAATCCAGGATGGAGCGCCAACCTATCGCTGGGAACCTTCCTGGCAACTAATGTAATTTTATCCACATTGAATGTACAGTGTTTTATAAACAGTGAAGGTTGCTTCCTTTAAACATCTGTAAGTATTTGACAGGGCTCCTTTTCCAACAGATGTACGTATAGGATATGTCATGTTTATATATATAAATACGCATTGCATCACAGAAGTTTGATAGCTGTCATCGCATTCATGAACTTTTTATAGACAAAAATTTAATAATGGAGTTATATGGGACTCACCAGTGGTCTCCACTATCCCCTCAAGTATGACAACGATCTCAAACTGCTCGGTCTGCATGGAGCGCGCGGACAGCTCGTAGAAGGGGCTCCGGCTGTCGATCACGTGACAGATAGTGAGCGGAGACACGAGGAAGAGCTGGTCCGCCCCGGTTCGGAAGCCCACGTCCAGCTCCAGCTGATCCAGGGGCAGAAACTCGCCCTCCGGCGTCTGCCGAGACTAAATAAAGTATGCAGTGGGGTGAGGGAGAGACGAGAGACACCCAGCGTGACCTCTTCAATTACAGGAGCCGTGCTGCACCGTTTCGTCCGCAATCACAACCAGCAATCACAGACAACAAAGAATCCATTTCTGTTTACCCAAAACCACATATGTATTCATATAACAGGCTTAACAATTTTACACGTAGGCCTAATAATTTATAATAATTTGCTTTGCTGTGGACAAAAGGCTAATTACATACGTGATTTATATGGACTGTAACAGAAAAAGACTTGGCAGATGGTATACATAATGAGTAAATGTTACCTTCGGGTTTGGTGGGTGTTTAAATTGCAGTTCGATAATTACTAATGAATCAGAACTAATCACATATAACTTTTAAATATTGAGTTATTAAAACAACTTATGTCCAAATTTTTAAATGATTAATTATTCATTTACAGCTGTATTTTAACAACTTGCTTACATAGGCTAAGCAAATAAAATAGTCTTAGCAAATTAAGAAAACTTACCGTAACGATTACATCTTTAATTACAGATATATCTCGAACACAAATTCTTTAGAGAAAAACAAAGAGTTTGCTGACAGTGAGGAGCGGCACTTACTTTGAGCAGTTTGCAGCGGATCTGTGCCGAGACCATATGGCTATTCCGCAGGTTACCGACCCTAAACATGAGGGTCAGTTTCCCGTCTCGCATTGAAATAGCCGCGTGTTCACTGAACATTAGCGTCTCTGCCCTCTTCTTGGGCTGAGACATCTTTATGAACATACATCCTATTAAAAATGCATCTACTATAGATCCAAGAATGGACTGGAAAAGAAACAGGATTATTCCCTCCGGACATTTGTCTGTAATGTACCTATAGCCATAACCTATAGTGGCTTCGGTCTCGATGAAGAATAAAAATGCGGAGGGAAAGTTATACACATTGGCGACGCAAGGCGTATACTTGTCATCGTGAGCCCTATTTAAATCTCCTCTAATGTATGCTATGACCCACCACATCGAGGCCATAAAAAGCCACGCCACCGTGTAAGTCAGGATGAAAATGAATAAATTCCAGCGCCATTTCAGGTCTACCAAAGTGGTGAATAAGTCTGAAAGATATCTGCTGGTTTCACCGCCCAGGTTTCCATGCTGGACATTGCATCGTCCGTTCTTGTCCACGAAGCGCTGTCTTTTTTTCTTCTTCTCTGGCACCGGCTGAGTGAATCCAGAGCCACTGGATGAAGTGGTCACTACCTGATAATCGTCCCCAAATTTCTTTCTAAGTGCAGACATAATACGACAACAGCAGTTAAAGAGATTCTCCTTCAATTTTCCCGTCTTTTCCCTATTTACTTTTTTCTTTTACCTGCTGCAGTTTTTCTTCCGTGACGTTTCCCTGCGAAGCGCTTCTTTAGCGCTCTCTCGGTATCCAAAATAAGGCAACTATAAAGTAGCTTTATTGCAGCCAGTTAAAAAAAAAACTACGATTCCTCTTAACTATTGAGGAATTCCAGTCTGATCAGAATCAGAAGAACATGCATGCGCATGGATGTTGCAGCACTAAAATACATATGCCAATGCCATGTGTCAAACGTTTTTTTTTGAAAGCGTTAGATTTAGGAGGGCATCCGCAGTTTCAAGCGTCAAGCTGCATGTTGTGTGTTGCGCTGAAAATTACTCATCGGCTCTTTCCAAGCCCGGAAACATGCAGGTCGCTTCGTCTCATCTGGAAGTCCGCGCCTCAAGTCCGAAGTTAGAAATGGCTCCGGGGCTTCATCAAAGCCTCTCTCCCTCAAACGAGACGGCATAAGATCACGCCGTTTACCAACGACATGAAAACGGTTTTCATAAAACAGTTCAGTATATCTGCCATGAGGGATCAGATTTTACGCGACCCATCGGTCCCCAAACCTTCGCGTTCCTTCCCCCGTTATGAATAGAAGACATTAAGTACTGAAGTGGAGATTGGACGGGATGGTGTCGGGTCTGGATCTGCTGTCCAGTTTGGCCAACTTCCCTCGCCTTTTTGAGAGCAGTTGCCGTTTGCGCCTTCGTTTCTTTGTTATATGTGAATCATCGGCAACCTCCGTTTTCAGGTGAGGGAGGAGTGCAGAACGCGGCTCCGCTTTCCCTTCGCTTTTCCTATACGGCTTCTGCGCACTGCTGAGATGCCTTACAACGCCTACCCCAGCGGTACCTACAGAGGAGCAAGCTCCTTTTCCGCGTCTGAAAGGGGGTGGGATGCGCATTTACAAAAAAATAAATAAAAAAATTCCTTCGGATTGTGCAATTATCTAAGGACAGCCTATACCAATGCATAAATACTTATAGAAAATTCAGTTTAATCGACCCATCTAAAAAAGTATTTAATGCAATGACACAATCGTCATTGATGATGTAAATAAAAACACAAATGAAAGCGTTTCGAAGATCACTTTTTAGCGTACGGTAAACACTGAAAGTGTCGTTTTGAATATATTTCAAATAATTCACAAAGTCGCCATATATAGTACAGATATCGTGCTGTATTGTCTGTAACATTCAGTCCTTTTATGTTATTTTTGTAAGTTTTATCTCAGGGGTTGTATTAACGACTCGTGCATTTAAAAAACAAAGCAATTAGTTTTGCAGCCTTTAGCATTCATCTCCGCAATTTTTAGACATAAGAAAACAAGCAACTCTGGTGCAAATAGCAAGCAGGAAACTGGAAAAGGATATAGACTGGAATGAACGAATCTTCCAATAATCTGCCTTTCCTACCTAGTATTTACTTATAGGCTGAGGGCAAATTCTGTGCTCTTTTTACCAGACGTTATTATGATTATGTTGCAACAGTCATTGGGGGGTAAGACTCTGGCTAAATGTTACGGCGCGGCGAGGCGCAGGTAGGAAAAAAGGTGACGATCCACTAGCGGCTCCAAGACAAAAGGGGTTTATTAAAGAAACTGAGCTCACAGAGTAGAACTACAAAACAGAAAGACGATGAACAAACAGAGAAAATTACCAAATAAACGAAAACCACTAAATAAAGCACAACTAAACAAACGCACAGGAACGGGACCGCAGCAGACCAGAATACCAAACAGACGGTAATATAAATAACGAGCAGACTGAGGAGCGCCACTGATAGGCACTTAAATACACACAAGGCATCAGGGCAAACAAAGGACAGGTGTAACTTGTAATCAACTAAATCAAGGGGAATATGATTAACTAGAAACAGGTGGGGTGGATTACAATTAACTAATCACAGAACAGGAGAACTCCAAACACTTAATACTAAGAAATACTGAAAGCTAATATTAGGAATAACTATAAGGACCATAGAGTTTGCCAACATAAAACAAGACACAGGCAGGATGAACCAAAAATGGGGAAGAGACACAAAGCGCAGAGTCAGACAGTACAGACCCTGACACTAATGGTGCATTGGTCATGTGATCTTGTTCCCCTCATTTTTCCACCAGAGAATATCTCTGAATAGATAAGCTGACTTTACACCATGGTAAGCAACACTGAAGGCCAGTACTGTCAATTAATCCTTGGATGCATGACAGCTTAAGATTATTGTTTACGTTGAATAAGTGGAAGTTTGGACAAGACTTCAACGAAAAGCTTTTCACTGAAAGAAGTTCCTATACAAGGGCGTAGGGGAGTGTTTGATATTGGGGGGACATCATAATAATTGACATGCAAAGGTCTATTTATTAGGGAGGGACAAATGAAACAAAATTAAATATTTTGGGTACATGTCCACCCCACAGTTATTCAATTTCACTGCTGGAAGCAGAGCCCCTTTAAAATGCAGTGTGTGTCTATAACAATCAGGACCTGCGCCACATATTAGATGTTAGCAGAAATGAGTTTCATTATCTTAAAGGTGCAACACCAACACTCAAGGGTGACTTCTTCCCCCTCTGAGTGAGTGTTAGAGTTCTTCAGCACCTTCTTTTATGTTGCTCTGATTTCTTCTCAGTAGCTCTTGAACTAAAAGCAGGAACCCTGCAGACAGAACTCAGCTCCATGTCCATCCCCGAACCCAGACATGTTTTCAGGTCACAAGAGGCCCATAGACTCTCCTTGCAAAAGATGATACTGTGTTGTTATGCAAACGAAGGCCACCGGATCCCATGTGCACTAAACTACTTACATTCTCATGGACTCAGGTGTTACAGCTCTCTGCACTGGAGGGACTGAGAAAATGCCCCCCTCATTATGTAATTGTATACCAAGTCCCTTGGATGGATAGACACAGTTAAAAGAAAACATCTCCCTAATTAATGAACATCACAGTCCTCATTAGCAATAAAATATTTCACCATAATAGTAATGCATGTGAACTGTAAAGACAAATTTTTAACCCTTTGCTCGAAACGTGACACACAGATTTTCATTGTGTCTTTCGGCTTGAACGGTCGAGACTGGATAAACTGAGAAAGACACTTTAAACAAACAAAACCAAATAAGCCATAATGAATGTAGAGACAATGAAGGTCACTTTGTATATCACCTCTGTAGCAGTAATTACAATGTGCTTTATGTTTCCCACAGAGAAATGTCAACAAAATTAAATGTTATTAAACCCTGTCTGAAGCAACTTAAAGTCTATACATATATGTATATATAATAAATTTGTTTTTGTTTATTGGGCAGTTCTTACAAGTTTTGTGTTGAAGTGGATTATTCTAAAGTCTCTATTTTGGGAGAGTTCATATCTTTGGGATCAGATCAGCCTAAGGGAATGAGGAAAAACATGGAGTCTAAAAAAGAGCCTCTTATTTCCCATGATTCCACTCAGGGCAACATCACAGCCAGCCTGTGTGACAGTGACTCGACTCTGTTATGTAGTAAGTAATCACATATGGTGTAAGGAAATGTGTAATTATGGTAATCCGCTGACAAAAACCGGTGACAAGATGGCCTGTCGCAACCCCATCTGAATAAACTCTCTGATCATATGATTCTCTGTACTAGGAAACAAACACTTAAAAAATGAGCAGTGTTATATTTCACAAAAAAAATTACTAGATAAAAATACATTTCACATTTTTAATGCAGAAAGCCTACCTTGAGGCGAAGTGTTAGACTTTGTGCATTATTGCATAATAAATTAGAAGAATGCTTACCAGGCCTCACCATCATTTCTCTACCATCCAATCTGAAACTCATTTTTCTAGCATTTCACATAGCTATACAATAGCCTTATTCTGGGTGAAACCAAATTGTTATAGATACACACCACATTTGTAAGCGGCTTTGCTATCAGCAGTGTGATTAAATAACAGACACACGATATGTTTCAAAAAACGTGACGAGTGTGTTGGTGAAAATATTCTGTTACCCATTAGACAGTGATGGAGGGGTCTTATTCTCTTTTAATTTAAAAATAGGCTCGGTGAGGGCTGATAGACTAGCGTGATGTATGAAACCCATCAAGGATCCCCAGAAGACATCCATTCATCATGTGTTTCGCATGAGTTGAAACAGCACATCAGGACCTACACCACAGAATGCGACAAAATTCATCGCAATCCGAACACGAGTGTCAAGAAGTGGAATCAAAGTCTGCTGAAAGACCAGACCAGATGCAGACCCAAACCAACCAAACCTGGACTGTCCCACCCATATCGCCAAGTCTTCAGGAAGGAACATTCTGTGCAGGACAAGGACTTGGGAAGAGATGGTTGGTTGAGTCAGAAGGAAACTAAGACATGTAACCACAACTATACAGACTGATGTCGGAACCACAAGCACAAAGGCGTGTGTTCTGGGAGCAGCCAGAATGAGCCCGGAGCATAACTTACCGCTCAGTATGTGTTGAGTCTGACAGTTCCTGTTTTAATTAATTCCCAGGTGACAGGGGGCGAAACAGGAAGTTTATCATCTAGTTACTTAATCGCTTACATTATGGCTAGACCATGAATTGCAAGCATGCAAGACACTGATTAAAACATACTGATAAATATGTCCTCCTTAAAGCAAGTTCTAAGTCCAATTTGGCTGTAAAGTAGTTTCAAGTTTCAGGCTTTCTTTGTCATATATGCACAATTTTGCACCTCCATGACGTTGAACAAAAGGTTGTGGCCTTACGTTACTTGCTAGACCAAATGAATCATGTCTCTCTCTTACTTAAAATTAAAGATATTTAAGGTGTATCATAATATATGTGATCTCGAGCTCATGTGAAAGTAATTCTTCTCATAGCTTTCAGAATAACTAAACATAAAATGACATTATTATCAAATACAAATGATGATACAAAGCTGAAATAAACTCAAGGAGTACGTTAAAATTCTCATTTAAAAACTTAATTAATTGATTAAACTTACCATTTAAATCTGTATCATGGAGTTTTGTGACACTGAGTATATTTTAATATGCTTCAGTGGGTCCTTTCTCTAAGCTTAGCAGCCATTAATTCTTTTCTAATATAATAACATCCTTATTACAAGTGAGCGCTAATTTTTATCCTTTGTTGTGAATGATAATGAAATAATAATTTTATACAAAAGATTACGTAATTTTCTCTTGTGCAAAAATATAAACGATGAGAAGGAATAAAGTGCGATTTGCAGTGCAGCCCAGTTTTTCTTGAACAAAAGCAATTTGTCCTCCATGTATCAGGCAGCTCATTCTGTGCATCATCCTTTCATTCTGGGATGTGAGAAGAGGTGTAATTAAAGGTACAAGACACAAATCTGGTATAACTACATATTACTTGTAGGGGGCTGGTGAACCGTGTTTGAGATCTATGGCAAGTGTGTGATTTGTTAAGGGAATGAACAGTAAATAGGGGCAAGAATTGAAGTATTCATTCAAGAAGTAACAGATTCCTTTAAGTCTGTTAATGTAATCTAACCGATTACAGATTTACAGGATGATTTAGCAAGGATGTATTTTCAGTCCTTTCAAAGAAAGTCCACATTAGAACACTTAAATGGAGGACATACACAGCATTACCTCACTCATGCTAATTGACATTTACCTTTATATCCATGTAGAATTTCATTCACAGTTGTATAAGGCATCTAAATTTTAAAAAGGTCAGTCAATGACAGATTAATGTTTTAATTCCACCCATATGGCTTGACAGTGTGATGATTAAATGTTGGAAACTAGATCCAAAGGACAGATTTTAGTAAACACAAAATGACTTAATATCCTTCCTATGGTGTTAGGGTTAGGCGTTTGTAAGTTTTAAATGCATAAAAGCACCACATAAAGTTGTGTACTGCATCAGGAACCTCTATTTAAACAAAATTAATAAATAAATAAAAAATTCACTAGGCAAGGCATGCCCAGACATATAAGGCAAAATAAGACCAATTTAGTTTATTTATATAATTCACTTGAGGCTAATTTTACCATTATTTTTTTACTGAAAACGAGAGGTATGCTGTCAAAAGAAAGGTCCAGAAAGCCACACCAAAAATATTAAAACCAATCTTTTCACGGATGAGGAAGCCTAACAAGGCAACCAAGAGGTAAGAAACAAATTGGATGATAAATAATTGTTTTGAGGCTATTTTATGGCTGAGTTAAGACACGGGTCGCCACTGACCCGTCTAACATAAGAGATAGGTACAGAAAGCTAACACTATATACTATATCTCTTGGTCTATGTCAATGTCATAATACGAAAAAAAAAATCAATTTGGCAAAGAACATAAAGATAATTACGGCTGCCTTTACATACAGAACTTGATGAATTGGCACTGATAGTGAATGACATACAGCATAATTATAGTTTAATTTAGGTAACATATAATGGCGATTATACAGTCTAATGACAGAATTTAATGTGAATGTAAATATGTACATCAGGAGGACAGTGAATGAGTATGCTGTCCTGGTGCCATGTGTGGTGGGTGTATTCAGCATATGTATGGATATACACACACAAAAACATTCTGGAAACATATAAATATATAAGTACAGGTCTGATTATGACTGGTCGGATCCACATGTCCTCTTGCATGTTAAGGTTCCACTGGGCACCGTCAGCGAGCAGAGAAATCCCTGAACGATGACTTCCGCCCGGGCTCTCGCTGCCGCCGTCCCGCTAAACGTGGATAATTAACTGCACTTCTCATTTTCTGTTGTGTTCTGGCTGCGAGTCCCACACCGGGGACCCGGAATTCTCCCTCTCCTGCACAGGAACCGCGTAAGAAGAACAAGTTTCTTGGGGTGAAGATTCGAAATTAATGAAGCAGATAATGAATAACTCAGGTAAAATGCAGTAGAAATGGAGCAGAGCCAAATGCAGACGAGGTGCAAATCACATCATGACTAGACAAATAGAAATCCGTAAGCAGTATTGAGTTTATTTCCACACATCTAGGTGTTTTATGATGCTTTTTTGTTAACTCGAATTTCCTATTTCTGGTAACAGCCACAGTGATACAGCTTTGCCTTCTCCAGCTCAGGACAATGCATAACAGCATAACAGAACATCCCCCCCCATTCCCCCTTGAAAGTTTGATTCCCCTCAGTATACATATGCTGGAATAAACCATTCAGCAGTAGCAATGGGTTAGTTTGTGTCCTCTCTACAATACATTTGATAAGGTACAGAAATTTGTGTGTGTGTGGGGGGGGGGTTACAATTTAATCCATATCTCTTTCTTTAACATATCTTTGAGGAAAGTTGCACACACACTGATCATAACCATGATAAAGGGTGGTCTATAGGAAGACTGTCCCTGTAGACTGGTTATTTTACACTGTATCTCCTTCTTAATGAAGCGTGCATTTGGCCCATCTCAAACACACCAGTCCCAGAGCGACACTCAGGTCTTTTCCTAGGAGACTATGAGTCTAAATATGGATTAAATGAATAGCTACAGAAGTTAAAGATGAAGGTACCACCATTTATACAGACCACAAAAGTATATCTTTATTCTACATGTTGCAAACACCTACAGTATTCATTCAGCATGAAGCCCATTAAAAATAATAATAATGTTTTGAAGTTATTGCCATTCACAATGAAGACATGCTTGGAATTTTCATTTTCCAGGTCAACATACAAAAGTCAAAAGGGAAACACGGAAGGGCAAGAATGAAGACGGCTCAGCCTCTGTAACATAGCGTAAATTAAACCAGGAAAGTTTAATTAGCAAAGTTATTTTCAGATCTTTTGTGAGACATCTCACTTTGAGCTTGCATGATGAAGAATTAACAACTTCAGGTAATGTTCACACACGCCAATACAGCCCCCTCCCCTGATGTTACAATTGGTTTATTAATTTCTGGTTAAACGAAGAGAAAAAAATTTGTTCAAGCATTGGTCGCTTACAGGGAATGTGATTAAGGATTAAAGATATGTCAATTAATTAACATTTGTCACAGCTGACAATGAAGCATAACAGGAAAGAAAAGTACAATTGAGGTGATGGCATCACATGGATTTAAAAAAGCACAAAGAATTTACTTGCATTCGAGTCAGTGAGTTAAGAATCTTAGCCATTTATTATAGTTTTTATTATACTATTTATTTATTATTTATCATACTATTTTATTGTTATTATATATATTATATTATAGTTTATATTATAGTATTTATTATACCTTTTACCTATCACTTATGTATAGATTATGTACAGTTGAACATTTGATATAT
>JAODLD010000001.1:46022552-46052683 GCA_026781065.1 Mormyrops boulengeri
ATATATTTTTGTTATCTTATATTATTATTTTTCCTTTTTTTCTATATTTTGTTAATCATGCACAGCTGCTCGGAGTGACCAGGGTTACATTTCACTACATGTTACAACTGTGTACGTGACGAATAAACCTTGTGAATCTTGAATCTAGTTTCAGTGTCTATTTTCCTCTAATTATACTGGATGAACTTAAAAAAAACCTTTATAAAACATACAAACAGGTGGCAGTTACGTAACAGCTTCAAGACAAATACAAAGAGGACATAAACTACATCACTTAGTATCATGCACTGTCAACAACAGACCTTCGAAACAAACAGGAAAGTAAGACTGCAAATATTCAATATGTACAGGCAATTGGGGCATCTAGGGACCAATCAACAACTGGTGAAGCATTTCAGGATACTAATATAGTTTTTCAAATAGTTATTTTGACTGCTTTAATTTATCTAAAAATGGGAAGAATTACAAATGGCAAATGTAAGTAATTGTCGCAGTACTAAAGCTTTTCCCAATCATGACTCGAGACACCCACTGCAATTGTTTCATCTTTTGTGCTAAATCTTTTATGACTAATTCACAGGGACGGCTTCCCACGTTCTCCAAGTATTCATTCCATGGACCACTTTTACAACTTTATTTCACAATTCCACCCAATTACAAAAAACACAGATGAAATGTGCACGGCGCAGTGCTTTAACAGATTATCGTGTGTACTGCCCATTTCCACTTTCTTGCCTACTTTTCTATAAAAATACGAATATATTGTATATAATATACCACATTAAAAATGTGACTATAAATAAAATCGATTATATATTTACTGCTCCATCATTCATAGAAAAAATCTTACATATTTGTAAAGTGCCAAGGGCATAATTATAAAAAAAAATAATAAAGATCATCAAAATTAAAGTTAATGTAATGGATTCTGAAAAAAATGTACAATACTCTAAACAATCTGTTTTCAGTATGCTTTGCTTGACAATCTGTTTGCCCACAGCTAAACTTGCCAAACGCATTGTGATCCGTTGCCCTCTGCTTCTGTCTCCTTTACTCTTGGCCTAAACCCACATATACCACTAGCCACCAATAATGGTAAACCCTGCATTCTTGTCACTGCTTTCAGATAACAATAAGCAGTAATCATTTTACCATCATGAGTAAAACTAACGGCATGCTACTCTGGTCAACAGAAGAGATTAACAAGACGTAGGCAGCAGAAATGGCAACATCGGTTAACTATAATTAGATTGGCAAAACCCTCTCGCTTAACATTTTCTAGGGCATCCCATTTTTGTTGGCTTTCTTTCGTTAAAGCCCAGATTAAAAATGCCACCTGGATAACGCCAAAATCATTTATCATGTAAGAGCTAGCGGTGTACTTTCTACAATTTGGTTATAAGAGATTACAGACAACATCAGCTAAAGACCTAAACGGGGAATCCCAAGAATCTTTTAAACCAATTCAATCGGTCAGTTGTAACATATAACAATATCCCTTCAAGTAATAAAATGAGAAAGTATAATTGTACTTTATTAAATCACGACTGCAGATCAACAAGTTAAATCCAAAGTTAAATCCACATTTGTCAAAGTGAACTCAAAACAGAAACACATCGTGTTCTGAAATAGAGATGTGTAGCACTGAATTATACAACTGCATTATACAACTATATATTACTTAATATTACTTTAGGGACCGTTTATGTGTCAGTCTGCTTGAGCAGTTAAATTAAAATGGGTATATCATGGGTATACTGTAGCTTGGATCCTTTGAGCAAACACCAGGACAAGCTACTCTCAAAGATTCTGATTTTAAATGCAGCACAGAACAAAAACACCAATAACATATATTAATTCCCTGAAGTTATATATCTTTCAGAAAATAATGTTATAATATTTAGTTTCATTCTTTAATAATAAAAAAAAACAGAATCTTTCAAGTACAACAATGGAAAACACAAAAACCAGCAAATCAAAAATGTCAGCATAAATAAATAAACCGTTAGACAGCAAAGGAAAATAAAATCTTTCCATCCACTACAATGGGAATAAATAACCTTTACAGAATTCATACATGTATAATACGGCATATCAGAAAATTGTGAAGACTGGAATATTTTCACTTTTCAGTTTAAAAGTCTCAGAAAACATACTGCAGTTTGATGGCCATGCACTTGATCTAACAGAAGCTTTACAAACTAGCTTTTCCAGTATTATTTTTATTGCAAAAAAAATCACTTATTTTATACATGCATGCCACAATAATATTTTTAAGGCATGTGACATTTTTGCTTCCTCAACAGAAACATTGCAAATCCGCAGCGGATCATAGGATTCATATTGACTGTGGTCGCCAACGACGCAATAAAAATGTCAGGACTTCTTTCAATAACAGTCCGAGTCCAAATGTGCGTCATGATCGATAACATCATACATTCGACACATATATGTGCATATAATGATAACTTGCACGCACAGCACATAAAATAACCAACAAACTTTTGTGATATTAAAAGACCCAGGTAATACTGTCCCTGATGTAAACGTGGAATGTGGTTTAAATCAAGGGTTTTCAAGCTAAGGACGGGATACCCTGTTAGTCCGTAGAGCAGGGGTTCGCAGCTCTGCTGTTTTCATGTCCCTAGTTTATGAATAGTTGAAACACCCTAGTTTAAAGCCTGAAAGTATGAATCAAGCACCTAAGGACACAAAAAAATTATATTCAACTACGTTCATGATCTTGCTGCACATACTGAAGATGGACAAAAGTAAATGTTCTGAACAACAAGTACATAAATACATGCTGTTTTTTAACTGTTTCCAAACACAACCTCCACCACATGGTTATGCAGGAGGAGATGGGAAACACCTGAGTCCAAGGAGGCAGCGGCACCTGGCTCATGGCTCCGCCCACCACCTTGTCATTGGACCACTCAGACCGGCCACGCCTATCACCGAGTTGGTGGGAGGGCCCCATCCGGTGGCACTTCCTTGAAGCCTTGAGGAGGTCCATGAGATGGAGATGTGGGTCAGAGGGACAGGTGTGCAGACCAGCGCAGCTGGGAGTGGGCCGGAACGACGGAGGCGGGAAGCGGGGGGGGATCAGACATTGAGGGTCATGTTCCTGAGCAGCCACTGCTGAGAGCGGCTGCCCGTGCAGTCCCGTAGGGTCGGGGCCATCTTGTCCTCTTCTGATGGCATGTCCAAGCACTGGTTACTGTTCACATGGAGTAGAGTCAGCCGCTAAGGACACAAACAGCACCGCACAGGACAATGAGCCAAGTGCCAATAGGCATCAGCTAAAATCAACTTAGGGATCATGTAAAGGTGTTTATGCAAGGTTATAGCCTTGATTATCCAAAAGCATACCAATGTTTAGCTGCACATCTCACCGCCAAACTGCCACAGAAGCATATCATGCTTATCGACATCTAAGCAGGTTTAGGAAAGGACTTTCATCAGCCAAAGATGAATTCCTTCAGAAGTTTTGAAGGAATACCATCGGACAGTTCTTCACAATGACATACACATACAGTAACTAACTATCTCCGAGTAACACAGGTAGTTAGTTCAGGTCCAGAAAGTAAAAATCCAGACCAAGACTTTGTTTCAACCAACAAGTTCAAAGTACAAAGAGTCACAGATTACTCAATTGGCTGGTTGAAACAATATCTTGGCCTGGATTTTGACTTTCTGGACCTGAGCTACCCACTTCTGCTGAGTAAGATGATTATTTTATATAGCAACGCAAGTACTCCAGGGAAATTGGCGAGTACACAAAATGCTAAATAAATAAAAATATTTGCCTTACTGATATTCCCAAGGTGGCCACTTAATATCTATGAAGGAAAATTTGAGACAGGGAAGACGAACTATACACACACATCATGAAAAACACATTAGCTGGATGGATGTACTCAATTCTGATGTTGGAAAACCATTATTTAAACTCTGTGTTTAAATATAGTTGAGTATTTAAGAGACACTTTCTGATTGCAGGAACGTTTTTCAGAAACCAGGGGGGCTCATTTACAGAGGTTTTGAGCAAAAAAAATGCAAAACATCTGTACGCACATTTATACAAAGATTTTGGGATTTATACAGCAGTCATATGAATGTTTTGGAGCAAAACAGAAAAAAGTGACATCTAGAGTTCAGATAGAAATGTGCATCTAAGTTGCATCTACAGTTAGTTTTAGTGCTTGGTGGAATGCATGTTAATAAATACAGAAGCATTTGTGAAATATCTGATATACCACTAATACTCAGCATCTGTTTTATATTTTATTTAGATACCAATATTTCTATTGCGTAGAATCTAATTTAGAGGTGTGTGTACTGAAAAGTCAAAGCAAGTATAGGCACCAACCCGTGTGCATCACATGTGATAGGTATAAAAACACCCGTGTGTAAGTATGTGACATACAGCATTGTCATGGCGTATTTAGGTTTGTTAGAGGACGTTGCGTGGGGCCAAATACTCAGAGAGCGAGTATTTCAAGATCACAATAATTATTTTTCCAATGATGATTTGTGGCTTAGCAGCCGTTTTAGACTGCCAAGAATGATTCTGATGGAAATGTGTGATGAAGTGCCCCCGGCTCTCGAACGACCTACATTATGAAATCACACTGTTCCTGTCCATCTTTAAGTACTGGCAACACTTGGATTTTTTGGCGACAGGAACATTCCAATGGGAACTGGCTGACGGATCTGGGATATCCCAGCCCATTATTCCTCAAATTATGGCTGGTATCAACCAACCGTCAAGACAGTATATGAAGCTTCCTTAGTGTGGATGTACAGGCAAACATTACAATGCAATTTGGTTTCATAATGCTGTCGATGGTACTGACTGCAAGCACACTGCAATATCAGTACCATCAGAAAATGAAGCAGCTTTTCATTCCATCAACATGCAAGTCATCTGTGACGGCAACAGCAATGTGCATCATAATATCCATCCATCCATCCATACATCCATTTTCTGTAACCACTTGTCCTATTGAGCCTATCCCAAAGGCTAGAGGCAGAAGGCAGGGAACAACTCAAACACCCTTCACACCTGGAGCAGTTTGGTAACTTCAACTAACCTCAGCACAGTACCAGGAGGAGATCATGCAAACCCCACACACGGAGCCATGGTGGAGACTCGAACCCGGGTGAAGCAATAGAGCTAACCTCTGCGCCACCGTACCACCCTGATGTTGTTTTATATAACTATATGGCCAAAACTATTGGGACACACCTCTTAGTCATTGAATTCTTGTGTTACATTCAAACCCATTCATTCAGTGGTTACATTCAGTGGTCTCAAGACCACTTCTTTGTGGTCTTGGTCTTGTCTGGGAATCAACTTTATTTTGACTCGGGCTCATCAGACACAGAGGAATTGAGGCTTTATTTCAAGACCAGTCAAGACCACTCATCAAAATGTCTCAGTATATATCACAACGGCTTAATATTCATCTGTTTAACACAGTACTGTGATTGGGTGTAAAACGTTCTGCTTCACAGTTCAAATGCAACCAATAAGGTGCATCTTATTTGAAAAAAAGTTACATTTGTACAGAAGCATTTATATTGAATCTTTAACCAAAATGTCCATGGTTCAAATTATACTGTGACACAAGTTTTAGGTCATACTGCCTAGCGACAATATGGTGCCTATGCTCCACATTTTATAATGTGCTGTGTTATGTAGACTCAAACATTAGTCTGCTTCTGATCTTGACTTGGTCTAGCCCTGCCTTGGCCTTGGTCTTGTCTCGGTCTTGATATAGTCTGGTCTTGGTAATGCCTTGGTCTTGGTTTAGGTGGTATTGACTACATCACTACCATTGCCACAAATTCAAGCAATAAAAAAAAATTACTTTGTAAAACAGAACCTTTACTTTATAAAATAAAAACTACCTACCTCTGGCCCACCCTGTATTGTAAAGTGGAACAACAGAAACTCAGCCACAAAGTGGCAAACCACATGAAGTAACAGAGCGGGGTTGCCGATTGCTGAGGTGCATAGCGTATATAAATCGCCAACACTCTGTTGACTCAATAACTGCCGAGTCCCACTTCCTCTGGCATTAACCCCAGCACAAAACTGTGCGCCAAGAGCTTCATGGAATGGGCTTCCATGGCCGAGCAGCTGCATGCAAGACTCACATCACCAAGCACAATGCCAAACGTCAGATGGAGTGGTGTAAAGCACGCTGCCACTGGACTCTGAAGCAGTGGAAATGTGTTTTGTGGAGTGACAAATCACACTTCTCTGTCTGACAGTCTGATGGATGAGTCTGGGTTTGGCAGAGGCCAGGAGAACCTTACCTGTCTGACTACATTGTGCCAAATGTATAGTTTGGTAGAGGAGGGATAATGGTATGGGGTTGTTTTTCAGGGGCTGGGCTAGGCCCCTTAGTTCCAGTGAAGGGAACTCTTAATGCTTAAGCACACCAAGACATTTTGGACAATTCTATGCTTTCAACTCTGTGGGAACTGTTTGGGGAAGGACCGTTTCTGTTCCAGCACCAAAGCATAAAGCATAAAGCACCAAAGCATAAAGGTCCATAAAGACATGGTTGGGTGAGTCTGGTGTCGAAGAACTTGACTGACCCGCACAGAGCCCTAACTTCAACCTCGTCCTTTGGGATGAACTAGAATGAAGATTGTGAGCCAGGCCTTCAAGTCCAACATCAATGCTTGACTTCACAAATGTTTTTCTGAGTGAATGGGAAAAAATTCCCAGACACACTCCAAAATCTCATTTATAAAAGGCTTCGCAGAAGAGTGGCAGCTGTTTTAGCTGCAAAGGGGGGACCAACTCCATATTGATATACGCGTATATACTGTATACTGTACGTATGTATGTATTTATGTATGTGTGTGTGTGTGTATATATATATATGTGTGTGTGTGTGTGTGTGTGTATGTGGCTAATTTAATTTGCACACAATTTAAAGTGCACATACTGTACGTGCCAAAGTTTCTACGATGAGTGGAATCTACATCCTGTATGGTGCGTTTTGCCGTTTATGCAAGGTTTTATAAATCTGACAATTTTTTGGTGGGAATGCTTCCTCTTCTGTAACAATGTATAAACATTTTTCTACGTTCGCAATCTTGGCTGGGAACATGCCTATGGTTAATGGGTGTTCCAGAATTCAATGCAGTCCCTGTCTTGTTCACTGGAAGCTGTTCATGAGGACAAAACGTGGCATAAATCTCCGCACGTGAACTGCAGAATCCAGCTCCAAACTAAAATGAAATAATTTAACTTCCTTTCAGAAGATATTGCAGATCTATGTGATCTATGTAAAAATCTTATTTCATGACAAAAAACACATACAGGTGACATGTTCATTTTTAATACATGGGACTACATTTATCTTCATAAGCTACATTTGAAGGAGAGAACATTTCCCTTCCAAGATAAAAAGAGGATAAACGCCAATAAAACACACTGCTGGTGATAAGAACATTTAAATATTATTTATGACAATGTTTCTGCATGGGAGCATCCTTGTACTGTACATTGCAGTAAAAAATTCAAATTTACAGTAAGGAGGACAAATTAATTAATTTTCGTTTAACAGAAATATTGCATTGCGGGCTTGTTATTATTTTTATGTGCCTGGGATGGCAGTACACCTTCATTAAATGCTTCACAGTGAGTGTCTTATGAGGTATTTATTGTGTGCACACACAGCTGAGAGCTGCTAATTAAACAAAGATGACTCCGAACAGCAGGTCCTGGGTGTGGACCGCTTATCCTTTAACCAAACGAAGATGCGAGACTGACTTTCGATGTTTTAGCAAGACGCCGCATCTCACAGACACCCGTGGGCCGGGTGGAACCACAGTCGAGGGAAAAACATCTGAAGACATTCAGGGGACCTGCTTGGACACCACATTGTGTAGAGTACAGAACTTCACAGAGTTTTAGACATTGTTATATGCATTACAGATCAGGGGTGGCCAACCAGTTCAGCATTAAGTCCAGCTAAAGAAACCCCGCATTATCGCAATGAGCCGCTCAGCAAATAGATGCAGGAACACACACCTAACGGTACTGCATAGCCTAACAGTTTTCACAGATCTTTTCTTACTTCCATTTACATGCCTACTTTGTACTTGCGAAGTTCAATGCCTTTGGGAAACTCCTGCACCGTGTTAGCATGGAGTGAGGTAAAATGGAGCTGAAGGTTTTAAGTTTTAAATCCTGAAAGCAAAGTCTGGCATAACAAAGAGAAGGGTTCCCATTTCGTCCCACAAAAAAGTACAATTCCTCCCATTCAGGTAAGAATGTCTTGTGCTCTTCATCTTTGGACTGAGCTTTAACTCTGCCACGGTGACTCAGTCATGCTAGCTTGGCTAACAAACTTCTGCATATGCGCGTGACTTTTCTATCAGTCACATTATTTTTTTAATTAAAAATATTGGCAACTTTATTAGCAATATTGTTAAATATTCAAATGCATTTTTACTTATCCAAAATATATTTTAAACAGTAAAAAAAATCAGATGACAAAGAAAAAAAAAATGCTAACACTGAACAGAGACTCATGCGGCTCAGGAGCCATGGGTTCACCAGCCCTGTTACAGAATAATTATAGAGCAGCGACACAATATCGATCCCCATCTGGAAAATGTTTTTTTTGCCTGCATCACCTTGCTCTCCATGAGACATCCATACTGGTGAGAGAAAGCCTGGTGGTGCTGCACCCCTGGAGCTGGGGGTTAAGTGCCTTGCTTAAGGACCCAATGGTCACCTCAGTCTGCCGGTCCCAGGATTGAAAGCAGATACCTTCTGCTCATGGCTACAGAGTCCAATCAGCTGAGCCACATTCTACCTCCCAAAATGCTCACACTCCATTGAGCCAAATTCAAACCAATGAACTAAGGATGTCACCGTTGCTTCTATAGGGCTCCACGCTACCAACTGAGCTATTGAAGAGGAACAAACAACATCATATAGTAATGATATGTTATAATGTGGAGAGAACAGTTCAGTGGTTAGTGTTGTATGCTCTAACCTGCAGGGCTGGGAGTTTGAAATCCTCCTCAGATGTGTGACGTCTGTGTGTTACTCAGGGTGTTTAATATAATGTGGGTTTCCGCCCACAGCCATAAACACATAATTTAGGTGATTCAGCATGTCTGAACTGTCCCCAGTGTGTTTGCTCTACAAAGGACTGGCATACTGTCCACAGTATTCCCTGCCCTGTGCATCCTAGGATATGTTCCAAGCCTGCCGTGTGTCCGTATTGGATAAGCGATTATGGAAGGTGTTGGCAGGTCTTTCATTGCTGTCCTAATCTTCCTTATGTGATGTGTCTATGGCCCTAGTAATAAACCTGGAACCTTGTTAACAGCAAGCTTAGCTTGGGGTCAGAACTGCGCACTTTGCCTGACCTGCAGCCAAAAGAACCGGGCAAAAATCCCTCGTCAGCCCTGCGTCCTGGCCGGATCAGACAGAACACAAAGTACTCGCTGTACAGGACTGATTCTGTGCATGTCAGTTCACTCTGCAGAAAATCAAATGCGAAAATAAGAAAGTGTAGCTGACAGATCAGGCGATGGACAAGAGAGCAGTCTGGTATCAACAGGGATGAAGGGTAAACAGTTAAAGATCGTCAGACTGACAGGCTCAGAATGACAGCTAGACAGATACACACACACATACAAACAAGGGCGTAGACACGGCACAGACAGCCACGCACGGACGGGCCGGGCTGCTGGACATTTTCCGCAAACAGATGCGAGCGGACAAAGGTACAAACAGAGACCGGTCATTGAAATTCAATGCGTGGTGGATGAAGAGCCCATCCGTGGTGTACGGGACGCAGATACATTCTCAAAAGCCAGGCCTGCTTTCGTGAACAGAAGACCACCTTTTTTGCAGCGCTGGCGTGCTTCAAAAGATCCCACGAACAAAAGCAGGCGCGTTTCCGTCCGTACATAAATTATCGGCTCAAAAATTAAACGGCTTCCTCGGGGTTCATTCGAGTGTAAAGGCAGCATACTTTGGATGGAAGTCTTCATATTATAATGGAATATTTACACAGGAATTTGAATATCAAGTGGTATTTGATTTGACCCTGAAGCTCAATAAAGGTCCAGTTGGAAGCATGCTTTGAGAACAGCCGAGGACCGCTCTATAATGTTGGCTACAGCCTGGCAGTCAGGCATTCCAAGAGTATATTCATTTTAAAAAGTAAATGGTATTAAATATACTTCACCTCCTGTACTCCTATAACACTGACCCCCAGATAATGTCCAACAAGACAAAACTAAGGAGTTGATGGACTGTGGCTTAGCAGGTTAGGTGCTGTGCCTGTGATCAGAATATTGTCAGTTCAAATCCCAAAATCAGCAGTCAGCAGAGGGATTTTATCCCTGGGCCCCTAAACGAGGCCCTTAACCCCCAAAAACTTTTTGAAAACAAGCATGTCTGACAGTTTAAATGAAGGGAAAGTGGGCTGGTTAAGTTCTGCAGCTAACTCACTCACTATAACAACCACGAATGTGCTGCGTGGGCAGCACTGACCCTTAACTCCTTTGCCTCCATTCCTCAAACTCTACCACGAGCAGGCTTTGGCTCAAGCCAATTGATTGCATATATCTAGCTTGTATCGTGTTGGGTTGTTACACAATAACCCCTTGGAACCATCCTAACCTTCCCCCTTCCTGTATCGCACACTTGAATCTGGACTGAGTGCCCACGTATCACCGCAGGATACTCGACCTGTGGCGGTGCACGTAGCGCTATTAAAATTAATAACAAGGGTTGTGAAAGAGCCTTCCTGTGGACCTGCTGCCTGGTGTTCCTTCAGCTCCTGAGACCTGCTGAGGACCTGCAGGGGGTGTGGAAGCCAATAGAGTGTCGCCACCTGCTGTCCCTCGGCTTACAGATGGTCAGGAGGACCAGGGTGACTTTCTGCATGGCGGACATGGACAGCCGTTGACGAAAGCAGAGGGCGGGGCTCCTGAGCCGGTATGGTCAGCGAACACGCATGTGGAAGCACCGGTACGGCACATGCTAAAACACACAACTCATATTGCACTTTGCCTTTACAAAGAAGGTTGCTGGGCTGCCAAACTAACAAATTACCCACAATTCTAGACAATTGAAGGCAGAGGAAGTGCCGTACGGCTCATTCAGCACTGCACTGCCTGCTAATCAAATAAACAGACATCTGGAATGATGTTAAATCATAACCACATAAAAAAATTAATGGGACAAAAGCCAGCGGTGGTGTCACTCAGAATATTGCTTCTAAAAAAAGGTGGTATATTGTCAAGTATTTCATTGATTAATTGACTTACTTCTCCCATGTTTTATGAATAAGCATAACCCCATTCCAAACCCAGTGAACTCCATCGAGTTTCTCAGTAAAGTTGGACCTTCACCAGGCTACATACTGTTAACATGCTTCAGACCAAGATTCCACTAGCTAGTGCCAAGACCACACAAGAAAACCACGTGACAGTGGCTTACACACCAGGAATGTCACAGAACACATACATAGTACTTGTTTTTGAAATGAGATCGCCAACGACCTAAAGTCAGGCTTCCTCATCATATGCTATAGTACTGGGAAGCAAAACTCACTCAGTCCTCATGTAATCCAACAAAAACCTTTCATGAAATTTTAAAACTCACAGAAATTTCCTCAAAAACGTATCCCGCAGACCCAGCGAGTTTTGGAAATTTGTTCAATTTCGAACAACAGAGTTCTTAGCTACAGGCAAATGTTTCTAACACAGGAACTACTTATCTGGGTCAGATTTGCGGAAGGATGTGTTCTTAGCGTCGAGTTCAGAAGAATCATGGAAAATGTAGATGAGAAAACGTACATGGACTGATGGCACGTTTCCGTTGCTAAGAGCTGCAGAGGAAGACGGCGCCCTCCCCCCTACCTCTGTATCATACTCAAACATCTGGTTCCCCTTCATGTGGTGGCACTTAAGCATGATGACGGGACCGTTTAGCCGCGACACATCCAGGCAAAGGTCGTCCGTCCGGATCTCTTTATCCGCAGTGTAGGAAAACACCTGTAGAGGGCACTGTCTTAAATCAGGACATCAAAACGCTGTTGTTACATGATGGTGGCGAAGGTGGCATTCCTTACCTGGTTCCCTCCCATCCCATGGCAGTTGAAGAAGCCAACCTTCTCGTTCTCCTTCCTTCCCATGTTGTCGATACATTGGTTGGTTTCCACATTTCGAATCTGGGGACAGCAGGGAAACGGCACTGGAAAAATATGCTGACCAGATGACCATTGCTGATATTATCAAAAATGCTTGCCAGCACAATGAAACATGCCACCTGGTGTGAACACCTGTTAAATCCTATAAGCCCCCCTTGAAAGTCCTCTCGCGAATATGATTAAAATGTGTCCACGTTACAGCACTGGCTGGACCACGTGAAATAAGCAGAAAGAACCTGCACATTTACGAGTGGACTGCGGATGCATCTTCACCATTCTGTTACACTGAAGTAATCCTTCAAATGAAGCTCAGCTACTCTGTTAGCTTAGTGCCCACTCCCTGGTGGAGAACATCAAGCCATCAAAATCACGGTACATGTCGCTCTCAGCTCCGAGTCTTGTGACACGGAAGAGGAATGCAAGTCATCTATATTTAGCATATTAAGCAGCGAGCTTCACAAGAGCAGTGCGCTTCTTGTTATTACACCAAACCCTGGGGACACTATACGTTACCGTTATTCGACGTGTGTGCGCAGTTGTAAATTTGTAATTGAACGCTTTCTACTCTAAGGTAACATTCCTGATCTCGACGGTGACACCCGGTGGCTGAAAACACTTCATTAGCCGCTGTTTGGCAATGCAAATGACAGGATAAATCAGAGGCCGGGTCTCACGAGGACTCCCGCAATTATTATGGAAGCGATACTTCTAAAAACTGGGCGGGACACATATGTAATGTAAACCAATTATAATAATATCAAAAGAAATAATCATAATTTGTAAGAAAAAGAAGATAAAGAAGAATCATAATCAGACATCACTGGCCATGATTTAGGATATTTAACACATCATGTGAAACAAACACCTTTAATAGGCACCGCTGTCAAACCATGAGCCAGAAACAAGCACTGTAGTTTAACAGACAAGATTTAGTACATTGTGTTCTAGAAAAAATCCTCAGGCTTTGAAAACCATGGCCTGAAAAATCTGTAATGTCGGGGTGTACAGAGTACATTATATATCCAGGCAGCTGGCTGTGCACTGTCTGCTTCTCCAGTCAGCGACCTAATCTCAGGTTCCATTAATTATTTTACCAGCGAAACATCCAAGCAATAACATTTTATGCCCTTGACTAGCTTTGCCCAGTTATTAGTTACTTCAAACAGGTAAACCGTTCCAGACCGCATTTCTAACCGTGGGTCATAATGAACAGATGACTTTGGTGCAATGAATTCCCGACATCTAGTTGTACATTACTGACTTTGAGAAGGATTCATTCGAGAATTTCCCAACTGTCAGTCAAAACTGATTTAATCTGTCTTCTGTATAAACAGGTTCATGCTGCGGCAGAGACCAGCTGAAAGTCGGAAAAAAACTTTGAAAGGCATGGAAAGGGTTTTACTTTATTTAAACCCCAAGGCCTTCTGGGTAAAGAGAACTGAAGGTGAAAAGCACAATGGAATTATCAATTTGGTTGGAAAAATATTATGACACATATTATAACATTATCTATTCATTTGGGTATATCACTTACTCAAGCTCTCAATTTTATTGAGATTCTATATATACTGTGCAGAATTCTATATACATACATTCTATATATACATATAGAATAATAATATTTTTATCTTCTAAATATTCTGGCAACTCAACCTTCACACTGGTTCCTTGGAGCAGTAGCTTTGCAAAAGGTTTCATACTTCACCAAGTGAGAAGTATCTTCTTGGGATCTGGGAGTCAGGGTAGATGTTCTCCAGGTACCAGGAGAAGGATTTACACTGCAGGGCTTCCCGAAGCGTCTTGCGTGATGACACGTCTCCATACTCCACCTTCATCACACCTACAGAGGGGACGGTTCACTCAGAGGCAGCTGTTCTTTGATAACTGGAGAAATAGTGGTCAGTAAGGAGCAGTAGAAAGCTAGATTGCTGAACATTGTTCAAAGGAACTGATCTCAAATTTTACAACCTTAGACCCTCTTAACCTGCTGAATGTTTTGTTACTAAAACATCATTTTATCAGAAAATTGGCCACATTCTTATCAGCCTCTGGTAGAAATATGTTATTAAGTTAGCAATTAAATGTCCAGTGAAAGAGTCAGAAAGAACTACGCGGTTACCCTGACAACACCTGCAATCTGCCTAATTTTTTTTTAAAAAACTCAGTCTGCGTCAGCACACCAATAATAAATCACACCGGCTTTCATGTCAACTTCAGAAAGCTATTACAGCAGCTTGAAGGAGGCCAACAGGCCCACACAGGAGGTCACAAGGAATTAAACAGCTGTTACACATACTGAAATGTTTGTCCCACATAACCCATAGCTAGACTTCCCAGTAAGCATTTTGACTTCAGCTCTTTCAGCTCGGTGCCCCTGACAGAACGTAGAGGTGACTGGTGACATCGGTCCACACTCGCACCCGATTTCCTAAGGAGCTGAGGTACACTGTAGCCCTGCAGAATGTATCATATGGGTGCATTACTAACAGTGAACACCAGAGGGCCCTCTTCACATTTCAGACCACATTTCAAATAACGCTATATCACTTACAAACATACTGACCAGTGCCTTAAAATCTCAAAATAAAACAAGACAAAAAATAATAAAATCTAAAAAAAAACACAAAATTGTAAAGCACAATATGTAAACACAAAAAACTCCTCATTTTCAGGAAATGGTGACTCAGATCATTTCTGGAATTAAGCAAGTAAAAAGGTGAATTAGAAATCTTTTTACATTCCTAACCAAGAACAGAAAAATATAACCAATGGGTTCTCATCACAGTGTGTCCCATCGTTATTAATTCCCTAAAAAATAATACAGTTTTACCCAAGCTAATTAACTCAATCAGAATTCTGTAAAATATTATGCTGCCAGACCTTCTGTGGGCTAAGAAATTAAAGACAAAGCAAGATAATCAGCTCCCGGGTGAAATTAACAAAGGACAATTAGCAGAACAAACAGGTAGGTGATACACAGTAGTGGTGGTTGACGTGGCTCCCCATTTGTTCTGTAAAACGCTTTGGGTGTTTTGAAAAGCACCATATAAATGCAGCATTTATTCATTCAGGTATGTTGTCAGTTTTAAATAACTGACTAGTTTCTAGCAGACACAGGCATTAAGTCACCGATGGCGGATAATAAGCTTATCTAAGCGTCATGAAAGCTTTCTGAAGGTAGAGGGGCTGCTCCAGTTGCTTTGTATTTCATTTATATGTGTTATACTATATCATATTCACATTATATTCATAACAAGTTCTAATGATCAGTATATGCAATTACAGCAGGCTGCTTATAATCAGCTGGCATTTGACACAGAGTGTGTAAATTAGGTAATAAATTATAATTACGACCAAAAGGTTAAATGAAATTGTTTCTACCAAAGAGATTCATTTGGTTCAAATCCAATAAAAGGAACAAAATCTCATGCAAAAGCTTAATTATTTAACAAAGTAAGTAATTATGTAAAGAAACACAAAATCACCGTGGCGACACACAGCAGATCTGGAGGTCCTGGGGAAACATCAAACTTTACGCTGATTAATGTGCGCATTCCGGAAGGTTCTCGCAAACTGCAGGATGCTGATCTTCTTTTAATTGCGAATAAATAAAGGAATAAAGGAATAATAAAAGAATGTTCTGCGGCAAAGCACTCAGATACCGGGCCTCTTCTCACGTAACTGAATGCGGAGGAACGCTCTTCCCACAGTCATTATACCTAAACGAAGGAGCTAATATTTTAGCCTAGCTTACCCTGGCATATTTTAGGTTTAGCCTCACAGAATGCTGCTGATATACATGCTTACATGCCCATACCTACCATGGAGGACACCAAGGTCAAGTTCTCAGTATTTTTTCTGCAACTCCAATAACCACGATCCATGACAGGGCACACCATGGAAAGGATAACACTTTTACCTCAGTATTTCAAATATCCTGCCTACCGCCTTGGTTTTATGTATGAGTATTGGCCGTTTGTTTTCTCACCCTCACACCAGGTTTGGTCAACATCAACTGAACATGAACTATAAAGGCCAGAATCTCAAACTCGGAACAATGCGCTACATTATTTAACGCCGCTACATGGTAACCTGCAGAACATCACTGGCCACTTTGGCTGAAGAGAAGCCCCAACACTATACTGCTAACCGTCAACCCAAATGTCTGACCTATACAAGATGAACACGCTAAGGAGTGGATAGCCAGCAAGGTAGGAATCCCATGAAATTTTTTTCCCCGCCTCTCTCATCTTCTGACTTTTTACAGACTATTAATATCATATAATTATACCTATTATGTCCATCTATGAGATTTGGGACAGAAACAAAACAAAGCGATCCGACTTTGAAATCACCAACAATACAGGCTAATCGCGCGGCTTGTTGACAAAGCCATCAGGATTGATACGGGCCAGCCCACCATTACTGAAAGGAACTCCTTGGGGAAGCGGCAACGGACAGGTGAGCGGTAAACAAGAGCTGAGCGACGGGACACCGCACCTGGTGATATGATATAGAAGAAGTCTTTGAATTCATCCATCCAGACCTCGGCCAGGCGCCTGTTGTTCTTGTTGATGACTTGGCCAGTGCCCCCGGGAAAGCTGTACGGGGTGGCCTTCCGGAACACATGGCCGA
This sequence comes from Mormyrops boulengeri, assembly GCA_026781065.1. Classification (NCBI taxonomy): domain Eukaryota; kingdom Metazoa; phylum Chordata; class Actinopteri; order Osteoglossiformes; family Mormyridae; genus Mormyrops; species Mormyrops boulengeri. Next base: position 46,039,397 of record JAODLD010000001.1, read on the forward strand.
CGTGAGAGCAGGTGACGATCTCCAGAGAGCCACCGCACTGCCAGATCTGCGGGCGGCCAGCACAGGCGCTGAGAATAGGCCCACTGTTGACGTTTATTGCTTTTCCCTCATCTCGCAGACGCCGTCAGCGCACAGTATTATTTCTGTAAACCGCACACCCACAAATGTACGCAGACATTACATGCTACGTGGATATAAACACAGATCATTTTTGGTTTGTCGGTACATCCCTTTCACTTTTATGCAGGTACCAATTAAAAACCCCAAACTCAAAACGTCATAAGATGTCAGCATAATGTTACCATCGCCTTGTATGTGCGTCTTTTTTCCCTCCAAAAAGCACAACAAATCCTTTACACACGTAAAGACATTTGTCTTGACATGTCAGGTTGCATGTAGAGTCAGAGATTATATCCTGATGACAATGCAGCATGTTCCATTCTGACACATAAAGAATGACGGAATTACCCTGAAGGACAGTTCCAGGTTCTCTCCACCCCAGATATCCATCCCTGGGTCATATGTTCCAATTTCTTCAAAATATGTTCTGTCGATAGAAAACAGACCCCCTGCCATGGTGGGAGTTCTGCAGAAGATGAAAACATCAATCAGAGAGAGATCGAGTGCAAACGGGATCCATATCACCACGGCAACAAACCGGTGACAAAGGCGTATCTGATTTTCTGTTCTATTTCACATTTAAATATTCTCTAAAGGCATGACAGAATCCACGATTTCAGTGTCTCATACACAAAATATGTTCTATAAAAAAGAAATTCCACACTTTGCTCTGATGCGTCGATAAAAAATCTCAGCTTTCCTGAGAAATATTATTAATCCTGTTAAAGGTGTTTAAACAACCTTGCTGCGCTTTCATGTACTTTGAAATAAAACATTATAGCTGCAAAATCCTTTCCATCTGGTTTCCAAATGATACCATCACTATTTCATAGATATAGCTTCTGAAAAACTAGCTGACAATTTTTATCACAATTACTATGACAGCGAAGGCATCAGCCCATCAATGCCTCAATACGCAAGGCTCAAACCAGACCACAAGCATTTCAGATAGCTCACAAAAAACACGAGGCATACTCCAGGGAACCAACAACACTTAAAATTTCCAAGAACAGCATCTGTTAGGTTAAACAGGTTTTACCCAAAGCAAACAATGTGCAATGTCATCCAGCAAGGACAACCAAGATATTACAAGGAGTTTACCAATCAGTACCTAAATTATCCATGTGAATGAAACTAAGTCGGTCTTTAATAATGAAACAACAACAGTAGCTGAGTAACTACATTTGTTGGGTTGAATGTGTCTTGGAAAGTTTGCCTCATAGCTTGTACCATACCAGCAATTATTACTATACAGTTCAGTTAACAGACACAATTATCCAAAGCGACATAGAGTCTTGAGAAAGCAGGGTCAGACAGTTCCTGATTGGAGGTTAAGGACCTGACTCCTAGCCCGACGGTGAAATCATTCTACCAACCGTGCGATTCAAACTGGCATCCTTCTCATCACAAGCACTGCATTGTAAAGCCTAGTTCATACTTCACTTTTCCGCCTGCGCTTTCGTGTGCTTTCGAGCTGGGGACGGCGGTGCGCGTGGCAGCTTGTGTTCATACTACATTTGGCTGCGAATGCGGATGGTCGCGGTTGGTGCATGCACATAGCGGTGATATTCCATCAGACCAGCAGAGGGCAGATGTACAAACACAAATACAAGCAGTGCAGTGAAATGGGTAAACTAAGATGAGCAGTTTTAAAGTTATTAGTCAAGACTTGGTATTACGGTAAGAAGGCATACCACAGTATTTTGAAATCCTTATGACAAAATGAGCTGAGACTCCAAACCCACCCACACACTTGGTGAATTTTATGGGGAAGTTTTCAAAATGCCAGAATAGTGCTGCTTTTTAAAATACCGCATAACTTGGTATAATGTCTGGACAATATGAAACATTAGATATGTGGGTACCTCCAGCCGACCTCATGCTGCTGCTCACCATAACCACAACAACAACAACTATTCTTCCTCTACTCATTGACCGCAGATCTGTGAAACTCCACGCTGCCACCTACTGGAACTACCTAATCAATTTTCTTGCACAAGCGTCGTAGATGCGCACGGATGCGCAAGGTTTCCACTAGACATAAAAATCTGGGCCACGTGCACACCGACCGCAGCCATCCGCAACCAGCCCCCGATGACAAAATTTACGTCATGTCCCCTCGTCCACAACCGAAAACGCACATGGAAAAGTGAAGTATGAATTGGCCTTAACCCACTTAGTTAAGCACCACCCCCATTACGTGCCTGACAGGAAGTGTCCGGTCCCCTTTCCGTCTGTCCATCTCCCTCTGAGGCACGGGGTACCAACGGAAATTCAGCTTCCAGTTGAATCCCCCGTAGGTCATGTCAGAGCCCGCCATGTACTCGAAGGTGTCGTCACTGATCACATCAATAATCGGGCACACCACTGCTTTTCTGCGGGTGAAGGGAAGACAAAGGAAGCCATGAGGCCTGGGGTTTGAGGACAAAACCACTCCAGCCTATCAAAACACAACCAACGTGGCAAGGTATCATTTCGTGGTAAGTAATACATCCTTTACAACAGTGCTACCGAGAGAAACAGGGATATTAGTGTAAGCACCTAGTTGATCGTAACATTTGCACTAGAAAAACACTACCATTGCGCAAATTTACAAGAATTTAGTATTTAGTATATATATCTAGTAGTAAGTAGTGGTAATAATCTGGCTATGTAAATGTGTAATCGTTTTTATCCTCAATTATAATGTAAGAAGAATTTGAAACATCTTTTTGAAATAACAGTACAATTCTGTGTTTGACAAGTTTAACCAAAGGACCGAGGACCACAGATTCAAATCTTTTTTGTACTTCATGTAACATCTCCATACTTCAATGTGGATGACTGAAACATTCAGAACCGTGAGCAATAGTCTTTTTAATTCTCTTAGCTTTATTGACAGGTGTGTTATGATGAAGCATAAACCAAACAACATGGAGAAATATTAAAGCTGTCTACTATTTAAAATCACTACCGCAATGTTTATTGTCTTTCATTTTTAACTCTTCCATCCATCATCTTAGCCAGAATGTTCTTTTAAGTTGTCACGCCTAGTTTTCAGTTGTTAGAAGATACCAAAACTCCACAATATATTTTCCAGTGTCTGGGATTTGAAGTGGTTGTGAAGTTGTCTTTTTAAATGTATTAATTTAAGGTAGGCTGTTTATAATTTGGTGGTTTTACCCAAACTATATATACAAAAATGTTTCTGCGGCATGAGTTCCTCAACAGATGCTTTACTTATAAAGGTGATTAAATCACAGAGTTCACAGCTACACTGAAGACACAGAGTTTAAATCCTCACCCACCTGTCCTCTTTAATCCTAGCCAGCAGTGGTTCCAGCCATCCTATCGTACATTCACAGTGGGCGTCCAGGAAGGTGATCACCTGACCTCGGGCAGCCGCCGCGCCCCGGAGCCTGGCCCGGATCAGCCCGGAGCGCTGCTGCATCCTCAAGATCCGTACCGGCACCTGTAGGGTCCGTACATAGTCCTCCAGCTTCTTTTGCAAGAAATCTAAGCATTAAAAAAACCTTAGTTAAGTCCCACACTTTAATAACAATCACTATGTTCCGCTGATTGATGCCTGGACTAAACAGTCTTGCATCTTCTTGTTCAGTCCAAAATGGCTTCTATAGGTAGCCGTCATCTTCATTTTTTGATTTTATGGTTTAAAAAAATATTTCGCTGAATGCAGGAGCGCCACGAAGCCGCGGCCAGGCTGAGCGATACCTCTCTCGCTGGCATCGTCCACCAGCAGGATCTCGAGGAGCAGATGCCGAGGGGAGCGGTTGATGACGCTGTGGACGGTCCGCAGCAGCGTGCTCCAGGCCTCGTTGTGGAACACGATGACGACGCTGGTGTTGGGCAGGTCGTCTGGGTAAACCTTGGTCTTGCAGCTGTCGGGAAGGCATTTCCGTGGATGCTTTGCTCCGGACTCGAGAACTTACCAAGTCATTCTGCTGATACAGCCACCTCTGTACATCAGCAGGAGCCCCGCCGTGCGGGATGTGTGCATTTAAATTAGATGCTGACAGACACATGAGACACAAAATACCCAGCATTCCATCAAAACATCAACAAGGGCAACTAAGAGGGGAAGCAGGAGGACAAATGCCCACACCCTGGGGTAAGCAATACAAGATACCAGTGTTCTCCATATTTGTCTGCTTGGCAGCAGTTAAACAGTGTAGCAATACATCTGTATAAAGACACAAGAACATTGCACTATATGTGTGCACAGACACGACAGTGTAGCACTATATCTGTACAGACACAACAATGAAGCATGACATCTGTACACAGTGACAATGTAGCATTAAATCTACAGACAGTCACAACAATGTATTACTAAATCTAGAGAGTCATAATAATGTAACACTATATTTGCACACAGAGACAATGCAGCACTACATCTATAGACAGTCACAACAATGTAGCAATAATTTAGCACTATATCTGTACACAGTCACTACAATTAATTCCCATATCCAAAAAAAGCAAGCATGCCTAAATTAGATGGCACAGTCTCTTCCAAGCTGTTTGGCAAGAGAAGGATTCACAGATGGAAAACCCCAAAAAAGGAAAAAAACAATCCTGGCAAGCAAGAAAAGGACATTAATGCAACGATCTCCCGGGACTTTATTCACTCGGGAACAAATCTAACGACATGCAGGTGGGAAGGAGGACGGGTAAAGTGTGCCTACTGCTAAGTAAAGTGTGAAGGCAAAGCATTGGTGCTAGAGAATGGGGCAGGGGAAACGTGAGGAGAGAAGCAACAGGGCTATCCCAAAACCACGCTATCTCTGACTGCCAGGAGAGACTGATAGAATGGGGACAGGAAGCATTTTCATGTCACTCAAAGGCACGTTCCATAAGACCATCACCTTAACGATAAACTCTGCAAGGCACAGAAACAAACCGGGTTTCATTTTCAAACAGCTTTAAATCTCAGACTGAAGAAATTAGAAAATAGGGGTGAAGGAATTTTGATTGAGAAACCCAGCTTGAGAGGAACAATGCCAGGTTGTGGTTCATCATAGTCAGACTCAAACCTGTCGTATAATGTGGAGAATAAATACTTCTTCATCCTGTCTGTCTTAAGGTTTATGCAAAATAATAATGGGACATCCCATAAAAGGCAGAGAAACAAGCTCACTCTCTTTTCTATCAGAGTAATAATCATAAAAAGTTTAAATCCATTGTATAATACAGTATGCTTAAATATGACAAAACATCATAAACAATTTCAATAAATAAAAAAAACATCTGTGGCTAAAGCACTTCAGCACCAACACATATTTGCAAAGCCTGATGACCAGCAGATCACAGAGGAGACCCTGGAGACAAGTATTATACATTCCCGATTTCCACTGTCAATATTCCCTCCTCGATTTCAGCTATTCCTTCTAATTCTGAAAACACTACTATCCGTCCCAACTGTCTGTGTACTGCCAGTGACTTCCAACGCAGGCTTGCATTCATGGGAGAAAATTGGGGAAAACTGCCCCACATCAGGTTTGCCCTGTTGAAATTATTTTGTTGCCCTGCAATTATATGGTGGCAGGCCTGTTTCAGAGCGTGCGCAACTAGCTTCCATTCCAGAAGTGTGTTCTGTTCCTTAAAAGGACACAACAATTTTGGTTTCTGGAGATACTCACCCATCGAGCCTCACGTCAGGCAGGCTCCTGTTAAGCGCTATCAGATCGCTGGCCAGGAGGTTAAACTGGTTAATCTTAAAAAGCTCCTTCATTTTCTCCTGGTCCTCCTTCTGGATGTTCACTGCCTTCCCCATCTCCCCGGGGCCTTCGTGGGTCCGTGATATGACAGCTGATATGATGGAGAAAGGTGGAGAGCCCCTTATCATTAAATCATTAAGGCCACACAAAAAGGAGATTAATAGAAAATCCTGCAGTGAAAGATTTGAACCGCAGCACAAAAATACAGAATAAGGGCGTCCACAAAATTACAATATGCGCTTAAAATTTTATGCAGATTTTAGCCAGCGACTAGCATTGCAAAGTGGAGATTTAGCAGCTGTGAGTTTTTTTTTCTCCCTTTCAGGTGGATGAACTTCTAAAACAATGGCTCTGACTTTACATTACATTAAAATACCTGGTGCATACACAAGCAGGTCTACTATCGTGATTCAAAATGTATGTCATGTCTGCACGATGCAACTTTAATACCGGCTCCTTTGCAGGTAAAAGCAACTAATTTATAAGAACCGTTCACATGCTGGTGCTGCCTGGGTTGGCTGCAGGGCAGCCCTCAGGGGCATATTCCTCAGTAACCTGTTTCATCAAAATCTTATGCCCATTTCAGGAGAAGGGACACCCCCAGGCACTGCAACTCGACGCGAAGAGGATTACTGAAAAAACTGGCACTTAAAATTAGCGTATTACCATCTTATAGCTGACAGAATTCCCATTTCCTGGCTGTTCTCATATGATGCACTCATGTACGGGTAGAAAATGCATGTTAAAGGCAAATATTCAGCCCGGGATCTCCTGACCTGCTTTTCTGTGAGCTACAGTCAAAATGAAAGTTTGCACCATTGCTCATTCTGACTACTAGAATAAAATCACACCGTGAGAGTGTGAAACTGAGCTGGATTGCCTGGCTCCACTCGATGCTTATTGCAGAAGACTCCTACTTGGATGATACTTGTTCGTACAGCATTTCTGACGTCAGGTTTGAAGAAGTATACGTCTATCTCTTATTCCCACAACTGTCAAGCAGTTGTCACTGGTCAATCATCGGATGCTCGGCCTAGTGGAACCAAAGCCGGCTCCTTGACAGGTAGACATAGTGTCATCTGTCTCAAAGAAAGCATCTGCCAAATAAATCAATGCAAATAAACGTAATGAAAAATGAGTATGAGTGTTCACTGCAGTACAGTGAGCCTGGAGTCTGTCCTAAGAAACTGGGGGCACCAGGCGGGTGACACCCCGAATGCCAGTTCATCACAGGGCTGACACAGAAAAGCACTAACCACAGATCATTTAGAGGCACCAATCAATGTAGAACCCATGGCCCTAGGGGATATACTGTAAGGCGAGAGTTCAGCTCCACACTTAAGCCCCAGGGATTTAACATTAACAAATTACCGTGAATTTAAATATACATTTAAAAGACATACAACATACAAGGCACATATGATCAGGCAACGCAATTAGGTGAACCGGTGTCTCGAAATTGCCTATGAAGTGCATGTGTGTTTGTGGTCATGTATACATTACATGGTGAGGATCCAAATGTGACAAAATCCTATCATTTTGACCTTGATCGGGGTTATGCCTGTAGAAATGATTAGAGAGTTCCCACAAAGATATAGATACCTAATCTGTGTGTGTTTGTGTGTGTGTTCACATGTAGTGTACAGTAAGTGTGTGTGTATGTGCGCGTTTGTGTGTACTGTATGAGTGTGTGTGTGCATGTGTGTGCAAGTGTGTGTGTCTGTGTGTATGTGCGTGTGCATGTGGTGTGTGTGTGTGCATGTGTGTGATGTGTGTACGTGTGTGTGCGTGTGTGTGTGCGTGCGCATTTGCCCTGCAATGGACTGCCGCTGTCCCCCTCCCATGTGGTCGATGCCCCCCCCACCGTGTAAGTGGTTGTACGATAGAGACGGACGGAAAATTACACACAGACCTGAACGTCAATACACAGATTGTCAGAAGGCCGCTGAAAAGAAATCAGCATTTTTCATTTTACTGCCGTTTATGAGCTGTTTGTCTTCTGCTCACACTCTGGCTCAATGGCCTTTGAAATAAAGTTTTTTTTTTTTGCTTAACTACTTCCAAGGCTTTTATGAAGACATATCTAAAGGTTGTGCATTGCACACAAAAGCGCTCTATATAAATGGGTTTTTTATTGCCTTACAGTATTTATAATAACATAAGCAAAGTAGGAGACGTGTCGGCGAATCCCCCCGAGCGCGATCCCCGTGACGCGCGTGGCCCAGAGCACTCCCGCGGCTTGTGATTACTATTCTCAGCGGTGCCCACGCCATCCTAATGTCCAAAACACTTCTGAATTATTCAGGAACAGGGAGTACTCAGAGGACCATGTAAAATACATGTCCGCAATATACCAGTGGTCGTTAAGCTGAAAATCCAGCGTCCCCAGTGAATAATAGATGCCGTAACTACGCCAAACGGTTCTGCTGGGGAGGCGCTTTCCAGGCGATTCCATTCTTAAGTAGCACTTGTGGAGACAGTCATACTGCCATTTTCCCCAAGCCTATCCTCCATGCAGATCCAGTAATTACTACACTAAAAGAAAGCACTAAAGAGCTTTTTTAGTAATATAAAAAGTTGATACGAAGTCCCCATCTTGTGTGAACCTCACATTGACTTGAACTCCATTAATACCAGTCAGCTCAGCGATTCACTGAGGACACCAGGTCGATCTCTGAAACTCAGTTCAGGAATTAAAAGGATTGTTTAATGTGTATTTAAATATATATTTTCCAATCAGGCTCAGAAACGTCTTAACAAAAAAAAGGTCATTATTTCATATTTGTCAGAGATAAGGTACCCTGACTACTGTAGCTTCTTGACAATTGAATATTTTATGATTTGTTACATACTGCTCTCATTAAGACAGCTCTAACTTGGTTTCTCTAGCAGGACCTGCTGCTTATCAAAGAAGAGATCGTGGCTTGTCACAATGCAGCAGTTTGCCACTAGAGGGAGTTTCCCATAATTGCTCAGCCAATTGTCTTCAGCTTCAAATGCTCAGATGCGGTGTGCGAAATATGGGGGGGGTGGGTCTTCCGACACCCCTGATTAACCCATGAGACCCCCTGAAAGCCTCAAAAGAGAAAATTTAGATTGGTATTGCGCAACAATAGGGAGATGGGGACCCCCCGAATATTGACAGGTATTTCGCACACAGTTCAGATGCCATGTGTGACTTGTATTCAACGGACAGACAATGTGATTGAGCTTAACGGCTCTTTCCCCATGTCATTTCTGCGCTTTTTCCTTCACTTTCATTCAAGCCACATGTGTCTACAGTGACAATTCCTCTGCAAACTCACAAATCGCAAAAAAACACTTCTCAGTTAAAATCTATATCCTTCACGGTTCTGTGTAAAATGAGTGAATGGAGCATCTGGAGGACACGGGTCTGTTATGATTCTGAATCTAAACCAGATCGAATGGCTTAAGTAATGTCTTTACAGACGTGGGAGCTCTCCAGCCATGAAACAGAGCTATCGAAGATAACAGCACTGGGACAGAGAGGATAGAATAGCCAGCACTGGCGGGAAGCTCCGAGAAATGCACACTTCCGGCTCCTACCTTTGCTTGCTGTGCAGGTGGGAGCACTCCCATCCTACACTGCCTAAGCTGATCGGTTCAACTCAGCGATAGCCAATGAAATGGCCCTGGGGGGACAGGTTAAGCCAATAAGCAATCAGAAGCTTACAATAATCCCGCCCGTTATGGGTTTCATATCTTAATTTTTCTCCATTGCCGTCATTCATTTACTATTATGTGCCAATTTCAGTGCCGGAGCCCAGGTGGGAGGACGTTAGCGCAAACCCACTGGTTTTCCCTTACTTCCTGTTCTAATTCTCAACAAAAAACAATGTCAATTTACCTCGAGCACGCACAGATATTCAGAAGGGACATCATACAGACCCTTTTACGTGCATGTACTCCTCATAAACAAGGCCCTTCTCGGAAAAGCTTCAAGACCGGATCTTAGCAGAGTCACAGACAATAGTCATTTACACTTATTTAGCAGGTGCTTTTACACAAGGCAACAAACAATTGAGAAGATAGGATCAGACAGTCCCTGGAGCAATTGAGGTTATGGGCCTTGTGCAAGGGTCCAATAATAAAATCATTGTGGTCACCATGGGATTTGAACTGGCAATCTTGGGATTATGGGCACAGAGCCATACACCAGCCCACAATAGCCAAACCACGCACATAACAGGCACAAACACTTTAACATCACAAGTATCATCACAAGTGTTATCTGGCCTCACCCCCACATTACTGCAAGGCAGAGATACAACAGATGCAAAGTGATCCTCTACATCCCACTGTTAGTGGCATCTCCTGGTTAATAAACACCAGCATACAAGCACTCTACATTCAGGTTTGACTCCAAGACCGTGCTCTCTGTCAGCGAGCTCCACTTGACAATGGGATTCAATACAAAAACACCTGAGAAGACCCAAGGACAGGCAGGGCTGTGAATGAGGCGCCAACAAACTGAACTCACATATGTCTTATTCTGAGGTCACACAGCAACAAAAAAGGAAATATTGCAGAAAAAAGCAGCCAGTGGTACGTTTTTGGTATCGGGATACATGATATGTGTTGATGAATATTGACTCAGACACAACTGGAACCCTGTACAGGATGTACGCCATCTTGTGATGTATGCTGCCTGAAATAGGCTCCAAGTTCCACACAACACTGCTCAGGATTAATGCTTGGAAAATGGATATATGGATGGATGGATGAATGGATGGATGGATGGATGGACGTACAGATGGATAAACTGACGCACAATGTATACTGGACTGAGTTATTCATGATCACTATTTTATTTTAGAAACTTTTCTCTTTAGTTCATGCGCAGTTGAGCTTGAAACGTGTTTCTAACTTCTTGCAAGTTTAAGATTTCATGTGACCCAAAGTAAGAGACCTGCTGCTGATCGTTCTGCAGTTCGTCTATACATTAAATCTTCATCATACTACTGTTATATTGAAAAGCTAGTAATATGTTACGACAATAAATCCCTCCCTATTACTGTAAAGGGCCTCAGATCATTTATATAATTTATCTATCTATCTATCTATCTATATATATTTTTTTTATATATATATATAACCCTCATTTATATAAATTAAGACAAAAACAAAAAGCAAAATCATGCTGAAAAAAAATCCAGAAATAACTCCTGGTAATTTAAACGAAATCTCAATTTATTCACTACCAATAGCAATAATTACTGCATGCTGCATTAACTCCATGCACGTCCAACGTTAAGACTTCTAAGAGCATGGCAGAATGGCCTTCAGAATTGAGAAGTGGCCTAAAAATTAATTAATTTTACATGATTAATGCAGCATATGCATGCTGTGTGGAAAACACTGAATGTTTAAATCAACACTGGCAGACCTTCAAATGCCTAATCCTTCTTTCTCTGGACAAAGCCGCTGCATAGACCTCATTTCAGATAATCTTTGCAATACGACGGTAGGCTTTCCAGTAAAACACCCGTGCAGTACTTTTTATAGAAGCAGAATCACCTCCCTTTTCCCCAGTGATTAAAATCGATATATAGCCTTGAATATTATATTACGTATTTTATGCAGTGATATACAAACGCAGTATTGTATGACAATCAAAATATACTCGTGATCGGCAATGTTACCTCTGACAGTATTACTCTGAAAGCAGAGAGAGGAAAGGGGCGATATGACCTAAACGTCAGCTGTCTGCAGCTTCCAGAAAAGAGAGGAATTGTTGTAGACAGTCTAATCGAACTAGAGACAACAAAAATCTTATTGGAGAACGGAGAAATTTAATAACAGCTGAAGGGCACCCCCTACCTCTCAGCGCAGGGAGCAGAGACCGGTCCTTCCGGTCATCACACTTGTTGCACTCGCTGAAGTAGAGCAGAAGGAAGACGTCCACCAGCACCCACACCAACGAGGTGCTCAGCACCACCTTGCAGTAGGCAAATCTGCGCATGATGTCCAAGGACAACCCCTGGAGCCAGGGGGGCGCCGGCTGGGGGTCAGCAGCGCGTCTCCAGATGGGGAAGAGGCGCTTGCTCTATGAAATGGGGCCGCGGCACGGCGATAGGGCATGAGGTTCGACGGGATGTCATTCCACTGAGGAGAACCAAAAAACCCAATGGTCAAAGGTGTGACAGACAATGTTATCAATATTAACATAATAATCAATCATTTCTCTGTCCATTTCACATCACTGCATATCCAATGCAGGGTCAAACTGAGTTTGAAGCTTTTTAGGCAATGTAGAGAATCTAATTCACCTGTGTGTTTTTGTAGCTAAACCCCACCCATCCATCCATCCATCCTATAACTGCCTGTCCTAGTCAGGGTCACAGGAGGGCATGAAACCTCCCCCAGGCAGTACAGGCGACTCCCTGGGCAGGATGCTAGCCCACCACTCACAAACTCTTAGTCACAGAATAAGGGTGATTTTTTTACAGAGAATAACCTGCCAAACTGCATAAGTAGAACATACAAACTCCACACACACCAAGCCTCAAGTGGGACTCAACCCCAACCCTGGAAATATGAGGCTGCTATGTTACCCACTGAACCATCATTCCACCCACCCCTCCATCCATCCATCCATTTTCTGTTTGTCCTATGCAAGGCTGTAGGGTCCAGAGCCTATCCCGGAAGCTACAGGCATGAAACAGGGAATAACCCAGGATGGGGCACCAACCCATCGCAGTGCACACTTACACACCATTCACTCACACACTCATACCTGCTGACAATTTGCCAACTCCAATTCACTTGAGCGTGTTTTTGGACTGTGGGGGGGAAACCAGAGAACCCATAGGAAAACTCACGATAACACAGAGAGAACATGCAAACTCCACACACACCAAGTGGAATTCAACCCCAGCCCTGGAAATATGAGGCTGCTATCTTACTCACTGAGCCACCATTCAGCCACATACTAAGGTTTCTAATAAACCCCCACCAATAATTGGTGGACTCATAATTGATGTCTATCTACCCAAAACTGAGGCAGTTTCTGAAAAGCAGGAAACTACACTAGTGGCCAAAATTGTGGAAAAACATCCAAGTTTTAGAGATGCAGAACTTTATTCCTGTTACTCCAGGTGCTTATTCAATCATCCAGTGTATGATATTTGTAAACATTCTTTGATTGTTTATCTACATTATCGGCAATATTTGTGTAGTCATTTTTAAAGCGTAATGTAGGGCTGGGCGATACGGCAAAAAAATAATATTGCGGTATTTTTAAGCTATATCACGATACACGATATATATCTCAAGATCTTGAAATTTCCTCGAAATCACTATATAAGTGATAAATTCGGCCCTATATTGTATAAAATTACACCAATATAATCCTTATATAATATAAATGCTTTTATTTTAAATCAAAGGATAGTATAGCAAACTTTATTTTAAACTAAAGTTTAACATA
>JAODLD010000001.1:46060718-46076034 GCA_026781065.1 Mormyrops boulengeri
AAGATGTTTTATTTCCTCCAAAGACATAGAAAATCACAAATAACCTGAAATTTTCCTTGGGTCTCAGGAGGATATAATGCATGTATTTTTTATTTGTAGTTATAAATGCTGCTACACGCAATTAAATGCGATGTGGGTGTTATAAAGGGATAGCGGTGATAATACAATAACTTAATAACCATGTCTTTGAGGACTGCACTGCTCAAGGAGACGGAAACGGATATCCAGGAATTATGTCGGCAGGGCTATACTTATCGCAAAGTTTAGTTCTCAAAATAAAGGTAAATGCAAAGCAAGCATGAAAAACAAACATTTAAGGTTACATACTGCAGTAGACCACTATAATTACGCAGCATAATTCAGTCAGGAAGACCAAGAATGGGACTTGTACCAAGGCGTGTATACTATCGATAAGTCAGATTCATTAAAGACTTGAGCGCTACTGAAAAAAAAATCATTAAAAAATTAATTCAGATAATTTAGGCCTATATATGAAGAAGCATGACACAGATGTCCAGCAGGTGTCGATGAAAGACAGTGCTCGTTGAAATTGCTTTTAATTCATCAGGAGACGATAGCTACACATTTGTTATTTTATGCAGAATTACTACCGGCCAGAATTAGTGTTTGTAGTTAGGCTAAATATTGCTCAGTAATTCATAGCGTTAAACAAAGTATACGACTGATACACATTTTGAAATGGGTTTTTCTTTTCAGACCTTTGAGGCGCTCCAGTGATTCCAGTCCAACGATTCCAGTTTTCGATAGTCTGTGATGTAGTACATTGGTAAGCTTGACAGTATTGTTGCAAAGCTAATGTAATATCGCCCACAAACCTTATTGTACAGTAGTTTTATTTGGCCGAATAATTGTTTTCAGTGACAGAAAAAAATACTTTAGCAACTCACTAATACTAAATGCGATCCAGTTCGCGACAATTTCCTCACTGACTCAGCGTTCATGTTGTGACTGAGACTGCAGGTAGGGGGCGTTATTTGGCTTGTCTTACCTCGCTACGAGAGGAGTAATTCAGTCTCCTCTTTCTGTAAATGGTTTCACCCAACCAGGTATATCAGCCATGGGTTTGCCGCAGACAGCGCAAGTTGATCGTGTCCAATGTACGCGCGCGGAGGTGGGTACCAACAAGTCAAGTGCAACAACTGAAAAGTAAACATTTTTTCTCAAAATAAGTGTTTTTTAACCATATGATCCTTTTTGGGGCGCTTTTTGCTGAACTGTAATGTGGATGTATTCTTAAAGCAGTATTTTAGAAGTAAAGGGACCACCTGTTCCGTGTTTGACAGCGCACTCCAAAGTTGGTTGAAAATGAATTCTTCTGAATTCAACCAAACGGACGCTGCTGGACTGTTTTCCAACAGGAGTGAAGGAATCCTCAAATGCTGCAACTTCTCATCTGTAGTGACAGATAGTGGCTTTGTGGCCACAGCCCCGGACGAGAGGAGCCTCTTCATAATGCGAGTTGTGCAGATAGCAGTCATGTGCGTCCTATCGCTCACCGTGGTCTTCGGCATCTTCTTCTTAGGCTGCAACCTTCTCATAAAGTCGGAGGGCATGATCAACTTTTTGGTGACGGACAGAAGGCAATCGAAAGAGGTGGAGGCGGTCGTCGTCGGTGCGTATTAACTTTGGATCGGACAAAGAACGAGACGCAAGCGTTTGGCAGCCTCTGTATGAAATCTGCCTTTTCCAAAACATAACATAATACAAATGTCAAGCGAAGTTATCTTATCAACTGGCGGTTCAACTTAGGATTTTTGTGTTGAGCTTCATGGATGACCAACAGAACTAGGCCTATATGAACCAGTGATTCCGTGGATGTGATCTAGTGCGTTTTTTCTCTTTGAGATTTGCGGCCACTTTTCCCGTGGTCAGAACTTCTTTACTAAGAATGCATGTATGTTTCTGTACAGAACAGTAAATATAGTTGCTAACATAAGTAAAAACAACCACCAAGAGGGTATTTTTAAATAAAAAAACGTTTTCTATTTTTTATCTCTGAAGGAATGTGAGAACACGTTTATTATTGTTGCTGTTATTATTATTGTTAATTGTTATTGCATTTTGTATTGGTAAATTATACCTGTGAATGGTCAAAATTTTTTAATAATTCATTTGTACTCATAAGAAATATCATGCTCATTTGCTTAAGTATAGCCAATTGCTGCTTTTGTCCATTTTGAAATTAATTTCCGCCTGGATGATTGAAATGTATCAGTTTTATGGATATTGTCTGTTTTAGTAAATGCATCCAGGAGTTCTACTGTTTATTGCCTTGTAAATGTGTCTTTATTATATTCATTATACAGTGGCAGTTTGTTGCATAGATTACAATAAGCATTGTTGTTATGCTACCTGATCAAATATCTGCAGGCACTGATGTTCAACATGTCGGTTCTTATACACGCATCAATAGTTGTACAATATTTTCTGCCTATATGTTAAACATGTACTGTGTGACAAAAATTGCTTATAGTGATATAGTTATCTTAGTGTTTCTGTAAGATTGTCGATGCAAAATTTTGAAAGTTAACGTTTCCATCAGAAAAGACTTTATGTTTTATTTTCAGTTTCTTTTAATGTTTAGGTGAAGGTAGTTTTCTAGTAAAATATCTGCATAAAAGCAAAATTATGTTGTAACATACTGCTGCAGTCTACTGTGTCCTTATTTTTAAAACTTGCTTCCAAAGAAAAAGGTTCATGATGTGCTAATCCGTGCACAGAATAGTACAGAGATATCTGTGGTGGACGTCATTAGCATCCATAAAACAAATAGCAGCGCTGTCTATAAAATATGCTTGTTTTGCCAGCAGGTGTTTAACAAATATTGTCATGTAGGCCTACATATGGATGACATATAGTGCATAGAATAGCTGCATTCAAGATCTACATTTAATCTTTTACATGTTATTATATCCTTATAACAAGCACATTTTCAAAAAGTTATTCTTGTGCTTTAAAAGCAGACTGTGTCTGTGAATATCGCTAATATTGCATTTGTTTTAATAAAACAAACTATTTGAACGGGCATCCCTTTAAATTCTATCTTGCTCATTTTAACAGGGCCCTTGATGGTATACTAAGTCCTATTTGGATAATATCTGATTCATGCATCCGTTGTTATTTTTTTAATAACATGCGATTTAAAGGCGTTTATCTCTCCAGCTTACTATCTGCTCGTTCTGCTGCAGAAAACCCTGGTCTTCCTAATGAAGTATGGGCCTAGGTATTGCACCGATCTAACCGTCCCTGCTGCCACGTGTCTTCAATGTCTGGGATCGGGTGGTGTGCCTCGTTTAGTCGGCATAGTTCAGAGTGGACCGGACAGATGAGCTTGGTACCCACAGGTGTGTCTGACAAGAGCTGTAGACTTACTGTAGTCTAAATCTGATCCCGCGGTGACGGGCCCTCGTCACGGTAACCGATGTCCGTCGTCTGTGCTGACCGTGAGTTCAGTCTAGTTACGGCTGTTGCATATTCATCAAAGTCCTTCACAATCCCATTGTCATGCAGTCTAATACTTACTTTTTCTGCATGCTGTGATGCCGTTCGTAATATTTAATTTGTTGCCGTTAACTTGTTCTGTGCAGTACAATGTATGGATAATATGAACAATGAATTGCACGAGAATATCTTAGTAGAAGCCTTGCAGATTACGCAGTTCACTAATTTGTTGTTTGTTGCAAATATGGTACATAATGGCTTGGATTTTTAATTTTTACCTCGCAACTAGCCTTCACTGTTGGAAGTGTCATGTTCGAAGAGTTGCGCAACTATAGATTTGATAATCAACGCATGTTTTGTTTGTTGAACTTATACAGCTCTTACATAACCGTAAACCTCACAGGAACAACTCTGCTTACCTGTTTTTAAGAAATAATTGGTTTTAAAAGTGGCGTATTACGGAGCCCCTAAACGGACATAGGTGATTTTTATATATATACTGTATGTATATGTCTCTTTAGGGGCTCCGGTTTTTGTATTTTATTATCCAACAGGGATAGCGTGCATTTAAATAAAGTCCTACTATGACTGGATGAGGTTAAGTTATTGTGTGTATTTATAACAGCCTTCAGAATAGGTGTGTGCTTCAGTGTGATAACATTGAATAATTGTTGAACAGAGACTTTGTACAAAGGCAATTATAATGTAGCCAACAATGAAAAAATATGGGTATTTCTGTCCAAAGACAGACAGAAGACAAAGCATTTATATATATGTAATATTTGCTATGATGAAATTCATTCAGTTTTTAAAAAATATTATATAACATGTTCATTTTCGAAAAGTTTATAACATTTACTGCTGCATTTAATATTAAATAACCAAGCCTACTTTAAAAATGTCTTAATCTAAAAAAGATATTTACTACAGGTGGCCTGTTTGCTTTAATGAAATTGAATCTGGTGAATCATTTCACCAAATAAGCAATTCAACCACAGCAAATGATGAGTCTGTTTCGGTAAAGGCATGACTCCCTGACAGGTTTGACCTACTGCAGATTTATTCTGGATTTTGTACTTCAGAGTGGAGCAGTCGTCTCTCTGGGAAACACAGAAGTGACTGCCTCTGTTGGATTTTCCATTGAAGATACTTCTGTCCCCCTGTGTTAGTAAAGACATGACTGAGCAAATGACATATAAGTCTACAAAGTAGGAACTGTACAGCAAACAGATATGGAAAATACCCAGACAGATATTCCCCTGGACATAATCTTTGTTCATTGGCTTTTCCCTTTTTTGGAAACTCTTGCATTAGCTTCCTTCACAGACAAAAATCCTTGTCGCCCCAATGTGCAGGTGAACTCAGCAAAGAGAAGATCTGGCTGAATTCTGATAAGAGTCTTGATTTTTGCCTGTTTTGGTTTCTGCATTCTTGCTTCCTAGACCAGTGGATCACCAGGCAGGTGAACTTGATAACTTTTCAAACTCCAGCAGGTGAGTCCAGAAAAGCGAGACAAGAGGCGCCGCCGGAAAGCTGTAGAACAGCGCGATAACCCAGAAGATGTTCTTCTTATTAAGAACATTAATTCTCACCTTATGAACAGTAACGTTCGCAGATAGCACTCAGGACACCTTTAAAACTCCGGTCTGGTTAAACCTCCCCTCATAATTATTATGAGGAATTATCTCCCAGGGAAACACAGCCGTTAAGCGATATCAGCACAAAACAGCCCTTTGTCTCCAGCTCTTAATGTATTTTATTGCTTCGTAAATGTATCCTGGAGCACAGAATCAATCTGACTTATTACTCCGGAAACGTTTGCCAAATGGAACACTTCACCAAATGAAGGCAGCGGCCATATTCAGCATAAATATGTATAACTTCAGATACACATGGTTCCAGGATTTCTCCCGATTGATATAGAAAATTGAAAACATTCGGGGAACTTAAGCACATTCTCTTTTTTCAAGTTGCATAAAAAATGATCATGTCAATTTGATGTTGTTTCTGAACTTGTTTCTAAAGATGTCTCATGTACTAATGGGTATGAGGTATAGGAGCAAGAATTACACCTTTCACAGAACTTAACCAGAGAAGAAAAGCTACCCATCACACCTAAGGTAATCTCATTAGAACCTTTTCATTTGGGTTGAGGACTCCAAATCCGATATGCTGCACATAGGTTATTAAATGCGGAGCTTGACGTCTGGTTTAATTCATGCCTGATAAAAGATTCAGACGACTTTTTCTGTAGTCTAATTCATTTTGCAGCCACAGAATTATATCCAGCTTGGTGTTTATTTCCAAAGATTGTCCTTTAAGAGGAACGTCACGAAACTTGAGAGATGGTCATCGGGGCTTCTTCTGTCTCATTTCTTTGTAATAACTATCATCTCTGTTCTCCTTTATCTCTCTCTATCTTGGCCTTTTTTCATTCTGTCTTTTTAGGCTTCAGCAGTCTTCTCTGAATCTAGACGTTAATGCAACCCACTGACCATAGACTCAGCTTCATAATCACTGACCACATTACTCATGTGATCCACAGAATCCCAGTTACAGTACTGATCAGGGCCATTCCACAGGGATTATGTGGTCACCAGGAGGCCACATTTTGGCCCTCATGGCCCTGGGGGGAGCACAGTCGGGGAGCCAATTACACCACAGCAGTTTCAGACAGAACCATCTCTGTGCCGAATGGTTGCAGACCCAGGAGGAAGCTTGGACACACTGACCCTGATTGCAACCTGCAGGCAGAATCATCGGCCGAGTTCAGTCTCTCTCCCCACACATTCCTTTTTCTTTCTGAGCCAGGCTAGGAACGAGAAAACGTGTCTCATTCATTTTTGTCCAAATCCTAACGGGAATGACTTCCCCAATATACACGATTAGCTTGAATGCATGTAGAATTTTTCACACAACAATAACAGCAACAAGTGTAAACCATATTAAACCCCCTTCGGACAATTTTAGCAGGTGACGCAAAATACCAGGAAGCATTGCAGTCTACAGAAGTTGTATTTCCAAGAAAAATATATAGGGTTTCATCCTCATCTTTGAGGATGGACATAATTTGGATACAAACAATTTGCAAGAAGCTTAGCTCTCCAAAGCTTGGTGTCAGGGGTTGCCACAAACTTTCTACCAAACTTTCTAGGTTTATTAAGATTTATATATGGTGATTGTGATATTTTGATGACACTTTTCTGTGCCTGAATAACAGATTATAATTCTTTTTCAGTTTCATTCTGTATATGCATATATGTACCCAGCTAACAGGGAACGTTCCCAGAACTTTACTGAACATTATGCATGGGTCTTCTGAAAGCTGGCAGAGAGATTTCTTACTATAATATGAATGGAATGCTATTTACATTTAAACAAAGGTCCTGTCAGTGTCACCACGATAATATTATTACCCAAACATCCTTTTAAAGCAATTAATATTGACAAATACTGTTATATAATAAAATAACCATTGTACACTGCACACATGCCCCTCCTTGAACCTCTGACCTTTGGCGTTTCAAGGGACAGTGTTACGCTCTGCTCTGCCATGCCCTTTACGGGGTTATATATTATTATTCCTAGTTGTGGTAGTAGTTATAGTAGTGGGATAATGTTCTTGGAACTTCAGGAATTCTTGACACTGAACATTTCCATACCTTAATCGTAACGTCTGGCAAACATCCCCAGAATGAAGAATTGTTAGCAGGGTATATAACTATCAGAAACTTTCATCTTTTTCTCCATCACCACTCTTTTCAAAAGTGGTGTGTCTAATTTTGAAAATAATCAACACACATGCACTGTACTGCACTACACTACACTTTACACCAATAATAGTAATTGGACATTGTTGCTGCTAATTGCACATTTTATTCTATTTGTACATATTTTATTTCTATTTTTATTCTTAACTCACTTTATATTCTACATTTTTATCTCTATATTCTATTATTATTACAGTTTATATTTTATATCTTTCCATTTTATTTTACTACATTTCATTCTTGTCTTCTATTTTTATTTTTGTATTTTATTTAACTCTCAATAGGTCGGGCACTGCAAATACATTTCACTGCATGTCGTACTATGTATGGTTGTGTTTATGACAAATAAAATTTTAAGTTGAATTTTTAACAACAAACACTTACAGCTAATTCAGCAATTCATGCAGCTGAATGCTCTACACCAGTGCATTGTGGGAATATATGTCAAATGCACATAACCAAAAATATAGAGGTTAACGAAATACTCATTGGGAAATTGTTCCTTGCCCTGTTGCAAGAGAATATGTAGCCATACTCAGTCATGAATGAAGAGTCAGCTGCCTCAGAAATGAGCTCACAGCTTAATTATATGTGGATTTTGGGAATTTGTAAGACTTGTGATGGTTACCCTTGGAAGTAAACATTCCTTTTGACTGAAAGTCCTGTTTTTTTTGTTACAGCTACTCATTTATTTATGTTTGGCCATACAGCAAGCGGCAGCTGTGTCTTGCAATGTCGTAAATGGGAAAAAAATCCTCTGTAAGGACAGGAGCTGGAGGAATGGAGAGTGGTAGTCCCATACACTTCAGTATTTTAAACAGAGATATGTGAAAGGTCTTAAAATGTAAACACACATCAATCCTGTGGATACTGGAATGTAACCTTATGTAAACACAGTCACATTTAGGATACAACAGTGGCAGTCGATCTTTAACCTGACGTATTTCAGGCCATGTCATGGTCCTCAGTGTTAAACACCAGTGTGATGTTTAAACAGCACTGCGATTCATTTGGGGTGGGCGTCAATAATGACAGGTACTCGTATGTTATTCGCACTGTATTTACACAGTTCTTTCTTTTTGAATACAGTTTAATTTTATTACTGTATTTTTCCTTTACGCATTTACCGTCCACTTGTCATTCATTGTTGTATTTATTTCCAGTTAAAACATCTTTTGATATATTATATCCCTTGTGTGATACTGGATAAAGAAATTTCCCCTCCGAGGTATTAATAAAGTTCTATCTTATCTTAATGTTTGGATCGGCAATAAAGAAAAAAGCCACTGCTTAACTGAGCTGTGTCTTACTTACCCTCTGGTGAGTTGTTCTAGTACCTGCAGGTTCTCCCCTTGGTCCATCCATATTTTATTAGTTGTATTGTGGAACAAAAGAGGAGCAGAGTGTCAGTCATTCATGTTTAATGAGCCGGTATCGGCCAGTGTCACGTTGACACCGTGCAGCGGATCGAGGTCCCACATGTCTGTCACAAGGTGATCGAGGAGAGCTTTGCTTAAGGATGTTTGTTTCTCCAGTGTAGTTCACGGCATGTCCGTTTCTGTTTAGTTTAACATGGGCTTAGCTCATTAGAGTGCCCTAGTGTTCTCAGAATACGTATAAAATAATTTGTTGTGGATAAAGTTGCGGAAATTTCCCTAGAAGTTATATCTATTTAGTGAATGTCAAAAAAGAGTAATGACTCATGCCTAATGTTACTTTACTCTCGCCCTCTGAAAGGATGTTCTGGCCTGGAGACTCTTTTCGTTCCCGGAATGTTCTTCTGTTCTTCTTCTTATTAAGTTCTTGTTTTGTTAAAAGTGACTGTGTAGTACCTGAATATATGACACATTGGTTACATTGAAAGAAGTATATGCAGACTTGTTATTTTGTGGTTATGAGTAGTATTAAGCTCAGTGTATAATCCCTTGTAAAATGCCCTTCCCTGTAGACACGGCCGTCAGAATCCAGAGTCCGGGTGTACCCTGGACCAGTTGTCCTCCGGCTGGCTGTCCAGTAATCCCCAGCCGTCTCAAACTCCAGCATCGCATGTGTATTAAACACCCTTCAGCAAAACCAAGTGAGAAGATGTTCTTGCGCTCTCCAATACACAGGCGCGCACACACAGACACACTGTAGTCCAACAGGAAACTGATGAAAGAACCAAGCAGAATAGCATGAGAAGACTGTATGATTAATTATCAACTATTATTTATATAATCTACTAAGTATTATTATTACAGACACTGTAAGTAAAGCAGAGAATATAGTATTAATCGATTCTGATTTAGTCTGCAACTATTTATTATTTAAATTCGCTAGGTTCAAATCCTGTTGCCAGCTGTGTAATCCTGTCACTGTTGAGCCCTTCAGCAAGGCCCTTAACCAAAAAAATCGCTCCGGGCATGCCAGAAAAATGGCTGACCTTCCATTTTGACTCCAGACTTTGCTCTCAGAGGAGAGCAAGATGGGATATGTCAAAACCAAATCATTCCTATAAATAAAGTATCACAAAGCATAACATTTTTGCTGGAAAAATATTAATTATAGTTTATTTTTTTTCCAAGATAAGCATTTACACTTGTATTCAAGCCAGGGTCTTTTGGCATACCTTGTGCAAATCTGCTAATTGCTGCTTATCAAATTCCCTTTTCCCTCCGTACCAATTCATAAGTAAGTCACCTGATTTCGCCTCTGCATTAGTGACTGACGCAGGGACGACGGTGGAGTGCTTCATTTAGGGCAGAGAGTCAACACATTTTCAGCGAGTGATTAATGACTGCTGGTGTCAGCGTCCAGAGAACCCGGTGGAAAATGTTCTGTCCGCCATCTCCTTATCAGTGCAGGCTGCATTGTGCTACCACAGCATCTGAAGGGTGTTTTACAAATATTATGAAAGCCGCGCCATCTGGGCGGAGCCCTGCGGACAGCACCATCTATTTTCACAGAGTATTCAGAGTAATTTCGTGATGTGGAAGCTAGCAGGCGAGTTCTTATCCACCAATGAGTAATTTTTCACCTTGTCCTTAGAAAACCACAAACTACAGCCTCAAAGCAAGGTTTGCTCTTTCCGTTGCTTTTAAAGAAGCTGCTTTTCTTGTCACCTTCACGTAACCTTGTTCCATATTTGAATTTACATGCAAATGTAATGTTCTGATCCTTTTCACTTGCAAAAGTTTTTTTTTCCCATATAAATGATGTTTTGAGAGAAGAAAATAATATATAACTACTTGCATGTGATTGGTTTTGAACATAAATAATTAAACTGACAGCGGGAATAATTGCAACCAAAGGTGTTTGGTTTCCAAGAAGACATACTGGTCTAATTTCCAGGTCTCTCAAAATTATTTATGATAATTCCTGCAAGAAGACTTTCGCCTAACTAAGAAGCGATAGCTTGCTGCTAGCTGTTATCAGTTTACAAGAAGAGGTAAGGAGTTCAGATGTGGTATTGAACCTGTAAGTGAATCTGTGTGGCACTGATGCAGCGGTGATCTCTGCAGTTTTGTGAGCTCCTATTCTTCCAGTGTAGTGTATCCAATGGGTAACATGCTAACCAGGTCTTCCACTTGGCCAATGGTGTTTCTTATTTAGCACATATAGGGACTCCATTTCAAAATTTCACGTTTTACGGTCTGCCCAGCTCAGTCGCAACAAATCGGCACAACACATCCTGTACTGAGACTTCCAAAGGTCATGGTTCATTGAGTGGCCTTCAATGGCATCCAACTGGTGGAGGCTGTGTCTAGTGAAGACTGAGGATGTTCCACTGCATCCGGCACATTCCATATTCAGTCTTAGCAAAGAAGTCTACATAGGAAGAGCCTCAAAGTAGTGTAAAGGTGAAGTAACACAGTTAATCATTTAAGACAGGAATCCAAACTTTTGTCAAAGTACACTTATGCTCTTAGTGCCTATTTCAATGCCAAGTAGGAATCCCATGGTCTCCCATGGTCCCTCAGAAGTTAAATTATAATTTAAGCATCCTTAATTCAAGCCTTCAACACAGCATCTGTAGTATCTACTGCAGGTACAGTCAGGACAATAAATATTTGGACAGAGACAAAGTTTTTCAATTTTTAAGTTCTGTACATTACCACAATAAATTTTAAAAGAAAAGTCAGATGCAGTTGAAGTGCAGACTTTCAGTTCTAATTCAGTGGGTAGAACAAAAACATTGCATAAAAATGTGGGGAACTGAAGTAATTTTTCAACACAATCCTCTCCTTTCAGGGGCTCATAAGTACTTGGACAAATTAATATTACTGCAAATAAAATGTTCAATTCTAAAAGTTGAAAACCCTTTGCAGGCAATGACTGTGTGAAGTCTTGAACTGAGGGACATGACCAGACTTTTTTCTTTCCATCATTCTGATACAGGCTGATCTTGGTTTCATCTGTCCAAAGAATACTGTTCCAGAACTGGCTTTTTTAGATGTTTTTTAGAGGGTGGCACATGTTAACGAGCTGAAACTCCTAAACCCTTCATCCAATTTGAATGTGGATACCCTAAAACGAAATCTGAGAGTCTGCATTTTATGTCCATGCCCATTGTATAACTTCAATTGGAATATATTTCAGTAAACAGGTAAAATAGTAAAACTTGTGTCAGTGTCCAAATATATATGGACCTAACTGTATATGGAAACTGTCCTACGTGCCAGTAATCAAGGCCCTTCTTCTAACTAAAGGCTTTGTGGCAGCAGCAGTGCAATGAAAAGTAACCCTAGATCCATACCTCCAGGTGAGTCAGGCTTGTGAGAGCAGGACGAGGACATGTTTACAGCACAAACATTCCGGAATTAATCGGGGACAAAGGCAGCTAGGATAACTATGCATGCTATTGAATTACTGACATAATGATGTGTTTAGGGAGAAGTTTTCACTGGAGCAGGATGGAGCTTGCCTTGGAGAATCTCTTCTGCACAACATTAAGATGATTTTTAAAAAGTCTAAATAAGATTGCAAGATGGAATCTCTTCAGCTGTAAACACATTACTTTCCGATCACGTTTTCATTCATCCAAATATGTCATAGCACCGTCAAGATTAAGCCAACAGACTCCATTTTATCTGAAAGCAGATGCTTAATGAAATATATGGGGTCATTTATGGGATTTTTAGATTTATTTAGGAACCAATCTGGTAATGGAAAATGAGAGCAGACCTTCAGTGGAGTGAATGTGGAGTGAACTGCACGAATGTTCCTTGGGTACTGCAGGTAGGTCAGGTAAAGAGTGAGACAGCTCGTCCCCCGAGACGCCCAGTATCCCCATAACTGAGCATAAACATGCCACAAACCACGGGACAGGTTCCGTTTTAGCCCCTATTGTTTCTTTAGACTCCTGTCGGTTATTTACCTCCATGTTCTGCTATAAATAATATCAGGAGAGTCACTAGAGGTTTATGGAAAAGGGGACCAAGCTTTTACTAGGTTTTACTTTGCATTTCAATGAAAGTAAACGAGAACACATCATTTAAACTTATTAGTGTACATTTACAATGGGGGGACTGAAGAGCATTTCAGAAGAACTAAAGCCCCTCTAAAATGGGCCTATCAATGCCCCTGAATGAAATGTAGGCATAAAACCAGGACATGGTCAACAAATCAATGCTCCTTATGAGCTAAGAAAAGTAATTGCTTGAAATTAAATATGATTGTGGTAGGATGATCCTTTATAGGGGTAAGGGGGGGGGGGGGTCCTTTAAAAGTACAGGTGGCTGTGGTTATGCCAATGTCTGCAACTCCCATCAAGCACAAGATGGGTTTTGTTCCGCTGCATGTCAGGTTTGGGAATTTGAGAGCCTCCGATACCGAGAGCCGGTCTGGTGATTTTTTTTCCCGATTAAACTGCTGGCATGTGAGGCAGGTTGAGACGCTTTGGGTGGCTGTAGTGTTTCCTGGTTGTAGGTTCCGACGTATCGTCACAGGAACTTGCTGCTTACTTTTCGGTTGCGGCCGCTTTGCTGCACTGCTTTTCGGTCGTCATGGCCGATTTGCTGCGCTACTTTTCGGTCGTCATGGCTGATTTGCTGCTTTTCGGTCGTCATGACCGATTTGCCGCACTGCTTTTCGGTCGTCATGGTCGCTTTGCCGCACTGCTTTTCGGTCGTCAAGGTCGCTCTGCTACGTTACTTTTCGGTCGTCATGGCCGATTTGCTGCTTTTCGGTCGCGGCCGTCGCTCGTAACTGCGTTGTCCAGCGCGTCTTCAACTGGAGGCTGCAACTCTTTGGAGTTGCATTTGGGCGATTGTACTGGTTATTTAACTTTTGGGCTGTATGGTGGGTCTGTTGTGTGTATGTGGCGGAGTGTTTAGTGAGTGGCCTGTGTGGGTCGTAGGGTGATTTGGACTATGTATGACTGAAATATAATTAATTGTAATTTTCTTTTTTCTTATAGTTAAATAATCCGTTTGTTTAATTTAATTGGGCACAGTGAATTCTCCATACTGGCTTGGGACTACTACATCTAAGAGGGGGCAGGTGTCTGAGGGTTTACATTGGACTTACCATTTTCCTTTTTGGGGGTTTGCGTGTTGCTCCTATTGATTTTGAAGTTGTGGATTGTCTTGTTGTATTTGCCTGGGGTCACTGATGTATTGATATTTTTGTTTGTGTTTGGGAAGTCCCTTTGGGTTTTTTTGAGGGTGAGTTGGGTGGGGATCATTGTTGCCCTTAAGGCCTACTTGTGGAGCCGCTATTCTAGAGTTTTTAAAATGGCTTTACCTTTCATGACTGGAGTCACGCAGAGTTGGAAATTTCAGGTCCAGAAAGTAAAAATCCAGACCAGGATTTTGTTTCAACCAACCACTTGAGGACTATTTGACTGTGATTCTTTACCTCAGCTGGTTGGTTGAAATAAAATCCTGGTCTGGATTTTTACTTTCTGGACCTGAAATTGCCACCTCTGCTGGAGTGTAAAAAAATGAATTGTATGTATTTGAGGAACAATTCATCTGTTTCATTCATTTACCTGAATAACCTGCTTTTGGGTGACCAGTTACAGTTTAGCCAGAATGGGCCTTAAACCCTTGTAGCTGTGGCTGTCCTCCACACTATCATTAGAAGAACAAATCCTGGAGGTGCAGCCACCAATTTCAAAACAATCCTGACCTCGTGTCTCACGTGATATATGCTGACATGGGTGCAAACAAATCCTCATCTCTTTTTCAGGCTGAACTTGTGCTGAAAGACGAAACAGATCACAGCTGCCTGAGGTACAGAAATACTTCTGTGTGTTGGCTGAAGTGAGAATCACACATTTGTTTGTGGGTAAATATTTAAGTTACAAGCTTTTGTTGTTGCACAGCAAATAACCACACGTGAGGCCAAGTGTTTAAATTTAGAGAATCATTTTGGCTCTATTTGTTTTTAACATCAAGGTCCGAGGTGGTGTAGTATCAAGCACTTTGTGAAGCTTACAGATGGGCTTCGGGGACACAAATGGAGGAGCACAGGCAGGACACATGGCATGGGCGACTGGGGGCGCGAGTGCCCCAAAGTGCCGCACCTTTAGCGGAAGAGACTCTATGAGTCAGCTGCTCATCGAAACACCTTTGGCTCCTGACAAATCTCTTATGTCGCAGCTGAGAAGTGGGACAGGTTACAATAAACGTCAGTTTATTTTAGCCAAAACAAAAAAATGACTGCCTTTTATGTTATGACATTTTATGCACTCCGTTCATTATTAAGTTATAATAAATAAAACATGCATGAACAACTGTTGATTACAATTTACAGTCCAATGCACGTGTTCAAGTCAGGGCCATGAACCTCTTGCTGTTTTCGTTCTAAACCAAACGTCCACCACCAGCAACAGAGCCGTGACACTGAGTGTCACTGAAACACTTCATAAGAAACCGTCTGTGTTGAAAATCAACAAATATTTTGTACACGCCCCACCCTTCTCTATCGTGGTGTCTGGGAACCTCCTGTGCCGCGTTTTTTATTATTGCGATCGGTCGGGGGTATTAGGACAGTCCCGACCCTCTGAATTCGCCATGAATTCGTTGCTATTCATTTATTTTTTAGTGGTACGTGTGGCTATAAGCTGGATGTGTACCCAAACCATGCGTGTTGGCAGTTGG
>JAODLD010000001.1:46082260-46111521 GCA_026781065.1 Mormyrops boulengeri
CCCCCCCCCCCCCCCCCCCACCCCCCCCCCCCCCCCCCCCCCCACCCACACAAAACCCCCCCCAACCCCCCCCCACCAACCCCACCCCCCCCCACACAACCCCCCCCCCCCCCCCAAGAAAGATTCAAGATATCATGAGGGATGGGAAATATTTATGATACATGTACTTAAAGTACATATTTTACATACAAAATAGTATTTTGTAATTTGCATTTGACTTCATGAAAATGTTATGTAATTTGTATCAAAGTACTTTGATGTTCAGTATTTTCTGTATTTTGTATTTTTTGCACAAGAAATATTTTCCCCAAAATGTATGCGTGACGACGTCATGTGTGCACATTTCTGCATACATAAGGATCATGTTTAGTTTTTTCACTCATTTTAATGAACGATTATTAGAGGCAATAGCTGATCACTTGTGTTGAACTAAAAGACTTACAAGCTCCATTTAGGGCTATTTGTGTTTAAAGTGTTTAAAATGTTGCTGAGTGAAGCTCTTGAATTGTGTTTGTCATTTTTCATCTTAAACTTTGTTGCTTTCAGTTATTTGCATCTCTGGTGCCAAAACAGGAAGCAATGTTGTCAGTTATTATTGCTTTATTGATTGACTTACCATCATCTGAGTGTTCACATAAGTAGTTTGTATACATTTAAGACATTTCAGAATATTTGATCTTTTGTTTGGTGTCACATTTGTATCATGTCTCATTAAGCATCAGATACATTTTGATGTATCTTTGCCCATCTCTAGTTGCCATTTACTCAACCGACCCAACATCTGATGGCACGATTCAGCTTCACCAGAAACGCTATTCAACACCAGCATAACTGGTCATGGTGAGCATTGCCAAGCGGAGAACTTTCCTGCAGGATATCAACACCATCTTGTTTTCTCACCATCAGCTCTCGTTAAGCCTGGTGAAAGGTACAATGAATTGTTGAGCCTGTCATGTGCGTAATGCATACAGCAGGCCAGTACGAGCTGTAGTCACCACACACCAGCAACACTTTCCCTGAATAATGTTGTCATTCTTAATAATCATACACACTTGCGATATGAATGACTGTCCCAAAGCTAACATAAATCCCCAGTGACACATATAATTGCAGTGAACTGTTCGGCAGAGACTTCTGAAAATATACACCATAAACTTTTGGAATAATCAGGTGGGTGAATATTTGCCGCATGTCAGGCAGAGCAGTAGCACATACATAATATAACCAAGTGCACGGCTACTCATGTTTAGGCAATGACTGCATCTGTATCTCCGAAATCAGGAATGACAGGCCGCCGCCAGCAATGGCAGTGAGAGTCTTCAGAGGGCTGGAAGCCGAAAAAAACAGGTTCAATGGCTGAACTGAAACATTTTGAGGAGAATTGCATTTTCAGCTCGTGACAAAGTACCTTAAATGCATTCATGACGGCATATTCAAGGTTGATACACTTGCTGTGTCTTTTCAACTTATGCCATTCTGGTTATGGTCCTAAGATAGTCTGCCTCTTATTGATCGTATTCTTTTATCCGAATCTCCCGTAGGCAGATGTAGGAAGGTTTCTGTACCTCATCAGGAAAGCTAGCTCCATCACAGGACTGACTCTGACCCCACTGGCTGGAGTGGCAGAGAAGCGAAAGTGGAAACCACCATCTGCTCCATGGAGTGGTCTCCAGGAGCACCTTTAGATACCTCCTCATTCCATCACGGTCTGCTAAGAAGGGGATCCTTCCTGCCTGCTGCCATCCGGCACTACAGCACCTCCAGCTAACGTGCCACTCCCCTCCGCCAACCATAACACATGCCAAGGTAGCATATAAAAACACACTGACACAGGACATGACTGTATAACTGTGTCGGCCTCTATCACATCTTCACTCCTTATTAATTTATATTCATTTCTTCACTGTAACTTTTATGCACTTATTCCAATAACTGAAAAGGATACATAGGCCTAACAAATGCCATATATTATAAATAAGCTCTCATTTCCACTTTTACTGCTTTGGTTCCCATTAACTCATGTAATCTTTTAGAAAATCTGCACAAATCTAAATTCAAATTTCTGACACAAACATGTAACAGTTAATGCAGTATATGGATTGAAATGGCAGCAGGTGTAGGCCATGAAGGTGGTCTGTGAAATGCAATAACAAAATGTGATGCTATGAGGCTGTGTAATTTTCCATGTATAACTTTCTCGGTTGTAAAGATAATTTCCTAAGCTACTGCAATAAGGACACTGATACATCAGATGTACGCTATAGACATAAAGCTGTCCGATAATTCAGTTTATTGTTCAGCAGCTTTATTTGGAGATAATAAATCATTGATTCCTTCATGAGTTCAAACACATGGTGGTTAAGCATATTTGCATAGAAAGAGGACGTCAAAAAAGCGATGGTGAATTAATCAGTTTTCTGAAGCTAGAATTCATAAAAAAAAATCAAAGGGAAATTAAAAGAGGAGAACAAAACAGCCACTTTCTGCCAGAGCTCATCATGCATGCAGGACTGGCGACCCTCAGCTGTTGATTGACGGGCTCTGGTAGCTCGTTAAAGTTGGGAGCAGGTGGCCCTAAGTGAGCGATACAAAACCAAGGCAGGCATTACATCACACTCGATACAGCCAGGTATCCTGCTATTACAGTATTTCGGTCCTCAGAGCCAAGCTAGCATACCATTAGTCGTTCCCACAAGCGCAGAGTAAAACCCCAGTAAAATCTTTTAATCTGCACACTATCTTCCAGACTTGGTTATTTTTTAAAGAGCTAGTGCGTTGCGATCTTGAGCTGAGAAAACAAAAAAGCAGAGACGGGAAATCGCTGTTATCTGCTACTTGCTGAGTTTCTCCCCATTTAATGGTTTAAGAAACCCTTTGGTGCCGAGCTGCTGCATTCGATCGACTGCGGGGCTGTCATAACACAGGCTTTTATGCATTCATCTATATCATGTAGTAAACACACACCATTAAAGTGTCCTTGAAAATACCTCTCAAACGGAAAAGACGGGATGTTTAGATCACTATCTCACGGAGGCTGAAATTTATTTTGAGACAGATCAGTGCCTATAAAAATGAGCTTGTAAGTGCATTGACTTAAATGCACCATGTTTTGGATACACTGCCTTGAATTGTTTTCTTGATATTCTATTTCTGTTCCTATGATCCTTGGCCGTCTTTCCACAACCTTCATGAATCAGTTAGCATCTTTTCCATGATTTGGTAACTTCTGGGAGCAAGCTCTTTGAAAAAACAGCCCCCGCTTTCACGCTGTCTCAAAATTAGTCACTGCATGGTTTTAAATTTTCCACAGCTATTAGCATAATGTCACCCAGCATGTAAGACCTCACATACAGACTGAATTCAGTGATGATAAATTCACAGATGATAATGGTCACAGCATATCGAAGACTGAAGGTAGTCACAATATGGCAATCCATTGATAAAGTACACATAATTCACTGTCCAAAGCAGTAGTATGGCTCCTAATTGATGATTCTTTCATTTAACATGGTGTTCTAGCAGTAGCTGAAATCCCGACATAGTGACAACTGACCGTGGGTGTTTGACCTTTAGGAAAAGGTTAATGACTGTAAATAGATTTTATGGCTGTCATGGTGATTGTAGGAATGTCGTTTTCTTCTATTAAATGACTTCAGTCAGGGACAGAGTGTCGTAGGAAGAGCTTTATAACTATTGAATAAACAGTTAGAAGATGGATGAGTGGACGGAGAATGCAGCATCTGTAATTATGGGAGTGTGGGGCATTTGGTAAGGAAAAAAATAGAATTATCTAAATGCTTTCCATCCTTTAGAGAGCAGTGATGAAAAGTCACAGTAAGACAGAGAGAGAGAGAGAGAGCAGGTTTGGAAATAGTGTGAAAGCACACAACCCTCACGTAAATAAAGCACTAACTCCCATTTGTGGGGAATTTTATCGGTATCAGACGAGAAAAATAATTCAAAATAATTATCATGCCGTGGCCAGACTGATGACAGACGCGCTTGATGCTTCCTGCTAACTGCCTAATATTATTAGTTAGTGACACAGGAGACGGAGCCTCTAACAGGTTATTGGAAAACGTGCGGAGCGTGAGCTTTCTTCAGCAGTGGCTGTGTGCCAAAAATGCTAAGAGGACAAATGCAATGCAAGCTCTCATCAGTAGCATGATATTAAATTACATTTCTTTAGAACGCTCTTTATTCTTGTTTCTATACTAATTACATGAATTTATACGCCGACATAATCTGTTCTAAAGGAAGAATGTAGGTTAGCATTGTAGTTAAATTTGATCTTCTACCTTTGTTTGACTTTTTCAGATTTCATATTCAGGGCAATATATTGATCTTCCAACCATTTTTCCCAGTCAGAGTGACAGCGGGCCTGAAGCCCATCCCAGGTAGCACAGGGCACAAGGCAGGGGTGCAGCCTGGACAGGATTCCAGTGCATCACAGGGCACAAGGCAGGGGTGCAGCCTGGACAGGATGCCAGTGCATCACAGGGCACAAGGCAGGGCTGCAGCCTGGACAAGATGCCAGTACATCACAGGGCACAAGGCAGGGGTGCAGCCTGGACAGGATGCCAGTGCATCACAGGGCACAAGGCAGGGGTGCAGCCTGGACAGGATGCCAGTGCATCACAGGGCACAAGGCAGGGGTGCAGCCTGGACAGGATGCCAGTTCATCGTAGAGCTATTGAGATTAATGTGTTTAAAGAAAACTTTCTGGGAGGCAAGATATTTAACCAAAAAACTAAGTATATAAAACAAGAAACTAGATAACAAGAAAAAGCCGAGGTTCTAATACAGTATTCTGCTTATTTTTGTCAATACTATGAGTATAAGTGGAATAGGCTACATGACAAGTGCTGCGATGAATAGATTCATATTTAGCATGAAAAGCAAGAGCCCCATGATCGCTAGAGTTAGATTATGACACATTCTTCAATTAATTCTCTCTTTAATTGCAGATGAAGCAGCTGATACATTTTCATACTGCGTACAATGATGCGTATTACAATATTTGATTTTATTACTAGCTAGAGTCAACGGGGATAACAGTAATTTAATCGTAGTCATTCCTGGTGTATTTAAAAATAAATTATCGGCTGGAAAAAAATGTCGACTCAATCAGGAGTGAGGAAAGCAATGAGCATGATTGCTATTCATGAAATCAGACAGCCTTTCAGACCATGGAAAACTTACCTGCTTTGCCAGTAATCAAGAAATGAAACCAAAAATGGAGATTGTCTTGATCCTCTGAAGCAGGCCTAACTGATAACCAGAATGAGCTGTAATGCCGGCTAACAAGTGTAGTTTTAAACCTGAAGTGTCAGTTTAGTTCCGTTATGGGAAATACCAGAATGCAGTCTGTGAGTTTTTTTGCATTTGTGTATATGTATAAAAATAATGACAACACAAGTTTTGGACCTTAACTTAAACTGACAAATGACTCGGATCATTTTTGTGCTTTAATTCTCATGACGGATATTATTGATAGATGTGTTATTGGGGATTTTTCCTCGAATGATCCTATGAGCGTTTATCTAAATGACCTTTATTAAACTTTTGGTTTTTATCTAGAGTTCTAATTAACAGCTGAGTTAATAGGAAGAACACACAGCAATACTCTGGTGGGCTACATATAGGCAAACCGAGCAGCCGGCAGAAATATTCCCGGGGGGGTGCCATTCTTTAGCAGAATCAATATGTCCCCAGCTGGAAAAAGTCAGTAACCCCCTTAGGATGAATATGCTTTTAGGAACAGTGTTCATCATGACAGCTTAAGACTCCACAGCTGGGTTGTGATTACATCATTCTGACAACTGTGGAGTGAACTGGCATTTTATTATCCCTGCAGACAAAATCAACAAATCTCTTGCTCAATCATCCATGTACTGCAATCTGCACCCCCCCGCCCACCTCGGACCCGCGTCTCTGCACATGTCCGGCCGAGACGGTGGTGGGCCGGAAGGTGGCTGCTCAGCCAATCGATGGGCGAATGAGGCATGATGGATAATTATTTAACACCCCATCATTTGTCTTTAGCCTTTGGTCACGCTTGGCCCACAGCATAAATGCAGCTTAAATCTGTAGCTGTGGCTTAGATGAGCATGATCTTCTGTTAATCGAACCATTTAAAAATGAATTTGAATATTTGAAAAATGATGTACTTTAAAGAACATAAGAACAGAAGAAATTTACAAATGAGAGGCCATCAAGCTCGCTTGGGGAGAATTCAACTAATAACTCAGAGTTGTTAAAATCTTATCTAACTCTGATTTAAAGGAACCCAGGGTTTTAGCTTGCGCTACACTAGCAGGAAGACTATTCCATACTCTAACTACACGCTGTGTAAAGAAGTGCTTTCCACCTATGGCCACAAGTTCTTGTATTTGAACTAATATTGAAGTAATTGTTTGGCTAAACAGCATCCAGACCTGTTACAATCTTATATACCTGGATCGTGTCCCCCTTAATCTCCTTTGCTCAAGGTTAAATGGATACCACTCTGCTCTTAAAGATCTCTTACACCTTTATTAAATGATATGATTGATATGGTTATTTCATCGGTACAATAAAAGAAACCAGTATGTTTGAGCTGATAAATAATAAAGTGCCTAAAAATGAAACTTGCATTTTAAACCCCCCTAAAGCAACAGTAAAAAGACTAGAAACATAAATAAATATGTGTTTATTGTTTTGCAATAAATCATTGCTTAAGCTGAAGCAAATATTGTGTTGTTGAAATTTGAATCTATATATCTTTATAATGTCCAGCTAAATTATTTTTAAAAAATGTGGTTTTTTTTGGATACATATTAATCCTCATTAGAGTAAAACTAACTTATCATGGGTGAACAAGACATATTATTCATGCAGATCCTTCAGTGGCTTTATTTCTTCAGGGCCACACACTGGATCAGGTGATCACCCCACACTAAGCTGTGAGCCAATGAGAGAACAAGGAGAGCCGGTCTGATAATTATTTTAAATGAGATATTAGCTAAGGTGGGAAATCAGTTATGAAACTCAAGTCATTGGAACCCTCAAGGATGGTGGACAAGCCACCCAAAATCCTGCATGTAATTTGTGACATTACACACTTATAATGTTACAATCTTTTTGCATATCTAAGTGTTTGATCCAAATGTATGTATAATTTTTCTCTTGGTGCTAAAAATTTTGTGTAAAAATCCAGTGAATACTCTTCATATTGTGGAGCCTAATATGGCTGTGATGGGTGTCAAGATTAGAAGGAAAATGGACTGCATGTGGGCAAATATAACATTAGAACAGAATTTGATTGTGACCCAAAGGGCTGGGCCAAATATACAGCTAAGTGTGTCTTTAAAAGTAAAAAAGCAGACGTCATCTCAGGTCTGATGTCATCTGAGCGTGAATAAAACTTGTGGCTCTGCTTGGAAACTGATCTCCAGCCTGTTGCATCTTGAGTCATTCCAGCAGGAAGGACAGGTGAAAATTGCATCATCCCTGTCTGTGAATGTGGCTGACATCTATTTAAATATATATTTTAAAATGTAAATGGGTTTTTCTAAGCATTTCCAAGTATTGATTTAGGGTGAACAGCATCCCACCATATTTGTTTAGATTATTGTGTTTGAACATATGAAATACATGACTACACAAATAATAAATATAATGTAATAGTAAAATAATAGTAGAACAATGCAACGTTACAATTTAACTTTAAAATGTGTTTAAGGCATTTTCTACGCATAAAAGTGATTCTTCAAAGACACAAAGTGTCATATGACCTGATCCTTCAGTCAGACTCCACCAATATCTCCCTCAGTAAGAGCTTTCATCTTATACGTTTTGTTTAGCTTTGCCCTCAATGCAGTAATATGCCAGTAGATTAAACTCTTAAAGTCCTACTTGAAACAGAATCTCCTTCTATGACCCAAGCATAAAATGTGTTTTATGTGATTAATCGGTGGTTCTGTAACTGTTACAACAGCCTGGGGGTGGATTCCTCCTCTTAAATCTACTTTCTGTATTTCCTGCACCTTTTTTTAGTCATTAAACAGGAACCCGCAGCAGAGGGAAAAAAAAGCCGTAAATGGAAAAGTAATTTCTGCCCTCTGAAAGGCGTGCATTTGCTGGGTCATTTAACGCGTCTGGTTCCTTACCACGCGGTTTAGCAGGTGTACCTTGTGACCTCGTTTTAGCCAGATAGCTGTATGACACACGCTCCTGTTTGCTACCATTATTGATGAGGGATGTGGGGGTGGTTGGCCAGGAGCGTGCTGTTGGCAAGCGATGGAGACTCGCAGGGTTTGATAAACGAGGCTGCCCGGGGGGGGAGTGTGATTGGTGAGATCCCGATGTCACAGGCACTGCCGTCGTTGGCCCCGGTGCAAACCCAAACATGCAACCTCATTTCATTACCGAGGAAGCAAGTGAAGTGGTTTTCTGCATTATTACCTTCGGCTGCACGTCATGGACTCTGCTGCATAAAACACGCAATCTCTGAGAGACTGGTCTCTCCCCCTCCCCCCAGAGAGACTACCCTGTCCACAGACTAAATGTCCTCATGCCAACAGGAAGGGCATGGCACATTGATAGCCTGCTGAAAACTGGCTGCCAATTCCTCGGAGACTTACCATGCTGTGAAACGACACTTTAAACGTGACACCCACTATGTCTCTGTTATGTTTAATCTAGAATGCAGGTTTCAGGTTTTATTGCTGCGTATTCAAAGAGTACAAATTTGTGTGCTACAGAGTCCTGTTATAGCTTAGCATTGGAAGGTGCAGTGCAACATTAGTTGAGAGTGCAGTAGTTCAGTAAGACAGTGTAACATCAAAACGATTGATTACTATTCCACATAAAGTGAAATTCAGTGGCTCTGGAGATAACATTACTTCAGGAAATGATGCAAAAATGGCAATAAGAATATTAAGAAGTCACATAAAAACATTAATAGTGCTCATTCATAAGATTATGCTGCAGATAATCTGATCTGTGCAGAGTCATATAAGGATACAACAATGAATGAAGGGACTTGAAAAATTAGTCCTTTCTGCTTCATTGCCATTTTGTGGGATTTGCATTGCGCAATGACCTTCTGTCTTTTAAACGGTGAACAGGCTCCAGCAAATTCACACAGAGGTGCATGATAACCACATAACAGGTGGTCCTATGCAACTTTGGCACTTCAATAACCTGCAGACAAAAAGTCTCTCCTGATCAGGCGTGGCTTTCCCCATTTACTGAGAAACATTGATTGACAGGAGATCAGCCTGAGTACAAAGATACAGAGAGACATTAGAGTCGCATCTCAAATAAAATCTTGATCCCACCTTGTCCCCATGAATATAAATATAGCAAATAGCATTCTGAGTATAGCCAGGCTGACATTGCACAAGATATCACATTGTTTCACATCTAGAAAATCTTCATATGAGACAGAAAAGTCATAGAGCTGTCAGCCAGATTTGAGGGGGCGGGTGACCTTTGCTGAATTCACCAGGCCAATTTCCATAATCCTTTGATGTGAATATTTCACTGGCACTGAGATCACAGTCACAAGATGAAAGGCAACTATATGGACTTCACTTATGTTCTTCAGATTCCTTTTTGAGTGAGCTATTCTAACGTGTACAAATATAAAATATAATTTTGTTTTATCTCCTGAAACAGGTGGACCGGCATAATACCTACCGCAATGTACAGAGAATTTAACTCTAAATACTGTGCCCCACACCAGGAGAAGTGGCGGGAAAATGATGAGATACATATTCCAAGATGATATGGTAGCGTGTTTCTTTGCATTTATCTGCGAGTAATGGTAAAGGTATTCATATGCTGTCATGCTACTCATAAAATACAGAAAATTTCACATAAATACTTTATGATGTTTTCTATGATTATTCTGAGGTAATCCATCTGTTGCATGTTTAAAGTGACTGCAGTCCATTTGTGATTGATCTTTTGTTCCTAAAATAATTTATAGATAGCACATTCATTGTAACTTGTAGCATTCACATGTTTAGCAACACTACACAAAACTACACACACACACAACATGAATTTCTAAGGGTAAAGATGACCATAATAGTTATATATGAATACATCTTCACACCACTATATATTAGACTGAACATTAAGTGATTTTTATATCATTACTGGATGCAAACTGAGCTTGGAGTTGCAATTTTTTAGTCCATATAATCTACACAAGTTTCTTTTCTAAGCCATGGAATGTCCATGATCAGCACCATGTACAAACACAAAGATGTTCTTAATTGTATGTGGTACCAGAGGTCTGTAGGCCATAGGTCAATGATCTACTATATAAGTGTGCCGTATGACTTGAGACTAAGAAACTGAGCATGTCAAGTGAGGTGAGGGACATTAAGTCGATTGTTGCAGTGGCTGAAAGAAAGGCAGATGGTGCCTGTTATGATGGGCTACAGTATCTGAGCCTGATTAAGGTAGGGTTGCAATGAAAACGTTCTGGTAGGGAATGTTCCTGGCGGGGGGGATGTGCCAGGAATAGGATTGAGAACCACTGCCCTAGGACATGCTAGTGGACACCTATGGTGAGGGAAGCTGAAGAAGTTAGCCTTCGGGGTAATGATTGGAGGAGGATGGACTAATGAAAGGTACCAAAAGGTGAGAATCTGGTTACAACAAAGGTGTTCTGGAGAGGCCATTGAGTGAAACTACTGGGTGGCCCCAAATTTGTTTAATAAACCATGTGACCCCCCAGGAAGGGGAGACAGGACCTTTCTCAGGCTGCACTCAACCAGGACCGGAAAGTGCTGACCAGCACTAGGGATATTGTCAAACGATGGAAAGAAGACTTTGAGGAACTCCTTAATGTGGTGAATATGCCTTCTCACCCTGCGGCAGTACTGGAAACGTATGTGGATTAGTTTATCACTGTAACTGAAAGCTAGGGTTGCCACACGTTCTGGTTTTCCGGGATCGTTCTCTGTTTTTACTGCCTGTTGATCATCTTTCCTGGGACGCCTATTGTCCTGGTTTTTCGTGAAAATGCATTTCCATTCACATATTCATTACTATCACATATTCTCTTTTGAATAAACCTATAATTGTGCCGTTTCTGCACCAGTGTTCTCTTCCCCACTATTTTGACAGGTCTACACAAGCTTTCTGGTCTCTGTGTTGCTGTAGCGGGCGCATGCTTTTATTTGATTGGTTGTATGTAGTATGCAAAATCTATGCGCGCAACCACATGGTGCAGATTGTGCATACAGGCATCTGTATCAGAGGGTTAGTCAAAGCTGAACTCCAGATCAGACTGAACCTTAAACTGTCCTTCTTGGAGATCAAAGTGTTCGTCAAGGGACAGAATGCACTTTTGCAGGCAGCAAAATGGGATGGGAAGTACAAATGGAGAAAGAGGTGAGAATTATGTAGTGTTCAGAATTATTTAGTGTTCTCATCCAGAAATAGATGAAAAAGATAAATTAGGCTAAATGAAAATACTGTGTATTGTTGTCTAAAAATCTATGTTCAATATATAGACAGGGAGAGCAGCGTCCAGGGACAGTGGCAGTGCGAGTGCGTGAGTGCCAGGGCGTGCATCACCCCCCCCGCAGCCGCGGGCGTCCCGGTTTCCACAACTTGGATGTAGCAGCCCTACTGAAGGCACTCTGGTGGTTGTTGACTTCCTTCGCAAATACTGAATCACACCAGGTCTTACAGGTGGTTACTGATTTATGTTCGGACTATCGCCAAAACAATATTAGAGATAGCAGGCAATCATTTTATTATGTATCAATACATATTTAAAATACCACAATAAATCGCTAAATTCTCGTTATAACATGTAATATACATTTTCATCGTCAAAGATTCTAATCAAAGCCCTATAGCAATCAATGTATTACAATTCATATTCTACAATTAATCTGAAACAGACTTTTTTCGGATACACCCTTTATTTGAAGAATCCGTGGTGGAGCAATTCTTGCTACCGCCACACAAAGCTCGGGTTGTCAGCCCCCAACGCATCATTTATATTGATCGTTGCTGATTGGATGGATGCAATGTCAATCATACAATACGAGAACTTCATTGGCTCACGGGACAGGGTAACGCGGCTAGTTTTAAACTTTGCACTTTGACCCCAAGGAAACAAGCCAATCGGATGACACGTTAATCCGAGGTGGACAAGAAGGGTCGTTCGGTGTTCAACATGGTGAGTAAAGTTTGTAGCTTGTCGGCTAGCTAGCTAAACATGATTCTTTCTGGCATTTTTAGCAGTAAATTCATATTTTATTATACATTATAAAGTAAAACGGTAAACGTTGTAGTCATAGCCTGTTTCGATCTTTTTTGAAGTCGGTTTCTGTACTATTTTCGGTTTAAAGATTTCTAATTCTATAGTTAGACGGCTAACAAGTGATCCACTATTGACTTCATTCAAACTAAAAGGTGTAACATAGTATTGTTTTTTTGTTGCATTTGCTGGAAATATAATAAGCTAAATAATTAAATCTTGATCTAAGATCAGATCGGCTAGATTTTGATATAATTCAGTAGGTTTTTATATATCGTGTATGGATGTAAGCATGGCATCAAGCTAATGAGGAAATGGCAAAATTAACTTAATAGATGCTACCCTAAAACAGTTTACTCTTCTCGCCTATACTCGCCTGTATATCAAAACACCCTAGCTTTAAATACTGATTATTAAGATATGAAAATCTAGTAATAATAAAACGTTATTTTACCAGCCAAATAGCACTGATTAGTTGCTGCATCAGTATGACCGGTGACTGATGATGTGTAATCAGAACAGGGTTGAAATAACTCTGTGTACATGAGGATTTCATGGGAGTGTGAAGTGATTCACAGTCGAAGATGGGTGGTTTGCCTTAGAAATTCACCTTTGAGAGGGAAACAAAGGACTTTTAAATCCTCGTCAAAGATTATAATCAAAGTCACACCTAAGGGGCAGCGTGTGGCTCAGTGGGCTAGTCTCTGTGCCGGTTATCGAAAGGTCGCCGGTTCAAGCCTGGCCTCGGCATATCTGAGGGTCCTTGAACAAGGTAGTTAACTCTCAGCTCCCTGGGCGCTGCTATGGGCGGCTGCCCTTCGCGGCCAGCTTGCGGGAGGTATAAAGAGAATTTTCCCACGGGGAGCAATAAAGTATCTGTTATTATTATTATTTTTATTACATTTAAGCGGAATACAAATAACCGGTAAATCGAAATACCGCGGGAAACGACGTATAGAGTTAAATTTTATGCGGTATGTGTATTAACAAAATGTCTTATTGAAAGTGCTGTAAACAGCTCAGGCGTATTTCACTGTGGTCAGTAATAGGTATTGGCTTTGTGTATCTGATTCCCACACATGTTCCCCAGGAAAATATGTAAAACTCATGTTAATATTCTGGATAATGACAGCCACTTATGTTTTTACAATCACTGTAATACATTAATGTTGACAGTACGAGCTATATCTTT
Source organism: Mormyrops boulengeri (assembly GCA_026781065.1). Classification (NCBI taxonomy): domain Eukaryota; kingdom Metazoa; phylum Chordata; class Actinopteri; order Osteoglossiformes; family Mormyridae; genus Mormyrops; species Mormyrops boulengeri. The sequence continues at coordinate 46,095,727 of JAODLD010000001.1, forward strand.
TCCGAGAAAAACTGAATAAATTGACGTATGGCAAACAAGTCAAAGTTGACCATTTTAAAATCTGTTTGTATTGGAGTACCAAGTGTGAGAAGATTATATACGTCACACTACATGTGGCGATGGACAATTATAGTTTGGCTTTACAAGTAAGCAATCAGCCTTGATTTTCAGTGAAAATCAGTCTGCTTGTATACACATATTTTCTTTATCTCATTGGGCCGCACAGTCTGCAACTGTAGTCCTTACTCTCTTTATCTCGTATTCACGACAGTCGTCGGCAGATGGTGGTAATGGCCCCGGCCAGCCTGCACCTTTTCCGGGTGTTCCTCCGTCTGGCATGCCTCCACCGTTTGTAAGTGGCTGCTTTCTGGGTGGATGGGATGGGATGGGATGGGATGGGGCGGGGCTAGGGGGAGGTTAGCATTAATAGCAGGTTGCCTGATGAGTGCCTTGTTCTTCTCGCTCCCTTTCTTCAGATGGGCCCACCTGGAATGCCGCCCCATTACCCGCCCATGGGGATGCCGCCAAGCATGGCTCCCATGCCCCCTGGCATGATGCCCCCGATGATGCCCCCAATGGGAGGCCCGCCCATGGGGCAGGTGAGAAACTGCCACGCCCTTCCCCAAGGCGTCACTCAATGATGCCAGGCATATGACACACTTGGTTGCTAAATAATAAATGTCTGAGTCTAGTAGGGTATTGAGCCCTGACTTGAGCTTAAGAACTTCAGTTGGAGACTGATACATGGACAACTTTGATAGATGTCCACCATTATCGATTCTACCCTTGGCCAAGAAATAAAAACAGAACCAGGTGATGAAGGATTCTGAAATATATTCATTTAACTGTACGAGCATTTAGACTAATGAGCAGAAGTACATAATGCTGGATTGACTTCGGTCGTGAATAACGGTTGTTCGTCTGTTAAGCATCACCGCGTGACGTTTTCTTAATTAGAAGGCGTGCTTCGGTAGAGGTTTAATGTGTTGCTGTGTGAGCATACAAGCACTGGAGGTGGCGACGTGTGACTGTGGCCTGAGACGTTCTCCAGCTGTGTCTGTGCCTCACCTCCTCACGTCGTCTGTCTTTATTTATACCTTTTGTGTACAGGGTACCAAAGTGGGCAGGTGGACTTATAGGCTCTGCTGAATGTCTGTAATATCCCACTTGGGATCAGTAAAGTGCATCAGTCCCCATCTCATGATTCTTTTACTGCTTTTTAAATATGTATCAGATGCCGGGCATGATGCCACCCATGATGGCGGGAATGATGATACCCCCCCGGATGGCAGCCGCGGCCATGCAGCCGACGGGACCGGTAACTCGGCCGCTTCTCGTCCCCCTCCCCAAACACCCCGGGACGACTTTCACACCCTGCATGAGGGACCGCAGCAGTTTGGTGGCTCTGGCTATGTTCATCCCATTGACTATTGGTTATCAATGACTATTATCAATGACTAACACTTTCTTCTTTGCATGTCCTCCCCCCAGCTGAAATATAAGGTTTATTTTCATCTTGATGTGTTGCCTTAATTAAATTGAGCCCCTGCCTTCTTAGAGGAGATGTATTTCTTGGGCACTGGAGTAACTGCCATTGAAGCCAGTCCATCCTTTCCATTGCTATTGGCATTTTCTCGGTCCTCTCATCCTTTACCCTGTCTCAGTCCAGCCTGTTGTAAACAAAAGCAGATTGTACATGCAGTCCATCTGTGCTCAGTAGGGGTGATTAGTGGTTCGTTATTCTGCGGTCATGTTCTGTTCCCTGCCCGCGCCGGTGCTCTATTTATCGCTGCGTCGTTTACTGATGTGCGGTAACTCAGTTGGGTGTGATCTGACCACTGATTTGTTTGTGTATTTCTGCATGTACTCTATGGTGAATCGGGGCTAAATCATGACTAGTATTGTAGTAAGTGACTTGCATAAGCATTTCTCTGAACTGAATCGGTGCCTGAGAATTAAAGACACATTAGTAGATTCGTCTAGGAAACTCAGTCGAGATCAATATAATAAACTAGCTGCCTGTTGGCAAACTGAACATGTATTTCTTTAGTACTTTTTCTGATGGTGGGTAAAATATCGTTTCTCCACAGCCAGGTGTCAGCCCAGCAGAGGCAGCTGGTAAGCCTCCTGTCTATCTTCCCTTTTTTAAACATAATGAGTACTTTCTGATTTTGCTGACTTTCATTTCTTTGTCCTTTTCTATAATTTCAGCTTCATCTGCTTCTGGAACATTGGTAAGTGCCTGACTATGATGTGATTAATTATGACCGGATACATGACAAGACTAATGCGCCACAGTAATGAGTGGCTTTGTGTGTGTGTGTGTGTGTGGGAACGGCGTGTTGTTTCCGCTTAATTTTCTGCCTTTACTTTCACCTTTTGTGTTGGAATCAGACGAGCAATCCAGCCGTGAGCACCATGCAGCAAGGTGTGACAGCCAGCCCAAAGGATGAGCAGCCAAAGAAGGTGAATTTTCACAATCGGGGCTCCGGTGTAGGGTTACAGCCTGCCCAGTCCAGGGAGAGCAGGGCGTGATGTAGGGGACACACTGGATGTTACTGCAGTGCCTTGTAGGCCACGCATTCACACACGTTCACAGACTCACACACACACTGTAGGCTATTTAGTCAACAGTCAATCTAGACATGTTTTTGGACTGTTGGAAGGCATGGGGAGAACATGCTAACCAAACACACACACAGCCTGGAGGTTGGAAGCCACAGTGCTACTATCTATATGCATTTAAAGTATGTATATAGATGCAGCTGAATACTTCAGTTATATTAACGCATTAGTGTTAAATTCAGATAATTAAGAGAGGCGGTGGGCTGTACAGGCTCTTGAATTTGCTGTATGAATTATGTGTTGGCACCAGCTTTACACTGACATCTCACCGAAGCCGCCCAGCGCCGGCCTGGTAACTGATGTTTTGTGCCGCTTCAGAAGTCGGTGTGGACAGAGCACAAGTCCGTGGATGGGAAGACGTACTACTACAACACAGAAACCAAGCAGTCCACTTGGGAGAAGCCCGACGATCTCAAGTCCCCGGCCGAGGTAATGAAACAGCCTTAAGCGATTCCACCTCTCGGGCAGAATCATCCTGAAAACAAGATTCTAGCCACTAATTGCCTCTACGGCTGCACCACTGAACCTGTCCTTGTGTCTAAAGCGCTGTGTTCACTGACTCTGTAATTAAATGTAGTTGTGTAGTCAAGCTAATTTTAAGACCCTATCATATGCTGCTTTATTTTATACTCTTGGTAGAGAGACCCTTTTCTTTTGCGTCAGTTGATAGTTTTGAAAATGAGTCGGCAATTCAGAAATTGTTCTCTTGCCAGCAACTGTTGTCCAAGTGCCCCTGGAAGGAGTACAAATCTGACACGGGGAAGCCGTATTACTACAACTCTCAGACTAAGGAGTCCCGCTGGACTAAGCCCAAGGAACTGGAGGATTTAGAAGGTGAGACCCGATCCCCCAGAATGCTGCTGCTTTGGTCCCTCTGTTCATTTGCAACCCTTCTGGAGCAATGGGCTGCAGGGCAGGCGACTGAGCGTGGTGGATGTCAGCAGAAAGTTCCCACACGCTGCTCGCTGACTGCAGGATCACGCTGACTCCGTTCGCCTCATCAGGAACCTCCCTTTGTGTTCCTTAAGCTGCTTAATTGCTCTGAAAGTGCCTTCTTTTCCATTTTACCATTGCTGCCCCAGGCCAGCGTTCTCCAGATTAAATGATGGATCGATTCTGTGAATGCGCATGAAGACTGTTAATCATGGCATCTGAAGCTGGGTTAATGCGTGATTCGATGCTAACTGGGCTAACTTTGATCTGTTTTTTTTTTTTCTACCCCTGCAGCTATGATAAACAGTGAAGAAAATGGGTGAGTTGATGATTAGATCATGAGCTGCCTTTCTGAATAACTGTACCATCTGAACCGTCTAATCAGAGCACATTTTATGGATTTTGTAAAATGCAAGTCCAGAATAGACTGGGGTACTTTATTGATCCCCATGAGGCAATTGGAAAGCATTCATGTATCCCAGCTTATTCTCCATGACAGAAATAGACTTTCATATGTATAAAGGTAAGAGAAAAGTTTGTCAGAGAACAGGGTCAGTGAGCATGTAGTGTCTCTTGTACAGCTGGAGTTAAGGGCTTTGCTCATCGACCTAATGATAACATGATGGGAGTCGAACCAACAACCTTCCGGACTTAAGCACAAAACCCTAACCCAGTTGCACACAACCTGTTAGCTGGACTAACATTTGTTGTGTAGGCAAGCTAATATAGAAACCTGTAAGCCCCCCATTTTCATAATGAAATGACTCGTAGGTCCACGGAACCCGCTGTCAGCACGGCCCCCACGTCGGCCACCCAGGCGGAGAGCGTCGTTACCGTGACAACCACGACGGCCACGCCTGAGCCGGAGACCATCACCCCGGCTGTTGCTGAGGAGCAGGTGCCTCAGGCAGCTGTGGTGACAACGACTGTGCCGGCACCTGAAGTCAGCACGGAGACGCCGGTCATCTCCTCGGAGGCCACACCTGTGGTTGAGACCCCCGTCAGGTAACTAAGGCCCCTCCCACAAATATCAGTCTTATGGCAAGTAGGGTTCTTGGGTCTCGGACAGACCCACATAATGACCCTGGACACCATTTGTGTAATCAGCTGTCTAATATGTATTCATTGTGTGTTTGGTCTGGCCTCGGGTTTGATTCATCGCTTCCTGCTTCTAGTACGGATACCCCTAAAGAAGAGGAGAGACCAGAGCTCGTGAAGAAGGTCTACAAATGGAATACAAAGGAGGAGGCCAAGCAGGCGTTCAAGGAACTTCTGAAGGAGAAGGTGCCCACCATAGATGTTGATGGAGGGAGCTTGGAGCTGCATAGAAGTTCTTCCTGTCTTAGGGTGTTTTCTTAAAAACCTGCAACGTCAAGTGAACTGTCCGCGTCTGGTGTTTTCAGTACTGCAGTGCGTTCTTAAGCAGATGACGAGCTTTAAAAATGGCCTTAGCCAACCAGACCGTGACTGCATCTGGCCCCTCATTAGCCTTGCATTATTTCTGTTGTGTTCTGCAGTGTTTCCCTGCACATTTGACCTTAAATGTTCACGGGGTTCCTCCCTGTGAGGTATTCGGTTCTGTGGTCGGCCCTCTTTCCCGCCGAGGTCTTAACTTGTGTCCAAATACTGAATTAATATCAGATGCAGGCTCAGCGAGGATTACTGCCCAACTGAGACATGACTTATTAGATGATGGCGAAATGTTCTTCAAGGGTTTTCCTTTAAGGGCTGAGCCAAAAGGACAGTAATGTAAGGACCTACTCCTTCTATATCAAGTTAGGAGATGGAGTGATTAGCCCCGCCCCCCTCCACCCAAGACAGACTCCTAATCTGCCATTTTTAGGAATGGGCAGCAGTCAATCTTTCATTGTTATTATCGTGGCGTTCAGTGGTTGTGGTATAGTATTTTGACGATAGTTTCAAGAGCAGTACGATTCTGGTATTTTGAAATCTTGAGAATAAAATTCGCTGGGGGGACAGGAATACAATTTGCTCAGCAAATTCTGTCGCCAAGACTTTAAAATACTGTGGTATATCTTATTACTGTAATATTGCCCCAGGTTCCTCTTTGTATGCATGGAAAGGGTGTGACTCCTGTTGAGCCATTTTTGGGTCTTTTGGAGTCTGTGTAAATCAGTCAATTCATATAGCATTTAACCCTCTTTCCTGCGTTTACTATAGGGAGTCTCCTCCACGGCATCTTGGGAGCAGGCAATGAAGATGATCATCAATGACCCTCGCTACAGGTACCCAGCTTCTCTTGCCGGGTTAAGCTCATGACTCACAGGAGCTGGAGCGTTTCTCTGTACGCTGGGGGCACCCCTTCACCTCACCGTCTGCTGTGTCGTTAAAGCGCGCTGCCCAAGCTGAGCGAGAAGAAGCAGGCCTTCAACGCCTACAAGGTGCAGACGGAGAAGGAGGAGAAGGAAGAGGCCAGGATCAAGTACAAAGAGTCTAAAGAGACGTTCCAGCGCTTCCTGGAGAACCATGACAAGATGACATCCACGACCAGATACAAGTAAGGGCATTGTGTAGCCACAAGTGGGTCTTACTGGCTCACCATGTGGGTGTACTGGTCATCACTAACATCTGCCCTAACCAGTCAGTGTTCCTCCTTCTCCCTCGTCCCGACCCCTGCCTCATGGTGTCTTCCTGCTGAATTCTCATGCTTCTGACAGCCTCTGAGGCTGGGATGTGTCTGTCCCTGAGAGCTGGGGCAGCTGTCAGACTCGATTCCCCTCTTTCTTTCTGCTACGTGGGCTAATCTCAGAGATGGGTTTGCCGTTAGTGCCAACCATAGCTCTGGATCCCACACAGATGCTTTCAAAAAGTGCTAATTGTTGCACTCTGGGAATCGCTGATGTGTCGCGATTCTGTTAATCTGACATGTGATAGTACCTTGTTTAGTCTGAGTAAAGGCCTTATTCTTCCTTCTTTCCCCTTTTCTTTTACTTCTTCCACCTTCTTCCATTTCCTCTCTCCTCTTCTTTTTTCCAGTGCATTATTGAATTAGGCTTTGAAGGATGTACATATCCTCTCCTGGAATTAAAGCACCCTCTTCTTCGGGGACCTTGACCCCTAATGGGTAGTCACAGACACACCAGCACCCCCATTAGCCTCGAATCCTGTGTCTGACGAGCAGCTGGACCTCTGGTGACGGCGAGGCCACTCTGTTCTCGGCTCGAGCGTCTGATTGCGCCGTCGGTGCCTCGCAGCCTGCGCTCTGATTAGCCCGGCTTCTTTCAGGCACTCTGTGGGAAAGCCCCGCATTGTAATTGGAGGCTTTAAATTTAGCTTTCCGACAGCAAGGTTATTTATCTTTTGAATGCGGGGCCTTCGGTAACATTTCTCTTGGGTTTTGCCTTTTAGTACCAGACTGTTTAATTATCCTGTTTTCAGACAATTCCGCAAACTTGGTAAATATTACTTGAACACTCATGACCCAAAACCTAATGCCCCCAGTTCAATTTAAAGACTTTTTCTTATTATGCTGTTACTGCTTCAGGTATCAAGTAATTTGTTCTCAAAAAAGATTGATTTGTCGGTAGAAATGCATGTTTTTTGGTTGTAAAAAAATAACTTTGTAAGCTTCAACCCCAGTGGATTTTATTTTCTTAAAAATAATGAAATCTGGTAGCGTGTGGGTATTTAAGTGTATTTTGCTGTCATCTTGTGGCAGAGTTGCTCACTGCAGCTGTAAGAAATCACTGAGGTTAAACCTGGAATTCATTTAAAAGATGTAAGATGATGGTTGAATCTTTAATGGAAATGTCTGTCAAAATCAGGAAGGCAGAGCAAATGTTTGGAGAGTTGGAGGTGTGGACCACAGTTCCAGAGCGTGACCGACTGGAGATCTATGAGGATGTCCTCTTTTACTTGGCCAAAAAGGAGAAGGTAGGTACAGACAGTTCCCAAAAATGCATCCATCCATCCATCCATCTATCCATCCATCCATCCATCAGACCTGTTTCTACAGCCTATAACTTGGCTGCTACTACTTAAGCTGCAAATGCGTCTGGCCTTTTAGGTGTGACTTTATTGACACTGACATTAAGCAGATATGTTACTGGTGTCTCTGTCCTGTGTAGGAGCAATCGAAGCACTTGAGAAAACGCAACTGGGAGGCTCTGAAGAACATCCTGGACAATATGGCCAACGTGACATACCGTACCACATGGTCAGAGGCTCAGCAGTACCTGCTGGACAACCCCACCTTCGCTGAGGATGAGGAACTGCAAAGTATGCCACCCCCCCTCCCCCAAGCCTTGCAAACAGCTGTCTATGCTGCCTCACCCTCAGCTTGAAGTCAGTGGGTGAACTCCCCGGTCATGCTTTCTGCCAGGAATTTGTTCTCACTACGCTGTAAAGGTCACGTCATGCCATGCAGGAGATATCTCAGCAGACTGGAGCACTGCTGGGACAGCTTGACGTGCAAACACCAAATGAACCTATAGGGGGCGTTTCCCTGCAATTCCCTGACCAGGGTAGATCCTGGTTATCCCCTCACATCTGCTGAGGGCCTCACGATCATTATCTTGTCTTTGCCCCATAGCATCTGCCAGAAGGGAGCGAAGTCCAAGCACAGTATGTGCTAAAGGGTGTGAAAGGACTGATTTTTATAGAAACCTTGGGTAATAGAATATATGTTTGAAGGATCCTGGGATACGTGTAATAAAAGGTGGTTTTTAGAAGAGGGAATTTACCTTCCCTCCCATTTACAGTAGGCAGGGCCTCTCATACTCTACTTTCCTTCTGTCTTGTTTTTTATTGGTGACTAATGTTCTCCTCGGTTGACCAGACATGGACAAGGAAGACGCCCTTATCTGTTTTGAGGAGCACATCCGTGCCTTGGAAAAAGAAGAGGAGGAGGAAAAGCAAAAATCTCTTCTGCGGGAGAGGCGCAGACAGCGCAAGAACAGGGAGTCCTTCCAGGTGAGAGACCTGGGACCCCTGTTCACTACATGGCACCATGGCAACAGTGACTAAGCATCTCTGAGTGCACTAAGTCATGTTTAATACCGAGACATTATCCATTATACAAATTCCGAACTGTAATATTTTTAACTTCACGAATAACTATACTATTAGGTGTAATAAAGTGTGTGGAAATTTTGCTGTAATTTCTTAATACAGCAAAACAGTCCTGTGCTTACGAACTTTCAGACAAACAAAGAGGACTGTAAATCCAAATTGTGTTTGTTGGGCCGTTTCCTGTCCGCAATATCAAATTTTTTTTTCTGCGCACCAATACCGCCAAGTACGACTTCTGGCCGCTACTCCTGCCGCGCAGCAGCGTAGCGTGCGTACTTCCAGCATCCTAGTTCTTTGTACTTGCATATACCCTTAAAATGATGTTGAATAACGACTTCAAGTTACGAATAGCCGTTCAGAATGTATCTTGTTCGTAAGTAGAGGAGCATCTGTACTGCTGTTTTAGCTACAAACTGGAAGTTTGATTTCTTCAATTTTAATTAATAAAGTACGTGGTTCTTTGCAGAAATTTCTGGATGAGCTCCATGACCATGGCCAGCTCCACTCAATGTCCTCCTGGATGGAGATGTATCCTACTATCAGCTCTGACATCCGCTTTTCCAATATGCTTGGCCAGATTGGTAAGATGGTCATCCCCACAGGCACGTTGCTTAAAATATTTCCCATTAATCTCAGTCTGAAGTCAACTTTGCATCATATAAACATGTCAACCAGAACTATAGAACTGATATTGGGTATAGAGGGGATTTTGGGGGAGCTAACATCTTTCTGCAAATCTACTCTGTTATTCAGCAGCTGTTTTTGGTTATAGTTTATGCTCTGTTAAAATGGTACTTTTTGGTATGTCCAGTGCCCCCCAAAAAATAATATGGATGGTAACATGATCTGGAGTAGAATGTCAAGAAATGATGCTTAATAATTGGTCCTGATAGTATGGAGAGCTAAAGTTCCTAGAGGACCTCTTTTGCCTTGATAGTATTTTGACATTTGACTTAATGTGATGGCCAGCCAAGCCAAGAAGCTTCCTGTTTGATGTTTTTGAACTCTAGTCTTCAACTGTGCCTCTCTACAGAGGTAGCTTTTGGAAGATCTGTGGAAATGGCCTATTATATTTGTGATGTTGGTCTTTTAGGGTCTACGCCTCTGGATCTGTTCAAGTTCTACGTGGAGGACCTGAAGGCACGTTATCATGATGAGAAGAGAATCATCAAGGACATCCTGAAGGTGACCTGCTACTCCAGTGGTGTTCATGCCATATGTATATTTCTGTCCATTTGTTGACCTGGTCAACCTTCCCATCTGAAGCGGCTCTCCGAGGTCCAGTTGGGTTTGTTTCCCAATGTCTCCATTTACACCCTGTTCTTTCAGGACAAAGGCTTCAACGTGGAGGTGAACACCGCCTTTGAGGACTTTGGCTCAGTGATCAGCTCTGATAAAAGGGCGACGACACTTGACGCCGGAAACATCAAGCTCGCCTTTAACAGTGTAAGTGACCCAGTAGGTGAAGAGGACCCCTGTAGGTGTGGTGATACTCTAAAGCCAGTAATGTTGTTATGAACCTGTAGGATGAATCCAGTGTCTTATGATTACACTGTTTCATCCAGTAATGAAACTACTGAGGTGTGGTTCCTCAAAAGTATGACATTTTGCTTATAGCCAAACTTTTATATGATCTGTTGCTCACCCATAGCATATTAATGGTCCGTTTGTGCCCCCAACTATCCATAGTTACTGGAAAAAGCAGAGGCACGGGAAAGAGAGCGGGAGAAAGAGGAGGCCAGGAAGATGAAGAGGAAGGAGGCCGCTTTCAAGAGCATGCTGAAACAGGCCACCCCACCCCTGGAGCCCAACTCTACTTGGGAGGGTGTATGTGTCTGCTGTGCTCATTTTGTAGTCAGAACCCCACCTTCATATTTTAGTTTAGCCACAGCATCAGTCTTGCTGTTTACCCACACCCTCCAGACGACTACTTGCATGCATTTGACTGGTTTTAGAACCAGTGAAATGCATGCAATGCATGCAGTGTTTCTGTAATGTAACTAATCCTTCGCCACAGGTCAGGGATAGATTCCTGAAGGAATCAGCATTTGAAGATATCACTCTAGAATCTGAAAGAAAGAGGATATTCAAGGACTTCATTCATGTTTTGGAGGTAACGTCTTCCCAGCATCGGCCACCTCTGCATGCATCGCTGCTGGTTCAGGTGCTTAGGTATGAATTTGTGTCACCAGCACGAGTGCCAGCACCATCACTCGAAAAACAAGAAGCATTCCAAGAAGTCGAAGAAGCACCACAGGAAGCGTTCCCGATCCCGCTCGGTAAATCCGCTCGCTGACCACGCCCCCCTTCCTTCTCCGCTCAGCCCCATCTTCAGTCACGACAGCCATTGGCTTGACACTCAGCTACACCTGTCTCTTTCCATATTTCCTTTGTTCCATCAGCATACAATCTGGTTTATCTAAACTGCAAACTTACTTTTATGAGGTTTGGAAAACACCCCCAGTTTATTCAGCACTGAGTCTCCTCCTTAATCAGACACAGATTTGACTCCAATGGAAAATCTGGTTTCGCTACCCAGTCTCCAGCCTTGGTCAATCCTCACTAATTATTTTATGCACTTAGCTGTGTCACTGCTGAAGCCGTATTAACGCCTTGCCTGAACAGTGCTCTACACGCCCTCCTTTTCTCCAGGGGTCCGAGTCAGAGGAGGATGACTATCACGCGAAAAAGAAAAAACGTTCGCTGTCCAAGTCCCCCTCAGAGCGCTCCTCCAGCGGCGAATCTGGTTAGCACGTGCTTTGGTCTATTAAAAAAAATTATAATAAAATCTCCCCTCAGGCTTCAAGTGATTTGTCATAACCATAAAAGGGTCTCTTTCAGAGAGAAGTTCCAAAAAATCAAAGAAGCACAAGAAGAAGGGAAAGAAGAGACGACACAAGTCTGTAAGTCCACCCCCCAAATCTGTGAAGTTAGGGTGAAAGCTATCAGTTTATAGCGTATGCTAATATTTGGTATGGCCACTGTCCAGGGCTCCCCGGAGTCAGAGGGGGAACGGGAGAGGAAGGGGCGGGACAGGGCCCGAGAGAGGGAGCGAGAGCGCGAGAGGGAAAAGGAACGGGAGCGGGACAAGGAGAACGACAAGTCCAGGGGGAAGCCGCGGGTGGAGCCCAAGCCCAAGTCCCCCAAAAGGAAATCCACAAAGGAGGAGGTGAGTGCCTGTCCCCGTTGGTCAACCACAGACACTGACCTGCCATCTCTGAAAGGAGCACCTCAGAATGACTCGGCGCTCAGTAGGCAAAGGGGAGAGCTTTGTGGCTCGATTGATGTTGGTTTTAAATTTCTGCATGCCCTCCTTTTCACCCCAGGGTGGCTGGGATACCTCAGGCAGTGAGCTGAGCGAAGGAGAGCTGGAGAAGAGGAGGAGGACTCTACTGGAGCAGCTGGATGCCCCCTGAGGCTTCGCCTCCCCCTGCCCTGCTGTCTGCATTCCCATCATTGAATGATGATGTAAGAGCCATGCTTTGGCTGTTATCAAAGTTTTGGTTAGTTTAATACACAGAATCCTGAGCCCCTGCAATGTCCATGCACCACTCTTTTGTTGTCAACCCCTCCTCCCCTCCTTTTTTTTGTAGGGAAACCCCTTTTACCAGTAGTTGTATATATTTGAGTAGGAATGGAGCCTTTTTGGCAAATGCAGAGGCCTCATACCAATACAGATAAGCATGTTCTGGGTTATTAATGCGTCATGTTCCTTACCCACAAACCCACGCGTTTCCAGTTGCGTTGCACTGCCGCACAAAGTGCTACCCCTCCAGGGAAGATGGCTAGTCCCGCGGGGGGGCAATTGATTCTTTTTAAAGGCAGTGAATTTCTTGTACTTTTTTTTTTTTTTTTTTGGTCACAAAATGCCAGAGGTGAGCTTGTCTTCGTCCGTCTGTCAGCCATGATATTCGTTTAGATTTTATCAGTGCCAGTTAAATGGGGCTCGAGCTGGAAGATAGAAAAATCTGCGTGGCTCTTCTGGCTTACTTTTAAATCATTCTGAAACATTAAATAAAAGCATTGAACCTGGAACTTGTTTTGTTTATCCTCCTTAGACCCTTCCATTGACTCGCTAACAGACTGTACCTGGATAGTACATCTTCCTGATTCTCCATACAGGGGCATCGGAGGGGCACGGATACCCTGACAGATTCAGGGGGCCCTTGAATACATAAAATTATGTAAGGAGGATGGGGGGGGCTAGAAAGTCTAGCTAATCCTAGAATCGCCCCGGTCTAGATCACCTAAATATTCTAAGTGCTGGACTGATTACATTGATAGGTCTGTCCTGTGTGTGCAGGGTTGACACATCCCTTCAAAGGCTGTCTCCAGCTTTACAGTTTTTCATGATGTAACAGAGCATCAAGCACATAATTAGGTACACAATTAAACCACTGTGAGCTGCATGGTTGCCTGTTGGATGAAAGAATGTTACATTTATATAGCGCTTTACAGAACCAATGGGGAGCCACTTCAACCACCACTGTGTCCACCCACCTGGATGATGCAGTATACTCACTGCAACTAGGGGATAGGAGAGAATTCACCAATTAGATATAGGGGATGACTAGGAGGCCAGCTGTGATAGGGCCATAATGGGCAGTCTTAGCCAGGACATTGGGGTACCACCCCAACTCTTTCAAGAGATGCCCATGAATCTTTTGACATCAGGACCTCGGTTTTACATCTCCCCTGAAGGACGGCACCATTTTCACAGTCCGGTGTCCCCATTACTGGGCTGGGAAACGGGGATCCACAGGATGGGCTCATTTTTTAGGCCGCATCAACACCTCTTCCTGCAGCAACCCACTTTCTTAGTTGGTCTCCCATCCAAGTACTGGTCAGGCCCAACCTGCTTAGCTTCAGGTGGGTTACCTAAGCTGAACTGGTGGTCTGGCTACCGGAACACTCAAGCGGTCATCTTGAACTTGGTTTGAGAAACCTCACTGAGGCAGCTCCACTACACCTGATCTGGACACAATTACTGACAGCAGAATCGAGGATGAAAAAACTATATAGCTGCCTCGTTTATAAAATATAGCTTATAGGGTTAAGTTAAAAAAGCAGAAATTAAATGGCAGACTGACTTATACATCGCAAGTGGATAACATTTTCAACCTGCAATTCAAACTCTGACAGTGTGCAGCTCAATAGGTTAAGATGCTGTGGCTATAAGGGGAAGGGCACTGGTTCAAATCCCATGGCTAGGAAATAGATTCCACCATGGTGCCCTTAAGTATGGCCCTTAACCTTGACTGCTCCAGGGAAATTAAGCACCATCTGAATAATGAGAGTGACATAGTAGTGTAAATAGTTTATTTGATCATAGCCATTGAGAAAGAGGTAACTCAAGAGTTACATTATTAAAAAGCACATTGCAAATAAGCATGTATTGTCTAAAATACTTTTTTGGGAAAACCATGCCAGTAACTGTCCAGTCTTGAGAAAATGTATTGGTTAAAGGAAAAGGAATGATCATGACATATGAATGGATAGTTCAAGGTCAATAGACCAGTCATTATCAGTGGTCTAGTACAGGGGTATTAAACTCGATACCAGTCGGCTTGTTGCACACTACTCAGGGTGGTTCTCAAACCCCTATCTCAGCCATTACACATTCATATTTTACCACCAGTACTCAGCAACTGAGTAAGTAAGTAATGAAGCAGAGAAGTTTGGAAACCACTGCAGAAAGAAAAAAAAAATAATAAAATCACAGCTGCATTGTACGATAAAACACTGGTTTAAATTCAGGACTTGTGGTGCTGAATGTTTACATAGAACGTACAAGCGGCACAGAAACAGGCCCCTGGAATGGAGTTCGACACACCTGATCTAAAGCTGCATGACAATGGGGGGAATACGCCACCCTACATCCTCATTATTAAAGCTGGGTTTGGATTTATAAGGTAATTAAATATGCAAATGGGGGAGGGGTTATAAGTTAAAAAAATTCAAATTGTAAAGTTCAGGGTGCAGAAACTTTTCTTTAAACAATATGTACAATATTAACCTGACGCTAATGGTGGATTATGTAAAAAATAAAACAAAACTTCGGATTTGTAGCAAAATATCTTTAAATTTATAAAACCTTTTTTTTTTTTTTTCCTTTTTATTTTTTGGTAACTACACAATTTAAAAAAAAAAAAAAAAAAAAAAATTGGCACTCATGTCAAGTGGGGGTCACATGAGCAAGACAGAACAAAATCAGCCTCTGATTAAATACTATACAGTAAACTTACAATAAGGACATGAGTCAACACCAATGTCTAGATTCATTAACCAGAAGCAGTTGTGAGAGAAGGAAAAGAAAATGAAATTGGATTCCAGTTTTTCCATTCAGACAACCTACTCAAGGGGGCCTTCAATGGGACCCCCTTTAAAGCCTTTACACTTTGGAAGAAACACAAACAGTAACTGTCAAGGGGTCCGTTCCTGTGGACAGCTTGAGCCCCCCCGTCCCCTAACGACACCTCCATTCCAGTCCGTTGCACTGATGACATTCAAGTCACACTCCAGCAGGGCAATCTAGCACTGAAAGTGTCACCAAGATTTGGTCCTCTAACCACAGTAACACTGACGAATGAGATTATTAATACCTTAGCTTTAGAGACCTATGTACAAAATCATGTTAATCCCGTTTCGTCGGTGAAGTCTTACATATCTCAGCAGTGTCCTCCTGTCTCAGTACTGCCATCTTAACCTTATGAAACCATGTGGTCACAAATGGGCACTTCATTAACCGTTGCGATTTAGCTGGTGCTATATGCCTCCCCAAGGAAAAAAAAAACATCCCCTTTAAAAAGTCATTAGTGGAAAACGTTGTAAAAAATCTCTAAAAAGCACCGGTATAGCATGTTAGAAACCTCCAAAGCTAAAGGCTGGAATGTATTCGAGATACTACAGAACTTCATAGTAACTGACGCCTTCGGTGAAATCCTCTGAGGAACCGTGTTCCTCACTTTCAACAGACGACCCCTCCCCCTCGTCACCAACATTTCTGATTTAGAAACGAGGGAGAAGAGAAGCGATTTGGGACCTTTGTTAAAGCAAGGTTGGGTCATATTGCTTTGAAGTAAACTAATTAGAATTTAGTTTAGGCACTTGACTCGTCTCAGGTTTCCAAGGAAAGTTCTCCACCAGAAATTCTCTCTTTACACCTTCTCCAGTCCAAAAGCTGTCCTTTTGTAGCAAGAGCTCACT
>JAODLD010000001.1:46120212-46131145 GCA_026781065.1 Mormyrops boulengeri
GGCAGGGGCCACCGAGGGGCCATTTGGCACTGCGGGAGAAAAGGGAAAGGGGCAGAAAATGAAAGGAGGGGCTGTAATGACTGTCCCTCCCTCGGAGATATGACCTGCCTCTGATTACGTCATGGTTTGTGTGACAGCCCTCCAGCAGACTGTCTTCTTTAACTTCTGGACCTCCACCAGCTTATATTGACTTGCTGGAATTAAAACCTTAAAGGATTCCAGTTAAAATTTTTTGATGTGGTCCTGGTGTTAGACTGAGGAAGGTCCAGCATAAATATAGAACCATAACTGGGCAATTATGTGGGAATGAGTCATTGCATATCCATGAGTGTGAATCGAAATAAATGCACTCATTTGTCATAAGCAGTAGTCTGAACCGGGTTCCCACGTACCGATCCCTGTCATGGGGGGCACTGGCGGAGGCGAAGGTGACAGCCCCCCCATTCCCAGGCCCGCCCCATCGCAGGGGGCCAGGGGACCGGCTGGGAACCCTCCCAGCGTGGCCTCCCCGCCAGGCAGCCCCTGAGCCAGCGATGGCGTGATGGAGATGTCACCGTCACCCTTCTTCTGGATCTTGATGGTGCCCTGTTTCTCCAGTTCGTGGATCTTCTTCTCCAGGTTGCACTGCCTCTGGATGGCCTCGTCCTTCTCCTTCACCATCTGGCGTAGCGTGTGCACCTGACTGTTGGCGTCTTTGTACACTTCCTGTGTGGGAGGCAAAGCGGGGCTGAGCACATCGGTATTTAAAGTCCCGCCTGGTGAGGTCACTTCCGCGTATGCCAACCAATGCCCAGTAAGTAGACGTCATTGTCTTGGGCAAGCCCGGCTCACCAATCCCAATGAAATCACACACGGGTCCATGACTACTTTATGGCTCGAGATCCCCTTCCAGTCATCAATCTGTTAACAAATCCGGGTCGTCGGCCCCCAGATCCGCCGTTTATCTGCGGAGACATACCCGCACTGACTCCAGCTCCCGGTTCTTCAGCATCAGCTGCTTCTCCAACTCCACGATCTTGGCCATCGCCTCATTCTCCATGTCCTGCAGCTTCTCCGTCATCTACAATGAAGCCACGTGCCCAGGGGGCCGCAGAGATGACCACAGTCACATTTCCGGAATATTCTGAAGGCATCATCTACTAGACAGAACATGCAACCGTGACTTTCAAAGCATAAAAATAGAGCTATAAAACGTATGAGTGAGCTTGACATGGGCGGACTTCATGCTCTTAAAACTAAAGCAATAGCAGGCTGTTGCCGGGCAACAAGTATGACACTTAACACAAGTCCCAAAAGCTACCCACAAGAGTCCCTGTAAAAGTGGCACTTAACTGGATATCTAACTGAAGTAGGTTAAGTTAATGGACTAAACCAAGTTTTACAGCTAAGGAGCTTTTAAATTTATGGAAGTCTAACTCTTTACATTTCCAAAGACACTTAGAATATTAAATGTCGGAATATTAAATGAATATTCCGTTTGCTGATATTATATTATCATGAGTGACTCAGTAAAAGTGTAAGGTTTATGGTGGATCTTGCCATCTCGTTTCATTGTTAATGATCCCAGTAGTTAAAATGAAATCGTTGCCTAACATGAGAGATGTTCTCCTCCAGCTCCTCCACACGCTCCAGGGCGGCGTTCTTGGTCTCTGCGTCCTCCAGGAGGGCGCCCACGTCAAAGACGTTGTCCAGGTATGCCTGGATCTGCACCTGCAGCTTGTCGCTCTCCGTGTGCTTCAGTTTCTGAGCGGGCAGGGGAGCGAGAGGTGAAGGTTCAGGACTGTCACCAGGTGAGAGGAGAATGCCGTGACTTAGTCATAACACCCAGGAACAGTTCTAGATGAAGTACAAAGGCAGGTTTGTGGAACATACTGTTTGACCAGTAATTGTTCTTGGTCTCCTTCTTTACATACTTTAAAAAACAAAAAAAACAAACCAAATAATTTTAATTCCAATACTGGGTTGCTGAATGTATTTATACAGTAGCGTAAAACTATTAAAGGACTCTATTCTCTTAACTTTAACAGCACAAAAAAACAAAGTAATTATTCTAAATTTCTTAATTATGAATAAATTACATAAAATATATATATGTGTGTGCGCTCGTGTGTGTGTATATCATTGAATTATTCTGGAATAAATTATTTTGAGACTTATTCCAGGCTTTCCATTGGCCAGCGCATGTTGTTTTCATTATACATGTCCTCAAAATTCCTTTCTAAACATCGGAAAGGTTTGCTTCCGAGATCACGCAGCGGAAATGCTCTCAATCCTGGCCCCATACTCACATCCAGGTACTCGTCCAAACATAGCTTGGTGAAGTCGAACTGAAGATGCACCCTGAAGTTCATGTCTTCTACAGAGTGGACCACGATGTTGATGAACTGCATGCATGCCACCTGGGGAGCAGGGGGGAGGGAGACTGGGGTCTTCAGGACCAAGCCTGTTTATCGCACTGGCAAGGAGGACTTAACTCCTGTCCAGCAGACTTGAAGAAAAAGGTTCTCAACAGATAAAAATGAAGGAACCTCTTTTAAAGCTAATGCTTCCTTAATCAGAGATACAGAGAGGATAGAGTGTGATATTCCCAGCGTGTAAAAACCCTCTTGGCAAGTAACTGATAAGGACTGAGCTACAATAAACAGAACATCGAGCTTTTGGTTTAAACACAAACATTCAGAAGCAGTGGGGTGCATTAAAACTATAGCAGCGAGTTATCACATTGATAACGTTCTTCTTTGCTTTTATGTGTTTAATGTTGCTCCTGCTCCATCCACTTCTTCGGTCATGAAAAGGCCACCATATGATTTACAGCTGATGGGAGAACATACCATAAAATCAATGTTGTTGTCCTCGTTCTTGAAATGCTCCATTAATTTCTCAAACCTCTGCCTCTCAGCACAGACCTGAAAGGGGACGGGGTAAAAAAAAAGCAGCCATTTACTTTGCGTAGTGCTGTGAACTCGTATCCAGGGTCGGGGATTTGAAATTACGCATCTGCCATTTACACTTCACATATTCTGAAAACAAAATGCAGTTGGCTTTCAACTGCATGATATAAACTATTGCGGTATTGTGCGCGATTTATGCGCATTTTAACATTGGCTATTATCCAGGCAGGACTCTGAGGAACACGCCTGCAGGACAACGTCGAGCTGACCTAGTTTCACCCTTCGACAAATCGTATCTATTTACAGCAGAGCTAAAAGAAAAAGAAATACAGTGAAAGTAAAGAGTAGTTTGGGTCCTATTATGTAGACGGCGCTCCATGTCTGTCAGACAGGAGGGGGACAGAGGCACAACAAGCAGATTTTAAATGGGACGGCACCGTCAGAGGGCTTAGAGATCGTCCAGCGTGCTGCCGGACCCATGGTACAAGACAGGCCCTGTGCGGCCCATCAACAGCGGTTTTTATGCCATGCCGCAGGATAACAGCGTCCCGCATGACATACGACACAGCGGCGGCAGTCTGATGGAGAACAATGCACATCGAGGGCCTTTGTGATGGAGAGAGGACAGGAAGTAGATTGTGTCAGCTAAAACTCAGCCTGGGAATCTGAATAGGAATTTTTATGGCATCAGAGTCAATTAATGGTTCTGCTGTAAGTGTACATGCCACCCCTCTACACACCCAATTTTACTCAATAGTTAAGATATATTTTTAATCCAAACCACTGGATTCAATAAAAACTGAACTTTTAAGCAGAATGTCACAACAGACCCCCTAATAGAATCTGACATGGTATCGTATGCACTGTAATGTTCTGGTTTGTTTACAAATCACTCAAACCCTGAGCCCTGCGACTACCTCTGTACATGCGAGTTCAAATCCTCAGAAACAAATGGGGGGGGGGGGGGTCTGTTGACCCAGTTATCACTCTAAATTTGGACCACGTTACCAAATCTGCAATCCGCCCAATGAACGACAGAGGAAACGAGCACCATTTGCTGTAGGTGAGAGAGGTCACCATCCCTTCCGACTCGGAGCAGTGCTCATAGACTGTTAAGCAAACTGAGGCATTTTTGTCTCAAGTTGACTGTGTTTTTTTTTTTTTTTTCGGAGCTGGTCCTTACCACAAACAGTGTACATCCATGAAAAAAGCAACAACCCTAACCTCCTTAAAGTTATCAAAGGCAGACAGAATGATCTCGTGTCCTCCCCTGACGAGGCAGACGGCCGCCAGAAGCTCCAACACAAGAGCTTTAGTTCTGGAACAGAAGACAGAACATTAATGCTTAGACATATGGACTGACTTTACAGAATTAGCGTCAACAGTTTAGCAGAAGACATTAGTCACAGCTTGATTCACAATTGACAACCACAATATTCCATGAGTATTTAAACTTGAATAGACTATCTTTTATTAGAACACCCAGTTCATGAATTGCAATCAGTTATGTTATTTTTTTAAGGCTCCGGAACCACCCTCTTTGAATGGGCAATGCATTCTGGGAAAATGGTACTCTTCATAGTAGAGGATATGGAGGGGGGTAGCATACGGATGTACGGCACACTGGCCAGGGTAGGTGGCTGGTAGGGTGGGGGGTGTTAGTCAATCAGTGGGTTTATGAAAAGCTCACCTGGGGTTTTTGTTGTTCAGACTTAGTGCAATTTCATTCACAGCGTGCGGGTGCGACATGACCATGTTGAAGCCGTACTGGCGGGGGGGGGCGCGGTAAGGGAATTAATGAGAAAGGACACCGTCATTCTATTTTAGCATTAGCTTTGTCACAGAATTGCATGTGGACTGAAAAAGGAGCACAGCACTGGGCAGACTGTTCACATTCCGCAGGCTGATCTTCTCACCTGGTAGTTCATAATGGCCCTCAGGCACATGATGCAAACGTGAACATCGTCCTTCTTACACACCAACCTGGAGTTCTTCAGTGTCCTCCGACTGGGAAGCGTGTTACACCTGGAAAACAGAGGTTGAACCCAACCCGTCAATTACAGACAAACACACACACACCCAAAGCTTGAGTTTAGTTACAGTCTCATACTGGGATGACTCTGCTCTCCATTTAATTCTGAATTAATTAATTGTTGGTCCCTGTGGAAATGTGTGTTACTCCCAGCACAATTTTGCACAATCACTGCTGTTCTCCAGGGCCAGGTTACAGCACTTCCCTGGGGGAGAGGGGGGGATTTAACCCCAACTGCATAAGACAGCAACATCAGCCTCACTTAGACTCACAGCTGGGGGGGGGGGGGGGCTACTTGTTTGGATGCACGGCATGATCAGCAGAGCTTTTGATAGTGAACACCCACCCCCCACCTCCACCCTCACAATGAAAGGTTCCATGCAGCTACCCAGCATGCACCGAGAAAGCGGTCTAACATAATCCTTTCAGGAGTTCTGTGCACCTTCCTGCACATTCCTGCTTAAAACACAGGCTTTCCAAACTGTCTGATATTCAGCTTTATAAGAACTAGCTGAGCCAACTCTGTAGCCAACTGCTTATTCAACAACACTGATGGAATTTTTCTTCCACTGTAGCGACTTTCAGAATTTCTCTATGCTTAGAATTTGCCAATAAAGCATTAAATTTATGCCTTTTCAGTTGCGTACAGATAACAGTCCGTGAGAGATAAACAGAGCAAACACAGCAGCAGAGAAGTCAGGCCTTGATGAACTGATGTCCTTCCCAGTTTGACCCCTGCCATCACAGGGCAGGCTCCAGTGACCCCATACTGGATAAGCAGGAAGTCAAAAAGGCGGGTGGATGTCCTATGTTTCCCTGAACTTGCAAACAAGGAGCCTGGACCTCTCCTTGTTATTCCTGAACACTGGTTTATTACAGCTAATTCTGTAATGAAGTACAGTGGCTTCTAACTGTGTTTCTGAAGCTGGCTTGTAGTGAGCGGTAGGGTATACATAATACATGTGTTCTGGTAGTAAAACAACTGGAGATAGACTGCTTTCAAAACCTCAGGTTTAAACCTTTGCGGAACATTCATGTCCCCCAGCGATTTCACCAGTCCGCTATGTACAGCACTTGCTTGCCATAGAACGTTGGCATTAACCCAATTACACTGTAAACGAAATAACAAATTTGTAAACGAATTCTGCATCATGGACCACTGTTGCAGTGCAGGGCTGCGGAAAGCCTGGAGTCTGTCCCAGGAAAAACACTGGGCACAAGGCAGGGGATACATTAGATGGTATGCCAGTCCATCACAGGGCAGTCACATGCTATGGAAAATTTTGTGACACAATGCATTTAGCGTAAATGCATGTTTTCGGGACACCAGACGAAACCGGAGTACCATCAGGAAAGCCATACAAAATGGGGATCACATGCAAATACCCCAACCACACACACACACAAACACGCGATGTGTAATTTCAAATCCGCAACCCTGGATACGAGTTCACAGCACTACGCAAAGACACAACAAACAAACTAATAAAACAGCAGCCAGTCCACACCCACCATTTTCGTTATCAGCTCACAGAGAACATTTCTATTTTTTTGGTTATGATTTGGAGGGATGGGACAAAGCATGGCAAAACATGTATTTTAAACATTCCGGTTGCCATGACAGCCAGGAACCTTCAGCCAACTGTCTTCTCCTAGGAGACGCATTTCAAAGGATAGGCTTCTGTCAAAGAATAAATTGAAATGCCTCTTGATGTGTCCTATAGCTGTTCCCTTTGTAACTATGGCGATAATATTAAAGAATGACTGCAAATGCAAATATGACCAGCCTACAAAAAGGGAGTAAAAAAATTTTGAAGACAGTCATACATTCAAAATAAACGAAAGCAGTCATTCCCACCCTAATGTAGCTAGGGCACGAAAGCTCAGTAGTGGACTTAAAAATAAAGTGGTGGCAAGTTTTCATTTCATACTTAAAAGGTGAGGCCAGTTAACTTCGACAAAATCGCAGAGTGATGGTGGTGTACATGAAAATGGTGGCAAAAAGACACGGACCACAAAAACAAGGGTAAAAATAATATTAGTCAAATAACCCACCCCCACCCCACAAACCCAGCCGTTAGTTATTTAAAAAAGCCACATGACTTCAGGAAAGGTCACGTGACTCACACTGCCCCCTGGTTTGCCGCCTCAGTAGGACCTCGTTCAGGGGGCCGCAAGCCAGCAAATCCACCTGAACAGCTTCGAGCGATCGCTTCGTGTTCAGCGCTATCTATTTATACTATGAAAAAAAAACTGTCCCAGGCAGCAAAATGGACAATGCAGGGGACACGCTGCATGGGACACCCGTCCACCACAGTGCACATACATGGAGATGAACACATTACAGGCAACGTAGAGACCCAGTTCACCTAATTGCACATCTTTGCATGTTCTGGTAGTGCAAACTCCAGGGTGGGGGAGTCCAAAAACAGGAGCTAAGCAATAGGGCATGTTTGTTCCCCAGAAGCCTAATGCTTACCTTAGTGTAGAGTGCCGTCCTGACCGCGAGATGCTGCCCCCGCTGACCGGGGAGGGCAGGGTGCTTCCCCCATTGAGGTCCTCAATGGACCGGCTCCAGGGTCTGGACTTGTCCACCGCGTTTTCCATGGTGTTCTCCATGCTGTCACTGTCGAACCTGAAAATGAGGGGGGGGGTGAATCACACAGGGGCAACAGGTTAAAAGGACGGAGTAGCTCTGTGTAATTAACATAAGAGGCTAATAACCGACTGCGGCTAATGCCCGTCAGCCAGCCACGAAAATTCAGACAGGAACACGTATGTCAAAAAGCAGAATCATTAAAGCCAGGTGCAGAAGATCCCAGCTCTGCTTTACACTGCTCTGTGGTGGATCCAGGCGGGTCAGGGGGTTATGCCCATACATTAACCGGCATGATTCCTGAACCGTGGATACCGACTGAGTGAGTGGGAACAGTGGATGATGACATCCTTCAAAACCACCACCCACCCCCCACTCAAGTAAACAACTGGACCCCGTGGCCCATGACCCAGACTGAGATAAGTGGATGGATGGATTATTGTTTAATGTCTGTATTGTCTCTCTATACTTCAGTTACTTTATATTTGTGTTCCCCGTTTTAGTCTTAGCGCTGGGCAACCAAGCATTTCACGCTCTCTATGTGCTATCGTGTTTTTTTAAATGTCATATTTATTACTGCCAACAGTATGGGGGGGGACGACACAAAAATACAGTACAGCAGAGAGTCTGCTCAGAGACCTCAGACAGATCTCATCCCCAAGCAAACATGACACATGGTTCACAGCAGTCATGCCTTACTGCTCAGTGACGCACGAGGTCCTCAGTGAGCGCCGAGGAGGTATGAGACTTACGTGACCGCATACTGTGCGAAGGAGAGATACTCCACCAGGACGTCGAGACCCTTGTTCTCCTCATTTAGGAACTCCCGAACCCATCTACGAGAACAAGGACGCAGAGTGAGAACACAACAAATTCATGGTCACTGGGACCACAAGTCTGAGCCACCACACAGCATGATATCACTGGGACACCAAAACAAAACGTCCTGTTCAGACAATGAACGTGTGACGTGTCCGTGCAGTGGGATACTACACATCCAGGTCCCATTTCCCACAAGCATCACAAAGCTACATTCCTAATAAAATCCATTTAACTGCCCAAGCAGTTTTGGATGTGCTTGCACTGAAGCCATTAATCTCCCAGCTGTTTAAGAAGCTGTTTCGGCAAAGATATTTTGGATTTATTTGCAACTCCATTTGGTGAACTGCGGCAACACAATGAAACTCCATAGATGCAGACTCCTGTTGCACAAATGGGCGTGAGCATGGAGGATGGAGTTATCGCAACTATGACTTCATACACTGGCAATCCAGTTCTTCCAGGCCAAAAGACACCATTGACAGAACACAAACTTTTCTATTAGACAAGGGACGCCAATCAATATCTTAAACCTCTTTGAATCCACTTGAGTCATATCCACCGGGTTCAGGAGCATTAAGTCAGAGTTAAAACAGGAAAGTCGGGCACTCAATGAAGTTCTCAAGGCCCAACGTAGCTGGGGCAATTCGAGTCATTCAATGAGTCAACACTGTAATTTTGTTTTGGGACGTGGATACGTTATCGCCTCCCATTTCTGACCCACCACCAGTAGCCAAAATATCTTCCCTTGTGTAATTTAAGAATGTAGGTAAACTCCTTGAAGGACAAAGTATCCGAACAGGTCCAGTAAATCATCTTTTGGAATGTACAGTCAACAAAGGCACACCAAATCTGTTTTGACAGATCGATACCAAACAGAGCCGCAAAAGATGGCTCCCGTTCAGTTTTTGTTGGGAGGCGCGAATCCGGGCCTGGACTTCATGTTGTTTTGCTTCGTCCCGTGAGTGTCTTGTGTAACTGGACTTGGCAGCGAGGTCATTATTGTCGCCAGAGTACATGAGGCCGTCCTCCCACCTCGGCCTTCCTGTCCCTCGCCATCAGGAGTGGGGACTCCGCCAGGAGTGACCTCACACGACAGGGCCAGCCCCGTATCCCGCCATCCTGCTTCCACTTCCCAGCGTGCATCTCCACTCATTAGCTCTGGCAACCAACTCTAACCACTCAGAAAATGAGCAACCCCAGAACCCCTGAAGCTGGAGCCTGACCCTTCCGTATAGGATCAAGAGGATGTCTCAAGAAAAAAAAAATTATCTGAGGTGGCAACGTGCAACAGGGATGACAGAAAAAGGATACTGGTGGTTTTTCCACAATTTCTTATATCCAGAAAACTATCAAACATTTTAACTGTAAATTAGTTTAGCCAATTAGTTTAAAAAATGTCATGGCAAGCTACTGGTTCACCTACATTAAGACATCTTAAAGGGAAATATTGTGCATTGACAGTACTCTTGAGGCAATGTAAGCTAAACTTTCAATGAATCAATTTCACGGAATTCAAGCCAAACCTGCAATGTCTCTTGTGATAAGGGAATGATTAATTACTCACCCGATGTGATTGGTCCTTAATGATATTTCCAGTTCTCTTAAGACTTGAGTTGATTCCTGCACTCTTCGGCGAAATTTCTGGGAGAGAAAAGAGCAGCCGGGGCAGGAGTTTTTCCCCCTTTGTGTTCACAGATCATACTATGACAATGAGAATTTCTTTACCTCAGCCCCATAAGGATATTATTGTTTATTTTAGCTACAGGATTTGAGCTCTGTGGGCGACTTAAATTTCAATACGTGTACCTGTCTCCAGTGGCGGATCCTGGCGAGGGCAACACAGGCAATAGCCCATGGCGGCTACATGTTCCGAGGGCGCGGCGACTTGGCGAACCACAGGTTCACATTGCTCCCCCCACCGGCTTGACAATTTTACCCTGACCGATCCCCTAGTCAACAACTTTATTCGACAGTTAGGAGGGGGTGAGGCTGGCTGGTGAGGCTGGCTGGTGAAGCTGGCTGGTGCCACATGGGGTTTGACTGCCACTGCCTGTCTCTGTTAGTGAATATTTTAATTTCACATTATGATAGTATTTTGTTTGCTTATTATTTGTGGTGGCCAAAAAATCAAATGTACACTTAGAATAATTCACTTTCATGTAGATCGTGGTGTGTGTGGTCAGTCCGACAGCATTTAAATGAAATCAGTCAAAATTCATTAATTTAGGTAATTGCATGACACATAACCTAAGAATGACATCCCAAGCCGGATATTTTCTAAGGCCGCCATGAAGCAGACTGACAGCAGGCACAGCAAAAGGCCAGCAAACCACCTGATTTTCCAGAGCAGGATGTTAAACCAAAACCCCTCCGAAACACAGAGGGCCCAAGTTACACACCGATGACATCAGCTTGTAAAATCATTGCATCATCAGCAATGGCAGCTGCCCCGCCTGTAGATTCGCATTTAACAGGGAGGTGGGGGTTACGTCTCAAAATCTTCCAATCCTCCTCTCCTGACAAAAAAATGCTCTCTGATAAGAACTATAAAAAGTCTTGCGATGAGATCCTGATGCAAGATATCTGTGCGGG
>JAODLD010000001.1:46138029-46155394 GCA_026781065.1 Mormyrops boulengeri
CCCCCCCCCCCCCCCCCCCCCCCCCCCCCCCCCCCCCCCCCCCCCCCCCCCCCCCCCCCCCCCCCCCCCCGTAAACAGGACACTCCATCATCATATGACCCAAGAGGCAACAAATTTGAATTTCGGAAGGCAGATGAGCTCCAACCTAATCAGGTGTGCCCGTAACAGCCTCAGACAGCCAGCAGGCGTGGAAGGGTTCCTATATCAGCATGATGGTATATTAAAGCAGCCATCAATTCCCTTGGGGAGGGAGGGGGGAGACAGGGGAGGTGCAAAGGGCATCTACTACACTGACTATCTAAAGAAAACTGCTTAGTCTACAACTCCAGGGGCATAATTAACCCAGATTACATCTGCAACCCAAACAACAGAGTTCACGTGAAGGCAATGGGGACAAAAACAGAGGAGAGGTGTGGCAAGTGCCCCTGGGGTGTCAGGGTGTACGTTATGGATTTGGGAGGGGGCCCTGGCACGGGGCCAGCATTATCAGACGGCACGCGAGTTCCAAGCATGCGTCCCGTGAAATTGCAGAGATCCCGGACACCCGCTGTGCTAACCAACACACACCCCGTCTTTCCATTCAAATCAGCCAGGCTAATTTAGAGTGCGACGGGCCCCAATGGAAAGCTTCTGTTCAGCATCAGTATGACATATGATGGGCGTAGCACAAAGCTCAACTCAATACTATAAATAATAATAAATCATAGTATGTGGCTATGAATATACACATGTATGCACATGTGCTGTATATTCGCATATGCTGTGTAAGTGCCCCACCCGCGTGGGATACTGACATGATTTTATCTTTATACATGTTGCCTTGATTGTCCTTCATTGTTTTGCACAACATGTTTTTACATTCTGAGTATGTAAATGTACTTGGTGATAAACATATAATTCTGAGTCGTTTGGATGGTGTCTTTAAAGCTCATCAAAGTTCAGTGAAGCCTTTTCATGTCACCAACCCGAAATACATTTGACATTTTAAGCAGCGCAGCCCTGGAAACGCAACACCGGAGCCTCGGTTTGCTGCTCCGTTTGTCTCCACTGCACCCTGGCGGTTTTGCCGGACGCCTTTGAGAGCTATGGAAACCGACGGCGCTTTTGTTAGCCACTCATAGAGGCCGGCACGGCTCCCGGGACGCGCCGTGGGCAGAGCGCCCGCCATACGGGGGTCCAGACGGGGCCTCAGCTCGCGTCAGGCCGACACCTGCTCCGGGCCCGGGACACAAAGCCCGGCGGAGGAGTACAAAGGAGGCCGCGGGAGACGCCCTTATGCTAACGAAGGGACACGAGAGATCAATCAAAAGGGAGAAAAAACACATAGAGGGTATTGGGAACCCATTGGGGGCTTAGAGTACTGAACAACAACAACAACTATGCAATGCTCCTTCATCGAAGTACAAAGCTTTGTTTCGTTAACAATATTATCTCCAGAAAGGTATTACATTTCATGAACACTGCCATTATGGGGGATTGCTTATATACCATATGTTCATACAGGTGTACTGTTCCAATTTTTTAATACTCTGTCAGGACGCCCTTGAAATCGAGGGCCGCATCGTGCGGAAGAGAGGCAGATAACATTCACGTTGCAATGAATTAAAATACGGCACACACATTCGCAGAAAGTGCAGAGGTGGACGAGACTTAAGAGACTCTCATACTGTCATTACAGCTTGAAAAAAACAAATGCAGTGAGAGAGGGAAGTTTTAAATGAACGTCCTAATCAGAAACGGCACGCAGCGATTAAGTCCATGGCGGCGAGGCCACACTGCTCCCCCGCTGGCAAACCGTCGGGTCCCATACGGCACGTTTGACTTGGAGCCAGAGAGGACCCCGCGCTTCCCCCAAAAAGGAGTTCCCGGTGGTCATAGACATCCGGGGGAAACGGGACTCTCCTCCCCGCCGGACATTCTAACACCACGGGAGACGCTCGTGTCCTCCCCCTCCCGCGGCTAATTGTCCAGGAAGCGTCCCGGAGCTGCAACACGCCGGCAGCCGGCGAGACCCCACTTGGGGGGAGGGGAGGGGGTGACAGTGTCCGGACAAGCCGGCGTATGCCAAGCCGCGCGGGTATCGCCACAGACGGTCTGGCTCGCAATGTCCGCGGCCCCAGGGCCCGTGCCAGGCACCGTCTGCCACACAATGAAGCTGACTGTTCCGCCAAACGAGCCGGGCCAGATTCAGGAAATGGTGGCGCTCGACGTTACAGGATAATAGCTATTGTGCTGGTTTATACCAGGAGAGTCGACATGAATAGGGCGGGTCATCCTTAGCAGCAGTGATAACCTAATAATTAAAAATAAATAAATAAAAAGTCAAATCAGCATACACCACATACTAAAGTTGGATTTAATGACTCACATTAAGCTCAAGATAAATAATTTTATATTATATAAATAATACTGCAGATTCCAAAGGTGCTGCAGGGCTAAAAAGATAGTTTAGGTTTTCTTCTCAAGACAATAAAAACCTTTTGATGTAAGAACAGTGGAACGGGCAAATGCCAGGATGAAAGGGGGGGGGGGGGGGGCCACTGACCGCCCGTAACACACCTGAGGGACATCCCTGCGCAGTACCCTGTCCGCCACGGTTGGAACCCGTCCCAGAATGCCAGCTGGCTGCCCCCGAGCGCGAGCCCGGCTAACCTCAGAGGGGCGTTACCCTCGTTACTAAAAGAAGAAGGATCCCGTCACCTCTGAACCTCACAAAAGGAAGTGTGCATGCTTGCCAAGTTACAGATCTGGGAAAGTGGGGGACAATTCAAAAGCAAACATCCTCCAGGATACAGCTCTGCGCCTTTCCAATATAACAAACAAGCACCAAAATATCCAGGGTTGGCAGTCAGGAATACTGTATATATGGTCACAAAAAATGCAACTGCATCCATCTTCCAACTATGAAGGAATGACAGTTACCAGTGAGGCTCTGCATGTTCATATTTCCAAAGTGTTTAAAGACTCCTTTTAACAAGGTTTAATGTTTTGTCATTGTGTCATTGGGAGAGGCTATTAATTTTCCATTTTAAGGCAAGCAAGATATGGGAAATGAAACCGGAGAATAAAAGGGACAATATCAATATTCAGGATCTGAAATTGGCATCATTCTGTACAGTGTCCCTTTGTCAGACTGACAGCTAGAAAAACCCAGATGTTCCTATAATTAGTCAAAAAAATCATAATAAATTTTAGAAAAATCTACCAATGTAAAATGTTTGCTCAAACTTATAAAAGTGATCTAAGCATTCCAATGTTGTCATATTCCAGAAACAAAGCAATTTAAGAATGATAATAAATCCATATTGCTCATTAGCACAGCTAATTTTACACCTGGAAAGCTCAGGTGCATTGTGGTCTGAACTCGCAAGGCATATCAATTATAAAAGGGAGGAGCATAAGCACAAACCACGAGTTAAATCATAGCAGATTCCACCTAAAAAACAGGCACACGCATCAGGGTGAAAGGAGCTTAAACAACCCAAGTAGAAAATCACATGCTGTAATCTAAGCCTTTAGCTTCCATATGGCATTCAAGCCTGCGGACTTAATTGCTGATAAACTTCATCCCCGTTTGCTTGGGCTGAGTTGCCAGTGTTTCTGGGAAAAGGAGAGAATTCTGTCCAGGCTAAGGAACAAAAAAACTTTTCGATGACAAATCCATGGGTCATCTGGTGAAAATGAATAATTTTCCCGCCCCTGGAGGGAGGGGATGTGTACACTAGCGCACGAATGCGATTCATTAAACATATCATGTGATATTCTAGACTCACTGGAGGCAAAGATCGATCCCCACCCACCCTCCATGCAGACAGCTGACGCAAGCACTGTCTGCAGAAATGTATAAAGCCAGTAAGCCAACAACCAAAAAAACCCTCACTACCGTATCACTACATAAACTCTAACAGTATCTTAATCTCTGATTGGTCTGAAGTCACATGGTACGGCCATTTAACATGATATCCACATTCCGTATATACTAAAATCTGCCTATACATTTCTTTGTGATTTTAAAGTTCTGGGACAAATTTTAAAAGCACAGTTTGGGAAACAAAGAAAGAGGAAAAACTGATATATTGGATGGGGATGCCTGAGATTTGTGTTGAATCTCATGACCAAGCATGAGCGACTCGCGGAGTTAAACGTACATCATTTACACAGACTAAACCATCAGCGCTGATGAACATCCCAGAAACCTTGAGACTTACACTTCTCCTAACTCACAAGTTATTATAATATTCACCTCACTAACTAGTTTAGACTAAAACTCAATTACCAGGAACATAAAGTATTTAAACTTTTAACAGCTGCAAATCAGGAGACCACGGGTATCAGGTAGCATCCATAATATGTGCTCCTGTGTGGATGATTCTACTAGAAGGTGCAGAAGAAGATTCTCTTGATAATAGCATCCAAGTATTAGATATAATCCTAAACCCTAACCCTAAACTCCACCCGGGAATAACAAAGCCAACAAATGATAGCACAGACATCGAAACGACCAATCCAGGACAGCTCAGCATGGCTTCCCATCCAATCCCCAATGCCATCACATCTTCGTCTGCCTTCCACGGAAAAGCAGCAGCCACCGGCACCATAGCAACCAGACCACGGTTTAAAGATACGCCAGTCTCTCAAAAGGGTCTATTTAACGCCAACCCCAGCTTACCCTCCTTTCCAGGGTTTTACTTTTTTAAAAATCCCGTTTTTTTTCATATGTATGGCAGAATAAGTCACTTCAAACTAATTTCTTTGCCCACAGGAATAAAATTCCTGCATATTTAAAATGTCACCTATGGTTCCTGTGTTTGTCTTAAGGGATTGTGGCTTGTAACTATGTGGGATCAGAAATTAAGACTTCACATTGCATGGGGTGGGGTGGGGGTGGGGGGGGGTGCAAAATGATTAATGGCTCTGGGAGCAGGGTTCACAGTCATACCCACAACAAATCCAAGGGGAAAAGGAAAATCTATACTACCTTGTTTCTACAATAAAATGTTTTCAAGCTGAATGTGAGTACATTTACATTATACCCAGCACAACAGGGAGATCAAAGCGCAGAATACAGATTCGTTTTCAAGGACAGAAGTGAATGAGATCAGGGCTTTTTTCCGTTTTAAATCATGACTAGGCCTGGGTTCACTATTAGCCATAGCTTAATGGACCCACACACCACGTCCTGTAACAGACAAGATAATGTAAAGAATCTTCTTTAAAGTTCTATTTTAATACACCCCAACCCACAGAAAAAACCTATGATCTTACAAATTTCTTTCATCCATTTAAATGGACTCTCCAGCACTGCTCTCAATCTGCATTGCGTACGTCGGGAAGCCACAAACCGCGCATTATGCCCAATTTGCAAAGAGTCAGAGTCACACTGGTATTTAAACAGCAGCTCAAGCCCGGGTCATGGGCCAACTAGCAAGGGCCGACTGTAGTAAACAGCTAAAAGCGCAACTAAAAGAGTCAGCATTCCCGAAAAGAGTCTCGCGCCATCGCGATTTCAATCTATTGGATCGTACTCAACAAGCCTTCTGTTGGTCGGTAAATATCTCCTGGATAAGAAGGCAACCAAACCTTTCCACTGTACTCATCACAAATCATTGCGGCCTTGATGACCACTCCAATGCAATCCCTCCACTCCCGTCGTGTGGGGAGCAAATTTAAACCACAGTGGACCATCAATCAGTCTTTAGTTACCATTGGGGTCACTAAAGGCACAGCAATTATCTGAATATCTCCTTCTAAGCCAATGTTGGGGATGTACCAGGAGACTTTAATATCAAATACTTAATTGCTTCTCTGAATAATATTCATTTTAAAATGTACTAATAAATACTTCACATGCACTTTAAGCAGTAATATTTCATCTTATTTGTGCAGGATATATTCGGCCCCAAATGGAAATTAAACAAAACACTGGTAATAAGGGGAGCTGTAGCGGCACTGTGGTGCAAACTTTGACATGACCACTGAAAAGCTGTGATAAGCCATTTGACACAAACTGGGCAATCAACTGGCTGATAAATTTCATTCTTTTGTTTTTTTTTTTTTTTTAAAAGCGTGGCATCTGCCTTGTGACATGCTAAATGGAGATATGCAAAAAGCAAATGAACAGGAAATGTGACATTTTACAAGAGTAAACTCCATGTATAATATGGCATTATGCTACAGATCAAGAGCAGGTAAAGTATGCCAACATTTTCAGAAATGGCATGGGCTACAAGAGTATTTGTTTTGCAAATTTATTCTAATAAGAAGAAATATAGTGGCATTTGCAAATCACACAAGCGACATGATTGACTTCCTGGCTGCACTGGTCTTTTCCAATTTCCCTCACGCTATATGGGCAACACTAAGACCTCAGTTATCTTAGGCAAAGGCGCCCATGCGTGGGGATTGCCGTTCATTTAAGTGCATCAAGGGCGAGATTTCACAAAGGGAGACCTCGAACGCGTCCAGCTAGCAAGTCCATATTCAACAGCGATGGGAGTAAACGGAATCCCACCATGGGACGCCTCCTCCATTAGCATTACTGTGGAGTAGTGCTCTTCATCCTTTTACTCGAACATACTTCAAAATCGTTCGGAACCGTCTGCCGCCACAACCTGCTATCCTACCACCTCTCAAACAAAAGACACAGCAGGAGCAGAACCGCCTGCGTTCCGGTGTTTTCCGTGACGGGAATATTGAGAGATCGCCTGCGGCGTTTGTTCTCCAGATCTTGGCCCGGGCGGCGCTCACACGTTTGGTTATATTAGCATACCCCTTGGAACCTTTTGAGGCGATTCAATAGTACAGTAGCCAGACAACTGCTTCTGTCTACCCAGTCAGCGTCAAAACGAAAATACTCTCGGAAAGCCAAGAGAGGCGCTCTAAGGCTTCTAGCGCCTGGAGACGTGCCAGTCCAACTTGTCCTCTGACCACAGAGCTGTGTTTCACACTCGCCAAATAAATGTCGGGCAGTGCAGCCCGGCGATTGAGGACTCTGTGCATCCTTCCTGGCATAAACAGGCACCGGTAATTGCCTTTGGCTAAGGCAGGCCAACAGGTGAAATCATAAATCATGTAGTCGCACGCCCACTGAAGCAATTAATGAGGGAGGGAGAGGCGGTCCCTCAAAGATACTGGCAAATATCGGAGCTATCAGCAGTAAATAACGCTAAGGGCCACAATTAACATGCTGAACTTTCTGCCAAGGATGTAGACATTATCCTGGCAGTGGACAGCATCTTTCCTATATGTCAACCACCTTCCAGGGCTATGTCAGTCACACAGTGACTGAACATACAGAGATCCCACAGTGACACCCAATACCTGATCGGCCCAGGTCCAACCACAATCATCCCCAAACTAGCATACTTCTGCAGACTAACACCACCACCTGAGGCCACGCAACTTAGAAACATCACTAATTCTTGAGAAAGTCCTCAACAAGCCATCTCCAAGAAAAGATCAGCTGTATATCCCTTAAGTGGGCTACTGACCACTTAAGACCTTTAAACATCCGTTGACCTGTTGGCAGAAAACTTCTCAAATTAGTCAGGAATGTCTAAACAGAAATGTGATGGAGACTGACATGTGAAGAAGCTTCTTGACTGGCTTGAAGGGGCGCATGAACAGGATTGCCAAATAACGCTAGTCTGAACTCGACTCCTTGCATCCTTGTGAGACTGGTTGTTAGGGATCTGTTTGCTGTAACAGCTCGTTCTAAGTCTCCATTTAGTGATTTCAATGAACAAGAAGCAGTGAAATTCAGCAAGGACGGAGCACAATTCAGCAGAAACGGCGGGGTGCCATAACCAGGGTTCGGGAGACACCGTCCAAGAAGTAATGAATAAATAATCAAAATCACCAAACCGGTAATCCTATTTTCCATTCCTTTTGTCGACTTCTCAAAAGAGCTTAAGTCACACGACCACGTACCATTAAACCTCTTGTAGCCAATGCTAAGAGCAAAACTGGTGATCAGAGTGGTCCGAAAGTTAATGCAGCATTTGGCCGGACTACAGTAATCTCCGGCCACCTGATAAATCCCAAACCTACAGTACTAATTTGAATTAGAGCCTACGAGACAATATAATTACTAATCAGGCTCCAATTAACCGACATCGTTCTAATATTTACAACAGCACGTGTTAAACTCTATAGATCTGAAACTGTCCAGTTTTTATCCACAGAAGGCACCCTACTTTATTTCTGCAAAGCCGTTAATATAAAAGGCTGCCAATGAATTAAAAAACGCTTTTTGGTGAACCCCGAAGATCTCAAAACGATATTAATATATTTTAAAAATGAGGGTAGTCGGTTTAAGAAGAATAAAAACGATCGGCAAACGGGTCATTAAAGTAAACACAGGTGGCCGAGGAGCAGCTGGCAATCAGCAGCGTGGGGGCTGGTCTAAGTAAACATCCTCAGTTGACGGAAGTCAATGATATTTCATACTAATACTCAACTCTTTAAACGCATTTTTAATGCACGAGAGAAACTGTCTATTCTCATGCGACCCATAACGTTACAGCACAAGTTAAACTTTCGGCCGCATGTTACTTTCTCATAAACATGGAAACGGCAAAAACGTATGTGCTCAGCAATAGCTGACAGTAAGAGAAATTGGTTACGTTATTTTAATAAGTAAACAAGTTGCACAATTGTTAATCAACTGATATATTCTCTTTAATGACGGAGCAGCACGCGCGTTTTAATGGAAACGGTCCGCAAAACTTTAATCCTGGAGATTTATTTGTAGAAATGCAATGTGCACAAAACAAAGTAATGCAGCTATCCGGGCGTAAAAACACGCATGCATATTTCGTTACGTTCACCATCAGCGTTTAATAGTGTTTCGAGTTTTTATTTTTAAGATTCTTTGTGTGCAAGTGATAGTGAGACCTTTTGTGGAAAACAGTCAAAAGCCATACTACACTTCGGTAGGCCTGAACAAATGACTTCGGGGAGGGGGGCGCTTAAATCCCATCAACACTCCTAATTTCCATTGTTTTCTGTCAGTCCCCCAGTTCGATACTTGTTGCATTGTCAAAGTCTATAATTAACTATTACTTGGGAAAAAATCGAATCGGACGAAAACAGCGATTCCCCGAGTCGCACGCCCATTTCTTTTCCCGTAGCCAGAAGGTTTGGTCCATGTGCTTATCCATTATGTGGTCCGAAGATCCCGACAGCCCCCCCCCCCACTCCTGAGCATTAGATGCCCGATTATTCAGACGATCGCCGTGTCCATAGACGTCTGACTTCGATGCAATCAGCGATCAGTTCATACTCAGAACAAGCGCAAAGACAATCTAATAGATTCAGCCAAATATATACCACGCAGGCGATCAACTTAATACGACAAAAAAAAAAAACAGGTACCATATTTGCTGCAGTTTTGCCAGTCCAAAAAACAATAGAACTGCCCTGACTGAATAAACTATATGCATTCAAGTTACCTAACAGCCAGCACAGAACAGTATTATCTGGTGAATAAACGTACCAAGACGATTGCAAATCTCTCCTCCAGTTCACCCGGCTCAGGCATCGGCAGTTTCAGAGGCATGTTATGAGCCCTAAAATCATTTTGCTGCGAATCCATACTCCCCGCGTTGCCCATGTTTCAGTCCGTTGTGTTTCCAGTTATCTTCCAGGTTTTACCAAATCACAGCGTGTGAAAGGAGACAATAGCCAGCGATCTACATGTATCTTGTATTGTTTGGATAGCCAAGCCTCCAATTTCTTTATTTTATCCCTGTCTGGTTACTTTGCAGCCAATACAGACCAAGCCAGTTTAACAGTACGGATCCAAAGGCACGGGTCAGTCATCATAAGCACAATTTAGGGAATTCTCACCCTTCCCCTTCATGTTCGGCAAAAGAAACGGCCGTGCAATTTATAGTGAGTGAAAGGGGTAAAAGCGCGTCCCTTATCCGTATCTTGCACGATTTCTGCACAAGCCCAAGTTTGCTCTAATCTCGGTGGCTTGCATGATGCACGCTTGGCGGTCCTGTTCTCTGCATATGGCCAGTGCCCCCGACAGCAGGGGTACAGCGGAGCATCCGCGGAAAGCACATCCAGCGCTCACACCCCGACACAATGAGCCCTTTCAGGTTGGCCTCCTTGGGCGTGCCAGCAGACCTCCGTGTGACGGGGACAGAAGGGGAGGCCGTGCATCTGTCTGATGCATGCTGGTTATTGGAGTCATTCTGAACCCTAAAAGCGAATGGGGAGAACTTTTATACTCTTGCGCCTTTGTTGGGCGTTGTGCTTTTGTTTTTATTGTTTCCCCGTTGATCATAACATTTTAATCAAATGCGACAATGTATTACATTTTTTTTCCATAGGAAAATACTGCCGCGCGGTGAATGTGGAACCCGACCAGTCGCACTGATTACCCATGCAGTTTCACATCTCTTCAAGGAAAAGTTAAATGGTAACTACGTGAGTGATGTTTAAAAACGTTTCAACCCTTCCCTCTTCAAACAGTAACACCCTGTGTTCTTTCACTATTTCCCACCCCTTTTGTTTAGAACGAGTAACAGCTTATGTTAACGTCCAGTATAGCGCGCACTTCTCCGTTCAATCGCTAGAACACGTTAATATTGACAGCGCCGTTTAGAAATCAAGACGCGCTTAGAAGATAGGCTACGTCATTTTATAACCAAATGACAGCCTGCTCCGAAAGTCTGATCCAGTAGTAAACATCGAGTAACTGAGGATTGCCGATCGAGGTTGTCAGGAAGTAAACGAAAATCTTACAATTTTTGGTTGACCATAAATGAAAAACACGCACAGAGAAATGGTTTGATTACTATTACAAAAATGTTGACTGGGGCAACATGAGGATGTTTTGAGCACTTTGCTGATAGGGTGCGGTTTTCTCAGCTTCTGCGCGCAAAATGACATCAGTGTAGAGGAGACTTTGGCCAAGAGCTTTTCCAGATGTGCGTCTCTTCAGGAAGCAAGGAGCGTCATCTCCGTGGTCGGCGACGGGTTCCTGGGGCTTACCTCATGCAGTTTAGGGTTACAGGCTGTGCTGACATCCAGCAAGTACTCTCTGCTATACTACTAATGTCATTTTTTATGGACAGATTCTACTGAAACAGTCAGAGCAGAGACCGATCCCCTGATGTATGCCGGATGATTCCAAAGCCAGTATAGTATCTTAATAAAAGTTTTATACTAAAATGAACAACGGATGTATGCCGGATGTAATTAATGTATTACATTGTAATTCTACATGTTCATTGTGAAGATGGTTGATAGATAGATAGATAGATAGATAGATAGATAGATAGATAGAGATACTTTATTTATCCCGAAGGAAAGTTGTAGGTGAGTGCAAGGTACAAAATTACAGTATGCATAATTAATGCACTTAAATTATACAAGGTGGGAACCTCATGGCGAATAAATAATGTCCCATTTTATAGCAAAGCAATCCAGTGCTGGAGACAATCTGTTGCAGATTATTTTAACTCTTGTCAATATAATGGGGGGAGGGGTGTCCATATAGACACAGCTGCTGGACATTAAGTGGTTTCAGAAACTCTTATAGCTGTCCGGTGTGGACGACGAGGAAATAGTAAAATGCCAAACAGATGCCAACTGCAGAAGTACAATCAAATCTCTGTCGGGAATCTCAGAAGGAGACCAACGCACAGATGTCGCTAAATTTGTCGAGAGGACAGCCAAAGGAAGTAGTGTTGTGAGAGGAAGAAGGAACGCGGGGTTTACAGAGACCACATTGTGATCAGAGGCACAAAAAGCACAGGCTCCGAGGCCATCGCCGAGTTTACCAGTCAGACCACTGCCTTTCCCACCCCGGGGCAGCACAGAAATTCCAATTACGTCAAAAAGCGTAACGTATCCCCGGTTGCATTTTTAAATGACTGTAACAGAAATGACTGGTGTATGAAATACGTCAACACAAAGTATTTTGCTTCTTTGAGATACATTTTCAAACTGCGGAACTTCCGGCATTTTTACTGAAACAATATTACATAAAAGAAAATATTATTGAGGTTTTAGATGGATCTACCGTGATATGACTATCTTCATGCTAATGTTAAGATGTATTAATCACATAGGACTGTGTTCTGGGTAAATGTATTGTCGGGTGAAAATCCCCTATTGACATCTAGTGGCAGAAGTATGCATTGCAGAAGACCAGCAAAAAGCACATTTCTTTGACGAAAAACAATACTGTACAACGGATTATTGCTTGGGCTCTCACACCTTGCACCCCCTCGGAGAAAAGCCTGCAGTCTCCTATGGTCTACACCACGAAACTATAATTTTTAAATAAATCAAAAAACTTTTTAAATTCAGCCATAAAACCGTTTTTATGTTGCATATTTCTATATGTTCTGTAACAGGACTGGGGGCTTGACTCCCTAGGCTTTTTGTTTTCCTTCTGCAGTTAAACGATATGCATTTAGTCAAAATGGTGCCAAGAAATTAGCCGTTGTCTGTGCATGTGTGTGTCCTGCAACGGGCTGGCTTTGTTTGCAGGGTATACGCCGCCTTGTGTCTTGTGCCGTCTTGCTTGTCTCCAGTACTCCCCAGGGCTTTGTCCGGGATTAAGCGTGTTGATGTGTTCAAGCGGTTGTTCAGCTAAGACATGTGATTTAAGTGACTTTGAGTGTAGTGTGATTCCAGCATCTCAGAAACAGCCACTCACCTGGGATTTTCACGCACTGTAGTGTGTTGCGTTTACAGAGGACGGTGCAGTAAACAAAAAACACACAGTAAATAGCGTTTTGGGGCATAAAACCACCTTGTTAATGAGTGAGGTTAGAAAGGAATGGACAAACTCATTAAAGCTAACAGGAAGGTCATAAGGGCGGAAAGGCATCGCTTAAGTATTCAAAACATGAAGCTCTATAATCCTACTGCAGCTTGTTAAGCATACCTAATGGAAAGAAACCTCTATATACATTTCTGAATATACATTTGCAGAACACTGATTTCTTAATATGAACTCAGAATTTCCTATTAATAAGCTGTATGTATGTATCTTTTAGTGAACTTTGGTTTGCAAAAACAAAAGCACATTGCAAAAGCATGTAATGGAAATCATATGTTTAACGTTTTCAGAATTTTAATGTCAAGACTCTCCACTTCTAAGTTAATTCATATTTAATTAGTAGTTAATCCATGAAATATTTAAGATACATTAATGATTCAATATATAAACATAAATGATGCATAGATATTTTTTTTAAATATTGCAAACACTCAAAAGTTTGAATGACTTGGGAGGATATATATATAAATTTCATATTTGCCTTGGATTGAATGTCCAGTAATATTTCTTTGCTCCTTTCTGTAAATAAGAGGGTAAACCATTCAATTCTGTGATAAAATTTTTTATTCTGGACGAGTGAGCAACTACAACTGTAGCATTCTCATTACTTGAACACTGCAGTTCGTCAAACATACCTTTTTTAGAAAAATTAAAAGATCTACTTTCTTCTACAAATAGTGTTATTGAACCGGTTTATAACTGTGCATCCCAGAGATAGCAAACAGTTGCGTGCTGGGAAATATCAAAACAGCCCGGCAAGTTACAACATTGCTGATTCCGTGCTTACATAAATTTTAAATGATAAAGTTTAAAGGCACAAAATGTTGGTAATTTCAAACATTCTTCTTAAAATGGATAGTAACACATACAAACACACACTTGTGTTTGTTGTTTGGCTTCATTTGATGAACAGTTTTGATGACAAGGAAGACTTTAAGACCCTGAATATTACATTTCTGTTTTTAAGCGAGGCTTCAAATGGAATGTAAGTGATGTATTGTAATGTTGTAAATATCAACACCCGTTGGTAACTGTAACTGTAACCATGGTTAGGCATAGAAAGACGTGTGCAAACATTAAATGGTGATCCAAGCATTTTTTTTGTCACTGTCATTCAGCCTGTCAAACAGACTCTGTGCTTAAGAAGAGCAGCTATTGGACAGAGTCCTTTTTTGTAGATGATTTAATACCCCATGTCTTGCTCACTCTTCCTCCTCCTCCTCCTCTTCTTCTGTGGCCATGACTTCCACAAGAAGTTCAGCAGTGCAAGTGGCCTCCCCGACACTGTTCATGGCCTTGCAGGTGTATTTGGCATCATCCTCACCAGAGACGTCCGAGATGACCAGGCTGCAGTTTCCATCCTCGTCGTAGTCGATCTGGAAGTGACGCGTCTCCTTGATCGGTTGGTCATCTTTGAACCACACTACCTCTGGGTCAGGGTAGCCTAGAAACAGCAACGGCATAACATTGTTTCAGCACTGGGACGGTGCGTGTGGCACAGCATGTTAGGACACTATGCCTGTGATCAGAAGGTCACTGGTTTAAATCCCATGGGGGGGGGGGGGGTTGAGTGACTTCATCATTGGATCCTTGAGCAAGATACACACCCCCTAGTTGCTACAAGGTCTGTCTGACTCTGCTGCCTCACAAAATGTACATTGCTCTGGGTAAAAGCATCTGATAAATAAGTAGAATGAATAGTACTTCTGCGGCAGGAAGGTGGCGCAGTGGTTAGCACTGCTGCCTCACAGCAAGAAGGTCCTGGGTCCTTTCTGTGTGGAGTTCGCACACTCTCCCCGTGTTCACGTGGGTATTCGCCGGGGGCTCCAGTTTCCTCCCACAGTCCAAAAGCGTGCAGGGTAGGCTGATTGGCCCTGTGAATGTGTGCACGCTGTGGTGTGCTGGTGCCCATTGCTCCTGGGATAGGCTCTGTGACCCCAGTGGGGATTAAGCAGTTACGATAATGGATGGATGGAATAGTATTTCTTTGTTATAGTTTAAATATCCAATGGATCAGGAAAATCTGTGTGAATGGGTTCTTTGGACAGTTTTTAAATAAACTGATAATAGTCACATTTTTTCTGACCATTCCAACTGCCCTCTCAAACAATCAGGCATAATATCTATAAGTAGATTTTCCTAATGCATTTCCTCATAACATCACCCTATTCCCGCTGCACAACCCAGCCTTCCAATCTTTAAAATTGTTCCTCATAATGTTCCTCATAGCATCCCAGACAACAATGGCTGTAACAAGGGGGCTTATATAACAACAAAGTGGAACCTATCTCATCAACAGCCTTCAATCACCGAAGACAAAAGCAACACAGAGCAAGTCACCATCTACAGCTACTCTGGAATTATGGATAAACTGCTCCACCACCTTAAAAGCTACTATTAGAAAGTGCAAAAGAGTAGCCACAAGAAGTTTAACTGTTATTCTTAATGCGTTTAGGTTGGTTGTAGCCATAGCTAAGGGTGTGTACTGTGATACCTAATTGGGCCACATAGCCTTGGCCACACCTCTTGTTTAGGAGCAAACTATGAATGAGGAAGCTACAATGATATGGTCCACAAGAAGACATGCCAGGGTCAGCACTGCAGGGTCATTACCCTCGATCTTGCAGTCAAAGCGGGCTGCGCTTCCCTCGACCACCTCCACATCCTTGATCTTGATGCTGAAGGAAGGCTTCACATGTGGCCTGTCCTCCTCCTCAAGGGTCTGCAGCAAATCTTCTGCAGTAGTAATATGACAGTCAGATACAACATACCCAACCATCCATCTTCTGCCCAGTATGGCAGTGTTTCCCAATCCGGATCTGAGGAACCCACAGTCGATCCATGTTTTTGTTCCCACCGAGCTCCCTGATAGACAGGCCACTTTTTTGCTACTTGAGGCAGGGAGGGAGCAAAAACATGAACTGTCTGTGGATCCCTGTGGACTAGATTGGGAAACTGCAGTACAGGATTGCGGGGTAGGGAGGGGCAGAGCCTGGATAGGATGCATCTTGAATATAATTTGATCCCATACATGTTAGCTAATGTAGAAGTATATTTAGTTTTTAGTCTTTTATCAGTCAATGAGATTGATGGTGTCGCAGAAACGACTAGGCGTATCCAAGGTAACATGCATCAGACATGCATCTGGGGCCAGTGCCTCCAATGGTCCTAGGAAACATTATCATTAAAGATCTCAGGAGCTCTCAAAGGAAGGACCTTCAGTTGAAGCATTGCTCTTCTTTGCACTAATGCCTGCAAGCATTGCCATGGACGCCAGTCTGCCGATGGCGCGGACAGCATGGCCCGTTTTCTGGTGGGAAAAACAGCAGGTTTCCATACTCATACTTCAGTACAAACCCGTCCTGGTCAAGGAGACAGATGCAGTGAGTCAAAGGGTAGTTTACAGGCAATGTTTTGAATGTGATATGTTTCATTTGACCTCATTTGAAATATTGTATGGTATTCTAACAGGCTCACACTGAGTTTTTGATCAATAGGAGTCAATACGACACGATGTGGAAGCTCTTAGCAGTTAGCAAGAGAAGAACATGGAGATTTATAGAGAAAAACAAAAAAGGTAGACACCAAAAACACTGTAAAGTGGCATATAAATCAAAAAGTACATAATGAGATCAGGATTCCTTTTTCGTCGTGGCAAATGTTCTAATTGGTTCACGGCTTTGTCTGAAGAATGGGTCGGTTTGCAAAATTACTGTGGTCATAACTCAATTCTGACAATTTTTTGTTTCATGTTTCACTAATTTGAGTTCTTCACTTGTGGAAGAAAAACTAGAGGCCTCATTACAGAAGACCAAGATGCCACAAGCAGAGAAGTGCTGTATGTTGGATTCACTTGGCCAAACTCATTAAATCCTCCTGTCTTCTCATTTTCCACATTTCCATGTGTTTCATTGTACTTATAGCTGTACACAGAAAAGTCAACCTTACCTGCCATTTCCTTCTCAAGATGTATTTCTTCATCCTCTCCTTCGACAGTTTCTTGGCCTCCATGTTCTTAGTGTCCTGCTTCAGCCAGGGATGTTCGAGGCACTGAGCACATGTCAGACGAGCCCTGAGATTTGGAGAAGCAGACAGAACAATAACTTTGTATAAGTATAATCATTAAAAGGACACAAAAGACGGAGGGGCTCCCCACCAAGAAATCTCTCTTTGCCTTGTAGCTTGCAGTAATAGATTCCACTAAATATAACATTAAAGTATTTCTGTTGCTCAATGACAATTATTATCTAGTCAGAAAACCCAGAGATGAATAGCTTGAATATACAGACGTTCCTCTACTTACGAACGTTCAACTTACGAACTTTCAGACATACAAACGAAGAGGATCTATAAGTCCAAATTGTGTTCACTGGGCTCCCGTTTCCTGTCTACAACATCAATTTTTTTTTTTTGCGCTCCAGATCCGCCTAGTATGACTTCTGGCCGCTACTCCCGCCGCGCAGCAGCGTAGCGTGCGTACTCTCGGCATCCTAGTTCTTTGTACTTGCGTATGCCCTTAAATGGTGATGGTGAATAACAACTTACGGACATTACAAGTTG
>JAODLD010000001.1:46155494-46166231 GCA_026781065.1 Mormyrops boulengeri
CGGCATCCTAGTTCTTTGTACTTGCGTATGCCCTTAAATGGTGATGGTGAATAACAACTTACGGACATTACAAGTTGCGAATGGCCGTTCGGAATGTATCTCGTTCGTGAGTAGAGGAGCGTCTGTATATAAAATGTCAGATGCCACCGTAACTAACTTCAGACTTTTCTTCAAAAGGCTGCTGATGAAGTCTTTGGCCTCATCTGAGATCTCATCAAAGGCCTCGTCTTCGAAATCCCAGGTGGCCGAGGTGACGTTGGACAAGGTCTCGTTATCATTGTCCCCCATGAATGGGGACAGTCCACTGACCCTGGGGGGTGTCAGAGAGAGAGATTGTCCCATAGCCTGAACGCAGTGCTGTAATCCACAGTTAGCAATCAAAGCCGGTTACTGTGGCTCAGCAGGTGTCCACTGATCATTATGATGCAATGCAAATGAAAGAAATATGTCTGAACCG
Source organism: Mormyrops boulengeri (assembly GCA_026781065.1). Taxonomy (NCBI): domain Eukaryota; kingdom Metazoa; phylum Chordata; class Actinopteri; order Osteoglossiformes; family Mormyridae; genus Mormyrops; species Mormyrops boulengeri. Next base: position 46,155,952 of record JAODLD010000001.1, read on the forward strand.
AACTGACTCAATTTTTCAGAAGTATTTGTATATACATATGCACACACACACACTGCTCTGGAAAAAATTAAGAAACCACTCTACTTATTTCAACAAATCTGTATTTTTAAATCCTATGCTGAGAAGCAGGTTGCTTCAGGTCCAAAGTTTCTAAGACGGCAGTACACAAGAACAAGCTGAAGCAGAAGACACTGGGAACGACCAGAAACCAGTCAGGTAGAGGGCAGAAGCGACCTTCTAATGCCAGAGATGACCGTTAACTTATCCGGCAGTTTCTCATGAATCGTAGGATGACATCAAGTGACCTTCAAATGGGAAACAATTAAGTGCAGCTGTGAAGTGCACTGCTAGGACAGTTTGTATCAGGCTCCTAGAAGCAGAACTGAAGTTCCATAAAGCAAGGAAAAAGCCCTTCATCAATGAGAAACAGAGAAGAACCAGGCTGCAGTTTGCAAAAAAACATATATTATTCACAGACACACACCTATAAATTGAGAAATGAATATAACAAAAGATTCTGCTGTGGTCTCTTAAGGAACTTTCTCACAGACTCTCAAGAATTTCTTGATTTAATGATGGCTTTGCCTTGAAGTTGAAATGATCTTGTAAAACTGGTTCAAATAAACTGAAGTTTATGTTAAAGGGGGCTTTGCATTATCCAATTTGTTTGATCTAATTAATCCATGTGTTCTTGTACAAACATTTCATTCCTTTAATAGTGTAGAAATCAGTGGGGCGTTTTGGATCATGAACTTGTGATGAATACAGCATGGCAAAAATGCATGATATTGGCACTTCTCTGTTTACTGCAGAATCTCAGTTCAGACATTTACTATCCAGAAAAAAACACCGGTTAAACACGTGCTTGTTGCAGCCATGACACACATAAATTAGGTATGGCCTCAGCTGAATCTTAGACCAATGGGAGCACAAGAAAAGGGTTTTCCTTACTTACAGAATGTAGCAAATCACTCCTATACTCCACATGTCTGTTGGGTAGCTGATTGGTTCATAATTTATCACTTCTGGGGCTACAAACTCAGGTGTCCCAAACAGAACTTTGAGGGAACCGGCATTTTCTGTGGAAACATATCAGGGACAAACTCAAGGGTCTGTTTTTGCAGTTTAATCAACACAACAATGTAGATGCACTATAACTGGTAATGACTGACATTATCTGAAAAATGATAGACATTAGACGGCATGTAAGATGCTAAACCACTGAAATTAAAGAGATTCTTTAGACAACCATAGTTTAAGAAGCAGGACAATTCACCTATCCGACGAGCAAGACCAAAGTCGATGAGCTTGATTCTGCTCCCTGTCCTGTTAACGCACATGATGTTCTCAGGCTTCAGGTCCAGGTGGACGATACCCTGATTGTGGATGAACTGAACCCCATTGATGATCTGCAGCATGTACTTAATGACCTCCCTCTCCGTAAGCTCAAAGTCTTCATCAATGATCCGGTCAAACAGCTCCCCACCAGAGATCCTAGAGGGCATGCATATACGGTCGTTCAGGCTTGCTCATTATCTCATGACAGTAAGGTCTCACAAACACCAGCTTCTACTGGAAGGACATCTAATGGCAGCATTTGATATAAACCAAGTTGAAAAAAATTCTAACATCTGTGATGAAAAACAGCCAAGAGACAGAGCTGGAATTTCAGTATAAATACAAAGGGGATAATGTTCTTTGCGAACTGAGCACTTACATAAATATACTTACATGCTCTGCCTGCTCTATTGCACTTGAAATACCAGATGCAAAACTGAATATTTATTTTTATATTAAAAGACGTATCCATACTTTTTACTGCAAGACATCAGGTATATTAGAAAGTGAAAACCATTTACATCATTTACAGTACTCTTAATATTTTTTCAAATTGATGGCATCGTAAGAAATAGACACTGGCTGCCTGTTCTTTATGTTTAAACTACAGATCAGTCCAGTGCTGTGGTTCATGTTAGCCAAAATAAAGAATGGGATATCTTTGTCCTGGGAGAGGGTTTTATTTTATATACATTTGGCTTAAATACCATTTGTAAAATAACCCATTCTTATTTTCCTAACGCCTCGACAGCCTCCAGGATTTATGGGGTTAATGTGACAAAGGGGACTGAAAAAAAAATCTCAGACAAGAAGTTCTCAGACATGGACGAGATGCTGTAAATAAGACTTTCCACTAAGGATTCACCGACAATATTATTACAGCAGCACTGCCAACAAATGCCAGTCGGAAAGATCTGGACCTGGTCCTTTTCCCCACGGGATGCTGGAGAGGAAGTGACTCGAGGAATTTATGAACTTCGGGATATTTATATGTGCTTGCTGTTTCCTATATATGGTGCAGAAAGTTTAGAGTGCAGACAAGGGGCAGGTGCTCAAGGTCTGACACATGCATTAAAAGGGGATCCTGTACCAGTAAAGGGAGCTACTTTAAATAGTTTGGGCAAAAGGGGCAGGTGGACAGGCAGCCCCAGCCCTCCACCCTCCCCCTCTGCCCTTGCCTGGAGTGCAAGGTGCACCATCAAATAGATGCAGTAATGGGCTACATCTGTTTTCAGGGCTGGACAGGCCATCTGGCATACCAGGCATTTTCCCAGTGGGCTGATGTAGGGGGTATGTGGGGAACCCCCAACCATGCTCCTCTCCCCCATCCCGGAAAAAATTTATCGCTTGATAAAAACAATGGGGGACCCAACAGTCCAAGGCCGATATTTAATCCCAGTCCAGCCCTGCCTGTTTTCATCATGATATTTCAGTAAAGGTCATCGGGCCATCCCCAAAACAGCTGTATACACAACTGGCTGCAAAGATGAAGGGTGTGTGCAGTGCTGGTCAAAGCTCATGTGGTGCCCAAGGTAAGCTTCACTGCTGAATTTCACTTTGGTGTGTGTGTGGGAGGGGGTGGTTTTCTGAGCTGCCTCCCCCTCATAGGATGGTGCCCTAGGTGGCTGCCTATGTCGCCTAATGGGCTGAAGAACGTGTGTATAACATGTTGACAATACTCACAATTCCAACACCATGACTATGTCCGATTTAGACTCAAATGCATCCACACACTGGACGAGTTTCGGGTGATGCAAGCTGTTCATGATGTCGATCTCCTGTCTCACGTTCTCTCTCTCTTTCGCTGAATACGCTTTTATGAATTTTCCCGCCCATACTTTCTTCGTTGCTTTCTCCATGAGTTTAAACACTTGTCCAAACTTTCCCCTAATCAGCAAAGGAAAGGAAAAAGAAATAAACATACCCATGGAAGCAGTGTAGCGCATGATGTAAAAGCCGCTTGAAAAAGGGATCTGTTTTTGATTTACAGTTTTTATAATACGAAGGTCACACGAGAACCATTTACTCACGTTCCAAGTCTTTCTTCCACGTCGTAAAAGTCTTTGACTTTCTGATCAGCTTTGATGACCACATCTCTGTATTCTGGCTCTTTCTCTGCATGTGGAGTTATGGAGTAAAATGTGCATTAATGAAAAAATGAGGCGTACCAGGGAGCATATGTGCGTAGACTACATTGCTGTACCTGTGACTAAAGGGTTTGAAAGATCTAAAAGGTAAATAAGTGCGAATGGTGTTACAGTTCACACAGGCAATATACTACGATGTAGCTAAGCTCCTGAGCCCTGCACTCATTCATTAACATGCTCTGTGATTTGCTGTTTGAAGGCCCTACTGTCAACATAAAGCACTTCATGCATTAAATTTCATTGTCATAGACTTGTTTTTAAAATGTGAAACATACCATTGTCAGATAGATCAGCTTCATCTTCTGCGTTATCTAATAAAAATATAAAACGTTTTTGTTTCATTAGACAGACAAGGCTCCTTTGAGAATAGAAATCCCAAAGTTTAATAGTAGTTTAACAAATACCTTTCAAATGTCCCAAAGTAGTAACATGCTTAATTATTTACATATTGGCTAAAAAAGAAGGTAAACCTTTGACCACTTGATTAATTACATTAGTAGCTAAGAATGCTGAGAAGGTCAGTTCAGAGCAGGGTCCAATATAGGGTCAGTATAATGTTAAAATTATTTGCTTGTAATTTATAACAAGTATTATATTATTATATTATGTATATTTATTTTATAACTTTTAGTGTATGTATATTATTACGAATTCTTCTGTAGGATAATACTATTGTACTGTATTCTAAACTTTAGTGCATTTCTGTAACCACTAGGGGGAGCTCACCTTCCACTTCTACCCCAACTTTGACTGGCTCAGACTCCGCACTTGGGTCCCCAATGCCGTAGACATTCTCAGCCCGAACCCGGAACTTGTACTCCCTTTCGGACAGCAGGTCCTGGATGCAGTAGGATGTGCTGTTGCAGGACACAAGGTGCTTCCATTCCTTATCCACAGAGTCCCAGACCTCCAGGTGGTACGACAGCACCGCGCTGCCACCGTCATAGGTGGGGCCGTACCACGAGAGTGTGAGAGATGATTTGCGGATGTCCGATGTTGCTGGGACACGGGCAGGTGGGTCGGGCTTGTCTGCAACACACGGGCCACATCAGCGATGCCAACTGTAGGTTAAGACAAAGTTCACACACACATCACTACTGCTGTCTACATAGTTGGTGGACTAATACAGTACATGACTGAATGGTACCACACAAGACAAATCAAGATACAGCCGACAATGAGAAGTCAGCATTTATCTAGCTGCCTGAGCAAAAGTGGAACTGGATGGGTTCTTCTTCAACTCATCAATCTACAATGACATCTAAAGTTGTCTAGACGCCTATGGAGCTGTTGGTATAATGTTCCTACTATAAACCTGATATGTGGCGTGATGAATCCTGTAAAGAAAAAAGTGGTGGCGTGTTCTTCCGTGTACCCCCCCACAAGCTGACAGGATGTTGTGCTTTGAGAAGAAGACCTGGTCATGAAAAATGGGGGAGCAGAGGGCGTTCCCATGGAAACAATCATTTAAACAAGGAAGGTCTCATGTGAACCGGTGAACTCTGTGAGAAAGTAAATCTTCTTCCCGTGCCCTTCAGACAGCACACACCCAGCGTGAAAAAATGATGAACAATGTAAGAGCCACATACGGCCTGGAAGAAATTAAAGCCTGGTAGAGTCACACAAAAAAAGTTTTCATAAAGTTTTAAAAGTTCATATGATAAATTATCTTAAAACAGTAGGAACTCAGGTGGGAACTGAACAAATTCCTCTTGGAAGGATCAGGCATGCCAAGCCTGGAAGATAATATAATTCATTATGACACAATACAGCAGATACTGTGTGAGTGTCTGTGTATGTGTGTGTGTGTGTGTGTGTGTGTGTGTGTGTGTGTGTGTGGATTAGATTTATATTACATTGTGGGGACCATTTTTCAGGTCCCTACAAAGATATGTGAATGCAATCAAAAAACTAAAAATGCCAAAAGTCTTGTGTCTAGTTTAGGTACATGTGGTTAAGGTTAGGGCTGGGTAGGGGTTAAGGTCGTCATGTTGGGATTAGAGTTTTCCCCACAGAAATGAATGAAGAGTCCCCACAAAGATATGTGTGTGCGTGTGTGTGTGTTTGTGTGCGTGCGTGTGTGTGTGTGCGTACACACGTGGATTTGATGGGCTTTTCCATATAAAGCAGGTCAGAAAGACTAATGTGTCCAAGTGAGACTCCAGGCCTCTTATTTACCCTGGCGTCAGCGGAAAAAGTCACACGCGATCCAGCCTTCGCAGTTCATCCTCCTAGCTAGTGCCAGGTCTCCTTAAGTTATCTCAAAAACTCCTGTCAAAAGATGTGAGGGGCCAAAACCATAGAGAGCTGGGGGAAGAATATTTTTGGGTTATATACAGCGGTGTGCAAAACTCTTAGGCCATCAAAGAAAATGTTTCAAGCTATTCACCTGGGTAGTAAGTGTATACAAACCATTTTAAATATAAGAATATGAATGACAACATGCTAAAAAGTGACAAGAACTGCTTCTCTTCTCTGAAAAGTTACTAATATCTCCTTGAATGGCCAGAGTAACACCGCTTCAGGTCCCAAACCTCAGCCATTCCATGCATTTCTTACATTTTACTACCAGCTCATGTAATTCGTTAATTTAATATGTTACTGTCACGTCCAGCCCCGACACCCACCCACCACCACGCCTCTTCATTAACCCCGTGTGGAATCCTCCCGTTTACCTGCTGTTTTCTGTTTCCTGCTCATTACCCTATGTATTTAGTCCATGTCCGGGTCAGTCTTCCCCAGATCTGTCATTGTAGTGTTATCGATGTGCGTGCCTGGTGTTCCCTGTCTGCTTGATTCCCCCTGGAATAAACCCCGTTTGCCCCGCAAACCTTGGAGTGCTCGCTTCTTCCCTGCTCGCCGGACGCTTACCGTGACAGTTACATGACTCAATGATGTATTGATTAGCTGAACAAGGTGCACTAATGGTCGAGTCAAAAAATACACGAGTACATTGAGTGGCTGCTTTGGGAGAGGTTTAAACTGACACAGTTTGACAGACATAATATCATAATTTTACACCAGTATGAAGATCATTTAAACATCATTTTCTTCAGCAGCTGAAACTCGTGCAGAGTGCTGTACATCAGTCCATGGTACAGTATTTACAAAATCTTAGTTCTGGAATCTACATTGGCCTTTGCATTCAGATACTGCCCTCTATGACCAAGCTTTAACTGAAGATGATGCTACTGTAGGATAAAATACACGTAACAGTCCAATATTCAACCATCCAGCTCCTCTCCTGGATCCGGCCCGATCCAGAACCTCCATATATATATGATCCACCCAGCCATTTTTCCCTTTGTTTGTTCAAACCGATTGGTTAATACATAACCACAATAATTCAAACAAAGGGACAGGTACAATCAACCACAAATTCAAGTAGACGTTACTTCCTACTTAGTATAAACATAAACACTGGTGCTCTAAAGGAGAACGGGGAAGGTCGCTCCTCGCGCTCCCTGTGCCACAGACTGGCAATACTTTCCACTGACAGCGGTGCTAAAGTGTTTCATAGGAAATGAACGGCTGGGGAGAAAATTAAGCCATAAAAGGCCATCGGGGGCCGATGAGCTGACTGGCAGGCTTTTCCGCACTGGGCCCCATTCACCTTTTGCAGTGTAGTTCCTGGGGGCAGGAAGAATGCTGGGAAACTTAGCGACGTCTTCTCGAAACAGTTGGAAAAAGAATGACCTAATTCCTGATTTTTGGCCAGTCGTGAAGAAACGAGGGAGACGCATGGCATCTTTAGCAGTACGATTCGTTTTAGTTTTGTTTTCTACAAGAATTATAGTGGCTGTATGTAAAAAAAATTGCAGAAGTTTTTGTGGGAGGAGTGAGATCAGGAAATAAGCACCTCAATACACCAATAAAAAAACTATGTGTAGGTATAAAGCAAGTTTGTGGTGTGTTAGAAAGGAGGAGAAGCAATGCTACTATACATCAAAACTGAATTATGACTGAAACTGTGCTCCACAACACTTGGTTTTGAAGAAAACACTGTCATTTATCTACACATCTGTACATATTAGTCGACAGCCCAAAAAACCTGAAGCCCTTATTCAGTGTAGTTACTGAGTTTTGCCTTTGTAGGGAAGAATGGCTCTCGTTTTTTTTTTAACTATTCAGTTCGCCTACTTGAAATATCCAGAGGATGCTAATTCAGCTATTCTGCTCCATCCACCAATCCCAAATCCCTTAACTCTGCTTGCCACTGAACCAGGTTTTTCAACATAAGATTTCAAAAGCAATAGTAGCTATGTAATATTTCTTTTAAAATTTTATATAAAAACTTGTATGCATGCACATTGTCACACTCTAAAGAAAACACCCAGGAGGTTCTGACAAAACTTCAACATGGAGCTCGAGTTTCTCCCGCTCTGCTCTATGAAAGTGTGACCTACCTACAATGGTGAGATTGAGAGATGCCTGCCTGGTGCCAAACTTGTTTTGTATCTCAGCGGTGTAACAGCCGCAGTGGTCTTGCGTGGCGGGAGAGATGGTCAGCTGGGTGGTCGTCTCTGTGCTCTCTATGGAGACACCATCCTGGCCAGGCTTCATCTGTGAGGAGAGGCCAGAGATCAACATTTAAACTCCACCATCTGATTGGCTCAGTGCTGGGATTAGGGCTGACAATGGTGTGAACTCTGTGGAGAGTTCCCTGGAATTGACAGGAAGAACCAGGATTGGGAATAGTATAATAAAGCTGGTATGCTACAGTTACATACTGTCATAGCTGACCTCAAAGTCATGGTCCTTGGAGACCTTACCGGTTTCCGGAATTTAAGCCAGGAGCAGGTGATCGGCTGAGTTCCTCCAAACGTGCAGAGCAGGTCAACCTTTTCTCCGGCCAAAATTTTCATGTCTTCAGGAAACTGTGTTATCTGAGGGGGAATGGCTGGGAGACATTTATAAAGCAGGGTATTAAATTACTTTTCCCCTTTGCCCTGCAGATTCACCAAGCCAAGGCTTGCATTATCACTTTCATATAAACCTGCCCGAATGATCGAGGACTCTTATTAGTATCGGCATGAATCCACTTTTTAAGAGTGTTGGAAAATACAGAAGAACTTGGGCTTTCTGATACGCCATAGTATGGCTAGAGCCCCACGGCCTCAGCTGCTGGGACTTCAAGACCCCGTTCAGCCGAAACTTTCTTTAAAAGCACCATTTTCTTTTTTATGGTATGAAGATAGATGTTCAAAGTCAACAGTTACACTCTGCCTGCTTCTACCTAAGAGTAAAGCTTGGGCACCAAACCATTGCAGGTAAAGCTAACAGTGTATGTCGTATAAGCTACTGACATCCATACTTAGTGTAAGCATAACCTGTAACCATGGGAACACAAGCCAGCCAATCAAAGTCCTCACTGACTATGACCTCACAGCTGTGTATTCTCTGGTCATCCTCCTAGTCAAAGAATGAGATCAATGTTCCTTATCAGAAATTAATGAAATCTTACCATGTTTCAGAAGTGCCTTTGGTGCAAGCTTCTTCTTTATTCTAGCCTCATCTAACGGAAGAAAGGATAACAAAGGAATATTTGTTATAATACAGAAAGGAGCTCTCAGCCAAGTAGGTTTTAGATTATAAAATTCAGCTTTAATATCTCTTTTACTTATAGACATCCAGAATACAGATAAAATGGAATTTGTGATTAGCCCCAATGCACAAATTTAATCCATGGAAACCATGAAAAGTTACATACACTGCATTCCCTTACAATCCTTGTCATCCATCCATCCATCCATCCATCCATCCATCCATCATCTTTTAACCATTTATCCTAATCATGCTCGCAGTGGGGGTGAAGGTGGGGACTACAATCCTTATTATATGTCAATTACTGCATAAAAAGCAGTCCATTCCAAAAAGGGGATAAATCTTCTGATTATGTCAATATTTTGGTTGTTTATGTCATGAGAAGGACCTTAAGGGTTTAGTAATTAGACAGCAGTCTTCCAGTCTGGAACAACTAGTTAATGTGTGAGGAAAGGTCATTGCATGCATGACAAATGTCAAATCATTTATAGCAAACGTACTTGAGGGTACAAACCCATGGCTGATAACTGAAATTACGGGAGGGAACGTTTGTCCTGTGGATGTTCCAGAGAGAGGGGCCGGCCCCAAGATTATGTCCTTTGGAATTTCCCTTTTTTGGTAATACTAAAAATAGTCCCAAAGTATCCAGGAAATAGCTCCTGGCAATATTTATTTTAAGTTTAATCGCTGTCAAGCAACAATGTACCAGTAGAAGAACACATTGCACATGTTGAATTTCTGCAAACATTACACAGCATCTAGAACCAATCAAAGTTCATGCTGTTTGAGCTGTAAGTCAAGAGTTTAATGTGCTTTCATTAAACGCATCCATCCTTCTGAACTTTTTTTTTCAAGGTCAAGCCCATTTTTGTTTGGGCACATGCCCACATGCTTAGGCAGCCATAAAACAATCACAAGTATTATAAAACAATGAATAAATATTAACAAACAACACAACCACTCAACAACAAAAAATCCATAAAAACAAATTAGCAAATAAAAAGAGTAGCAGAGAGCCCTCAGAGAGGTCCATATCATTACCATGACACTGATTTTATAAGTGATTTTTATAAGAAATTAGATAACAGCATTTACCTATTATTTCATTCAAACCTGGAAGGCCAGGTTCCTGTTCACTGACAGTACTGTCACCCACACAAACGGGCTGAATAGCTTGCTTAATCTTTAGCACAAATGAAAGCTTCTATTTTTTATCTATCTATCTATCTATCTATCTATCTATCTATCTAT
>JAODLD010000001.1:46170553-46225909 GCA_026781065.1 Mormyrops boulengeri
ATGAATGTTCTATGAATGCATTATGAAGGTGCACTGAATGTTCTATAAATGCATAATGAATGCATTATGAAGGTGCAGTTAATATAAAACGTTACCAAATAAATTAATGTTTGCATGTGCAGCTTTTTAGCGTGGTTTGCCCTTTTAATAATCTTCGCTCTGGCAGTGGTTGAGTTGACTGTGGTGCCGGTGGACATTCTGAAGCATGTTCATTGTGCTATTTGTGTATGTTATCAGTCTTTTACAATGTTTGCATGCAGTTTCTGTGTTGTCTGTGCTTTTCTCGCCGATTTGTTTGTGATTACCGGAAAGCTAAAATGCTGCCACACCGCCGATCTAAGATCGGGGGGTGTGTCCTCAATTTCAAATTCGCTCGTTTGCGTTCGGTCAAAACCAAAAACATACGACGTCAACGTGAATACTCAGTAACACCTGACGTCAAACTGACGTCGTGAAATCAAATGTAATATTACACCAGTTTTTCTGTTAAGTAAAGTACTGTGAAGTGCTCCTAAAGTTCCGCTTCATTTTCCACATCAGCCGGGTTAAATCGTCATACATTTACATCGATTTTTAACCCATTTGCGATTCATCGTTACATGCCTAGTTAGCACACTCCATTCTTCATTCTTTGGTATTGGAATAAAAACTGGCTTCGTCCAATCTGTAGGCCATTGAGCTATTTTCCAAACTTGTAGGCATAATTTGATCAATGCTGACTGATTCTTCTTCAGTTGCTTGTAATATTTCTGTTGGGATGCCACCTTTCTTTTTGGCCTTCCCTTTGTGGCAGTGACCTCTTAGTGGCACTTACGTTGAGTACCTGAACTACAGGAGGAGCTATGGAGGGTAGTTTTGGTAGAGGGTTGTAGACTACACAGCCTAATGACAGGAAGTTCAGAGAAAGCCTCTGGGGACCAGGGAACTGGAGGCTTGTAGAGAACTTACCGTCCACCAGGACCTTGCAGCAGCACTCCACTGTGCCAACATAGTTCTCAGCCCGGCATTTGTACTGACCCTCATCCTCGAGCAATGCCTTGTCTATGGTGAGAGAGCACTGGCCTCCTGTTGGAACAAAGGCACAGAAAATGGGTGGGGGGGTGGGATTTTGTTTATGTGCCCTAAGTCAGTCCCATCTGGCCGCAGGCTTCCAATGGCAAGTCTAAATATCCTGGAGAAACGGTTAACACATGCTGTCACATAACCAAATTAGTGTACTATGGTTCCACAAACTGTCTAAGAAACCTTAGAAGGCTTGTTCTATATAACTTATTCACTATTTAATTTTCCCCGATATGTGAGTTTATTCCAGAACTTTCACCTCTACACAGATTTCTGTTGTGGTCATATAACTGAAAAGGTAAACAGTTAAGTCAGCATGACAATAAATACAATGTTTGGTCAGATCCTCATAAATCTTTCTCAGATATAAATCTCAAAGTATCCCTGACCAGGATCAGCAGTCAGAAGATGGAATCAAATGGTAGGTATGCAGACTCTTAAACTTACACTGCCTTTACAAGACACAACAAAAATACGACAAATACTAGCATGGCTTATTTCAGTGCCTGTTACCTTGGGGAGTAGCTCAGTCATTCTAGCAACTTCTATCTTACATCGTTGAAGTACTACCTCAAAAATGCCATGACCTGCTCAACTCATCTACTGGCATTCAATTACCCAACACATGGAGAAATAATTGGGGAATAAACTGCAGTACAGGAAGAGTTTAGGAATATAAACGACACCCTACCTTCATGTGACAGCAGGATGAATTTCGATGGCTTGACAACCTTCTTATCTAATGTCCAGGTAATTGTGGGGAGGGGGTCAGCAGTGACCTGACACTGTAACCGCAGACATTCTCCTTCAACCACCGTGATGTCCTTCAGCTTCTGGGTGAATACCGGAGCCTTCCCAGTCACATTGTCTTTCTTATCGATAATCCTACCATCCACACAGTTGACGTCAATCTGCCTCTCCGTCTTGCGCAGAGCAGGTTTCAGGGCTGGCACTCCCACATTGTTCTCTATGCCCGTCTGCTTCTTCTTGTTTCCCAGGACCGACCTAAAATCGGTGCTGGCGTTCTGGGGGGGCTCCGACCTATTGAGGGTGGAAGCACCCGGCCTACCGGGACAGCCTCCTTTTTTCGCCAAGACGGCTCGGAAATCCACCTGCTGCGGTGCGCTGACCTTGCGCTCATCTTCCTTGGGCTTTGCCGTCCGGAGGCTGGCTCTGAAGTCCATCGGCTCGGTGGGATCCTCCTCGAGGCGACCCTTGGCACCGTTTCGCCTGCCCAGCACGGCCCGAAAGTCCTGCTGCTCAGCCTCCTGATGACGGAGCTGATCCTCCTGCTGCTCCCTAGTCTTGGCGTGCCTCTTCAGGGGCCCCCTGATGCTAGCTGCTTCCTCGGGCTCCCCTTCGTCATTCGCAGTGCTCCTGCTGCTTGCTGTCCCCTTGGCAACCCCTACAGTCTGACGAGCCTCACTGCAGGGGGAAAAAAAAGGAACAGGGTGGACCAAAAATCTCCCTCGAAACTCTGCTTGCAGACTTAAACAATCAATTAGAGGAATACGGCTCCACACCAGCTTGCATAAGTGATGACCTAAGTAGCCTTATAAGGGAACGAGCCCAGATCGTCTGGGATTGGAGGTTCTTGACTTTCGCACAGCTGTAAGGAGGTAAACAGTTTGTTTGGTCACACTTGGGGATCAGGCTGATTTAGAGCCAAGGCTGAGCCCGGAGGGCCGAGGGGGTGTTGCAGAAAATAGCAGTGGGGAGAGGGACGGTGCCTGGGAAGCTGGAGAGACATTAAAATTACCCATAGTGGAGCTCCGTAGAGGACACTGCCATCCCGGGTCTGACCTGCAGGGCGGCCACACAGCTGCACTCTCCCACTTTGTTTCTGTTGGTATTCAGCAGGGAGGGCAGAACAGAGAAGAATATTGTTGAAAAAGTAAAGAAAAGTGTCTTTTCGAGCTAAATGGCTGTAGACACAAATCCGAAAATGCCAGAGCACCAGTGATTTTGGAAACAATTTGAAGTTTCCCTCCTCGATAGTCTATGTGTGAAATTCAACCAATCAGGATGGCTGTCACATTTGTCCAATTGTTAACGGAGCATACTCACACATCCAGTACACAACGGTATTATGACTGAACGATTTATGGGAAGAAAGTAAATATGTTTCCCTCCATATTAAAGAAAGCTTGGCACACACAAAAACGCTGCCACACGGGAGAGACAAGAGCTTGGAAGTTCCCAGTTATGAAGCCATAAGGAGCAAGAGAACAGTGTGTGAGAAGCATTGTACTTGAGGTTGATCTCGTAGTCCCCAGCGTGGTGAGCCTTCACCCTCCTGATGAGCAAAGAGACCACGTCCTCCTTCTCCAAGACCTCGTAGTCCACCCCCGAGGACAACGGCTGACCGCCCTTCCTCCACTGGAATCGTGGGAAGGGGTCCCCAGCAATCGCGCAGGACAGCAGGGCATGCTGACCCAGGTCTGCCGTCACAGACTTGGGTTTCGTGATGAACCAGGGCTGTGTGCCATCTTGGGGCTCTGCAATGAGCAAGCGAGCAGAGCTTAGCTCTTATTCAATGCATTCAATGTATCAATATCCTAACGTGTTTTGAGCTACATAGCTGTTTTGGGCTATAAATCAATTAGTTCTGATAAGTTAAATCGTTGGCCCCATTTGCTACTGTTATATAAATGATCAGTGCATTGGGAACGTTCATGATTATCTATGACCTCTCAGTCAAGGATGATATTCCAACTTACTACCAGTGCATGGCACTAGATTTTAGCACACGAGTATTTAACACATATCCTCCTACCTACCTACCTAGCTACCTTTCTAACTAAACCTATCTACCTACCTAGCTACCTTTCTAACTAAACCTATCTACCTACCTAGCTACCTAAGTGGACGGCACAGTTGGTTTAATAAAAACATGACTTCAATCACCTACTTCAAATAAGAAAAGACAAACACTAAGGTTTGAGTAGTGAAAAACTGAATAAAGCACATTAGTAGCGTGATGTCCGGTGCATGAGTGGGGAGCGGGGAATCAGGTTCGGGAGACGGGAGTCCAAAGACGCCGTTTTATTGGGAGAACGAGGAACAACACTGTGTCACTGCGTCAATGACAGATCTGGGGAAACAGACTTGAACGCGGACTGAAATACTCGGGACTTAATCAAACAACAAGAAACAGCTGGTAACATTGGGATGTCACATGAGGATAATGAGGTAGGTGTGGCACATTTTCAAAGAAGTGCCCAGGCGTGCATCCAGAATGGTGCGCTTGTACCTTGCACAGTCAGCGTGGCCTCACAGTGCGCCTCCCCTGCTTCGTTCCAAGCTTCGCAGGTGTACCTCCCCGTGTCCTCTGGGAAGACTTCCTGGATGAGCAGGCTGTACAAGTTCCCTTTCTTCTCAAAGTGGAAGTCTTCAGACTCCTGGATCTCCTCGCCATCATGTAGCCACATGACATGTGGCTCTGGATCTCCTAGAAGATAAGAAGTACACCTGTGAGTGCCTGTAGCTATGTGAAATTTAAAGTTGTAGTTATCTTGTCCCAAGAAATCTAGGCAGTCCCAGAGATGCAAAATTGTTTAATTTAATCAAAAGCAAGCTGTCAGAGTATATGTACTATCAAATTTGTCTTGTAAAAACCTGCTCAAAATATTTCTTAGAGGAATACCATTATGAGGAATTTCAGTGATCCATGCTAACTGTGTCTGGTTGGATGACTACTGAAACAGAAGAGTGTGAATAGTTCATCAATCATTGTCTTTCTTCAAGAATTCATCAGGAATTCATCAGGATACCACACAGAACAGCAAAGCGAAATGAAACCAAATGAATCCTTATTTTGGTTGTTTTAATTGTTATCATAACCGTATCACTGATGTAAAAATATCTGACAGGAAATGGGGAAAAAGAGGAAAGTATGGGTGGAATTTTCCACAGAAGGTTACAGAAATGGAATTCATAAAAAAAAGCAGCAAGGGAAAAATGGAGATATTCTCATGATATAGTTTCACACAGCATCCAAATTACCTAGAAAGGGTGCTGTGGAAATGCTGAAACAATGAAAATGTCTTGAAGAACAAAGCAACACGGTGACTGCCGTTTTAAAAGTGAATAGAGGCGATAAGTTTAAATGTATGTTTGAACTGAAGGTAGCTGACAAATAAAATAAAAGATCAACTTAGCTGGGCAACAAGACTAAAGTGATCATTTTGCATTCAGATACAATGGTGCTAAACAGAAAAGCTTTGGGTTGTTGTGCGCCTAAGTAACCAAAACATTGAATGGTAATGGACCCTAACAGAACTCTTAGCTTTTATTATAAGGTGCTGGGAAAACAATTAAGACAACAAGAAACCATGTCTTTAATGTCAAAAAGACAAGAATAACAATCAAAGCATCTCTTAGTATGTACTCAGTAGGACATTACCCATCCAGTTCTCTCACATTAAATTATCAGGACTTACTGCACACTAAATCATAATTTACAAAAAGCAAATACTGCCCTATCAGATAACAAAACATAGCTGATTAAATATTTTCACAAACCCCTGTAAAGTAAAAATCACTTTTGAAAAATCAACAAACAGCCAAAATAATCAAAACAAGCTAGTTTGCTTATCAAAGTTTGACATTCAGTGAAGGAAAAAGAATGACCACTTGGCCAGTTAATGATCCTAATCATGCATTATCCCGTCTGTATAATATTACTAAGCTACCAGCCAGTAAAAATAAGCATCTGTAGGCAATTCAGTCTATTTATCGCGTTGCTGGCTGTTTCTGACCTGAACACGTTCTCCGCAGGAAGTCTGTATGTATTTCAGTAATAATCAGGCCATCCCCTTAGGAAACACAGTGAGAGGAAATGCTAAACAAACCATCTCAGAGATGTTTGGAGGAAATCCCATCCACCAAGGCAAACAAAACATGAAACGCACCCACGGTGCCTCCTGAGCGATACACAGAGAAGTGCGTCAGAGCCAGGAAACGAGAAGGAAGTCCTTACCTGTCACTTCCACCGTCATGGTGACTGGGCTGCCATCCATCACCTCCAGGTCCTTCAGGCGTTTGAGGAAGACGGGGAGGAGTGGGGAATTGGCCTGGCCAGCATCAGCAACCTCCGGCACCTGGGCCACCTTCCTCTCTGAAAACGCATCGACATCAATCACCACGCTGATCCTCTTGCAGAGGTACCTTGGT
The DNA here is from genome assembly GCA_026781065.1 of Mormyrops boulengeri. NCBI lineage: Eukaryota > Metazoa > Chordata > Actinopteri > Osteoglossiformes > Mormyridae > Mormyrops > Mormyrops boulengeri. The sequence continues at coordinate 46,176,791 of JAODLD010000001.1, forward strand.
GGACACAATGGGGGTCCCTCACTGCCCGTTTGCACCAGGGTTGTGGAACATAAGCATTAATCCAGAGAAACAGCAGTTTAGCCTTTTGGGCTAAATGCAAATGTTATTTCAGAGGACTGAGGGCACAAAAACACTACGATATATCACCCACTGTCATTTTAGTTGTTCAGCAGGTAGTTAGTAGATTTTTTTCTGTAGAAACCTACATAAATTTCAATTTTGCATTCAGACACTGACAGTGTAGAGCTGACTCTCCCAACTGCAGTAACTCACATTAACTCCTGGGCTCAGATGTACAACCGCTGGACCTTTAATCTTTGACCTTTGCAGCACAGATCTTTTCATCTCCATGCTACCTGCCACTAGGATGGGTAATACAAGACAGGAACTGATTGGGGGCATCTAAAGGGACATTTTCATTTGCACTGTGAATTAAGGCAAAAGTCCCCTGGTATTTAACTATTTACCATTCATAATTTTGTATACTTTTTTTCCAGTTTTTCCTACCATTTAGTGATGCCATTTAACCCAACTCAATTTATCGTCAGTATTTTACAAGTGCCTACAGAGGCTACCACATGGTGATATTGTCAGAAACCCATAAATAGAAATCTCAAGTGGACAGAAAAAGGAAAGCGCGGGATAAGCTGAATTTGACATTAATAATAATAACACAAGCTCTCCAGGGAATTTACAAAAGAATAATCGCATGGGAAAGTATAGAAGCCATCCTGCATTATATCCTTTGACATATGGCTGTTAAGATAATTTCAAAATGGCTGCCTGTTGCCTTTTGGCATAGCGTAGCAAATGGTAGCATCGCTAATTAACCTGCTGTTAAACTCTTAAATCAAGGCTGCTTTTGAAACCTTTCCATGTCTCACTACTGATTATATACCTATCTCTCCATTATCCCACAGGCTGGGTGTAATTTTGGCACATATGAGTCACCATTTCACTTGAACTGGACATGTCTGGCCTGGCTGACCCCACATTACCTGGAGAATACTGGGAAAACACCAGGAAAACACTGATGAAATGGGGATAAACAAACTGGGTGTACAAGCATGGAACTGGGGTAGGACTGCTTATAACAAAGCCTGTAAGGATAAATGAAGGAAAGTAACGCTTTTACAGCTGACTCTCATCTGCCAAGTGTAACTAGAGCAGCCGTCTGAATCTGAAGCCCAGGGAGCTCAATGGACCGACGCCTTCTAAACACAACCGGGGCTTAGTGTAAATACCCAACACACTGCAAACAGCGGCCTGATTGTACCTCAATGGGTTTCCAGCACCACCAAGTCAAGCAGCACGCCGTGAGTTATGTCCCGGACCGTTGTAACAGTTTACGCATAATAATAATAATAATAATAATAATAATAGGCCTCTTTGCAAAATTGATGTAATATAATCCAATATAAATACTGTTGTCTGTAATTATGCAGGGAAGCAACTTAATATCAAGCCTGAAGTATACATATTTGATATGATTAAATGTTCATTTAGAACTGCAGAAATCATTTAGGGTATCTAGAAACATTATCACAATAATGATCATGTGAATGGGAAGCCTGAATACTCTAAACATACTGGAGGACGGCTGTCTATAAGTTCACCAGGAGCTGATATCAACGGCATATCATAATGTTTTTTATTTTTTTTAGACAGAATCATGAAAGCCAGATGATTCTGGAGGATATTCAACCAGAGGTCTGCTATTAAAAAAGAGCTGAGAGAAAAGGCCAGTCACAGAATTCCCTTGCTCTCACTGTCAGCTCTACATGGAAAATCTCGAGCTACCAACAAGTTAAAGCCATTAATCTCTCGTTTCACCTCAGTCAGCTTCTGCAAGGGACTCTGAGTAAATGCAGAAGGAGGACTTGAGTCTCCCTGAAGGAGCCTCCTCAGACATGAGGGCCTCATTCTCAGGCGGGGGATCCAGAGAAACACAGACGGGCAGGTGGTCAGAGAGGATCATCCACCATGTTCGCGTCACACGCTTTCCTCATTTGGATTCCGTATGGGAAAACGATGCCATTTCCCATGTCACCCCCGCCTTGAAAACTCCGCCAGCAGAGACAGGATTCACCCAGGAATGTGGGGAGCAGATGCTGCCCTTATTGACGTCCCATTGACTCGCCTTAAAAATAACAGTCTCAGAAGTTACTCGCTATTTACTTATCATGCTGCATAAAGCGATCTCAGCAGAGATGTTTCTGCTGCTCTGCAAAGGTCACCATGTTTTCTGCTTCGGGAAGTAATTTTCCATCGCAGTATGATGGGATTTTTGACAATGCCTTTAAACACTTTTTTAAAAAAAAAATACAGCTGTTGTTGAAAAATAAAACGCTGCTGCATTTCTCGCTATTAGAAATGAAATTATTCGTTTTACACTGTAACAGGACTAATATTGATCTAAATATTGTGGTCAGAATTCACAGAAATGCTTAGTTTAGCATGAATAATTTTATAAAGTGTATCCCTTTAAATAAAAATTTGGATACAAATGACATCTTAATAATGAGTTGAATATGATAATATGTTTCTTCTGGATACTTCAGCTTTCTTCCTATAGTCCAAACAGCCAATTTGGCTAATAAGTGTTTCTGTGTTGTGCATAGTGCATGATTATCGGTTGGTGTGTTCTGCGATGGACTGGCAGCCCATTTAGCAGATGGATGGATGGATTGATGGATGGAACGATGGATGGATGGATGGATGGATGGATGGATGGATGGATATCCTAACATGATGTGATGTGATTGGGATGATCATATTTTGGGAAAGAATTATCAGCAGGAAAACATTTTCAATACAGGAAAATAAGGTATAATAAAGGGTGTAATAAAAGTAATTTTAGTTGGATCAATTAAAATCAATATATTTTCAGGTTCTGTCCATTTCAGGTCATGCAGCAGAAAATACAATACTTAAAAATGCCCCAAAAATGATTTTTAATAAATTAAACCTTTAACAAGTTATTTTTGGTCATACACTTATTTTTGGTCGTACACTTACACATGGTAAGTGTACACTTACACCTATTTTCTCTACTTATCACAAAGGATGAAATAACCTCCATTTTGTGTTATATATTCAGCAATGAACATGGGGAAATATGAGCCTAGAGTAAAGCACAGGGGCGGTGTGAAAAAGTGGAGTATCAATTGGCCCTGAGCTGTCAGGCCTTGACTATAAACCCCCCCCGTCTCCGAAGTCACGTGGGTATAGCAGAAGCTCACCGTGGACGCATACTCTGGCGCTGCAGGTGGTCTGGCCGTGGTCGTTTTCAGCTACGCACGTGTACACACCCCCGTCCTCAGGCAAGGTGTCTAGGACCATCAGCCGGGCAACGCTGCCATCGAAAGAGCAGCTGGCATCGGGGATTGGCTGGTCTGAAGGAAGTCAATGTGCATTGTTACACACTGAGAAGCAGCAATGTAAAAACTTATAGAAACTGTGACTTTTACCTACAGAAAATCAAGTCATTAAACAGGGGGGGGGGGCAAAATGTTTGCCTCACACAGGGTTGTGGGTTCAAATCCCAGTTGGAGTTTACATGTTTTCCTTTGGTTATGTGGGTTTCCTCCATTAGTGCAGAGAAATGCTGTTAGGCTAATTAGTGTCTGTAAATTGCCTGTAGAGTATGACTAAGGGTACATGGGCAGCAATGCACTGGCATCTTATTCAGGGTGTATGTGTGCTACTTGAGACTGACCCCCTGCGGCCATGACCAGGATGACAGGAGGTTTGGATGGTCCAAATGATCAAACTCGCTACCAGTCACATACCATTAAGACTTTATGTGGCCTAATTTCATGTTTATTTTATGTCACCACCCTACAGTACCAGAACAGTAACGGAACCAGAAACACCCAAAAAACAGAAGGAAACACTAGATTAAAGATGAAAACTTAGCTATAGGAAAGTGTTCAGCTGGCAGTGATTTAGATATTTGCACAAGATGTTTCGCTATCAGATGTGAAACAGTTTCTTTCCGGTTTGTGTTTACGAAGGGCTGATTAAAATTAACCTGAGGTAAATCCATAATTATCCCATTCCCAGAACACCAATTTAATACACATATACAACATTTTTGCCTCGTTACTTGCCCTGTAGGCTTTTCATAAATGGTTGCGTGAGTCAAGGAAAGTTCTAGATCAGTGAACGAATCTATCCATCAATTCTTCCATACATCCAGTTCCCATCAATACCAGGAAGCAGAGAGCAGAGAGTCAAAGTACATGACACGAACAAGATGCCAGCCAATCAAAGACTGCACACACACAGACACACACACACACTAGGTATCTACATCTTTATAGGGACTCTCTATTCATTTCTATGGACAAAACCCTGATCCCAGTGATGACAACCTTAATCCCTACCCAGCCCTTTTGAGTTTCCCCTTGTAAGAAACTGTAAAAACTGTCCCCACAAGGTCAAATGAGTGGTTTTAATCATATTGGGTGACATTTGTGTCCTGGTGTCCGTTTGCATAATCACACAGACTGTATTGCAGGAGGGGCTTATGAATCGGTGTGGTACCCCCCCCCTTTGGGGGGGGGGGGTAGGAGGTGCCTGATTTCTGCTATGGGGCTCATTCATTCTGATTTGCAGTGCCGGTTTCCTATGGGGCTGTTTGGATGATTGGGCCAATGAAAAGGCCAATGGTTGAATGGCCATAATGATTTATATCATTTGCATGCCAGGAGATACAGAGGCCGTGCTATGGTTTTTCCTAAACAATATCAGTTGTTCGTTTTCTGACAACTTTACTACTACTATGATTTCAAGATCCATAACAATTAAAAAGGATATTATCGTTGAAGAAGTTGAATTCCAGATTCTCAATTACCCCTTTGAAGTAGGTCTCCCATAGGGAATCCTGCATAGCCAAGATGGGCAGCAGTGCCACATGCTTATCCAGCTTGCCTATAAAACATTACCTTAAAAACAATGATCTTCCTGCTCTTTCAAATTCCCTTATACAGTATTTACGGAATATGTAAATACCAATCACCAGAGCTATATGCCTGTTATAATTTGTTCATGCTAATTAAATTGTTGTTGCATCTGCAAAGCAATAATTAATACACAGTACATAAAGAAAGATGATAAAAGAGAATACATACTCTGTTGCTCCCTGCTGGTGAAAATGCACATGACCACTGATGAATTATGGTAAGCAGTAATAATGGGAGAAATTAGGCTTTTAAACCCACAGTGGGTGGGACACCGTGTGCCGTCAATCATCGACTGGTCTAACTACCACTGCTTACAGTAATTGATTCTATTTGGTAAAATAAGGTGGCGATTGACAGCACATAGTTATGAATTCCAAAGCATGATTTTTCACGTTTCCAAAAGGGGGTGCTCTCACCATTTAAGAGCCAGGAAATCAGGGGCGAAGGTTTGCCCTCCAAGGTGCATTGAAGGCTGAATCCCTTGCCTTCATCCACGGAACACTCACTCAGAGCGTTGCTGAATTTCGGGGCCTTGCCGTCAGCTCCCAGTCCTGCAGAGTAAAACACACAAACCAGCAGCGATGAGACCTGATGCTGTCTGTGCGTACAAAGTCAGACACGCTGCTCAGGTAGCTCAACCATCTGTAATTCGCGCCACACTCAGGGTATGTCACACCAGTACGGACGCTCCTCTACTTACGAGCGAGTTATGTTCTGAACGGCCGTTCGTAACTTGAAATGTTCGTAAGTCGTTATTCAACATCATTTTAAGGGTATACGCAAGTACGAAGAACTAAGATGGTGGGAGTACGCAAGCTATACTGCTGCGCGGCGGGAGTAGCGGCCAGAAGTCGTAGGCTAGGTGGAATTGGCGCCCAGAAAAAAAAATTGATGTTGCAAACAGGAAACGGGAGTCCAATGAACACAATTTGGACTTATAGTCCTCTTCGTTAGTATGTCTGAAAGTTCGTAAGTAGAGGAGAGTCTATACTCTACACCAGCACTGCTACCTCAACACTGGCCCTTAACACCAATATCAAACCACCGTCATACCAATATCCTGGGCTATTACTCTTATCCATTACATCTTTGCCCTGAAAATGATCTAACACTGATACCACAATCTTAAAGACGCTGACAGATTTCTCCAACTCGTTTAATAGCCATTACAAGCATCACTGAGCCTCCAGAGGAAGAACACTAGAATCCTTAGTCTCCTGACCCCACGTTAGCTAAGACAGGCCTGACTTTCATTTCTTTCTGTCCTGTTAAGCAGTTTTGCTGTAAGAGATGGCCAAAATCAGTGAGGGCATCCAGAGCTAACAGGGTACTGCAGCATAAACTTCTCTGGGAAATTAAAGTTTCTTACTCGACAACATTGGCCTGATAATGACAGTGCTAATTAATTATCAAAGACCGTTTATCTGGCAGCTCGCTATCGCACGTAATGCATTTCATTCCAGAATATTTGGCCTTAAACCCTCCCGCAACCACAATTAACTATTCAAATGTAGCATGAAATTCCATGATAGAATTTAAAGGTTGACACTATGTAATTCGACCACAACGAGTAGGAAATACATTGGTCAAAAGGCACCCAGACACTTCATCACAAATATATATTTACAGAGACGATGATCACTGCCTTTCTGCTGAAGATGCTATTACAGTAGCCTCTCAGTCAAAGATACACATTGGTGCAACCCAAGCTTTTACATCCCTGCCTCCTAGCATTGTATAGCAGCTCAAATGTTCACGGCAAGAACATCAAAGGACCTCTTTCAAGGTGCAGAAATTCCCTGCACCAGTACATGGTAACAGCCAATAGGGTTGGACTATATTGCTTTCTTATATTTAAAGTGAATTCAAGTCATTTGAATTGTCATTGGATGTTGAGTAATATTGCATATTTGACCACAACTGCCTCACAAAAGCAGTGACCTAGGTGCAAGTTTATACATCTTTCAGCTTCACATGACCTGCTGCAATAGTGGTCCATATCTCACCAACAGGAAATGACGTCATAATGAATGAACGCTTAACACAAACATATGGGCAACAATGTAGACTGCAATCAGAAAACAGGAAGTACGCTTCACTAAAAACCTATATAACAACATTTAAGAGGGAAGAATTGCAATTTAACCATGGCACCTTTGTGACCTACCTTTTATGCTTAGTGTCCAGCTGACTGATGCTTTTCCTAACGTATTCGAGGCTGTACACCCGTAAATCCCACAGTCTATCTTCCTCACCCTCTTCAGACTGAGCAGGTACACTCTCCCTTCCTGGTGGATCTTCAGGTCTCCTCCCACCCTTACAGTTAGGCCGTCCTTGATCCAGCTCAAGACGGGCATTGGTGAGCCTGAAACTGGGGAGGAGTGTGCAGGTTTGATACAGTCTGGTGCGTAGCTGAGCAGTAGGCATGTCAAAGGAAATGAAAATTCTTACATTCCTGGTGCACAAGAAAATTCACATTTACACTAAAATCACATTGCTTTGGAAAATAATCTTATATTCATTGTATAGAATATAGATGTATTTGACTAATGGCATAAATACAAAAGTAATAACTTAAAGAATTCTATTAGGCCTACTTCCTAGGAGTTTAACATGCAAAACCAAATATCAATTAAAAATGAACAAATATCTGAACTTAACATTTGATATGTTGGTGGTTGTCTCATAATAATCAATATCATATCTTTTATCAGTATTTTTCCCCATTAAAGATCATTTCCATGGTTACCTTTGCATACAAATACAACTTCCTCCCCCTCCAGAACATCCTGGTTCTGAGGCTCCATGTCAAAGTAGGGAGGGGTTTCCACCAAGTGTAACCAACTCTCATTCTCAGACCCCCTGGCCTGCCCGGGGGTCTCTAAGGACTTCGTTTGAACTGCCCCTTGTGGACCGTCAGCCTCCGCCCCCCCTCCGTCCCGTAGCACGCTGACCGCTCGCAGCATGATGGAGTTGGAGCTCTTGCACTGCAAGCTGGGGCCCCTGCTAGAGTTGCACTGCAATTTTTGGGATGAGGCTCCAGCGTCTCCACCTTCAGGATGGAGCTCCGTTCTTCCTTCCCTGACCACAGTCGTGAACTTCTCCATCTTCTCCTGCCTCTCTGAGATTTTGGAAGTTCTCTGGTCTACTCCCACACCATTCAAGACATGCTTGACATGCTTGTCAACCATCTTTGGACCAACAGTGACGGCACCAGGAGTATTGCTGCTGAAAAAATATATAACGTTAGACAACATTACTGTAAAGCATTGAGTTGCTAAATATACAAAATGAGAGTTTTTGCAGTTCTTGTTGTATTTACTGCTGACATCTCCATATATTAAGTGTGAAGAAAAACATCAGTTTACCTGTTTGTCTCTGTGTATGTACCTAAAATGCAAAGGGGATTTATTACATAAAGTTCTAAGATATATTGTGTCTATCACATTTTACATTAAATAGAAATGTTTCCTTGTGTATCAAATTCACTGGGTATCAGCAGATACATCTTGGAGCATGCAATAAGGTTGAGCATAGGAAGTAGCTCTGTGATTGGTCAATCCATACCCTTAACAGTCAGTTCCACTGTTGCTGAGGCCTTGCCGGCGCTGTTGACCACGACACACGTGTACTCCCCAGCATCCTCTGGCCAGACATCACGGATCTCCAGAAAGTGGGCCCCTGATTTATGAAACGCGTTGAATCGGCTGTCACCACACAGATCCAGTTTTCCCTAGAGAACAAAGTGCTGAGGTCATCTTTGTGTTCTGAGGAGGGGCGTACAGAGGGCTTCAGAACGTTTCTAACAGGCTGCTTACCTTGAACCACCACACCTGAGGTTGGGGACGGCCTGTGGTCTTGGCAGAGAATTTGCAGCTCTTTCCCACTGTGCCGAACACACGCGATGGCTTCGTCACAAACTTCGGGGGACTCTCTCCCCAGATGCGGTGCTTTTTCTCCTCAGCTGGGATGCCAGACCGTGCCCTTGGATTCCAAGTAAAGGATACAGGTAAATTATAGCAATATAACACAAGGTATATCTCAGTAAGGGAAGAGAAAAGATCAACTAATCCATGGTGCTCCTAGCAAGCAGAAAGTTGTGTTCAAAGAACAAAACCAGACTAAAACCAGAGATTAAGGACGTCAGTCATGCAATGTGCTGAAAGTGAAGCTGGAAATTTACAAGGACAACTGATACTATATACAGAGGTGGAGATTTCAGGTCCATATAGTACAAATCCAGACCAAGATTTTGTTTCAGCCAAACAGTTGAGTACAAAGAATCACAGTCACAGAGTACTCAACTAGATGGTTGAAATTAAATCTTGGTCTGGATTTGTACTCTCTGGACCTGAAATGTCCACCTCTGACTATATAAACAAAAAACACATAAAATGGTGATAAAATATCTTACCCTGACATTCCACTAGAGGAAGGAAGATATTTATTCTGAGTGATCCCTATTTGTAAGGAAAAACATATATATTAAATAATATACCATGCAGACATATATATAAAATACACGTTTGTGTTGCAACCTCTTTTTGAAATAAATTGTAATGATAAAACAAACAGCTGAAGGGCCTTTAAAACCTTGAAAAATGTTGAAGGATCATGACCCCCTGGGTTTTTCAGTATTTTTATGGAATATCTAGTCCCACAAAAAAACGCCAACTCAACTCCACATAAAACTTCATAAACTTAGATGGCTGTATGAAAGGTGACATTAAAAAATCAAATGTAACTTTGCATTATAATGCAGAATTGTTTTGGAAATGTTTCATGGGGCGGATGTAATCCACTAGGATCTTATGCCAGATGCTGAACCTCTGGCCAGTAGCAGGTTGAGTTGTGCCAGGCCTCCCCCTGCTGGAGGTCTCCAGCACAGCACCGTATGCCCCACAGTGCATGTGAAACAAATAATCTGATTGGCACGCAGCGCTTATCAGAGTGGCACATCTGTCACAGACCTGGAAACTGCTCTAACAATAATATTAGCCTCCCATCTCTGATGAAGTACCGGTACCTTCTACGATGATCTCCACGGTGACCTGCAGGCAGCCAGCGTCGCTGAGGGCCTCACATGTGTAACGGTCTGCGTCGTCAGCCTGCACCCCTTCAATGCTTAAGCCGAAGTTCCCCTGGGCATTCTGCTCCATAGCGTAGCGGCCGCCAGCGATCACCGGCCTGCCGCCTCTGTACCATGTGACCTGAGGTTCGGGGCGGCCTTTCACCTGCAGAAATATGAACCAAATCCACCTGAATCCCCAGGCAAAGAGAACTATACCAGTCCAAGATGAGAACCATATGCAGATGTGTCCTAAGTCTGAGGTCAGGGGTGTCGTAAAGGGGGTAAATTTTAGACAATTCCATGAGCATTTGAGTGAAAGGGGCCTTAAAAAATCTGGAACATAGCTGGACTGGTCTGGGTTGGGACCACAATATGACATGCTTTCATGGGGCCCAAAATCTCTAGCTGCACCCCTGCTTAGGGCATTCCAGACCAAAGCCCTGAATGGATCCAAACAAAGCTTGAAAGATTTGTTTAGCTTAGATGGTTTAACAGCCATGCTCTCGGCTTGAGAACCATCCGGACAGATTAGGTCTTACACCTCAGATGTCATAAGATCCTAGCAACGAGCCTGACTACACCAGTCTCCAAAATGTAACCACTTTAATGAGAAGGGTCCGGCAGGAGAAAAGAGTCTCATTCAGCGTGGCTCTACAGGGGAGGCGTGCTGTGTGTGGCATGTTGTACAGAACTCCGTACAGTAGGTGGCAGCAGTATGCAAACTGGTGTCCCATGGTAACGATGGAGAAGAAGAGCCGAGTGGTAAGTGGTAAATGGGGAAGGAGGAGCAGAGGAAATTGGGAAATTTCAGAAGTCTCAGGTATGTTTTTTGATTTTCATTACATTATGTATAATGCAGTTAGTATATATTATGCAGTTTTAATGGAGTTCATTAGATTAGATTAGATTAGATTAGAAGTATGATGGAGGGAGCACTGTGAGAGAAATGAGCCACGATGACCTTTCTTTTGAAATCCCACTGGAACCATCACTGCCAGTAGCCACGGTGAGAAAGCCACCACAAGAGTCTCCCATTCTCCCACAACATACTAATAACTAACGCAAATTACAGGAACATAATCACACTTTTCCCCAGGCATTACAAATATTAGAATTACAGTCCACTTCAACTTAAATGGCAGAAAATCCATTACTACACAGAATTTGAAACAGAATTCCTATAAAATGTAATAAATGCAAAGTAATAAATTACAATAAAAACAAAAGGAGTCAAATACGCATATGAATCTGTCATGTTATAAGGTGGTATTTTATTACTTGTGCCCGACTGTAAATAATTAAGTATGGAAAAGCTATTTTCCCCTTCTGTGGGTACCAAGCTGAAGGACCCACAAGTGTTCATTTCCTGAGCATCCAATGACTAAACATTACATTTTTCATTCCTTTTGGAACTTGGCATCATAAAAGTCCGAGACAGCTTAGGACAAACGCATCCTTATGCCACGATAAGAAAAAACACAAAAATTTTAGCTCAACATTTGAGTTGCCACACACATACTGCTAGGCAAACATTGGAAACCACAAAAATTAATAGGCACAGATTATGATTTACAAGCCAGATGCTTTTATACACAGAAAAGAACTATTGAATAAACAGGGTCAGGCAGTCCCTGGAGCAACCTGGGTTAAGGGTCTTGCTAAAGAGTCTAACAGTGGAACCACTCCAACCTGGGGATTTAAGCCAGCAACCTTCAGATCACAGGCACAGAGTCCCAACCCACTGAGGTAGACACCACTTCAAAAGGTACAGGGTCACTTCCAAAGAGTGTTACACCATTACCATGAAGTTAAGGGCTACATTAATCCTGTTGAGCTTGGCATCACATTTAAACTATTGTGAAAAACATTGGGTGTTTCTCAATACCAAGAACATGAAGATCATACTAGTGATCTTGGCCAGATCAAGACCAAACTTGGAGTGGAATGAATCTTGGGATTGGTCTCGTTTGGTGAGGATGCAACTGATCTTTGATATTTGGAAAGAACGACATCTGGGGATTTTTACCGTTGTCTGTACTTCTGTCCTTGAGTATTGGAACTGGTGTTCGGCAATGGAAGATGACGTAAAACATGTACACGAGAACACAAGCGACAGGACAGGCGGGGCAGGTAATGGTGTGGGGCCCCTAGCTGGAAGGGGCCTCCAAGGATGGCTGATTAAAAGTACCTTGCAATGACAAATCTACTTTATTTGCGTATTCTGTTTTACACAAAAGCAAAAATCAAATAAATAAATTTTACCATGCTGGGGGAGGTGGAGTTGGAGGGCCCCAAGGAATTTTTTGCCTAGGGCCCCCCAGATTCCCTAGAATCGCCTCTGGTAACAATATCAACAAAACAGCAAGTACTGATTAAACACTGTGGCTGAAGGAGGTATTGCTGACCTCCCACTTGCATCTGTGGAGCCCAGAACATTTTTAACGTCACATTTGGACTCTCTTTGGACAAGATGCACAGCTTCACTTTTCATAGAATACCTCCTTAATCTCCAACTACGCTTGTTTTCTCTGGAGCACCTGAAGCATCACAAATCTGTCAGTGAAGGCCACAGCTAATAAGAGCCCATTGAGGGAGTGGGTAATTCCCTTTCACTCCTTCTGTTTCCATTGGTTGAATGCCAAGCCTCCTTTCCTTGAGATTTGGAAGGGGGGGGGCTGCATTATATTACAGAAGAGATCCGTGGATGAACCTGTGACAGCAGAAAAGTTAGGCGCTGGCCTGCTTTGAAAGTCGGTGTAAGGGACCTCATACGGATGGCTCCCTATGAATGCATGCATGAGGAAACCGCTCAGTTTTAGATCCAGTGTACAAATTATGAACAATCGGTACCATATGGAACCTGAAATCTGGCAAGACACTGAATTCGCTGACCAGGACTCACAATCCAGACATCCAAGCTCAAATCACACATCTCCTCCTCACCCCATGCCCAAAAATAGCGAAGTCTAATGCTAAGTATTTAAATCAAATAGGCAGTGATATTTCCTCTATGCCTCAACTTCCTGGAAGATTTTTTTTTCTTCTCACTCGCTGAGATACCTGTGGTCAAGCTCTCAGTCTCAACCATCCAGAACTCTCACGTTAAGCTGGATGAAAAAGCATTTTAAAAACCACTTACAGAGAAATGCTATTTGACGAACCCAAAAACCAAATTTGTTTTGGCAGAAACAGACTGAGAGCAAAATGCAATCGATGAGACATAGGCGATTGCAATTACAGAGAACCACGACTTCCATAACGCGCTCTAAATGAAACTGCAATGTTTTAACAAGGTCCCCATAGAGAGAAAAACAAATTAGTTCAGTCATAATAAACCAACGTCAACAGCAGAACAGGTTGGTAAATTGCAAGCGCTTTGTATTGTGTATTTACAAGTTCTGTGATAGTTCAACGTTTTGGCCAAGTTTTTGTTATTTCAACCGAGATCTCTACCTACATGCAATTTCCTGCTGGAAGCAAAATTTCTGTAAAAAATCAACTGTGTGGCGTACTTGCAGAAATGTTAATGTTCCGGAGAAGTGCTTTCAGACTGTATGTGCATTTTTGTTTAAGGAATATGAACTTATATGCCGAAGAAGAAAAACACGATCCGAGAAGAATCCTCTCCCCCCCCCCCCCACAACTGGATACTGCAGGACATTGCAGCAGGATAATCCTCTTTTTGGCTACAGTCTGCAATCCTTCATAAATTACCTGCTGCACAAAGAAAATCTAAACTAGGACCATGTTTTTCAGCTTAGGGACAAAGGTACTGTGTATCAGAACAACATCCTGCCAATTTGCAAGCTTCTGTCCAAAGGATATACATATATATATCAGCCAGTATAATAATGTAGCTAATTATTACATATTCATGTTACTCCAATCTGTCGTTTAAGCTGCCTTTCATGCAGAAGAAGAATCTGTGATAGCCTTTCACAAAATTCAAACCTTTCAAACCTGAAACTGTTTATAAACGCTGCTCGCCAAACTCAAATTTGTTATATAAAACTGGTCGAAAGCATAGTGCCTGATCAAAGCAAACGCATTTAGAGGGAGAGTTTGAAGTGACGTGTCCTGTGTTTGTCGAGATAAAACAGAGATCAATCACACAAAAAAACGCGTAACATTCAGCACCACAAAACGAAGAAGAAGTAAGTTATATCTTTGGCCTTTGCCAAATTGAATTGTTTTTCCTGACAGGACTAAAACAGTTGCCTTTTTCTGCTTCACCAACTTCTGGCTCATTTCACGCTTCCCTTAAATTGGAAATTTGCTTGTTTCTGCTCTGCCTTGCTGACGAATTGAAAACTTACACTGTGGCGCACATTCCCAGCTGTTAAAGGGCTAAGCTTACTTTCGCAGATGTTCTAAAAAATTATTATGAAAAATAATGCTAATAAGCCATATTTGATGCAACAGCATGTCGCATTTTGCCTGGAAGTTGGGCAGCAAATTTGGCTTCTATAGAATACCTAGGATCATTTTAAATGTGACACACTGTATCTTACACAACACAGGGTGCTTTAGAACAATTAATCAAACTAGCTAATTAATGTTATGGCAGATCCAGTAGCTGTGACTCTGTTAATTCTTTCCAAAGAAACTGTGTGATGGTGACAATGAATTTGGATACAGGAACAGCTGCTGAGCAGCTGTTTCCGATCGACCTGCGTTTTCCAAGCCAGACTCAGACGGCATACCTCAGTGCACACAAAGTCCTCTCATCCCGTGTGTTCCAGCAGCCACACAACTATGCAATAAAGCGTTTTTTTAGAACCATTCTCAAGTCCGGCTTTCCAAAATCATTCACCCTGTGGGACCGGATTAGACAGAAAGCCACAGGGGTCATGCCCAGGGCAGAGGGTCACAATCCAGTCACTGCAACCCATGCAGAGTTTTTCCCTGCCTTGTGCCCTCTCTTAAGCTGGGATGGACTGCTGGCTCACCATTTATTACATAAGAGATCATGGAAAGAGAAAATGTTTTCAGCTGTTTAAACACAAAGTGGCAATGAAGAAACATTTTGGAGACTGAGCGAGAGCCGGTGCACTCCAGCATCAGACAGTCTATCATCCCTCTGATAATATAAAAAAACCACTGTGACTCTAAAAAAGTAGTGATGTCCTGATCTTCCAGGAATGGGAGCAGTGGGAGGAATGGGAGGTCCCTGGCTGGAAATAACGTGGCAGGTGTGGTTTGCAAATGTCCCACAAAGAAAAAAATAAAACATACAAGCTTTGAAATACAACCCTATGGGCTACACAAAGCTGGGCTGGGTGTCTACATGCTACTAATGTACGCAGAGACAGATTCAACATAGCTGATGTCATACCTTCCCATCAAGCCGTACGGTGCCCCCCAGTCTGACCCTGACGTTGCGGGGTGGAAGGATGAAGGTGGGGGCCTCCATGACCCGGGAACCCCGGCTCAGGGTTAGGCTGGCTTTGGAGGTTACAGTGGTCTTCAAAAGTCGCACGTCTCCCATGCTGCTCTGAAAAAAACAAGTATAGGTCATAAGAGAAGCTGGAACGGTGTGCTGAAGGCGAGAGTCAACCAACAAGACCAGCCCTGATGACTAGAGCTGCCATGCTGCCTCATAGCTTATTGTCTTTATAAAATTTTTGGTCAGTTTCATCACTTGATGTTTCAGGTTCAAACCAAAGAATGTTTTGTAATTAATTAAAAACCAGCAGCACCTTGGCTCATGGAGATGGAAGCTGGCATCCTCGTGTTAGAAAATCCTCAAAAAATCCTAACATTTTAACTATCCATCCATTCATCAATTTTCCAACCACTTGCCCAGTACATGGATGCAGCGCTAATATTTTATCCATCCATATTTTTATCCATCCATCCATTTTCCAATTGCTTATGCAGGACAGGCTTGCAAGGCTAAACAAAGCATTTGCTTTGTACACAAAGCAAATAAAGTTGACTCTTAAATCTTCATTGTCAGAAGAACAGCACAGCACCCATTAATAAGTTAAACCAGGGGTAGCCAATCTTATCCACAAAGGGCCGGTGTGTATGCAGGTTTTTGGGATAACTGCTGTTCAAACCCAGGTGTGAGGACTTTTCAGCCAGTCAGTCCTCTAATTAGTGACCTAATTAGGGAGTTGCAGCGAAAACCTGCATATACACCGGCCCTTTGCGGATAAGATTGGCCACCCCTGAATGTAGCAGGTGGATATGAAAAGGCACTGCTGTTTCGGGTGGCTTCTCATCAATGCTGCATGTGAAAGCCATTTCTAGCACTGGAAAGTGCATTTTAGTATTATTCTTTCAAGATTTCCCTCCTGTGCCCCCACAAAATTATTTTTACAGAATGGACTGTTACAGCTATTTACCATGTCGCAATGTTTTTGTTAAAAAGTAGTGAAACTTACAAAGACGAAACTTCCCTTCCCTGATACCACATGGAAAAACCCTCCTGTTTACAACTCCAATAACATCATAAGTTCTTGGAACCAACTCCAAATCTGGCCCATGTTAATGTGGCAAAGATAAAGACAGGACTACATGTTAGCAAGGGTGCAGGTTTGGTTTACAAACTGGTAGGGACCAGCTCATCCCCGAACCCACCGCCCCTCTAAGCACACACAGTACTCCTACAGTATTGGTAGGAACATATCCCTACTGTCCAAATCTGCGCCCGTCCCTGTTAGCACCAAGTTCTGTCCAATCTAAAACCATTTATTCAAATAAAGTAGATGAACTCAGGCAGATAAACTCACCATATCACAGGTAGCTTTGAAGTAGATTGGAGATCTTCCTTGGCTAGCCAGTCAGGAATGCTGCAGTGACTTCAGAAACATCTCACTTAATCCTGATCATTGAGCACAAACCAAATTCCTGGTTTCCTCCTATACGTCGAAATGTACTATATAAAGAGTTTAATCCAAACCAGAAATCTTCCCCAGATCTGACTGGCTTCCTGCGTCCCTAACCCCACCTTAACTGTTTTTTTTTTGTGACTCATAGCACTTAATCAATGAAAGCAAATGATTCATAGCTATATGTATATAACATCAATACTGGATTTTGCAGCACTTTTTCATTAAATGTGTTGTTGTTATCATTATTAATCTATTTTTATTATTGTATATAACAAGATTGTGATAATGTCTTAATTACATTTATTCATTCTATTCAGCAAATACTTGTATCCTAAGTGATAAGTGACGTACAATTGAAAAAGCAATTAGGAAAGGGTTAAGGGCCTTGCTCAAAGGCCCAACAGCAGCAGCAATCTACCAGGCAAGGGATTTGAACTGGCAACCTTCTGATTAGGGGCATCACCTGAACCCACAGTCACACACCATCCCCATAAACACTCAGACAATAGGTGGGGAAGAATAAGCCACAATGGAGATGCTGGGGATTGAATCCAGGACTTCACACATGCAAAGTACACGCTCCAGGGCAGAACTGCACCCCTACTGCAAGCACACAGTTTAGCTGGGCTAACTGCAATATCCTCTCAACCAGGGATCACAAAGTGTGATTGTTTTGCTATGGATAAGAGGCTTTACCAGACACTCTCTGGGAGGTTTCAGCTCATTCCACAATGACTGGACACATCCATCCATCCATCCATCCATCCATCCATCCATCCATTTACCAAACCGCTTATCCCATTGGGTCGTGGGGAGTCTAGAGCCTATCCCGGAAACTATGGGCACAAGGCGGGGAACAACCCAGGATGGGGGGCCAGCCCATCGCAGGACTGGACACATCCCTATAGTCTAAACACAGATTTGTTGCAGAACCAGTGAATAGTTCTATACAGAACTCCAGCACTAAACAGCATTTTATTATCTAATGTATAATATAGGTAACAGAAAGAGATCAAGAGAGATAACCACTAACCATACAGAGACTCAAATCATTGCTGTGAAAATACATATTTTTTGTTTTTTTGCAATGTTTTTGATCTCTATTAGCGAAGGTACACGTTAGTTGTAAAAGTCCACAAAAATATGACTGGACCCACACAGGTCCTCTTTCCCTGCGGAATTAATAGGCTCATGGGGTATGAAAACACATACACATCTTGTCAGGATTCCCAGGTGAAACAGTATAACCAAGGCATTCTAAAAGATTTCCTATATTTTGGTGTTTTCAAGAGAAATCATAATGACAACCTTCACGGAAAGGTTTACTTAGCACACTGTCAGAAAAAAATAGTACCAATTTGTACCTTTGCTTGTCACTGGGGCTGTACCCTCAAGGGTCTACCAGTTGTACCGTAGCCATAGATACTAGTTCCTTTTAACATACAAAAATGGACTATGAGGACAATTTTTTGTACCACTGGGGTTACATTAATGTTGTTATTACGCTGGGGATGTTCCTCAGAGTCCCTTTCTATACACTAAAAGGTACATTTACCTACTTAGGGTACAGTGGGTAGATCATTGAGACCCACTGTAGACCCAGTGACAAGCAAAGGTACAAAGTGGCACTCTTTTTTCTGACAGTGCAGGGCAGATTAGCACGAGGGTGCAATCAAAAAAAAGTGACAGTGATCTACTAAAAATGCACAAATTTCTGAACAAAAAACCAAATCAGCTGATTTAAATAATGACCGATCCAATCTACCAAGAGTAGCGCAAAAGAAGATATTTTTTTCAGCGTTAAATAATGCCGCAATTTGCAGGTAATTGCCAACAGCAAATCTAAGTAAATCACTTTGCATGATTCATTTAAATATTCTCCTCCAAATTTTGCACTATGAAAGGGAACTGCAACAAATGCATATGCAATATGGCCAGTTGCAAAATCAACTATCAATATCATTCCATCGCTAACATTTTACTGCATGTCTTTAGTAAATCGTGACAGGAGTTTATTTATTGCTAAATCTACCCATGATGTCACAAAAAAGGTATTCCATGTTACTACGTCCATCCGTTTTCCATACCCACTTGTCACAGGCAGAGCTGTAGAAGTCCAGTGTCTATCCCAAAAGAGGGTTTGTACTGCTGTAAACCATTAGTAAAAATGGCCCTTAGTGTTGAGTCCTGCATTAATCACTCAGGTATAAAAGGCTTGATTAAACCGCAGTTAAATTTTTTTTTCAAAAAGAGAAAATGTTACTGATTTCATAAGTGATGAGGGTGATTCACTTAATAATACATATTGTGCAAACACACATATAACACCAAATATCAGGACCTCTATGATGGGTTGGCACCCCACCCTGGGTTGTTCCCTGCCTTGCGCCCATAGCCTCTGGGATAGGCTCCGGATCCCCCGTGACCCTGAATAGGACAAGTGGTTACAGAAAATAGATGGATGGATGGATATCAAGTCCTTCCTTTTCTCAAAATGACACAAACCATAACTGGGTCAATTTTCTACACAGTGGACAGGCTAAAGATCCTGGAATTCCAGGAACTGGAAGTGGAACTGACACGTTTCTTTTGCCCAATGCTGTCTCTTAGTTGTTACCCTACTTATGAGTCATGCATTTCCTCTCCTGTCGGTAAATAAACCTACAGGGACTGCATCTCCACCTCAAAAGTATATTCCTTGCTTAAACTGGATTGCATCTTACGTCATCGTTCCTGTATAGCACTACTTATTCAACATTGTCCCGGAACCCAGGAATAAATGTATGAAGACCATACTTACACTGTTCACCTGGAGTTGATCTGGCAAAAAATAGGAAAGTTCAACTGCAGAACAGAACATTCTCTTGTTGGGCATCCAATAGTGCATCAATCAAAGGGTAATTATGATACTGTGAGCTCAACAGCTGGGTTAATCTCCCTCTCATCCCTGTACGGTGACATCTGCCGTTACTGGGACAACAACAGGGCCTGGGGTTAGAATTGAGTAAATAGCTCTGTCTTCCAAATGTGTTACAACGTTCAGTAAAGTCTGCAATGACCAGAAGCAGATGTCTGGTGGCACACACATCAAAAGGAAGTTCATGATGGTTTGCACCCTGTGGTGTTGGCATGGGTGCTGTGTATTGGGGGGAGAACCTGTGCATTCCACAGTATAAGGGGGAAAAGCTGCTGTTGTTTAATGCTGAGACCCATTCTGTGGTTGATGGTCTAATACATGACCTGAGGCTACCTGGTTCAGAGCCAACTTCCTGCCTGGCAGAAAGACTGAGTGAAAGTCTCTACGTGTGAATACCTGGCTACAGCTTTCACACCTAGATAGTTGCCCTTACAGAACAATATCATACAAATTCCCAGCCTGTAGTCATCTTTGAGGTAGTTTAAAAGAGATCAGATAAGACGGAACAATCCTTCTGAATTAACTGACAGAAAATCATATTCCCCCCTATTCAGCTTAAGAGAATGTGAACCTGTTTAGCAGGGGCTGACTGACTTATCTGGGGGCCTCTGGCTGTCATCAGCATGGATACTCAGGTGTTGCCGATCTAATAAAATATTTTTATTCACATATTTACAGAAGGGCAACATGGTAACACTGTGGTTAGTATGGTTAAGTCCCACCTCTGGAGACCAGGGTTTGGGTCTCCATCTTGGCCCTACATGTATGGAGTTTGAATGTTCTCCCCATGTCATTGTGGGGTTTCCTTTGGGTTTTCCAATTACTCACCACAATCCAATATGTTACTAGATCAACAACACTTCAGTGACATCATTCTGATGTCAGCCTAGGGCAAGCAGATAATCTACATGTGTGGAGTCTCCCCACACAATCCAAAAACATGCTATACAGTGAACTGGAGTTGCCAAAATTGTGTGTATGTGTTTAAATCCTGACTAAACCGCATGATGGGTTGGTGGCCCATCCTGGGTTATTCCCTGTTTAGCATCCGTTGCTTTTGGGATAGACACTGGACTCCCACAGCCCTACCTGGGACAGTGGGTGTGGAAAACGGGTGGACATAATTACAGAATATCGCTACTGTGACATCATGAGTTGATCTGGAAACAAATAAAACATTATTTCATGAGTTGCTGATACGTTCTGAAATATGCTTGAAAGTATGCCACTGAAACGGAATCTTTTTAACATTTTATTACTTGTAACAACAAAAGGCACATGGTCCAATCCGAACAAAAAATGGTGGCTGAACTTAGACTAATTTAGTCTTCACAAGTTATATGCTAAAAGGGAACCTTCTTTAACTGCAGCAGCACATGCTGATGCTTCTGACCGTGCGCACCATCACATCACCATTAACTCAACCATCAGTGTCTAGGGCAGTAGCTAGTGGGGATCTTACGAACAGGGACTTGTACAACTAAGCCAGATCAGCCTTTGAGCAAGATCTTCCAGCTTCCAGCCCCTTGTCCAGTACAGGGTCATGGTGAGCCTGGGGCCTACCCCAGGTAACACGGGGCACAAGGCTAAGGAACACCTTGGGTGGGATTCTGGCCCATTACAGGGCACCAGAGGAGGAAAGTTCAGGTTTAGAAAGTACAAATCCAGACCAAGATTTTGTGTCAATCTACCAGTTCAGCATAAAGAGTCACATTCACAAAGTACTCAACTGGTTGATTGGAATAAAATCTTGGTCTGGATTTGTACTTTCTGGACCTGAACTTTCCACCTCTGCAGGGCACATACAAGCAAACACAACGGGCAATTTTTAATCACCAATTCACCTGCAGCTGCATGTCTCTGGATTGTGGAAGGAAACCAGAGTACCTGAAGGAGCCCCACGGGACATGACAAGAATGTGCAAACTCCACACACGCACATGAGGTTGGGATTCAACCCCCCAGGTCTAGACGTGTGTAGTAAAATAACAGCACGTGCCAAGCCCCTAAGCAAGCTACTTAACTTTAACGGCGTACCCTGAAAACGGCCAGCTGTGTAAATGTTTTGTATGAAAGCATCAGTGAACATGCTCAGCATAAAACGAAAAGCCGTGAATTAAAAATAACTTTAATGGCGATATCCTTAGCGCTAATTAATATCGCGGCTTCCACCTGATGTCTGAAACATGAGCAGTTCCCAGGGGACGCGGCGTGTGGATGCGGGTGGAATAAGTGACACGGGGGTGATTACAAGAGAGCCCGCAGGCGAATATAGGGTTCACTCGTGCATCCTGACTGCCCTCGAACAGTGGCAGGAAATCCCCAGGAAAAAAAACCTGTCGATCTCGCACCAGATTAGGTTGATGATTCATCTTGCATATCCGTAAAGAGACATTAAGCCTGTTACTAAATTCAATTTTATAGGAAAAATACTGGTTCTCAATAGAACTGACCAATATCGTATACACACAATGCATTTAATGAGCTGAGACAGGTGAGCAAAAATGAAACAAATCCCCGGGTTACCTTACAGGACATGACATTGTCTGGGGTGGGAGCTGGACAGAAAAATGTGAACTTATTTCACAGACAAAGAGTTCAGCTGTTGGGTTTCCATAGTTTACCTAACCAAGAGGTCATTTACCCTCATGGGAATGCATCACCATGAACCCACTGATAGGACAAGCCACACGTATCTAGTGAAAGTTCAAGGCGAAAACATGTCTGCTGAGAATGTTCTGCGAAAACCTAAAGCCCACAAATTAGCAGCTAGAAATCCAGTTGCATTCTAATAATCAATAACAAAAATATTAGAATCAATAACGAT
The DNA here is from genome assembly GCA_026781065.1 of Mormyrops boulengeri. Taxonomy (NCBI): domain Eukaryota; kingdom Metazoa; phylum Chordata; class Actinopteri; order Osteoglossiformes; family Mormyridae; genus Mormyrops; species Mormyrops boulengeri. The sequence goes on from JAODLD010000001.1 coordinate 46,199,411, forward strand.
GTGTGAAATTTATGGATCTCCAATATGTCATTTACAAACCACGCAGAAAAACAGCATGACGAATGTGTTTGTCATTTTGCACAAGGCAGCCAGATACCGATTAGCTACAAATCGATTAGAAACCTACAAAGGTACACTGATAAACAGCGTGTGCCGTTACAATGTGCCTGCCCTCTTTGGAAAGGCCTTGCACTGTGACTCAGAGACCTGATGAGGAGACATTCTCCATAAAAGCTGCACTTAGGATATTTCCACACTTTAGGTAATATTCGAAGACCAGTGTGCACGTAATCACACTCTAAGGCTGCTGGACTGCCGTGGAATAGGACTCCTTGGCATATTAACTAACTAACTCTTGAAGTGAGTAACCTTGATATGACAACAGTGGATAGTTACTAAAACAATTGCTTCTCATACTGGTAAATTTAATTCCTCCAGGAATGATGTGAGTCTAGGAAAAGGTAGAGTGTGAAAAGTAATTAGACACTAAGGACAATTCAGACACAGGCTGCTCCCAAACTGCAGCTTATAGTAACAGCAATGTCCACTATCACAGTGTGGCCTTGCTCCACTACATGATCATGATAATTGCGTCAATTAGTAGCTAATGAACCAGCATGAACTAGCATACGTCAGTCCCAAAAGCCGCATTCCCAAATATAACAGACAAAACATTGCCTTTATCTTCTTCCTAACATTTCCCTTGTAAACAGCAACTTCAAAACCTACATGACTAGAAGAGTAGATGCATTGGGGAGAGATTTTAAAATGCTCATTGCCCAAGGTGGCAAATTAACAGAAATGGCCATCGGGAGGACTGGGGACAAACTGAATGGATTTTTAACACACTCCAAAAAATTACTGCCTCAAACACCACTGTTTAGTGAGCTAGTACAACTTTAAAAGAACAAGGTGTTTTTCCATTGTGTGATTTTTTATGTTTGATTATTATTATTATTATTTTTAATCAACAGTAGTCCTTGGCAGGGGCATAGTTAAAGATGAATGGATGGGGGGGGAGGGCTTAATTTTTACTACAGGGGGCTGATGGCAAACATATATAATGTAAAAAGCTATTCATGCCAATAAATACACATTTATTTGGGATGGTGGGGGGGGCCCACATTTTACGAGGGGCTAAAGCCTCACAACAGCCCTGATCTTTGGCCTCCCCAGTCATACTACATTATCTAATCAAAATGGGACAAGATTCTATCCCACCCAGGACGTTCAGCTGCAACAGCAATGGTAAATTCATAAATTCAAAAATAGTGACATCAAAACGAGACCACAGTGCGCACTGACATTAAGGCAAAACCTTTGTTGTTTCTGTGAGGTTAAAGTTTATTTTAACAGCTAGTCAAGCCAATTTTCCTAAATGTAGCAGCAGGAGCCGGTAGAACTGATATACGAAAACCAGCATTAACTAGAAACAAACCAGACAGAAGCTACAGCCAACTTTTATCTGCAATGAATATTAAACCAGAGGAATTCATGGAGCTCGTCTTGAATCGCTGAGGAGCTCGAAGTTTGCTTTTTTAAAATATACAGTATAGAAACATACGTAAGGGCCAGCTCACTAGCTGTATGCAAGGGCACAGCTGGAGGGAAATGATTATTCAAATGCTTCATTACTGTTTAAGTTTAGCATCTCAATCATCTGGCCTTAATTACTGCTGGCACTGCCGCCCGAGAAACTAATTTGTATCCTGATCTCGTTTAGGCGAGGGGTGTCCCTTTCAGAACGAGTTGGCCAAAAGTACAGCCTTATTTGAAAGCGGAACCGTATGCATTTAGCAGATGATCAATCGGGTTCAGAGGTCTGCGTGTTCTTGAATTTGTTTACATTTTGGAGTCAAATGAGGGGTCTGCTTAGGCTCTATTAGGGGGCCGTATTCAGCTGAGTCACTGCACCCGCAATACGGGAGATTGGGCCACACACATCGACAGGTTTATTTTTTTCAAGTAAAGGATACATCTCAAGCGTAATTAAATAGGTCAAGTATGCCAGTGAGAGCCAGGGAGAATCAACATCAGTAAAGTAATCACAGTGTTCCTGATGACCCTCCCGATTCACACTGTACGGGTGCGATGGCACGTTCTGGAAACAGAGGTGTGGGAAACAGACTTCCGAGGGAAAGCTCCCACGGAGATCCTGGGAGTTTGACAAGTGGAACAATGGGGTTGAGATGATTATATCCTGCATCGCTTTTTTTGTGCACGTACTGTACAGCTCAAGGAAATAGGATCGAAAGCTAGGCATTCCATCTATAAAAAGATGCAATTCGTAAACAAATGGTGACAAGATATGTCATTATGAATAGCGCAAAATAAACAAGCAGAAACACATCTACCACAAATCATATAAAAGATAAGATTTTTAAAATTTCATCTAAAGTATCATGCGCTGAAAACAATAAATGCAAATTTTTATCCACGTCGTAGAAGGTCCAGAAATGTATACGTGGTTATGTTTTTCGATAGTGCCATTTGTTTGTAATAGTTTTGCTTTCCAAAGTTTATGACACACAGAATTAGACTTAACTCACCTTTGTATAATACATATTAGTAACACATACCGAAGAATACAAGACATTTCTGGTTCAGGTTAGCTTACCGTAACATTCGCTGGTTTATGCGGGTTCTATCTATCCACAGTGTATCGCCTAAACTCTTTCGTAGTCAAGCATGAAGTATCACCACTCGACGGTCCAGTTCAGAGATGTGGGAAATGCAGTTTTATCCGTCTTGAACTGCTGCTGTATGCCTTATTTGGAAGGATATTCAGATATCCAAGTAGCTACATTTCCAGTGTGAAGAATAAATGTAAGCGACCTTCCAGAGGTGTAGATACTGGAAGAGTGGCGGGGGCGGGCTACCGCTGAACAAGCCCACCTTACTGCTTAGAGAAAGTATGCAAGAAATTGTTGGTCCTATGTTCTGAAGGTGCTTGCGCGTAAAAAAAACACATTTTAAGAAGGAAAAATAATGATCTATTAGCTATAAGGTGATTTGCCATTATTTCCGTTATAATTACAATATATAGTAACAGACAAAACTCGGTCTGTCTGTTTTGATGTTCCCTCTCATGTATGGGCTTCATCGTGCTAATTCAAGTGCACAGAAACGGATTTGTAAATTTATAATATGTTTTTATAGGTCTAATTTGTCACTTGAACAGGCTTGGTATATATTTATGCATGTGTACCAGCGGGGTACGATGGAATTAAATACACGGTGAATGACTTACATGCCCAAGTTAGTTACACAAATCGCTGTCAAACTGTAAAAATACTACTGTTTCCAGGAACCGGACAACGAAATACGATAGGCTCTACATATTTTATCACTACTTTGTATCAGGGTTATTAGGGATTGAATGGTTTCTGCTATGTATCCTGGAGCGACATTAAAAAAAGACATTATTTTCCCCCGTGTTTTTCCCCTCACATATGTTGAGAAGAAAGTACACTTAGTTAGGTAGACAGCTGTGGCATGTGGTTTGATCATTTTTGTCCATATGGGATTTGAGTTAAGAGGCTGAATGGTGAATACAACTGGCCAAGTCCCCGGTCTGTCACTGGATCTTATGCATTGCACTTTTTGGGCTGCAGCTCTTACATCCTGTCCTGTCAGGTGCTGATGGTGGCAAAGTTTCATAAGTATGAAGTATATATTCATAAAGACATACGCAAGTTGCAGTGGACTTAGAACACGTGTTTTATGGAAATATGCCATTCACACAGACTTTAAAAATGTATTTTTATCAGACTCGTCTTCATAGTTCAAGTTCAAATTCTGCTATACACTTCTATAGATGGTTATCAACTTTGGCTACAACCAGCCTTCCACCCACAGTCATTTTTCCTATCAGTGACTATGTATGTAGTTACAGTCAGAGCTCGTGGAGATGGGGTGTGTCTTCTAGTAAGCACAGGATATAAAGTGGAATATATTTGAACAGTAAACCGTTGGATTTCAGGGCAAATAATCATAGCTCAGAGGCACAGATTAAGCTGAATAACTTGAAAGCAAGCTACCTGAACAGAATGAGGAAGAAATTTGTGAGATGACTGGGCAAAGCACTGAATAGGGCCAGACTTCAAGCCACAACCCCCTGAGTGAGAGTCATTAAGGCTACTTGGAGTAAACCTAGTTTCCAAGTGGCCAGGTTAGCGGCAGAGCAAAGTCAAGCTGTGACATAAACAAAACTGTCACCACAGAAAATATGTCTTCGGGGTTTATGAGTGATCATCTATATGAGCTCACACAATGACTTTGTCAGCATAACAATAAAATAAGAGTGGGAACCTGTTCCATGGAGCCTGTTTGGAATGACCTCTCAATCATCCAATAATAAAACAGTGGTTCTCAACTCCACTTCTCGGGACCCACTGTTATTGCTGATTGAGAGGCCATTCATGTAAAGGTAACTATAGTGCATTATAGATGACAGGTTCATAAAGCATTCATAATGCATAATAAACATGACTATAATGTGTCATGCCTTTTCATAAATATTTACGTTTTAACATGTTATGTAAATAACTTGTTTATAAATTACAAAAAAACATGGCTTCAAGTAAAGTGTTACTGATGTGTCTTCAGGCACTACAGATTTGATTGTTACTCTTACTGTGATCATTTTCTTACTCATTTTTTGGCACTATCTCCTTCATTGGTGAGTACATCGTCTTCATTAAATAAGTTACTCACCTTTCAATACTTTATCTTGAAATGGATCAATATTACATATATAGTGTATTATGGGTATAGGAAAGAACTGGAATGCAACTAATAGGAATGTGCACGTCTGCTGATTCCGGCTCTTAAACACACCATTCTCATGTAAGTGCAATTTACTTTTTTATGTATCTTTTACGATAAAAACTTTAAAATCCTCAAGGGCGGCTAATGATTAGTATTTTATGGACACAATCTTCCCTTAAACTGTACTTATCTTATACTGTCTTATAAACTGGAACTTCAAAAGGATAGTATTATAGTTCTGCCTAAGGTTACAATGCAGACATGATGATATTTTACAGGCATTCTCATTTAACATTTCCAAACACAGTGCTTCACCTTGATGTTCGTCTTGATTATTGAGGAGTGTGGATCTAGGATCTTGCTTTTTATTTACAGAGCAGATGCCAAACTAATCCAACCAGACTTATTTTAACCCTAATAATATTCCATATCGTTTCTCCATTTTAAGTGCAGAGGTCATTTAGGAAAGTTTTCTGCATTCACAGATTAACAGAACATTTGTTGAAATGTTTATACCTTGTTTATATATAACCAAAGACCGGGAAACCAAAATAGAACATAGCAAGCTGGGGGAATCTGAAAACCAATAAATACTAATAAACAGATGTAGTTAGCCAGAGGCCAGCCCCAACCCCATAACCAGAGAGTTAACAATCTCTGAGCCACACACTCAACCCACTGAGCTATGCAGAGATCTGGAGTGTAAGGAGAACACACTAGGGCTGAAAGGCTAGAAGACAGAGAGGGGGACGAGGATGGCCAGGAACACCTGCTGGTCACACAGGGACATAACACATAGCACAGATTTAGACAGGTAATAATGACTTAGAATTGTCAGCACTGTAAAACATTTTCAGCTCAGATCTTAATGCCTAGAGTACACATATAAACGCAAGTCAGTTTGTAAGTGATGTCATTTATTGCTCATTGTGTCCTTTGTGTTTGCAAAACCCAATTCAGTGGCAGTAGTGCTGGAAGTAGGGTTGCTGTTTGCTTCCTCACCCCCTCCTGTCTGTTTCATCAAAGAAAACAAGCATGTTAATTATCTTGAAATGGCTCAGAGGCAACTTTATGATTATTTCCCAGAAAAACTACCATTGTTAGTTGGTGATTGCTGCTGATGGTACAAAAGGACTTCAGTAAAGTAGGGTGATCAGATAATCCATGTTAGGGAGGATGCTTTGAGTTAAGGTAGAATTTTGTAAACTATCATTTCAATTAGAACCACCTGGACTTCACTTAAGCACAGAATTTTTGCCGTGTGCTGGTTGGTCAGTCTCCCAGAACCATGCATGTGTCACTAATGTTAGTGTGAAACAGCTGGACGAGTCTTTCAATCAAGGAAACGAACCAGTCAAAGCGCAAGAAGAGCTGAACTATTTAGCCGAGCACAGGAGCCTTTCAGTTTTAAAGTAGTTAGTAAAACCTGAAGTAGCTCAAAGTGTCCTTTCAGATATGGATTATCTGGTCACCCTAAGTAAAACTTATTGGTCTTTCTGATTTTCAGGACTCTGAGCCCTAAAAGGCCTAAATGACAATTTTCATCTAAATTCAATATTACTGCCCTCTAGAGCCAAATTGTAATATAGCACTACATCGAATCACTCCAGGGAATGTCACTTTTACAGGTACTCCATGAAGACTGAACATGCCCTAAGATTTATGTTCTTTTAGATATTTAAATCTACCCTAAGAGAATTATCCCCCCCAGAACTTAATTGAATTCCCAGACACTTTGAAAAAATATACCATTAGGGAACACACAAGCATCTTTGCAAATGATCGAGAACATTGACATCCATATGGCCCAAACACACCTGGATTTGGAAATCAAGACCAAAATTCAGGAATAATGGGAGAGAAGTCAGAAATTAAGGTCTTGAGGAAAGTAACCAAGGCATGTACATTACTTAAGAGTCTCACATTTTATAAAATCTGACAAGAATCTTGTAAATCACCCATCCATCCATTTTCTGTACCTGTTTATCTGATGCAGTGCCGCAGGAGTCCGAAGCCTGAACAGGAAGCAAGGCAGGGAATTATCTAGATGGGGCTCCAACCCATTGCAGGCATGTCAATCACGCTAAACATTCTGCCATGCTGATTCAAAAAGTCAGTGTAAATAAAACAGTGGGTTTTAAAATGATTTATTAAATTAGCAAAAGTAAAAAACAACATTTAAAAGCACACATAATACAGAAAAATAGTTTACATTAAAACTTGTCCTGTGACTGTCCAAGATTTGACAAAGTAACCATAATTCATCAAAACAGATGGAGGAAAAATTGCCACCAAATGAAAAATCTTAACATCCTACGCTTTTCTGTTAAATTATGCCATTTTAATAGTTTTTCCAATAAAAAATTCAAATGCATCCTTTTTTTTACTTCCATTTCAAGCATCTACTGAAAACACATAAATGGGGTCAAAACTCATATCTTGAGATCAGACTTGAGTGTCTTCTGGAGGCTGGCAATGCTAGCATCGAGAGCTGCTAACCCGCTCCTGAAGTCCAGCTCATCCTGAGTGTTGAATGTGGTCCAGGAGCTGGAGCTGCAGTTAGAAACCATGGACTTGGCTTCGCAGGACAAGAAGGTAGAATCCAGGGTGGACAAACTCGCCCTCTTCACTTTTACTCCGATGTTCTTGGGAGGAACAAGGTGCTGCTGTTTGCTTGATGGTGTGACGTTTTTAGAATGAGTAGGATGAGTCACAGCCAAGTTTGTTATAGGAAAGTCACAAGCAGTATCACCTAAGGCAGCCCTTTCAGATAAATGATTCTTGTAAAGGTGTAATTTTTCCAAGGAGTGTGATGAGATCTTTGGCTCTTGTCCATTTAGCATTGTATTTTTACTTTCCAACAATTTTGGTGGACTTACTGACTGTTGTACTTTTTTGGCTTCCTTCAGTGGGATATAGGTGGTCTTCTCTAACTCTGGAGCCTTGCATAGGGTGAAATTAAAAAGCTTATTCTCAGTGGCACCGATTTCTCTGTGCTTTGGTGAGCGGGAGCTTTCTGGCAGCTTGACTGTTCCTCTCCTGTCCCACCCAGAGTGAGTAGTGGGTTTGTCAGAAGAGTACCCATGATCCAAAGGCACCTGGCCGCTTCTATCCAAAGTCTTCAGGTACACGTGTACAGGATCAGAAGCGGGATCAAACGGGCAGGCCACCTTCTGCTCATCTTCAAACAAGTCCAAAACAGTTTTACTCAGGTGTGAAGCTGGATTAAATGCATCATTTTCCCGATGAAACTCTGAGACACCGGATTGGTTATCAGGAAGATGCCTGGAAGACAAGAAGCAGCCATAAATGGAAAAACCACCTTTCATATATCAACATCCTGCATTAGAAGACTTGAGATCAGATCCGTTTTAATTTGGTATCTTGTCAGATTCTCAAAATAAGAAGCAGCTCCAGTGTACGATACCGGAAAAATCTACATAAACAAACAACAGATAACATCTGATTTGAAAATGAGGCATATTCCCATTCAGTCACATTTGAACAGAGCCTCTGAGAGTCTCCTTTCTGCAGTATAGCGTTAATTCTGCTTCACCTGGTCAGCTCTTTCAACCTGTTGATCTCTGCCTCCTTCTGCTGGAGGTGCAAATTCAGTAGGTTGTTCTCCTCTTGTGACTCCTGGAGTTTGATTTGGCAGCTTTTCATTTCTGAGAGAGCGGCATCCACATCTGTGTGAGGTGGAAGCGTGTTTGAAGTTTTCATATAGAAGTACAGTGGGAGGTATTAAACAAAAAATGTGAGACTGAGTCTTAAAGATCTAGACACTTCCACTCTAAGTTACTTAAATCAATTACCAATTAACTTACAACTAAAACAAGCGAGGTCCATCCTTCTGCAAACAAATACTTAATTTAAAATCAGCACACTCAGGTCTGAGGACTGGAGTTCGTGCAGAACTTCATCACTTAGAAAAGCATTAATTACCCATTTTAATGTGACTGATGTCCAGCTCACACTGCTGCCTGCTCTCATGTAGCTCTCTTTGTTTGTCCTCTGCATCTTTCCGTAGTTTGCTGTTCTCCTGCTGTAGGTCTTCATTCCTCCTCTGAAGAGCTTCTATGTCTTTCTGAGATTCCTTGAGCTGACTCAGCAGTGACAGGTTCACGGACTGCAGGGAGATTACTGAAGCCCATGAGAGAAACCAAAAACGTCAGGCCTTAGCAGCCGAAGAAGAGTTGTGCTCCAGCTATGTTACATGTTATGTGAGTAAAACAAACCACATACAATGGAGAGAATCTTTAAAACAAGTACAGCCAGGGGCAAAGTATCCAGAGGTATAAGACAATTCGGTCTTATGAATATAACCTTACATTCAAAGTTGCAATCTGCTGGTCTGGCCTCTCTCTCCACTCTTTCACGCTCCATCAACTGTTGGTTGACTATTCTCAAACGCCTGTGATGTCAAAATTAACTTTCAGCATCATCACAGTTAAGACGCAAGTCTATGCATGATAGCATCAAATCATGAAGAGGCCGCCTTCTCCGTGGCACCTTCGTAGCTGTACGTTCTCATTTCGCAGTGGCTGGACGGCGAGCGCAATCTCCGCCTGGATGTTGGTACCGCCCATAAAAGAGGGCAGGAGGTCGATGCTCTGCTCAACCTCGGCGATTAAACGAAGACCCTCACAGTCAGCTGGGGGATGGGACCAGAAATGTCTAGGATGAGACGTTGGCGTAACACAGCATGTAAGTTTCTGGTTAATAACAGAGATGGCTTTTACCTTTACTGACTACCAGCGCCTTAAGCTCCCCAAGGAGGCCCTTGACAGTCAGGACCTTCTTGGCAGTCTTCTCTGGGCTCAGAGATTTTTCCCAGGGGGGCGGTTGATGCTTCTCAAGGCCACTCTGGCATCCCATATCCCTGACAGGTGTGACATCCACACAGTCCAGCTCGTCATCTTCCGTTGAGCTGCCCTCGCTATACTCCGATGTTTCCCCCGATGCAGCCGGCTGGAGTTCACCCCCGCCACGTGCTCCCATACCGGGCACACTTCGCTCCAGCTGCATAGGATCACACGGTGCTCGTAATGAAGCTGGACCCTCTGGCTGCTGGAGTGCTGCCCCCTGGCTGTCAGGCACAGGACTCTGCTGAGTCAGCCTAGTGCCCCACGTGGGCTCTTCACACAAGGACCCAATGGCTGCTGGGCCAGAACAGGCAAGACGATCGGATTTGAGGGGTGCGTAGTTCTCTCTGCCAGAGCACCTTTGGCAGAATGCGGAATTCAACACACACTGTATAATGTAAAGAGACAAAGAAAGTTTTGGTACACAAGATATTCTACTTAGAGGTTTCTACAAGTAATGGGATAAGTTCACACCTGCACAGTTTGTACATTTAAAGAAACATGGAGGGAAAAAACTAAGAAAAGATCTAAGAACAGTCTAAGAATGAGCATGAGGCTTCCTAAGCAATGGGAAAATTCTATCCATTTGCCATTCCCTTGCCCAGGTAGCATAGGGCACAAAGGTGTGGCACACTCTGGAAGAGATATCAGACTATTGCCACACACACACACACACACACACACAAAATCCACTTGTATTTAAGCACTATCTCTATCCCCAGATGTTGCCTCTATGAGTATAAAGGTGAATCTGCAATAAAACAACAAAAAGTCAAAGTACAAAAATTTCAAATCTTACAGGTTCACTGGGCACTGAATTATTGGCGCCTTCGGCACTCAAGGTTGGCGTAGAGGTTGTCAACGGACAGTTAAAAAGAGGAGGATTCTTCAACTCTGAAATACAAGATTTTATAACGTGGAAAAAATTTTACCCAGGACATGCTTAAAATAGACTAAAACACACAAATAGTTAGATTTTCAGTGTGGATGCAAACCTGTGATTGGGAGGCTGCTCTGGGCGTGTGTTTGATGACCCACGCCTGGCCTGGACCTTGAGGAGAGCTCGGCCCTGGGTACTGACACTGGCTGTCCAAAGGGAGTCTCTAACGCGCGAATACAATGCTGCTCTTGCACTCCAGGGAACGACTGCGAGGACACAATCTTCTTTTGGACAGCTGCCAAGGGAAAAGCAAAATAAAAATTATACCTGGTGATTATGGCTGTTAGTTTTTGTTCTAATGTCAGCACTGTGCTTACTTTGCAAGCTCCATTAGGAAATCATACTACCGAATAGGAATAGTCAGTGACAACAATTAGAAATGGGCCATTCTACCAGAAACATACATTATCTGTCCTGGATCCTTACAGTGAATAAAACTTGAATAATACAAAAATGTATAAACCTGACATGATGGTTCATTTTAGTGCGTGTTTCTGTAAAGGAATGCGCCATTAATTAGGTTCTCGGATGGTTTTCTCCTTTATTAAAAACAGATCCTGAAAAATGGACTGTCCCCAGCCAAACTGAAGCTGCATCTTTTATAGTTATAATAAACTTTAATTCAGATAAAACACCATTATTTATCAACAAATTTATCATTCAAGTCAACTGATTAAAAACAAGAAAATTATTAAAAATTCTACAAATAATATTTTAAAACGGTGCCCATGTTTTTGGTAAGTCCTGTCATGTTTATACAAACCGTTACATATAAAGCCTTGAAGGTTATGACTCAAAACAGTGACATTATACAACCGAGGCTGACACTGATACTAATCAAGGGTGAGTTCGGTCGTTGAACTGCATGATTTTAAGCCTGTTTTTGCATTTGTTTTTGAGGAGGACTAGCTAAAGGCTCAGGCCCTGTCAGGCTAAAATATTCAAAAAAATAACAGAACTGTTGCAAATGCAAAACATGTCTGAAATAGTTACTGAATGCTAACAGTCTGAGCAATGGCAGGTTAAACGGCCGATTGTCAGATCCTGTGACATCAGGCCGTGTCACAGTCCTGTATGAATTGAATGGCATTGTTCCTCTGTATTGTCTTCATTGCACATTTAATTAATGAACACAAAACTCGACTTTCCTGCAAACAAAATCCAAAAAGTCAGTCCTGTCCCAACACCATCAGTCCTGACACACAGGACATTATGATATAAATATCGACTATTTGAGAAAATATTGTTGAATGAATCTCTTTAACTGTGTAGATGAAGGTGTGTGCATCCATCATTACTTTTTTGTAAAAAATCTACTTTTTTTTACAACTATATCAGTGTCTGACAGTTTGTTCTGTGCTTACCATCCACTACAGTTGACCGAAATGTGGCTTATATTTCTTATAGGAATTACAATAGGAAAATGTTATTTGTATCAAAGAAATTCATCAGGAAACCATTCGCACATATACAAATTTGTCTGTAATAGGGCCTGACATTTAAGTGGTGAAATTCATAGAAAAATGTACTTTACTCAAGCATTGAAACACGATGAGATGGCATGACATGTTTTTCAAAGTTTAACATGTTCTCAATATGACTCAATCTTCAGATGCAAAAATAAGATCCTTTTCTCCCCCCAGGATTTTTAGAAGTGGAAATGTACGTTTTTGGTAGAATGTCCCAACAGACATGCACACAGCCAGCAAAATTTACATGCACTGATTGTTTGTGCAGCTGTAAATAAGAGCATGTTTACCTGATCTCGTATTTGAGGCGGCGATCGAGCAAATCCGCCTCAGGGGCTTTTTCTTCACAGCCTCACCTTTTCTAGGAGCTAATTTTGATTTGGCTTTTGAGGGGGCTGGTCTTTCAGGTTTGGAGCAAGACGACTTCGCCTCTGTTCGATCAGAAGGTACAAGAAAGGTCATGCCACAAATGGAACTGAGGCCAATCCTAGAACTTTAAGTAAAAGGAAAAAAATACCTGTTTTTTCAGTCTGAAGAATTCCATTTAGCAAAGCAGCACATCGATCTAGTCCTTTGTGTATGGTTGTAACCTATAAAATAAGGAAACTTTCAGTGTTCACAATGTTTCAGTTGGAATGTGTCTTGCCTTTTATATTACACGCACACACATTTTTTTTTACCTGATCCTCAGAGTCTGTGGAATAAAGTGAATAACAGGGATCCACAGGGGCTGGACATCTACCTTGCACCCTATAAGAGCATAAATAGAGTGGAAACCCCACTGATCCACAAGAGATGCCTTAAAGTACAAGCTGGTCTTGTGCAGTTGATATGCTAAGCATGACTCACCGGACTGCTTGTAACACTATCCCCCACAACAACATAACCAGTGAAAAAATTACTCATAATGTATTAAACTTTAAAAGTAGCACTCGTACTTCTTTTTCCCTGCTGTTCCTCTGCCAGAGCTGATCAGCCTTCCGGATGAGATTACCTGAGGATTACAGTCATTTTTCTTTTAATTATAAAACCAAGTCAACATTAAACTTATGTAAACTTAAAAAACTTCGTTCCAACACTTTTTCATTAGAATGTTACTATACTTCTGGATTGCTATAAATATATGAACGTTAGCTACTAACTCCGCACAAATGGTAAATATTAATAGAGCAACTGTTAATCAAACAACGACAAGTAACAACGTTAACATTGCTAGACGAACTACCACTATACATTACCTTGTGCTGTTTAACAAATCCTTGCTTGGCCATTATTGGAAGTTCACATTAACAAAACTAAAAAGGAATTACCGTATTTATAAGGAAGATTACACGCCAACTAGAAAGCTAGCTATATGAAATTCATAACCTAAACAGCAGCTAACCAGATTATATATGACAACTAAACAAGACAATGGTGTCTGCAGCTGTCAAAGGTCTTAAATCTTCATCTACATACAGGTGTTTCTTGCCTTATTTACGTCTATAAAACCAAGAGATGACATTTTAAAAATGTGTAATTTTAGACATTTACAATTCCACTAGACAGACGGAAAAAACAACGTATAATTAAAATGTTATTTCGGAAATTCACCGAACACCATCACAGCAAATCCGTAAAACGGCACTTTCCATGAAACGGAACAAAACCACTGTTGACCAATCACATCGTTCGTTGTGGCAAGGCATGGACTAATTTCATTGGTGGAAAAAAATGACTGTCAAATCGACAAGTTCTTTATTTAACATTTCGTACGTCTGTCAAAAATGACACGCCCTTCTGCCGAGTACCGTTGGCCTTAAAAATGGGCGGGAGTTTCTTAATATACGTAACCATGGAGATTAATTGTAGCGTTTGTGCGGATTTTTCGCGGGCAAACAAGTTATGGTCCCGGTTTAAAATCGCAAAAAATAGCCTATATTGTATGTGAACTCGTAATAAGTTACAATAAAAATAAGATTATAGTCCAAACAAATATTGCGCTGGTGTTTTATTTATGTTATTAAACTATTGATGCCAAATACCATAGGTGTCGGCTACTAAACATATTATATAAAGGAACTGATTCAATTAGAAACTGAATAATTTGTATTTATATAACTTTTATTTAAAGTAGGTACGTATAGTTAACGAGATTTGTTAAAATACATTTGGTATGAATGCTGGTTGTGTTTTTACAATTAATTTAGGCCTACTGCAATTTTAACTTTAAGACTGTACATAGTCTACAAGGTGACATTAGAACAAATGAGACACCGTTCTGTACTGTAAATGAAGTTTTCACCCCCGGGAGAGGATTCATTTTAATGCCCTTTAGTAGCTTGTCTGAGGTTCAGTTGGCTAATTAAACAAGTCAAGGTTCAGTTTAATGCTCCTTTTGTGTTTACAGTTTGTTATATGGCTTATTGTTTAGAAGTGCTTAATTATTATGCGTTGCACACACGTTTCCCAAAAGCCTGCAGTGTTAACCGATGGAGATCTGTATAATTGTCTAATTATTATTCCGCTGCTTAGCACGCCATTTTCACCCAAGCTTAACATATATTTAAATTCTTGCTTCTGTAAATTAGACCGAAGATTTTTAAGGCTACAATATAAGAAACAATCCTCATAAGAACAGCATACACAACGCTATTTGCTACCAAACTGAATGTATCTAATATGTTTCCCCTTGGTAACACGTCCGTTAGCTTTAGAGGAAACGCAAGCATGAAATGAGTGACAAGTCCAGCTATGACACAACAACCCCTTCGAGATAGATTGCTGCAGAGGGCGAAGTATGCTTTTCGTTATATCAATGTTATAAATAGTTAATAATGATCTTTACCGGATAATCGCAGGAATTCGATGTTCTGTCGCGTAAAAATATATAGACTACTACCACCAGAGGGCGATGATTCTACATTTGCAGAAAATAATGGCAATCACTACTGTGTTTGTCTCATGTTTTGCGATTAATTTCAGTCTTTAACCGTTTTGCAAATTGACACTTTAAAATGACATGCGTATTCTTTTTTTTTACCTTATTCTGGAGATTTAAAAAGGTTACTTATACGCATTTAATTGGTATGAACTACAAATTTGCAAGACTACATCGATCTGTAATGGAAATGCATGCGATCCGTTTAAGTGACTGCATGGGCAGAACACCTATAGCATGATGAAAATGGTGTTGTGGGATTTTGCTGTACATTCTGCTAGTTTGAACTGTTATACAGTCTCAGAAATGTGAATTCAGTGAGCATTCAGATGCTTCAAAATGCGTACAAGACCTGGAGATGTATTTGCAATTGCAAGTTATACAAGTACAAAGCATGGGCATATAGCTTACAGTAAGCAGTGTTTTTAGTATTGAGTGGCGGCCGTTATATTATACCAAGTAACAATCTACTGTAAGAAACACCAGTAGGATATTTTGGTAGGATTTTGTCTCTCTCGATGAGCTGCTCACTATATCCTCAATAGATCCATGCCCTTTAAATTATGATATCCGTAAGCCCATCCTGATTTCCCAACGAAAGAATCGCATTAAGGTGTTTTATTTTGGTATATAACTGAATGGCACCCAAACTTAACATTCAATCCCTAGATTTTAATGCTAAAACGACTGACAATCGCTGAAATAAGAGCAAGCCATGCAGTTCGTCTCAGAACCAAGACGAGAGAGCTCCGTCAATTGAAAAGACATACTGGATTTATACACCCCTAATTAACATTTTTATCTAAGGTTAAGCAAAAATGATTAATCTTAAAGCCAAGAACATCATAATTAGCAGCGTTGTAGCTTAGGAAAGACTGTCCCGTGTCTTCAGATATACGGGGAAATGTATCAAAGGCTGGAAAGGGAGGGGACGTTGGCAATAGGGTGCGGAGAAGTCCGTGCCATTGTTAGGAATATCACCCCTGCTGACAGAAACACGCTTACCAACGCTGCTTCACAATGAATGAAGATCTGTTTGGGGCAAGACGTCTTCGAATAATAAACTTGGGTAATTGATTTGGGGAAAAAACACAATCAGTTCTCTTTGAATCACTCGCTTTAAATGATGTAGGTTTTCGTTACATCACCAAAACTGAACAGTGAACGGTTCTAATGTAACCTAAGGCTGAAGTCGTTACAGTGTGCCGCCGATTTTTACAAAGATGCTTACAATATTGCAGCAATATTGGACATTCAACGCAAACAGAACCTATTACAGTAACAGACCTTAATGGGAAGAAGTCTTTATTGCATGTTCAATTTATCACATTGGCTGTAGGATTTCTTTTGTGGCGCAGGGGATGCTGGAAGAGATTGAAATCTGAACAATAGACCTAAAAGCAGTGCTGCTCTTTGTAGCTAATAAAACGGACGGAAACCCACTCCAGGAAACCGAACCGCGGCCACCAAGAACACAAGAATATGGAGGTGATCGTGCACTGATTTTTTTTTTTCAAACACATCTCACTGGATATACACTGCATTCGGTTTTTATTCAGAAATCAGCAGGGAAAATGAATTCAGCTGAAGCAGCCGAAGAAGGACCCACAGATTCGGATACGGACTCGTTTTTCAAAACAGGTAGGGCTCTTATTAGAAAAAATGCATCGAATGTCATGTCTTAGAAGGAAATGATTTGGAGGCTCCCTGATGACTGTACTTCGGACACACTGGCTCCGGTGTTGGTACTGCAAAGGGAAACTCTGAAGCGCACCGGTTAAGATCGCATTGTTTCGGTTATTTTAAGGGCTGTACTTGGCGAATGCTTGGGGTTTGCTAAGAGCTGCTCCAAGTAGACAAATACACTCATGTTGTATTTGTAGTAGTCAGCACATCATCACAAGAGATATGGTGCGTTTGAGCGCAAACTTACATTTATAAATCGTATTAATCGCCTTTAGCTCGAGCTCCTTGGTATTTGTTGGCGGCATTTAAATCCCAGTATTACAAGTACCGTTTCATATAACCGATTGTCAACCTTTATTAAAGTTAGTCTGAAAATCTTGTCAAATCTTATCATATACAAAACACAATTGCGGCAGTTTAGCCCAATTGATGTTAATCTGACTATGCCTAAATATTAGTTAAAATAACCCATGATAGATTTATTTTTTTTAAAATCCACCTTATACGACCGGCAAATAGAAACACTTCTAGTCGTGTAGCAGAGAATGCAGAATGTGATTTGGTTGTGTGTGTGTGTGTGTGTGTGTGTATATATATATATATTCTTTTTTTAACCTAATTTTAACAGTGGTATACCTGTGTATATACACATGTAAATATACCTGATCAGACTAGGGCCAGCTGTCACAGAGGCTGCGGCGTATCGCACACCACACCGTGCAGTGCAGCTCTTCAAAGGAGAGTCCGCTGTCACACGGAGATGCAGAGGGAGGACTTTCCAGGCTTGCCTATCCCAGCACACACAGAAAGACGCGACCGTCTCAGTCATCGCCTTTAGATAAATACATCTCCGGCGGGAATAAATGATGCCCGTTATGTTAATGGCCATTCTGTTGACCGCTGCATTTGCCCGTGATTTATAGGCGTGACGGGACTCCGGTTCCCCGGCTGTAGTGTGTAGGCCTGTCGTGACACTGGTCATATTTCAGCGCTGAGCAGTCTGTAAATTCCCGTTTCTTTTATAAATTTACGGCATGCTGATGTTGTATACGGTAATTTGCGTTATTCTCATATGTGTTGAGAACTGCATAGGACTGTATGTGCATAATAAAAATGGATCTGATGGTAAGACTATGATTGTCATATTAAGGCAGGTGAATTGAATTGAATGGTAACGATATTTCTGTGGATGTGATTATGCCCGTCAGGTTGACCGAACCATGGCTGTAGCCTCAGAGAGAGAGAGGCAGGTTGGAGGGTATCAGGGTGGGGGGGATGTTGGCGCTGTCTGAGCCTTTGGGGAAGGGGACACTGCTGGTGCATGGCTCGCTGTATGCCACTGTGGTACAGGAGGGCACATCTTGTCTACCAGTGTGCCAGAAAGAAGCGAATGCCCTGCTTTTCACAAACAATGGGACCTGATCTGGAATATGGCTAGCTGTCCTGCCCGGATTTACAGCTGGAGATATTTTGCGGTCCTGTGTGCGTGACCACGCACTTGGGATGGAATAAACAAAAATAATTGTCTAAATTCAATTTAGCTTTGCGTTCAATATGATTCTGGACTAGTTTTTATCTTTGTACCCATCTTGCTGGGTTGGGAAACAACTCGATTAGTAAAAGTCGTACAGAACAGGTGTTTTTAAAAAATGATTTATTGCACTTGTTCAGAACTTTCACTTTATAAGAGAATCACATTGTAAAAAAACAGAGTTCCTCCTTGTTTCTAATCTAATCTATACCAAGAATTGGGACACATAGAAAAAAGTGCTGCAAGGCCGTCTGTTGTGTCTGGGTCCAAACAACTTCTTCTTATTCTTTTTTTGTTTAATCTTCATTAAAAAAAACAAAACAACGAAAACAGCTCGCAGATGGCAGGGCACTGTGAACGCCAGCGCAGCTAGAATGCGACGTCGCCGCAGCGACCGTGTCTGGTTTGGCGACATCTGCTCCCAACTGAATGAGCCCCGTCACTGATATGGGGTATTGATGGTCAGTGGCAGACAGATTTACCCCCAGGGGCAACAGGGCAGGAGCACCGGAATGGTCCCCCCTCAGCCTCAGGCGTATTACAGGGCAGGCTGGACGGGCGTTACGTGGATGATCAGGCGGTAATCCATTCATAAAGCGTGCCTGAAAGACGGGTAAAGTGGGTTTTTCTGCCGAGCCTCACAGAGGACTTTCGGCCTGATTATTCTGGCCTTTAAAGTAGATTAACCTCGAATGCAAACTTAACCCCCTGCCCCCTGCACTGCCACCACCTTACTGTACAGTGGACTCACAGCGGTAACATTTACAAACAAAGAAAAGAAATCTAGCTTATCCCTCTCGGTAATCGAAGAGCCCTGACTGGCCAAATCCATTGTGGGACGGTTTGTCGAGTTCAGCCCGCCGTTTTGTCTTTCAGTTAGGAGTGCCTGGCTGGGCCAAGGGCCCGGATTACAGGCATGGAGGAGGGGCGGCCGGGAGCCCGCGGATCAATAACGGGATTGCTGGAGCTTGGCCGGCGGAGCCAGGCGGTGGGTGCCGAGCGAAGCTTTCCATAGCGGTTACTCCCTTTGATTGCACGCCTTAGCGCGGGGCCTGCGCAAGCCTTACTAACCCAATCAATTACCCCATTACTTAATTAGACTGCGGCAGGAAAGCAGCCATTTTTTCCGTAAATTAGATCAGTGGCCAGATTTAGCGCGGGGGACGTGTAGCCGTCGATGCTTTGCCACCATGCTGAAGTCTTGGTGGGGATTTCCGGCCTTCCCTGCTCTGCCTTTATGGTCCAGGTTACCGGAATCTGGAGCACGTTTCAAGAGGGATAGCTTGTAAAATTTGCATAGTACAGCACACCCTGTATAACGAACTGGCCCCTTACAATATACAAGTTCATCCAAGACCTGTATGTTGCTGTATGCAGGGGTGCAGCAGCCGTGGGGTGAGGGGGCACATGTCCCCCCAATATTTAATTTAGATCCATAAATAGAGCTTTGTATTCTAATGATTAAGTTGTGTCCTCCCCAGTATAAATTTCTCCTGTGCCGGTGGCTGTATGGACCCACTACAGCAGTGGTCGCCAAGCAGTTGGAGATGTTCTCCCTCCCACCCAACCTGCAAAATTTACAGAGGGCTACCACCCCCCCCACCTTTGGCAAAATATACCGTCGTGACTAGGTAGCTCCCCAGATTATTTTCTTTGTAAATGTATCTCTCTTTGTAAAAAAAAGGCTGGAGACCTCTGCGCAACAGGAACTCAAGAACGACATACGAACACTACACACACAAACCTGCAGGGGGCAGGTTCGATCCCACAGTCAGTAGCCAATTGGCCATGCCGGCCTGGCTTGCCTACGGCATCATCAGCCTGCACACAGTCTGCGAGCGCTTATTAGTACAGCGGGTGGAGGTTTGGGGCACAGTGGACCTGAGTTACACGGTGGCCTCTGTGGTAGGATATGGTCCTGATGCAGGAAACATACAACATTGTCCTTTAGAGGCATCTAAGTGGCACTACAAGCATGGAGGAGAAGTCTTCTTCACCTCTCCCTCTTTGTTTAAGTGGAAAATGAGCTTAGTGGTCAGTGGATTATTCAGGCTGCACCAGGGGTCTGGCAGCTGTCACAGTCAATGCAATCATGTAACCCGTCTGAGTCTGAGGGTGATACATTACCAGATGCTTAAGGATAATACCCAGGGGGCAATGGGGTTTCTAACATAAAGAAAAAGGCAGACATCCTTCAGAAAGGTGCATCTTTGCAACTATTTCTTGGTCTAAGTATCTTGCATCATTTTAGCCAGCAGTCCCTTTGTATAAAAAACAAGGTTGCTTTATACTGTATTTTACCGAATCAAAGCCGATGCTGGTTTGTCATTGATTGTAATCCCATGCCGTTTCCCTTATTTGTCTTTATGCAGAATGCTTGTCAGTCTGAATGTCTGCGTTTGTCCACAGGATATAAACGCCACTAAATAAATGCAGCCCAGTGTTAAAAGGAACGTCTGCTACTTCAGGCTCCCGTGGTTATTGCGTTTGGTGTGGATTGCCACCCCCACCCTCCCTCACCCCCCCACCCTCCTGGTCCTACTCTGGCAAGCTGATAACACAGAGGCTACTCCATGTGCCGTGGATGCCAAAGTGAAACAATGGGGGCTCCCCCAAACCAAAGCTCTCCCTCCCCTACACACACACACCCCTCCTGCCAAACAATGGTAGTGCCCACAGCCCTCCCACTCCCCCGCTGGTGGGCGGGAGTGTGCACTCCGTCTGTGCGGGGGCCCCGGGAGCACGGCAGATGGCTAATTGGACACCATGGCACGCCAGGGCTAGCGGTAAGAGTGGGAGATGATTTGCGGAGATTATTGAGTCATGATCTGACAAGGAAGTGAAAAGCAAAGAGGGAAGTAAGACCCCCTCCACCCTATCCATCCGCCATCATCACCACCACCCTGTTTCAGCTGTTCCCCACCTCAAAACTGCCTGGCCATATGCCACTAGTGTGGAGAGGGATGGGGGAGAGACAGGGAGGTAATGAGGTCAGAGCTTATTAGTCCGGCCATTACTAAATGGGCTTTCAGAGAAATTGATAAAGCAACCTGCATGCGACTTACGTTCAGCATTGGCGCATTTAATGTACTGGCGTTTGGTTATTTTTTTAACAGCCTACTGTGGCTGCAAGGTTCACAGTTTTAACTAGATTGCCTTTATTTCAAATTTATAAATTCTGGCTAGGCTTTCTCTACGACGCACATTTGCATGTGTCATCCATATGGCATAAATATTTTGCATCCTGTCGCATGGCTATGATGCAGCATCATAAAATGCGGATGACTTTTATTTAATCTCAGTCGATTAGAAGGTTGCTCTCGGCAGTTGCATGGTGTGTGAACATTTATGCACTTAATGACGATAAACACAAAAGATTAATTTTGACTCATTAAAGCTGGATTTAAGACGTTGCGTTATCGTTTGGGGAAATGAACAGATTTGCGATTACGGTCGCAAATAGTGCAAGTGTTCTGGCTAAATTGTAAAACTCAAATGCTAATTGTTTTTAATTGATGTGATTAAGCAGGAACTGGGACAGAATTAATACTGTGGATTGTAGTTTACTGGGAAATGTTTTTTGGGTTTATGTAAGGCGTGCTGTCCTGACTCAGATTGTACCACCACCCTGACCAGGTCAGCGGCTGTGCAAATCAGAAGGATGTGTGGACTTTGACATGTAAACGATCAGGTGACACATTTATTTTTAAGATGGAAAATGTTCTTTGGGGGTATGTTAGCTGTCATGGCCGACTGAAGCATGCCGGATGCTCACACTGTACTCAAGCTGTTAGCTGGTTACTAATGACTTAAGTCGTTACTTTGACACTTGAGGGATTAATTCAGGCACCTGGTTACTGATGGGGTGAGCTTTATTCAGACAGCATGTGAGCTGGTGGTTGGTGTGTTTGTTGTAGATTTGAACCTGCATCAGAAAGTCACTGCAAACGTACACCAGTGAACCAGGTCCTTAACCTGCCGATTCCTAAAACAATGCTTCACTGGATAAACACCCAAGTGTTGACAGTACATTTGAGTTATTCTGGATAAGGGGATCTCCTAAGAAAACACAAAGCCAATAATCTCGGTCTATTAGTAATTCAGGAAGGGCAGAGGTGATTTGCAGAAAAACGGCACAGATATAGTCTTCGGCGCTATTCAAAATTCTATCCTGCACAATAATATTGCAGTCAAGACTTGTGTCAAACTCTGGATATATGAGAAGGATTCATAGATATTGGTGAACTTCGTGGATAGAAATCATACTCTTTAAATAAAAAAAGGCTCGTACTATGTTTCAGTAGAAGATGGCAAGTTTCCACTACCTACTTCAACCAGGAATTCGCCTGATTGCTCTTTTCTCCGGACACATGTCAGTAGCAAGGATAGAGAGCAAAACTGAGGATTTACGCTGAATGTGAACTGCTTGTGTTACTCTTTTTACTGTGTCAAAGAACAATAACCCCCCCGCCCCCGCCCCCCAACAATCATTGGGGCAGAAAAGACTCAAAGGAAGCCACAAGGTCACATGGGACAGAGCAGGAGTGTGCTCATACATATTTAATCTCCTGTTAGCCGCGGACTCCCTGATCCTCTGCGCTCCACGTTTTTGCTTTCCATATCGTCTAGCATGACACAGCTATGTCAGAAATGCAGACGCTGATATGGTTACGACCAGATCATGCATTTTTGGTTTACGTAGCGGGTGGTTCAGGGTGCCGTCCTTCTGGATTATTTGGGGTCCGTGAATATTCCAGGGCATTTAAAAGTAATTAAAAGATTGGAACGCTTCGCAGACAGGAGCTTTGTGGTCAAGTCCAGACCGCAAATAGCGGCGTGTGGCAGAGCAGGTTGCGCCGAGCTTGCCGTGGGGACGGGTGGCGGCGAGCGCTCCGATCGCTGGGAGAGAGCCAGGCGCTGCGTACGGACGGGCTCCACAGCGCTACAATCACACTAATGTAGGCTACCAGCACTAGGAAGAGAAGGGGACACAAAAAACCCACAAACAACAGGATGACAGACAGTCAGAACGCGTTACTTTTATATCTGTGACAAAACGGATAACAAGAAATAATATTTTAAGATCCCCCTGGTTAGAAAGTCTTTTATGCACAGAACTCTGCAGTCCTTGGCCCACAGACACGTGTACGTGTATTCTGTCCAAACTATGCAGCCTAAGTTAGTAAAATGAGGTGAATGTATGTATTTTACGGTTCCGAGATGCTAGGTTTAAAAACCCTGGCTATGAAAAGGCAGGTTTCCTTCAGAATGGCTGTCCAAACCACCCTGATTACAGGCTTTTACAGTGGGCAGGGGGCATGAGACTCAGCAGAGGGGGGAGGGTCCAGTTGGCCCTTAGTGTTTAAGGCTGGGGTGTGAGACCAACGCAGGAATGTCAATATCCCGAACATTTTATGTGAGGGAAGCAAAAAAGTGAACATTTTATACACCGTCTCTGAAATATTTTATGCATTTTTGGGATTGCTTAACCTCAAATAACCTTAAATCTCAGTTTTATACTCATTTTCCCTCCAAATTGTGAGTTTTTCGAAAGATTTATATCCATAGTTCTCTTATAGCTCCAGACTCCTGTTGCACGTTGAAATTTCGGCTACAACAGACACTGTTGCCCTTTTTGCTGTTTGACTGCGATTCTTGGCTGGACTTGGGAATCATTGACGGCTCCTTAGGGCTAGCTCGTCCGGAGAAGCACAGCTGGGATGAGAGCGCACCTTGGCCGGAGACCCGACTCTGAAACACTCCTGAGTGGCAGGTTTAATGTGAGACGATCAGACAAACGTGTGAAGCGCCCCTGTATCTGGTGATGCTCTGGGTCACACCACAGCACCTCTTGCACCTTTGCACTGGGGGGGGGGAGAAAACACAGATGGTGGGGGGAGAACCTTGTTAACATGCCAGTTGCTCTGTTGTTCTGCTTTCTGTTTTATTAGCATTCACAATGGACTAAATTATCCTACTGCTGCTGAATGCTACAGCAAACATGGACGTCCATTACATGTTGTTATAATGGGATCTGTTTAGCTTCTGTTTTACTTGTTATGCTGAATATTTTTGTGTGTGCATTTCACAATGATGAGAAGCTGCTTAGTGCTGTATTACTGTCGGATGCCAAACAGTGCTATTAGAGTGTTTAGTGTAGCATGTTACAGTTACATTTGTTTAAATTGCACCAATAATATGATGAAGTATAAGACAATGTTCGGAGATGAGTAAAATTTAGATAGGAAATTTGAGCTATGGATAGCATTCCGCACTGGAGTTTTGGGGTGTGCCGCGGATTCACCACATAATGCTCTACAGCGTTTTAAATTAGTTTACCTTGGATGCACATTAACTTGTCAGAGTTTTAGACCGTAGTGAATTACCCTGAGTTTCAGTTAAATTATATTACCAAAGTTGCAATTTTAAAGACGTGAATGTGTGAAGTGGCAGCAGCGAGTGATTCGATAAATGGTGGAAAAGGCTTTTAAGTTACATTATCAGGTAAAACCATGCACGTTGCCTGCTGTAAATCAGGCTTCTGCCCTGTAAGCTGCAGCACTGCATCTGAAGAAGGTTTTACAATTGCATTAAAGTTATTTTTGGAGGGTCGTAATAGCCGTCGTCGGCTGTTACGATGTCACTCCTGCTCAGTGTTTGCCACATGTGTTGCCTTTTGTCCGTTAAAGCCCCAGGCTGTTAAACTTCCCCTGAAACATCTGGATGAATGATTGATTCTCAGGGGACCCACTCATCGTAACCCCTTCAGTTGGGTAAGTTGGGGGAAATGCCAGTCAACAGACAGAGGTTGAATGCTGTGGGAACCTCTTCCACAATATTCTCTTGGTCTCATTGTATAATCAGGACATTGAAGTATTTATAGACGCAGATGTGGAGGAACAATTCATTGCACATAATTGTATGTTATATTTACTGGATTGATAAATGAACTGGGAGGAACCAAACATGGCAAAAATGCCTGGTTAAAATACTCCAGCGATGTACGTTTCCACAAAATATCTTCCAGTTGGTTTATGTGCTTTCAGTTAAAATGCCCATCTTGTTATCAGCAGCCCCACCTCATCCCTAAATCAAAGCTGACTTCTAAGGGAAAAGGGAAATGCCAGACTTCCTGTGGCCAAACCTAAGCAGGAAGTCCGGTAAAACGTAGAAAATGTGAAATTTGGCTGAGGCATTTATAACAGTGGCTAATCATGTTGTTTAGAGCCAAGGGCTATTGTGACAGAACTGGCACAGCTGGACAAACTGACTCACAGGCAATACCTCAATTAGACGACTACGTAATGCACACCAACAGGCGTCCCAGATTGTTAGTATAAGATAATTGATAGGATTAAAGCATGGCTTCTAGTTCAGTGGCATGTTAATTTACAGTTTGCGCTAACAAGATTATCAATTACCTTAATGGTGAGAAGAAGGATGCGGTGTTTTTTTTGGCAGGGGGTATTAATTGTCTCTCATCGTATAGTAGACGCTGACGAACATGTTATAGGGTATGAGAAACTGGAGGAAATGTGGGGCGCTTAATAACTAACCACAGCAATTAGCAACAAGAGCAAAGACAACAAGTTCTTAACTGCATCTGGATGCAAGCTTTAAGGTTCATCCAGAATAGGCTGCAGAGATTTTTCCAGTGATTATTCTGTGTACTCTGCCTGAGAATCAGGGTTCATCTGCTAAAAGCACATGGGCAGTTTATTTCAGTTTTTCAAGCATGTTGATAAGTCCACACCGTACTTGTGCTTGGCAGTCGCTGGCTCCAATCTGTCGGAACTGAGTGAACACATAAAGGAACGGAATTCAGAGGAATGGGGAGGCTGATTTAGGGCACCTGACCTACACTATGGAACAGTGCTGTGGTATGATTAATGATACTAATCCATCTGAGGGACAGCAGGACCAGTTTTTCATTCATAGCAACATACATTGTTCACCATTAATTGGGTAAACAGAGCTGCAAGCGAGGGCAAGCTAGCTCAATGCTTATGGTCTTTCCTGTCTTTCAACTCGAAATGCTTGTCTGTTTCATTTGACGGTTTTGTTCTGTCTTCTCATGCTTGTCACCCCCTTTCTTCAACCTTTCCTGGCACTGGTCTGCTTCTGGGCTGACCATATGAAATTCTAATGCCATTTAATACCCATCTTATAACTGGCATTAGCGAATGGTAATGGAATTTGCCATATTGCAATGGCTGGTAACCAAACAGTGTCCCAGAGAGTGTGGGGGGGGGGGGGGGTATCACCTGGCATGCCACCAAGTTTAATTTAACCCTGAATTATGGCGTTTGCCACACACA
>JAODLD010000001.1:46228052-46245183 GCA_026781065.1 Mormyrops boulengeri
CACCCTAACCCCCAACACCTCCCTAAAACCCTAACCCCAACCCCCTAAAACCTAACCCTAATCCGAAGATGATGGAACTGCGCATGCGCAGAAAGGCTCGATAGCACGTCTCGATAGGTAGCTCAACTCGTCAGAACACCAGCGCACCCTCCCTCACAATGCTGCATGGTCACACGCACACAACGTGAATTTGAACTGCTTTCAGTTAAGTCCGTGTGTGCAGTTCACTAGTCGCGCATCCTCTGTCACACTGATACTGAATGCTCAAGCTCTCTCTGACACACACAGCAGACACTATCAATAACACATTCAAACTGAATAAAATTTCCGAATTCCTCTGAAGCTGTCCAATAGCGTTATACTGCCGGTGCAGCAGGGAGATTTTAACTAGTGCTGCTACAAGAGGACAATGAGGGAAAATTAATTCCCGCTTAGTGAGGAGAAAGAAGCTTATTCGCATATCGATTCAGATAATATGTTTTGTAATATTTCAAGACTTATGGCCAAGACCAAGGCAAGCTCAAGATCAGTTAGAGTGGTCTCGGGACCAAGACCGCATCTCGAGAACTACAACTCTGACAGATTTACAGGCATCACACAGGTTAAATTTAGATAAGTCTTCAAAATTTGCATTTGTTCAGTGAGTTCCTTTCAGTCGAGGCACCATCTAAGTAAACCTCAGGCTTTGATGGAAAAATGTCCTTTTTTAACTTTGTCTAAGTAACACATGAACATGAGCAACAGATGTGAAGTTATATTTAACTGGCTCCTCTATTGCGTTTTCTACTCAAATATGGTGCGGTGTAGTTTCCGTGGGGATGACTGCATGGCCATGGGTTTCCGGAAGGAAGCTGTCTGCCTCACTTTCCTGACACGCTTGCTCAGACCGCGAGCTATTATTGAGGGATTGTTAAAATGCGATCGCTGACGTGTGAGTGATAGGGCAACGGCTGGCAGAAAAACTTAATTTCCCCAAAATATGAGACAATTGCAGCCTGTTTTCTTCCAGTGAAGAATCAGGAGAGACTGTTCCAAAGCTCACGTCTCCACAGGCAATTGTAGAAATTTTTTAAGATGGGGGCGGGGGCATAAGAGGGGCCTAATTCATACAGACAGGATCAAGCTTTTCATTAGACAATGATATATTTTGAAATAGTGAGTGACAGGGGAGGGGGCACTCCAGGGGCCAACATGCTTACAGTTGCCTCCATGACCCCGTCCCTGAATATGCCCCTTCATCTCTCAAACTTGTAAAAGAACACACTGGGTCAGTGGCGGTGGTGTCTGGGGAATGGGACCCCTCCTTTTATCTCACCTGAAACTGACTCAGCGATGGGGTGCCAAGTGCTGCCAAGGTAAAAGGAAAGGATGTGTTAGACAAAGTGGCTGGGAGGATCATCATGCTGCTGGAGGGCGCATTATTTATCATTAGTGACCTAATGCATACAGTATGACATCACTGAGAATAATAACGATGTCATATATGATAAATATACATGTTGCAGTATCCTCACAAAACTACCTTTTACCCTGTTTTTCTTTCGATTAGAAGTATTAATGGGTCTCAGCGCTCGCTTTATGCTGTACAACTTGACAAAGCCAGCCCATAATGTGTCCTTACCTTGTGCATCATTCCTACTACTTACTAAATGTGGAAGTTAGTGTGTCTTGGACTGTTTCGGACTTGCGGGGCTGGAGCCTGGAGATGCTGTCAGAGAAGTTGTGTCACGTTGAATCATCCGTCGCACTGCCAGCTCCATCCAGCTGATATGAGGTTTATCTCACTCCCAGCCATGTCATCCGGCGCTGTGAGTGGGGGTTTGACTGCAGAAGAATGCAGGTGGCATTTTAAAGCCATAGGAAGAAGGGTGTAAAATGGCAAATGAACAAGCTCTCCTGCCTGCTTATGGTGGCATTATGGTTAAAGGGTTAAATTTGAGGAGGAGTATGCTGCCTTAATCAAGGTACTTAACTGGCTCCAGCAAAATAACCAGCTGTCAAATGA
Source organism: Mormyrops boulengeri (assembly GCA_026781065.1). Lineage (NCBI taxonomy): Eukaryota > Metazoa > Chordata > Actinopteri > Osteoglossiformes > Mormyridae > Mormyrops > Mormyrops boulengeri. The sequence continues at coordinate 46,230,058 of JAODLD010000001.1, forward strand.
TGCACGAGTGAGTGAGCTGAGGTGGTCTAACAGATGCATGGGCAAGGGGTGTGCTAGCATTAGCGACAAGGGGATTTTTTTTTCTTTTTTTACTTGCAAAGAAATTAGCACAGGCCGGAGGAAAAGAAAACACTCAAAACATGCCATATCCATTGGAGCTAAACTATCAAAAAAGCTGCACAGGAGAGAGAACATAGCTCTGATCCCAATTACTGAAAAAAAGCTCAGAGCGTATCTATTAATTAGAGAGTCAGGAATGTGGGACAGGTGGAAAATATTATTAATGATGATCACTTATAATACATGTCACCTGACTTTCTGCAGACTAGGATGTTTCACAGGTTTGCACACTAAACACAGAAAACACTGAGGCGTTTTGGATGAGAGCATCAGCATCGACAAAGCAGTGAAGAAGCAGCAGAAATCTGTGGTCAAACACCTCCACAGTTAAGCAGATTGGAGATGTGGGTGTGAGTCAGACAGAGGGATGTGCACCAACCCCCTCCCCCCCATTCCAGAGATGCACGGGGGGTGGGCTGGGGTGGGGTGGGGTGGGGTGGGGGTGGTTTTCATGGTAGAGTCTTTGAGGCAAAAATGAGAGATATTGTAGAAAAACTAACACTGGTAAGAGCTGTTTTTTATGACCGTTGCCACATGAATTGTTGACATCGTCTTCGTGATTAGAGTGATTCATGGCAGTTCCTTCTTCTGCCCTACCCAGTACACGGTAATTTCCATAAACTCTGCCTCGCCTGCCTCCCCACAAATGATGTCTGTCTTCATTTTGATCCATTAATTCCAAGTAGGTGCCGGTTTGTTTTGCTTGCCTAATAGGAGGAAGTGTTTGATGTTTCAGTAGTTGGAAACATTGGATTAAGTTTCTCACCATGTCAGTTATCGAAATATGCACGCTATGTGAACTGCTAGTAAACGTGCCTAAAAATATCCCCGTACTCGTCCCAGCAGTCTTGTGGGTATGGGGAGCACTAGAGTCACTCCTTCTAATATGGGAATACCATTGTGAGATTTGTTGCAGAGTTCCTTAACATGGGCAGCACTGAATAGCGGTATTGATAACACGTATGTCTTTTTCTGGGTTTGAGAGGTGGGACGTGGGCCTTCTCTGACAGCTGACGATGGTCCTGAAGGGGGTGCTGATTTTTGGTGTTTATGTTGATGTGATCAGCAGTTGGCAGAAAGTCCCTCTTGTGGATCTGGGACATCTGTGCGGCTTGATGCATGGATCTCTGTGAAGACGACGTTGACGTAATTCCCGATTGGGGTTTAGGGTCTTCTCGAGGGCATGATGGGATAGGAGGTGGGACAGATAGGAGAGCATAAAAATGGGCAGATGGGAACAGGAATACAGCTCCATCCGTGGTACTCAGGATGGATGCGACTTGGATTTCAGTGCTGATACCAAGGCCAAAAAACACACACATTGCAGAAACAAGGAACAGGTGGAGCTAATCAATACCTGGCTCTTTCTCAGACAACTGTAGACCTAGTCATCCCCAGCCCCCACCACCCGCCTGCAAATGCATCTTAAGAAGGGTTTGACTGTTAGGCAGACTGACAGGGGGGCACATGTGTTTAGCCTTGCTGGGTGCCTCTACATATCAGGGTCCTGAGGTTGCACCAGGAGGAGGAGGGTAGGATTTCTGGTTAGTCAGTCAGTGCTTCATCTCCCAGATGTCCTAGGTGCATTAGTCAGAAAGACATCTCCAGGAAGGCCATGACCTACCACCAGTAGAAGGTAAGCAAAATCCCAGCCAGGGTTATTATTTGAAGAAGTCTTCCACACAGCTTTCTTCTCAAAATACAGATAGTTGACGGGCTACATGTGCACACTGGATCTATGTGTACTGTATGTATTACTCTTACTCTACACCTCCTGTTATTTTCGAGATTATTATTTCTTTTCCCTCAAGAATGACATTTCCAGAATCGGTATTCAGACCTGAAAATACCTCATACCTCATCTGGATTAGCTGTTCAGGAAGTGATCTGGGAGATAAACTGATAGACTGAGTACACTGCCATCTCACTTCAGCAGAGCTGGTCGCAAAAGAAGGGAGGGCCACCTTGCATTTTTTTTAACTACCCCCTGCCCCCACCCCCAACCTCTACGAGTATCCAGGTCATTTTCTCTTACAGATATCAGCTGGCCATTAATGGGAGGGAGTGAAGGGAAGTTAACCTACTGTCTCATTCCATTGCACATGCACACAATGTCAATAAACTTGACTTTGACATTAGGAGTACACACGTATCGCCGCAACCTTCAGGTTAACATGAACCCTGAGTGAGGCTATTCTGATTGGCCAGCTACAGCTGAGCAAACCTAGGTGAGCGTTAGCTGGGCCTCTCCCCAAGCGATGGCGTTGGGGGTCTTCAGGTAGTGGCTAAATACAATGTCTCCTTACGTTTTTTTATGGTTTGGTAAAAGTTTCCATTCCTTTAATTTGTGATCAGATACATTTGACTCCAGCTTTGGAAAGACATTAACATGCTGGACATTATCATATTACTTAAAAAAAATCATAAAAGATCACATTCACTTTGCTTGGCAAATCGAACAAAAGGCTCAACTTTGAAACCTAAGCCCAGTCTGCCAACACATTTCATGCGTGTTAGTGGTTAAAATAAGAGACCCCAAAGCCATCGAGGCTTATTAAAACATCTTCCACTGTTAGGCAGGTATACTTTTCTGTTTCTTCATCATCTTAATAGAAAAGTAGCGGGATTTAGAGCTTTGGAAAACCTTGTCGCTGCTAAAGGAACAGCTACCGATTCTGAAATGTAACATGAAACAAGTCCCTCGGGTTCCTGAGCCAAGAGAGGAAACGGAGGCCAGGCTCCTCTGGGGTGATGCTGGCAGCTGCCGCTGAGACCTCGTCTGTCTCGGGACCGCAGGGACCAGCTGTCCGGCCCGGTTACCCGCACGCCACCAAACGGACAGCTGACACCGAGGCTGCGGGCTGTTTCAATGCTGTCATTATATAGGAGCAGCAGAACCTGTAATCCTACATATTTATGGATATGTTTTGCACCCTGTCCACTACTCCGCTTCCTCTGAGGTTGCTAAGTCATGAGGTATGCACAGAGGGACAGTAGTCAGCCGCGGCTAGAGACGTCCCTCGGTGTAATACAAAAAAAACAGTATTTGGTTCTCTGGAGCTGATTCATTACAGCCCAGCCTGATCATACAAGCTTCTTCTTGTAAGTCTGGATGCCTCATTGGAGTTCGGATATTGGTGCACAATAAATGCAGTAAAAAGACCTGATGGAAGATGTAGAAAGACTGGAAAGTTTTTTTTCCCCTCTCCCATTTCTCTGTCTCATTCTCATGGGAGGCCTTATCTGATGGATTACAAATTTACGAGGAGTAATTGGATAAGGAAACTAATCAGATTTCATCTTAATGGCAATGCTGGAACCAGATTTGAGTTTTAGCCGCATTTTGATAGAGGGGGTCAATGTGGCAAAATTTTAGGTGTTTAAATCCCTGCTTAATCTCAAATTATCTTTTTTAATGAACTGTTCTCTCTACCATGAAGGTGTATTCTGTCTGGAGGTTTATGAATCGATTAACCTGACATGAGGGGGTTATTTTTCACTGATAGTTTATTATAAGTCTCTCCATCTTTGCCTTAAATGTTCTGTCCCTGGTTGAACTTGCTGCCCCGAGGAACGCAGCCAATACCGTATCACCTCAGTTGAAAAAAGTAAAGGGCATAACTTTTTGGAAGCAACGTTTTGGCATTCAAGCTTTACAAGTTTGTTCATAAGAGTAAAAGACACTGCAAATGTTTTGGTGCATAAACGCTACAATAATCAGAATCCCCAACCGTTGATAGTGGGTGACAAAAATCCCCAAAATATCTGTTGATAGTGGGTGACATAGTGGTTAAGGACACTGTTTTACGTCCTGAGGGTTTCTGCGCTTCATACTGTATGTTCTGTTTATGAAGAACTTCCACGCAGTACATAACCTTAGCTGCCCCTCTTATTTCTCAGATGATTCCAGAAGGTTGAAGTTCATGAAAATATTTTAAAAGTATGGGTACTTTTGGCCATTTATTAGACATCCAGGATTCTTGGTAATAGCTGTTGTCGGTGTTACAGTATCTGATTTATTTTGACCCATGGAGAATGGTTGAAAAGTATTGTAACTTTGGTTTGGTCCTCAGTCACCGTTGTTCTGCTTAAGGCTCCGATGTGTGAGTTGGAGCGTAGACCTTGATTGGTGACAGGGCTGGAGAACTCTGCACACCTGTCGGCCTTCCCCCTGAAGGCTGCAGTTTTGGGGACTAGCCTTATCCATCTCCAGTGAAGGGAAACTCAATCTCCCCTGGGATCAAACAGACTCATTTCCAGTCTCATTTCATTCTGTGCAGGACTTCTAGAAGCGTGAAATGCTTTCCTGATTTACACCAAAGTGAAAAAAGGGACTTGTTCAGGAAACGCATATTGATTCCTGTACCTTTTTTTGATAGTTTGAGTTCCAGTACCAGCCTTGTCCATTGTCTGACATCTTGGGAGTAAAAGCAAAGTAAAGAAATAAAACATTTAGCTTTCGAGATTCGCTCCTCGCATGACATTCTTTTCCTGCTATCAACAATGAGACTTTTCTTCTGTAATCTTTAGATTTCCAGTGAAGCTTGTTTAATCCAACCATATCCAACAAAATGCAGTCTGATCCTTAAAGCGAACTGGTAACATTTGATTTTGGATGAAAATATTACTTCAAAATGTTGACCTATTTGGGCTCCTGTGCCCGTTGTGGAATTTCACGGGTCACTTCTCCAATAAATGTGACATTTTTGTAAATTTAGAACTATAATGCTATGAGTCTTCATCATGCTACGCCCTATATCTGTATCTAAGCATGCTAGGTGGGTTCACGAAGCTTGAAATTCCTTACGATGTGTAATCTTTCTCCAAATAGGGAAAGGGTATGTTGTGGGATATAATTCTCACATTTTAAAATTAAAATAGTGTGCCTACTTTTTGTTTCATGCTACATCTACAGTGAAGCATACACCTAAAAGGGCTTTAGACTTTTGCCATTTTTGATACTTTACCTGAATCACTTTAATAAAAACTATGTCAAAGCGATTTAGTGTAAACATATGTGGATCATTTTGGGTAAAGTTTTTGTAGGGCAAGAGGGAACTGGAGTATTCCTGTGCAGAGGAACACACACTCACACACACATACACACAGACACACACACGCGCATGCACGCACAGAGAGAGCGAGATTAGGCATGGACTGTCCATTCATTTCTGTGGGCAAAATGTCCCTACAATGTAATACATCCCCCCCCACACACACACACACACACATCGACCCTGCATGTGCAAGGCAACAATTCTAGCCATTCCACCACTGTGCCTTCTGATATTAATAGTACTGTCCAACACTTATGATACTATAATACCGTGCTAATGTCTGAATATATTTTCCATAAGTTCTGGTTCATTGCAGCATTGACTCCTGAGTAACTGTGACAGTTTGCCATCTCCAAGAGTTACTGGCATGCAGAATAAGGAGAATCGCCTGTCAGAAAGTAGGACATGATTGAAATTCCTCACATGGTGTGTGTTTGGGCCAGCCGGAGTTAGTGGCCTTGTCTTAAGTGCAGAAAGGTCTGGGCAATAAGTGTATATTTGCCCAATATTTTACATATCTTATTGAACAGCATCTCAGCCATTCCACAACTTTGTTCAATTTCACCACCAACTCACTTAATTAGTTAATTAACATAATAAGGTATCGATTAACCAAATACGTTGTTCTGCTGAGCGGATGGGAACTGCAAATATTGGGGACACTTGTGGAGAGGTTTTTTACACATTTCGACAGATTTAAAAACATAGTTTTACACCCCAACATAAACATAATTTAAACAGTATTTTCTTTGACGACTCAAGACATTTGCATAGTACGGTGTGTATTTATACATACTGCATACAATAAAAATGCTGTATATTATGCACGTGACCATAGTGGCTCACTTTTTAAATAGGGATTGCATGGGAGATCTACAGTCTCAAGTAGTGAAATGTTTTAAGCATCATATCTAAAGCACAAATCTTTTTGTAACCCTAATACAGATAAAAGTGTGTCATGAACCACGGGTCACACTCCATTCCTGCATAATCAGAAAAAGACCCTGTCTTGCCAAGCACGTTACTGATGAGACACACCTGGTGGCTTTCACATGCCGTGTGGTTTGTTACCTGACTATAGTCATTTTTTTATTTTCCCCTTTGATCCATGAGCTGGCAAAGAATAGGAGGTTATAAGGTAGGTTTTGTTGCCAGAAGTATTCCCGAAATCTCAGGGAGTACTACAAATTGAGAAACACCCGCCCCTGTGCGAGTGTGCCGGGCGGATTTGTCTGAGGATCACGGTCGCCCTGCCTCCCCCACCACCCCCAAGGGTACGCCCACCCCCGACTGCATGTTTGTAATCACGAGGTGTCTGACAAGTGCCTGGCCGTGCCAAGCTGGGGCATAGAAAGTGGCTTTTCCAGGTGAGGTGTGGCAGGCTCTTCAGGGAGAGTCATGGTATGAGGACTTGAAGATGCAGGCTGTTGGGGGTTAAACAAGCCCCCAGATGTGTTGCCTATCAGCCACAAGTTTCACTGTCTTCCCCTCAGGATGCCACGTTTGATTATTACTGATATAGCTTATTAAATATTACTGTTAACAAGCTAACACATGGCTGCTGTCTGTAACCACGGATGGCCTAGTTACTGGAGCACCAAGGCTTATTGCCAAAAGAATACATTTAGCTTGTTCCTCAAAAGTGATGCAATCTTTCCTCCGGAGGACCTGTTGTTGAAGTAGATCAGCCCTGGCAGGCCACCCTATGTGCCGATCTTGCTCTTTCTGCGGCACTTAAGGGCTCTGTTGAACTAATTAACTGCTCAATCGAACTAATTTAACCTCCTTTCTCCAAAACTGACACTGTTAATGGTTCGAGGAGGAATGGAAAATAGGCGTATAACCCAGCCCAGCAGGAACCTCTGGTGTCAGTAAGGATGTACCCTAGTCAACAAGCTGTGTATCTCTATGTCTCCCTCGCCTGAATGTCAAGCACTGCATTCCACAAGTACCGATTCTGTCAGCCACTCAACCAATAAATATTTATTTAATGTAGCAATCTTATTGCCCAGATTGAAATTTCACGTCACTGAAAGCAGCTGCCTTGCATCCCCCCCGGGGTGTCACCCCCCCTGCTTTGTGTCCTAAACTGTCTGGGATAGGCTGCAGCATCCCACGCGACTACCCCCCCTTTCCCCGTGAGAGGTGGTTAGAAAGAGGATGGATGGATGGATTGATGAAAGTATCCTCTTTCTCCTGACACAGGGTGACTGCTTGAACACAAATAAGCGCATTAAAAATGCAGAGTGTTTTACAGTTGCAATTTTCCTCCAGGAAAAAAAAAAACAAGGAAATACGAAAATGCTAATAAGAGAAAAGAAGGAAAACAATCCTCTTGCCCCTTTAAAATTACCCGATCAGGTAACCCTCATTTCCTGCTGGGAAAACCCTCCAGTAGGTATTTTGGGGCCAGCGATGGTCGTTTTCCTTGTTGCCACATGGCGGTTCACAAGCTGCGAGCCTTTGTGTGCTCAGCTGTTTTTTCTATCGTGCACCAAGGTCACGCTAACAGCCGGCTTTTGTGGAAGAATCCGCCACCCCCGCCCGTGGCTTTCATAGAGAAGGAGCATCACTAACTGCATGTCTCTCAGGAGCACCCCGTGTGGCCACAGTTTGTACATGCGGCTGAACACTAGCCATAACATGGTAGGCAGAGGGTGAAACCTGAGGGGCGAAAATGCAAGGTTGGAGTTGCAGCCTGATGGAAGAATGTTTTATGAAGCCGTGGCTCACAGTGAGGAAATGGCTCTTAGAAGGGTTGTTGACCTGATGTGTATGTTAGCGTGTAGAATTCCACCATAATCCCGAAACAAGTGTAGTGTTACAAAAATACACTCTGATACAGCTTCCAATCCACCTGTTTTCATGTTTTGATTGTGGCAGATTATCGGTTATGAGGACAGGGTGCCAAATCCATCAGGTTGACCAGACACGTTGAGGTGAAAAACAAAGACTGGCAATTTTGCTGAAGAGCATGATGGCTGACTAGAATCAGTTTATACATCACCCTGTTCTCTTAGTCTTCTTTTCTCAGGCAGTGTTATTGATGACACCTTAATAGCTAGGCAACGTGTGTGTTAGCATGCTGTATGCACAGCCCAGCCTGATGTGCTCTAAGACCCTGGGACTAATCTTGCTATATGGAACACTTGAGCCAAGAGTGTCTTTACTCATCAAAAAGATGGGCAGTGTCGATACGTGTAGCCCGGACCTATTGTGAACCAGTCAGCTTCCCCATCTGAGACACGACTCACTGTATAGGAGCAAGAGTTGTTTTAATTGGTCAACAAGATGAATGGTATCAACACTTCAAGCCAAGCTAAATTGTCAGTGAGGCTTGCCTATTGTCACCAGTGGAACAAGGAACCTTTCTGTTTCCTCCGGGGAAGATGAACTGTGGCATTTCATTCTTCACTTCTATTCCTCTCACTTCAAACCACTTTTAGTGGTTGGACATCTACTTCACACCATAGCATTTCCTTTTCTTTGCCTTGTCTTCAATCACAGCGTATGAGGGACCTTCTACTTACTCAGTCTCTGCTCCTATTATTTCCTGCAAGCCTTTGTTTCCCCACAAGGGGAATCTCACTCCCTTCAACTGTGTAGTTAATCTCAATAATCACACCAGAAAATGCAGAGCTTTTAGCTCTGGCTGGTTACTAGGGAACCAAATTCAAGCTCTCATTTTACTTCTGATTGCTGATTGAGAGAGGGTAATAGCAGCAGGTTAGAAAGGTAGACGCAGTCAGGCTTGCGTGCACGTCGAGTGTAATTTGTGTCTTTCTCCCGAAAACCTGGCTAAAAAATAAAATCTTGGGTATATAGAATGGAAGCCTATAGTGCTAAAGTTATTGTAATAACAGCTCATCCCCTTTTTGAACCATATTGGTGACCTTTGCAATAGTATAGCTCACTATCGAATGGAACACACAGCTATTACCTGATGGTGTTTGGATTAGTGAAAGCACTTTTAAAATCTTCGAGTGGGTGGACAAATGTATGCAGCCCATGTTAATTGAGTAATGGCAGCATCCTTGTAAGGAAATACCGAAAGATGTTTGTTTAATTTTTTGAAAAGGAATCCCGAGAGAGGCACGCAGGCTCACAGCAATGCAGGAGAGAACAGAGGACTGTGGGTAACAGACTCCATTTTTTCATTTGACAGATATTAAGAGAGAAATAGGTAGTCAGTTGCTTTGACTTTTCCTGTCCAATGAGAGGCCATGCTTTTCATATTTGCTGGAATATTAAAGACATTACTGTAGGCTATTTAGATCTTGATCTCCCTTAGGAGGTCTTCCTCCTTCATCTTTCAGGGCCTGGGAACTTATGGTAAAGTCAAGAACCCTGGTATTTCATATAATTAATTTTTACAAAATATGGATATATCCTAGGATAGGATATCAGTTACTTGCTGGGTCACACATGCACATTAAGGACAACTTGGAGATGCCTGTTCACCTAGCTCCATGGGTATTTTTTTAAATGCTGCACCACAGTGGATATTTTGTTGTGTTTTGCATTTTTGGAGACAATATCTGTGTTGCACAATTCAAATATGAAGTTGAAAGCTTCTAATGTGAATACAGTACAGATCAGGCACAGTTAATTTTCTAAATGTGCACCTCAATGGATATTTATTTTATTTTTATTTACCTGAGAGTATTTATTTTGATTAACTTTCAAGTAAATTTTAGTTTTTTATTAGCTGGTTGCAGCAGTACGGACTTTTTAAGAAAGACGGTCGTATATTGTTCGGTAAACCACTGTTTAATAAAGAGAAAAGAAGCTATTTATGTTTTTTTTCTTTTACCCCTGAAATTGATGTTTTTCTTTTACCGAAAAAGTATCGAACCGTAACTTCAAAACTGAGGTGCATACCGAACCATGATTTTTGCGTACCGCTACATGCCTATTAAGCATGTAATAATCCAACGAAATACATTGGGTTAGTTAAGGTTTTGGGCTTATTGTATGAATTTCATTATTTGTATTGCATCAGTTGTCAGTCACAGGAGGCTTTTTTTATCCTTTCTTGAAAATCGAAAGGGAAATTAGAACGTGGGGAGGATTTCTGGATTTCTAAATTTCAGTCTTGTGTGTGTGTGTGGGGGGGATGATTCAGAAATACTGCTCAGTATTTTTTGAGCAAGCTAGTCCGTTTACAGAAGTAATTTCTAGGAGGTGTACTTCTGCTCTACTCAGAGTTCATTTTTTGGAAGTAGCAGTAATTGAGCAGGATTTTTCAGTACTCTTTGGTAACTGGTAAGCTCGCGACTGGCTGTGTTTTAAGCATGAAATGTGCTTCAAAAAAAGACGAAGGAGAAGTGGGGTACATACATTTTTCTTGTAAAAATTGGGTTTTGGAAAACTATTGATTTGTTAGGCCTTAAATTTTAACATTACCAAATGTTTTGATATGACTGGTTAGGGAAAACTTTTAGCTCCCAAAGCAAACCTGAGTAATTTGTTTATGAAAGCAAATGGGAATGTTTATACTACATTAAAAGAGCAGAAGTTTTTTAAATGTGCCCAGCAAAGGTATTTGGCTGTGTCTTGGTTTCAGAAAGCTGAAGAACATGCTGACTGTGATGCTGGTAAATAGTTGCTAATTACTTTAATGGGTAAATGATCCTAAAAGCTCTTCTCTGTTTTTGTGCATATCATTTTCACTTATTTCTTACCCGGTTCTTTCTCGGGAAATATTTGTTGTTGTGTGTTGATCACGTGTTGCATCTCAGTCTGCCCAGTTGAAGTTGCGTTTGTACAGCTCTTGTTCATACAACTAACTTACACTTGTTTCTGGTCAATCATTGAAAGTTTAGTCTAGCGGCGCTTGTACCTAATTTGGCCCCATGACAAGTGCATGCTTGTGATGTATTATCTGCCTCACTTGCGTGTCGCTTTGGACAAAAGTGTCCGCCAAATAAATGAATGTAAGCATGAAAACTAAAAATACTGTCACTGTTGTTGTTTTGGTTCCCAGAATGGAGTCTTATCTCTACAAAAAAAAAAACAAACAAAACAAAAACTGCTAAGGGTCACCTTGCACACACATAGACCTCGGCGGCCATTCGCCAAGTGCAGGATGCCCGTTGGGTGTCGGGTGTGTTGTTTGGTCAAATGGTCCTGCTGAGTGTGAAGCTTGAGTGGCCCCATGGAAGGGCAGTGCAGTGGCACAGCGGGAAATTGGGTGCTGAGTCGAGTGGACATTCAGTATATTTCATCATACACACATGTTCTACACCCTGCTAATGAGGTCCATTCTGTGAGAAGGTTACAGTACCTTCATGTTATTGTGACTTTGCCAGAATATTCTCACAATAATGCTTACAGTGGTTAGAATATTTCTGGGTCTTGAACTGTTATGGGAAATACTCCCATTTTGGCAAATGGGCATGTGCTTATGTAGGTATGTAGGCCTTAATTCTGTTAGAACTTAATAGACAATGTAATGTTTGGCAGGTGGGGGAAGGAGCTGTTTTAATGATGAAGCTTTGGCAGCAGAGGGCACTTCCATGAATCTCTAACAAGATTTCCTTGGTGAGAAGCTCTTGGGATTGCTAGGTGTCAGTCCTTATGATGGAGGACTGCTGGAATCCTTGTCTGTTAGAAGACTTGCTCTTTGTTAGGTTAGAGCAGACACATTCACTTAGCTGAGGCGCGTCGCCAAATGCTAAACTGGTACGATTTTCTATTTAAGCCTGAAATGCAGTGGTGTATCACTCACAATAGCTACCTTTCACTAAATACCAGAGCCGCAAAAAATTGACTTTACAAAAGTTTTGTAAAAAGAGACATGTCTGAGTTGATTGGAACTGGGAATGGCATTATTTACTTCTAGGTTCTTCATATGAATTTACAAAGATGATAAGCTGTTTTTTCAAATGGAATATATCCTCGGCCGTTCCTGACAACGAATGTCACTGCTGTGTTAACGTGTTGGAAGGAAGATAAGCTGGTGCAGTGTGAGAGGCTTGTTTGTTTAACCTGCAGCTGACGTTCTTCTTGTATCTTTATTTCTTTCTTTGATGCATCTGTCTTACATACAACTGGTTTTATAGTTGAGTTTGTTGGACCTCAGGTGGTACATCAGTAGTTGAAAGGAAAATTAGCGTAAATTGTACAAATCATGAAACCTGCTATTGAGAGACTGCTTGTGATGTATCACGTAAACCTAAAATGTAAACCTAGATCCATTATCTGAGTCAGAATTTTCATCTAATGCATTAGGATAGTAATCTGCAAAGGTTTTTAATGGCTCAGTAAATTTCATTAGCCCTCTTTTTTTAAATTCCGGATAGTTCTGTAATAGCTACAAATAAATCAAAAGACACTGTTTGCAAGTAATCCAAAAGAATTTGAGAATGGTGGTATATAGCATAAATTCTGTTCTTTTTTTTGTTCCCGGCGTCTTGCAGTTTATTTTAATCAAATGCAAATCACGTATAGTTGAGTTACATCAGGTAGGCCACTAATTCACTTTTATTTTCTTGGTGATCCATTAGCTAATCCTTGTGAGTTACATTTTGTTTTGTCATATGCAAGAGGATCTGGTTTTGCATCCTTGGTAATCCCGGTGCATGGACATCGATCAAAACCCCGTGATGTGCGATTGTCCTCAATACTGCCTATCTGCATGCAGCACGTGTGACACTACTGGATATGAAACGGGCCCCAAATATGAATAGAGAGAAATGAGTCATATTGTATTTCCTTCCGGAATGGCAGAAATCCACTGTGGAATATGAGGTTTTCCTGTCGCTATTTATGAGAAAAGCCTGGTTCCCTTTGTCGTGCTGTTCCCTTGCACGCGTTCATAGGACGGTGGCCCAAAGAGGCCATTTATTGTTCCGAATAAACAATAAATAACTGATACTGACATTTGTGAACAACGAGGCTCTCATTGCCTCATTTTCATTTTTGTGACGGTTATGAAGTGAGGTGAAACGGCAACACACCGGAAAAGGTCGAGTCGATGGACGCTTGAACCGCCAGCTTTTGAAAAAGCCATGGCCCGTTTTGCGTGCTATTCGTTAGACGGCACTTCCTGATTTTAATGCACAGGAAGTGCTGAATATGTTTGCTTTCCAGAGTTTTTGCTTGCTGTTAAGGCAGCTGTCTTTTTGGATAAGAGCTCCACCACAAGCCAAGCCACCTTTCCCCCCACTCCCATTGCAGGATAAATATGACAAAATTTCTAAGAGTTGCACCCAGGGTGCTGCATCCTGCATCTCATGAGGTTGGGGGTGGGGTTGATTTCTTTTTAATGCTGCTTCCTCGAGTGTTTCAGCTGTCATGGCTATGAGGCAACTACTGAAAGTGGAAATTCTGCATTCCATTTTATTGATTTTAGATGTCCAGGGTATATGCAACCTTATGCTGTGTGCCGTGCAAAATAGGGTTGGGGTCATTGCAGCAATATTGTTACAAGCAGGTATTGAAAGTGAATGGATGGACAGATAAAAGGATGGGTGGATTGATTCGGGCTATAGTCGATCGTCAGTGCAGCAGGACAATAGGAAGATGCATTGCATTTATATGGTGTGCTGAGAAGCCTTTTTTTGTCCGAGCTCCAGATAGAATTACTTATGTCCCCAAGAGGCCCTTCGTCCACAGTGAGGGAAGATCTCTACTGACTGAACACGGCCTGCTTCTAGTGGTGATCATCAACTGACATCATCAGCATGACAGCATGGAGGGAGGGAATGATTCGTAGAATCGTGGGGGCTCCACGGTTCTGTGCGCATTGCTAAGGACTGACCTTTCACCAGGGGTGTGAAATCTGCCAGAGCTCAGCCCTGTTCTCCCCGGTAGCCTTACCTTGAGAAATCCAGGTAGGAGAGAAACCAGTCCTGTGTCGTCCCCCCCATCCCCCAGAGTAGGGAGGCTCCTCCTGCCACCCACCTATTTATAGAGTCTGAAAGAGTGTATTAGCAAAGGCATTGATTTTCCTGGCCTAAATGTTAATTTGAGAAAGGTTTTTCTTCTGGGATTATTTTAATTATCTAAAACACTATGTTATGCAATTGTAGCTGTCTGCTCTAGTTAAAGAAGGTATAGAATGCCTTTATCGCTATTCTTCTAGCAAGTACAATGAAATGTGATCTTCACATATCCCATCTGATAGAGACGCAAACATGTATATGTTTTGGGGGTTAAGGGCCTTGCTCAGAGCCCAGCAGTAATATACTGTAGTAATATAGTTATCATGGTATTTCAGCTGTTCAGCCGGGTAACACTGCAGTTATGAGTACAGCCTTCTAACCTGCAGACGTGGCCATCCCCATATGCTGGTTATCTAGGTACAGGACATACATATGCCAGCTTCCTATTTCTCCTCAACCCCCCCCCCACCATGTTCTAAAGTCCAGTCCATGAAGAGCAAGCTTCCATATGAAGTGTGCTGGTTAGTTCTCAGAGTTTCCCGTCACACAGGCAGGAGTCCACGTGAGTCATTGCCCCCAAAGCCATGGAGAAGTTTTCAGGATGGACAACCCCATTTGTGAGCGTGAGACTGGATGCAACACACACACACACACACACACACACACTGGTTTGTAATTATATCTTTGTGGGGACTCCATTCATTTCTATAGGCAAAACTCTAATCCCAACATGACGACCTTAACCCCTAACCAGCCCTAATCTTAACCATAAGGTTAAGGTTCATAACCGAACAAGTCACCCTCATTTGTTACAGGGCACAAGCCACTAGATCACAGAGAATTAAGTTGTATTTGTATTCCATCCTTAGGAGAAACAACATCAAAAAATACAGGAAAAGATGTGAATCATTATTTCTAGGATTTTGGTAGATTGGCGGTCACATTGTTCAGAATCAGGCACACGCAAGTGGTGAGACGGGACGTCAGAGAGCAAATGAGTGAATTCCTCTTGTGTCCCTGGACCCTGTTTACAGTGAATGGGGGTCGAGAGGGTGGTGGGG
>JAODLD010000001.1:46245283-46278130 GCA_026781065.1 Mormyrops boulengeri
CCCCCCCCCCCCCCCCCCCCCCCCCCCCCCCCCCCCCCCCCCCCCCCCCCCCCCCCATGTATATGGATGCCTATTTGCCCAAAGTCCTCTTTTGCCCCTGGTTTGCTTTTTCTCCCGTGAAATCCTCCCTGACTCATTCTTGGCATTAGCCTGGTCATAATGGCGGCTTCCCCAGCATTTCCCAATGGGAATATTTGGGTTCCCTGCGATCTGCGGCAAAGCATGTGTGCCGGTGGGATGGGTTTACGGTATTCCGAGTCATCTGAGTCAGAATGATGTTGTGCTACAGAGACAATCGAGTTGTAATGTATAGCAGTTTTTCCCCTATAAGAAAAGATCACACCATGTATTATAATTTAATTTTGTTTTTATTAGCACTTATGTTCCATTGGCTTTTACAGGCATTCAGACAGACATTCTCTGCTTTGTATTCCTTAAACAAGGATCTTTGAAATACATAATTTGCATTAAAAATATAAACTAAACAAAACATGCCTGTAAACCTCACCTGGTTTGAGTTGGGCAAGTAATACTAGGGTGACAATGTGTGCAAAAAGAAGTTTACTATTCTGTCTTTTACAGGAGCGTGGTTTTATTTGCTCCATGGAAAGCATGGTTAGTCATTTAACTCTCACAATTACAAACAGCATTCGCCGCTTGACTTATCATCTCTGCTATGTGTCAGCAACACCAAAGAAGCCTATCTGACATCTGCTTCTAATGGAGGGACATTGTTTTCCTCTGTTTGTATTTATTCCTAGGAATCCTGGATTAGACCTGGTCTGTCCTTTGTCATTGTACAGATCTGCACAATGGACCCCTTTTGGTCAGTAGACTCATTTCGATCACAAAGGAAAATTTCATCTGCTGATGCAGTCGTTTAGTGAACTGCCAAGTCTGACAACTGACAAGTATGCAAGACAAGATATATGACGTGAGGAAAACAGCTTCAAGTCATGTATGTCTTTTGCGTTGCGTGCCCAGTGAGACTTGATATTTATTGACCTCTGTGCATCAAGTTAAGGAGGCTGATACAGAGAGTCATACTATTTGGTACATGGTTTTAGTGTGACAATGAGAATGAACTACGAACTGGGTTGGAGTGGCAGGAGATAACCACAGTGAACTCTTGACTACAATGTTTTTCTTTTTTTGATGACATAGGTTTAGGCCTGTGAGCTGCCCTAACGAAAGTCATTGAAGCCTTTTGATTCAAAACCTGTGCAGATAGGAAGTTACCTTGTCTTTATCTAAACTGATAACATGTCCCCCCCTTGGCAGGCACTGAGGAGACTCTTGTTGTCGGCCTGTTTCCCACAATCCTCTCCCACCTCAGTAGACCCTCCTTTTCTACCCCTTGATTCCCGAACTGAGAAATATATATCAAATATCAGGGAAGCTGAAAAAATATTTGTGTAGGACGTGCTTTGGCAGAAATTGGGTATGCTAAGGGTTTAGTGTAGAGGCATGGAAAGTGGTCAGAAGCCTGTGCAATACGGGGCACAGATCAGCCAAGACTATGTGTCAGAGAGAATAATTCAATACTGTGCTGGGTAACAGTGCCTCATGTCAGAATGCAAGTGATAACATTTCAGCCAGGCAGGCTGGAAAAGGATTTTATTGGAAGTTATCAAGCATCAATGAAGGAAGATGTATGTGAATGTACAGTGTTAGACCTCTGCAGCATGATTAATTTGAAAAGTAATGCAAGCGATTAAAAATACAGTGAAATCACCCTCTCACTGTCTACGTTTTTCAACCGCTGTCATCCTTCATCAATGTTAGCCTGAGGACATAAATTAGTCTTTTTTTTCCTTCCAAAAAAAAAAACATACTGCTGTGAGTTAAAATAAGAATCGGTGTGCTTATCATTGGTTACAAAGATGGCTGATATGAACAGGGCTAGTCTGTCATGCTCATTTCCCGCACGCTGCATTGTCGACTAGGTTTTATTCCAGCCCATTCCCTCTGGCCTAATTTGTCCAGTAGGGAAAAAGGCTTGCTAGGGTTCGGGTTGGACGTCCGACGACAGTGGTAAGAAATATGTGGTCTTTCATTAATGAGTCTGAATTTCCCATGGCACAGTGCAGAGAGCGGGCGGATCCTAAGTGGCCATTTTTCCCTCAGCACCGGGTCCAAAGACGTAGGCATGTCCGTCTCCACCCTGAGATGTGCTGCCACTCATGAGCACAACGCCTACTCGGACCCCCGTGGTTGTCTTGCTGTCGCTTTGTGTCCTGTTGAGGTGTCTGCGGTTTTTTCTGTGCTCTGTGGATGGATTCTGTCTGCCTCCAAAACGAGCCGTTTTTTGAATCGATTCACAGTGGATCTTCCAGCAGAGAAAACTTTCCTATGTGAAATGCTGCCCCACATCCTTCCCCCTAGTGATGTAAATACACAACACTGCACTTCTTCTTAATCTTGCCCCCACAGACATTATTAGTAAGCAACATGACTGCAGTCCAGTGGCCAGTAACAACAGAATCTGTGTTGTGTGGCAATACAACGAAGCATACTTCAGTATAATTCAGTTTAAAGTGGTATTTCCTGGGATGTTGACCCCAGTGTGAATCAGAGCATTATTATGCTACCAAGGTGGCTGTGTTTTTCCTCAGTTTTAAGGAGTAGTGCCTAGTTTTGCCATTATTTTCCGGTTTGCACATAGAAGGTTACGGTAGTGATCCCTTTTCGGGTTGGTTTTTAAGATGGGAGCCATGGTGGAGTAGCTGCAGAGTAGCTGTAGAGTAGCTGTCGATGGAGCATTTAAGCATATGAAAGGTCAGAGAACCCCCAAAATGGCTTGATTCCTCGATTCTTTTGTGTTGTGCAGCTGTAATGAATAATTCTGTTCACAGGACAGAGAGGAGGTATGAATCTGTGCATTACTTTTTTACAGGATTAATGAGCACCCTTTAATGCCAAGCTGCAATTCTTTACATGATATAAAATGTAATGAGGGGGTCATTCACAGTCTGGTAAACGGAGTATGACCTAGAGGCAATACGATTTAAATGTCATAAACCGCAAAAATAGTGAGATCATACATGTTCCTCACAAAGATAAGTACACATTTAATCTCTGTGCCCTCTCAATGTGCAGTATACTGTAGCGAGATGGGCCACACGTTCATGACAGGCTAATTTGTGAAAAGGCATACAACGCGGGAGGGGAGGTTTGTCTGTCTCGGGTGGGGGGGGGATCTGCATGGCAGAAATGTCTCTGTAATCACAGCAAATGGTGCAACACGCTGGAAATTTAACAGCGATTGACAAGTCACTGTTTTTTTTATAGGCTCAAAAACACGTCCTCAACAAAGCTGACTGTAACATAAAACACTCTAAGCGCTTTTATAAATGTTTTTTATTAAAGGACCCTATGACAATGAAAACCTCGCACAGAAAGGGTTCTGGCTGGGACCCACACTTATACGCTGAGTGACCAGGCCACGTGTTTGCAGTTATTGTCGTGCTGCTATTAGCAGCTTTATTGGTTTCACCGCGTCGAACTCGCCGCAATTTGAGGGAAGCCTCGGTTTAGGAGAACTGCATGTTGTTAATGCCAGAATGAAATATCACTCCTGCTCTGGCTACTTCTCCTGACACTAATCCTGCTCTTTGAAATATGGCATAATGAAGAAAGAAAAACTGCACTTACTCCGACGGATGTGGCTCTGACGTTAACATCAATAATCGTTATATTTTTTGGTTGAAAAAATCTGTGTGGGAGAAATGAGCTTTGTCCTATTTTTGTATAAAGAAATAAAATTTCCTTCCACATATTAATGAACCCCAACCCCCTCCCCCGTGCCATCTGATCTGTTTACAAAGACATGCATCCTGTCAAATTAAATGTGTCCAGCTTGACAGACTGTGGAGTTTGACTCGTGAGGGTATGTCTGAGTAATTGGCTCGTCTCATGTATGTTTATCTATATTTATAATGTATGGTATTCTGTCTCCCGGCATGGGTGACATATTTCTACGCGGGGGGTGGGGGAAGCTGCTTAGAATTTCATCACCGGGCTGTTTTGTTCGAGGCTGTCAGTTATTTATCTCACTGGGAGGAGGGCAGAAGGCAGAATTCTGTGAACACAGATCTATAGATTGAGAAACGCTCAACATACCCTGAATGCTACAGTATAAAAACATGTCTTTTCCTTTCAGATCACGTTGCAGCATCGGGGAGTTATTTATTCGGTGCACTTAATGTCATCAAAATATAATAATTGAATTAAGGACAGATTACTTATTTCTCTCCTCACTTCTAAACAAATTTGATTCAGGATGAGAGGCTGACTTGTAATTATTGTGCTTATATGAACGGGAAAAGCTTTAAAAATATCCCATTTGAATGTGTTCTTTTCCCAGATTGTCATATCCCCATGGTGTTGTAAAGTTCCTGCTGACGACTGTAATGTTTTCTGATGTAGCTCTGGGGTGTGCAGTGTGTTTACTTGACCTGCTGTTGGCTGTGCTTGTACAGCAATGCAGAGATGCAG
Organism: Mormyrops boulengeri; assembly: GCA_026781065.1. NCBI lineage: Eukaryota > Metazoa > Chordata > Actinopteri > Osteoglossiformes > Mormyridae > Mormyrops > Mormyrops boulengeri. The sequence continues at coordinate 46,249,781 of JAODLD010000001.1, forward strand.
AATCTGAGCTATTTACATGCCTTCAGTGATCTTTCGACTGTTTGTGCTGAAATGGGTATGGAGTACTGTGAAGGCTTTTTGTTGCAGAAAAATATTATGTGTAGAACAAGTATACTCCTTAAATTGGGTTTTACAAGTATTGGTGATATAGATTGTTTTAAGAAAACTTATTTTAACAAACTATATTATAGTTTGTACTCTCTCTACATCCTGGGGGGGTTTTCTGCATGGTTGTGTTTGTTCCACTGGGATGCATTGTACAGTAACACTCTCTTCTTGAATTGCACCTCCCCATAAAAAAGGCCCATTTCCTTATTTCGTGTCACATGACCTTCCAGTTGGACGGGTATCAGCGGGGGGAAGCGGAAAAGGCTGCTGGAAAGGCTATCTGTACAGTTTAATGTCTCTCGGAAGCAGATAGAGCATTTGCAGGTTGATGCCGTGAAAGCGGTGTCCTTTGCATTGTCCTACCCAAGACACACAGACTACTTATCTGCTTAAAAAGCAAATTTGGTTGCAGTTAGTCCATATCCTAGCATCCAGCTTCCCCCCTCCGGTTTCACATGCCGCTTCTGCCTGTACAAATGACCATAGCACCTGCTTGCATCCCGTCTTTTTAACTCATTTCCCTCCTCGGCCGTTCCCGTGGGAATAGCCGTCGGATGGTTAAGTGATCCTTCACCTTAGTGACAATCGCGGGCTTGTAGTAAAATCCATTTCTGTCAGCGTCGTCTTCTCTGATTTTGAAAACATATGTCGCTTTGATGCGCCGCTTTTGTTACTGACGGAATAAGCAGGTATCACCGAGCGCACGCTTCCTTTAATCATGCCTCATATCTGTTGTCACCATGTCCTCGTACTGGATAAGTGATTGTCGATGATGGAGGGATGGAGGGATTTATATATCAGTTGTTCTGTCCCATTTCTTTATCTGTCTTTTATTTAACACGCTTGTTCAGCGTTATATATTTAGCTACTGATAGCATCATCTCTAGTGGTGGCCAAGGCTTAGACTGCTGCCCTTTATCAAATTAAGTAACTTTCCCAAGATCAGTATCCTTCAGTGTGAAGGTTGACCAATAGCCATGGTTTTTAAGGTGAGGGAGGCGGGGTTAATGATCCAGCACTGGACACAGTGGGCTGACTAGCCCATTCGTTCATTTCTTCTCGCCTCATTATCGATGATAAAACTGGCTTTCGTATTCTCTCTTGCCAGGAGAACTCCCAGATGCCCGATCCCACACCTTGATGTAAACCTTCCCAAGACCCCACACCGGTTTTTTTTTTCTAGTGTTTCCTTTCTTTGATGCCTCTTCTTCTTCTTGTTAGACCCCTACCCCTCTCCGTCTCCATTTCCTCCTCCCATCGACATGTCGTGGTTCCCTTCTCCATCCTGCCTGTAATCTCACACCCTGCAAAAGAAGCACAATGCTAAAACGAAAGCTGCCATCTGATTAATGACAGGTGCTCACACTCTGTTTTTTCCTTGGGGGGGGATCCACCTCTGTCAGCGGTGACGGGATTCGGGGTGGTCCCTCCCAGGGTCCCCTGCAGAGCCGCCCAGAGCTGGCGGAGGAGCTCAGCAGATGCCAGTGACTTTGAGGCGTTACGTAAAAGCTCTCGCCACTTGGTAGATCCCTTCATACTCCTCATACAGCGTCTGAAGGCGCCTGTGACTAACTCTCACGGTCTGTTCGATCCGAACATGTTACACTGTTTAGAGAAAACTGCTAGTCCCGGATCCCTTCCGCTGGCCCAACACACATACAGCATCCCCACAATCGCTGGCGGTTTCCAAGGAAGCGCGCGATTAATTTAGAGCCGACCATGCCTGACGAGAGAGCCTGGTTCGGTTGTCCTGGAAACCATGCGGCGCTGGAGGGCGGATGAGCAGGGGAGGTCGGGGGGGTGGAGTGGCGGGGAGGGTCTGCACAGTCCCCTTCCCGTTAGGCTGGCGCAGGATAACTGACAGACAGGGTGATACTGGGTAGCAGGTGCTGCATTTTTTTTTGTTTGTGTTTGTGTGTGTGTGTGTGTGTGTGTGTGTGTGTGTGTGTGTGTGTGTGTGTGTGTGTGGAGGGGGCATAAATGAGGCCCCTGTAAAGAATCATATGAGGTTGCCCATCAGAATCGGCCAATAACAGGCATTCTCACCTGCAGCCTGTCTGTGCATTATATAGTTCACTGGGCGTGACTCCTCCACCTCCCCCGCTTAATGGTTTTTGTGACATTTTGCTTCAGAAACCTGTGTGTGAGCATCACTCACATCAGCATCAGAAGGTGTCGCAGAGGTTTTCTGCAGAGGGCTGATTTACGTCATAGTTTCTGTCTGTGGCTTGAACCCCCCGCAGCGTCTTTTTTTTTTTTGCCTCTTTTGCCCCTTAGATCTTTTTACCCCTCTGGTTTAATCAGGGATTCCTGATGGTGGCTCACACCAGCGTCCACATTGGTGATCCACACTGAGCTACTTTAAGCTACTTTAGCTGCTTAACTGACATTTATATTTATGGATAAATTTAAACATATTTCATAGCTGGATATCTTCCCGGAGCGACTCAGGTTCAGACCCTGCTGAAAGAAACTACACCATAACATTTCCTGTGAGTCTGTGTCATTAAGTGCTATACCACCTGCTGGTCATCAACACCCACTGCATGATACCTTACTGGATTGCAGGGCTCTACCACTGATGAAAAGCAGCATACCCTTGAAAATGTTCTTGCAAATAAATGAGATCCCAGTATTAGCAGTGATTTTGTTGTTGTTTACCAAAACGGTTGTGTACGTCTGTGTATGTCTCCATACTCAGGTCTATGTTTGTTACCCGCTTCTGTTAATCAGTGCAGCCTATCTCCGTAGCTATTGCTATGGCAACATGACACACAGTCGCCTGGTGTTCCCCGAGCCTCTCTCATCTCCTTGCTCTGTGGTCTCGATGAACTGCACTCGAGATCGCACATTTTACATGTAAGAGGCTGAGATGTTCGGGCTTCGAATCAGAATGGTAAGTGACAGTATTGTTTCTTATGTAAATGGACGCGTGTGGATCCCGGTATGATGTTGTGACAGAAGATCGAGAGTGTTGCTGTTTCCTTTGAAAGTACACAAGACGTGGGTTAGGTGTACATGTCTACACATGCAGGAGGGAGAGAGATGAGGGTTTGACTCACACTAAGTGTACAAGAGTCTCACTCCCCCATACATGTTACCCATGCTGGGAGCACAGTCTATGGCCCAACAGCAGCAGAATCATTAAAAGCTAGAGTCCACTGCCCGGTGCTTCCCCTCACCCTCATCAAAGGATCATCGCAACCTCTTGAGGCTGAAAGAGGAGAGATGGGTCAATCTAGGGGCATCCACTCCGGTAGCAAAGAGTGACTCACCCTATGGAACGCGAGCTCCTCAGTCATGTGATCACTCTTTTCTGTTAGCCTCATTGTGAAAACTGTTTTTTCTTAACCAGGCATTTCCAGCATGGAAAGCTTGAGCGTGATAAAGTGTCCGCTATCGTCCATCTGTGTAATGATTATATGGTACATAGCGATATGAATGCTACTCAGGAATCAGCATCTAAAAGCCCAGCTGTTTGGGCGGAGGCCAGCTAGTGTAGCGTGAGGTGTCAGCCGTCGTCTCGACAGGCCTGGGAAAATTCAGTTTTTATACCGGACGCTCCCCCTCTTGCACCCAGAGCCCTGCCTATCAGAGTGAGGACAGGCTTAACGCTAAAAGCCGCAATTTGTCTCCAGGTTAAGTTCACTGCCCATTTTCAGAACGAGGCGGAGGAGCCGGGATAATGTAATGAAGGAAGACAGTCCAGGCATATTCTTGGCATCTGAGCTCCCTGAGAGCTGAATTTCCCCCCTCGAGGAGATCAGGTTGCAGCAGGTAGCTTGGCATCCGTTTCTGCAACTTGCGGTACTTAATTAGGAGTGGAGATTAGCATCTCTTTTGCGTTTCCGTCGGACGACGGGCCGCAGTCATGAGGGAATTCTGTCTGTTTACATGCCCGCACTGCAGTGTGCATTCAATCTATTGGGTGTTGTGGTCACGTTTTGAAGGAAAACATCAGTGAATTTTGAAAATAGGTGCCAACATTAGTAGATATTTAGGTGAAAATCAGCTTCCTATTCTTTCCCCACACAATTTTCCAAGGACCACAGATGCTGGATAACATAACGAGATGAAAAGCATCGTTCTAAACCTGTAGTGCGTTTGGACTTCAGCAGGGCTGGGGTGACGGTGCACTGTCGCTTCCCTATCAATGGTTGTGGGGGCCAGCTTCAGCACGCTACAGCATGCCTCCCTGTCGTACTGGAACTCTTTCAGCCTGTCCTGTTGGTTTTCATTCCCCCAGCAGAGATAAGAGGTTGCACATGTGCAGAGTGCCGCCAGCAGCGGAGGAGGTCTAGCCAGGCACTGAGCCTCCATCCACGTCTTTGTCTCCGCATAGGAAACATGAGCAAATGACATATGGCTCAAAGGGTTCAGGGGATCATGGGAATTTTCCTCCCCATACATTGTCTATACAGTGATGGGAGAAATTAAGATTTCAAGTACATCACTGACATCAGTCAGAGAAAATTGTTCTTTAATAGAATCCCTATGTATTAACATATTTATAAATTTGCGTTCATATTTCTAAGAATTAGCCACAATTTTCAAAGCCAGTGGGTTAAAATATAAGCAAACTTAGTAAATGTAACCTGCCATTCACAATGTTTCCCACAGAGTAAGTCATACTTTGCTTTTCTTCCTACTCTGTCAAGAAAATAAGAGTACCAGTTTGTACCTTCGCTTGTCACTGGGGCTGTACCCTCAAGGGTCTGCAAGTTGTACCGTAGCTGTAGGTAATTGTACCTTTTAAGATACAGAAATGAACTATGAGGAACATTTTTGTACCACTGCGGGTACATTAATGTTGTCTGTACCTTGGATGTTCCTCAGAGACCATTTCTGTACTTTAAATTTGACTAAAAGGTACATTTGCCTACAGCTAGGGTACAATTGGAAGACCCTTCAGGGTCCAGCTCTAGTGACAAGCGAAGGTACAAATTGATACTGTTTTTTTCTCACGGTGTACAAAATTCTACAAATTGTACAAAACCCATTAATGCATATCTTAGCAGAGGCTACGGGAAAATATCTTACCGGTGCAAAAACAAATGTGTGTCATGAAACTGTGTGTAGTCCTCATCGGTTGTGATAAACTTCATTAGGTCTTAATTTCCATTACCTCTCCCACGTTTTGAGATTCTTTGCCCCGCTGAAACGGCCACACAATCATGTGCGCATTAACACAATTTACATATGCATGATGCCAGGCAACCGTGAACGGAAGATAATTCTCTGGCACTCGATACATATTAATGCCATTGTGTTCAATTAGTAAATATCCCTGTGCACATCTCTGTGCTGATTGTCGGGGTGCTGAACCCACGGCAAATGCCTGCATGGGCTGCATCACTTTCAATGTGGACCCTACGTGTGAAAATTAACTGATGGACTCAGTGGGAAACATGCCGTTTGATAGGTTTGAAAAGAAGCTCTGCTGAAAGCCTGACAGATAGTGAATTTGCATTATGTCCAACCATCCATCCATTCATCCATCAACTGCAAGGTTAGGAAGGTCTCTTCAGTCTGATCCTATTACACTGTAGAGCTGGATCCTATCCCAGCAACAGAGGGCACAAGGTGGGGGAGAAGCACTGCAGAGGACATCGGCATTTGCATCTTCTGTCCATTTATGAGGCGGTTTCATTTACTTGTTTCGCATTTGTAATTATGGAAAGCGGCTGCGTGTTGATGGCCTCTCAAGGCGGATATCCCCTTTAAAGAGGCAGCACGGGGACTGATACAGACGGACCAGTTTAAGTTTGTTACGGCACAACTTTGCTGGCATAACAAGTGTGTTATTCATGAAGGTGCCCCGGGGCGGCTGAACACTTGTATTGGGAGGTATGTGGGGTAAATGGTGCATGGCCGAAGCTGAGGGCGGGTGGGGCGGGGTGATGCGCCTCTCTTAGAGCAAGCCACTATTAGGCTCCGCCCTCTGCCTGCCAGACTGCTTCACAGCAACTAAGTCCACGCCCCCAAGTCCGCATGCGGGAGACCCTGTTAGACGCCATGGTGCTAATGGCGCACAGAGACGCCTCAGGGTCCGCATTTCCGCATTGGATCCATATGACTTCGTTTTCCCATTAACAGCTCGTCGGGCCTGCGTCCATCGCTCCCAGCCCCCCCCCATCCCATCTGGTTTTTGCAATTATCCAATCGAATGTGCTGACAGGCCGAGGGAGTCCAGAGTCTTCGCGAACGTCATCCTAGCGTTACTCTCCGAGGCTCTCGTATCGGTGTCCTGTCTGGCCGGAGCTTCCTGGAAACGGAGCCTTGTGCTCGCCCCCTCCGCTCCCCCGGAACATCCCTCTTATCTAATTGCATTGTACTGCTTCAAGTTATTCCTGAAGGGCCCACCTTCCCCTTGCGCATGTGCCCGCCTGCGCGTTCGTCTGCGCCACTGGAGGGGTGTGGATTCACATTATGAGGAAGAGAGAATGTCTGATTGGATGGTGTTAATTGCTCGCACCACGTTGGGTTGGGCTGCGATATTGCCTGATGACTGCAGTCGAGCATCTGTTTATGGGAGGAGTGAATGGTGTGGATGCCTACCTCTGCGGGAAAGGTGGATATTCGGATAGATCTGATCGCTCTGCCCATTCCTATCTGTACCTGAGGTGATAAATCTGATGTATTGTGAGTTCCCACAAGAACCAGATAGCAAGTGTGTCCTTCCTTTGCTCTCATACTGTGAACGTATTAATCTCTGGTTATTTATTTGTTTGCTTTGAATTTATCCAAAAACGTATTTATTTTATATCATTAATCAGGTTTAACTTTTTAAACGTGATGAGAGACTGAATAGAACGAAAGTATTAACCAGATGCATCATATATTGTTCAAATGTCAGTTGCCGTCTTGTGCTGTATTACGTAAAAGAAGATGTTTTCACGCTGATTTCCCCCGTAACTGGAATTTAAGCTTTTGCAGACTGAGTTAATAGGGATCAAATATCGCGTGGATTTCAGCGCTACCAACGTGGGTCTCTTTGACGATTGTTGTAGATGTTTTTCAGCAGAACCTTACGATGGCTTTTGTGATGTGCTGCTCTGAATCGTAATGCATTCTGACTGAGGTGTTTGAGGGTGGCATCGTGCCTCAGTGGGTGGCACCGTGGGAGTTTGAGGCACATAATCCCTCAGCCTGGTTCTGTCTTTGTGAATTCTGCATTCTCCCTGCGTAAGTTTTCTCTGGTGCTCTGACTTCCATCCACAGTCCTAAAAAACTGTGATTTGGGGAATGGGTCAGTTAGCCAGGAATCCCATCCATGGGATAGGCTGCAGGCTTGATGTGATCCTATATTACTGTGTTTCCTAACCCAGTTCTCTGGGACTCCCAGACAGTCCACTTTTTTTTGGGAGCAGAGAGGGAGCAGACACATGGACCGTCTAGGGCTCCCTGAGGACTGGGATGGGAAATGCTGCTATACTTACATCGATGGTTAGGGAATATGGATGAACAGTACTTTTGAATTATATATTACATGGAATGATTATAAATAAAGACATTGGTGATGTGCAAAATGGAAAGTGACAATTAGTATTTGTAGGAAAAACGGTATTACTTAGTTCTGTGAATGAAATGCAAATATCTCACTGAAGCATACCTATGACTAGGTGATTAGGAAAAACTTGGTTTCTCTTGGTTTTCACTTGGTTTTCTTGATTTTTGGTTGCTTTTGGTCGCTTTAATAAAACGTATAGAAGTTTTTAACTGATCCCTGCTTGGTTTAAGGAGGTTTTCTTAAAAAGAGGAGAGGAGAGAATCGATGAAATTACTGGATCCAAAGCAACATGATGGTGTTCTGGCTGCCCTGGGGGTTGTGCTGGCCCCTAATTCAAGTGCTATTTCTCATGTCATTGAGCTCCAGCGAGTCACATGTGAGATGGGGGGGGGGCAGGCACCCTGCACTGCGTGTTCATCGGCATGCGTGAAACGGCTCCCCTCCTTCCCGGGTTTAATGGCTGCTCTCCTCCCGTCCGCCGTAGGTGATCGCAGGCGGGGGAGAAACAATACATTAATCTTACATCGCCTGCCATGTTTTATTTATTTGCGGCCGCTACCTCTAATTGCTTCCCCCTCCACGGTCCGTGGAGAAATCCACACCGATTCCACACCGGAGCCCAGGAAGCGCCCACGCTGGACCCCGTCCACCACTGGAGCTATCGATGGGAGTGCCTCGGATGGCCAGAGAGCGGCCTTGGAAATCCCTCTTTGCTCACAGATGAAATGCACATAATTGTGAACTGACTTTAATTATGACCGGATGCTTTAGCTGTTACCTTCCTTTGCAGTAGACACAAAGTGATAGTTTGTTTCATACAGTTGCAGAGAGAAAAAAACATTTGACCATGATTTTCCTGTAATAAGCTGATCATTGCCCACCCCTCCATCTCCAAACCTGTTGTCTGATCGCCCCTCCCCTCCATTCTCCTCCATGTTCCTGATCGCTCCTCCCCTCCATGCTCCCGATCGCTACTCCCCTCCATGCTCCTCCATGCTCCAGATCACTCCTCCCCTCAATGCCCATCCATGCTCCCGATCGCTCCTCCCCTCCATGCTCCTCCATGCTCCTGATCGCTCCACCCCTCCATGCTTCTCCATGCACCTGATTGCTCCTCCCCACCATTCTCCTCCATGCTCCTGATCGCTCCTCCCCTCCATGCTCCTGATCGCTCCTCCCATCCATGCTTCTCCATGCTCCTGATTGCTCCTCCCCTCCATTCTCCTCCATGCACCTGATTGCTCCTCCCCTCCATTTTTTTGATTGCTCCTCTCCTCTGTGCTCCTCAATTCTGCTGATCGCTCCTCCCCTCCATGCTCCTGATCACTCCTCCCCTCCATGCATGCATGCCCCTTGGTGGGCACCTCCCTCCCTTCATCTTTGCCTCTTGCTGCTTTGGGTTTTGGCCCTTGCATTTGAGCTTTGCATGTCTTTTCCTGTTCCATCCTCTCTCCTCACATTCAGTGCTGCCCACTCTTCACCTGACTCTTCACCCCTCCATTGCTTTCATTTACCGTCTCATCTCCTTTCAGTGTGTGTGGCTCAGTGGGTTAGGACTCTGTGTTTGTGATCAGAAGGTTGTAGGTCCGATTATTTGGGCTGGTAGACTGATGTCTTCTTTTGGAAGAAAGAGATTTATAATGCATGTTGCCTTGGAGACCATGAAAGGTTTGGGTGGGATGAAGTCAGACCACCTGTCACTTCTGTCAGAACACTCTGTTCAACTTTTCCGTTAAATATAAAATACAGTGATCCTCCACCTCTCGCGGAAGATGAGTTCCAGACCCATAGGTGAAAATCCGTGATATAGAAAGACCATATAAATAAACATTTTTTGTTATAGTTTAAGCCTTAAAATATCCCTCCCACACACTTTAAACACATGTAAACTTATTAAAACAACAAAAATGATATGTGGATGTCAGGCTAATGATATGAGTAACATAATAATAATAATAATAATAATAATAATAATAATATGTAATGTATATGTATGTGATTCCATTTTAACGATGGCTTTATTCCGAGGAGATGCCACCCTCATTCCTGTTTGACTAAAGGAAAGTGATGCGGTGGCTCTTATATTCTTTTCATCCTTCTTGATGTATCGTACCGTCGATTCAGTCAAGCCATAATGGCGGGCGACGTCCGCGTAACGCTTTCTTTCCCGAAGCATATCCAGGAGTTTAACCTTCTCCTGAATGGTCAAGGTCTTCCTCTGGCGCTTAACTCACTACTACCAGAAGGCTTAGAAGATGCAGGACGCTTGGGAGCCATCGTAGGGCTTAAAACGAAACAAAAACAATCGGACCACAAGCAAGGTACGCGATACGCAGAGAACTGTGACGCATCGGGGAAAAATCCGCAATATAGTGGGGGTGCGATAGCTGAACCGCGATATAGCGGAGGATCGCTGAATAAGGAATGAGAAAGTGTAATTAGACTGTAAGCAAAAGTAATATAGCTGGATGAAAATAAATCTCAGACCACGTAAATGAAATCTACCTAGTGCTTTTTAAATTACATTATTGTACCACTGTTGCAGAATCCTTATCTCTGAGATAATTGTATATGTATAATGAAAAAGAGTGTTTCTCCTTGTTGGCCTTTGTGACAATTTGCATCACATCCCTGTGGGACAAATGAACCCCCTTTATTCAAAGTAGTTCACTGATTTTCTCTAGAAGGTTAAAGAACCATGTGTTTATATGAATAAACAAAGAAATGCTATTGAAATGAGGTACGTTTCCTCCGGGGACATCTGCCAGATTGAGGGCAGGGTTTGGAAAGAAAAGAAAGTTGTATTTTTTACATTTTAGATGTAAAATGTGCATTTTCATTTTGAAATTTAATAGAACCATCTTTGTGGCGCACCAGTGTGGTAAAATCCAAACCTGTGGATTCTGATCAGAACCAGTGGGCTTCATGGCATAAATCACGTTACTCCAAAAAAGCTGCAAGTTGTTAATCTTCACTGTCAGAAACATCAATATGAAGGTAATGTCTCAGCAATAAGACACAGAAAGAATAACAAAGGGGCTGATTCCCTTGGACAGTGTATTTTTCTTTGAGGGAAGGGTTTGGCCTGTTTTCTTCTGTGGGTGTGTAACAAGAGGTCCCATGAGAACTAGGCCGCCACTCTGGTGATGGGGGGGGGCATGACTTGGATGCGCACATGGCAGGCCTCGAGCCGAACATGCTGAGGCAGCATCTCCGTGGAGATGAGAGAGTGGCCACTCAACAAGGAGGCACTGATAAACAGTGGCTCAGCGGTATAGGGGAATGACTTTGGGGGGCACTTTCTGACTTAGTGGGTTAGGTCTCGGTCCCTCTGGTTGGAAGGTCTTGGGTTCAAATCTGTGCATCAGCATAACAGTCATGTGTCCTTTGAGCCCTTGAGCATGGCCCCTAACTTCCTCCAGAATGTTCCAGGGACACAAGATAAATGACCTGACTCTGTGCTCAGACCCCAAGCTTCACTCTGTACTCATACTATTGCAAATGGAAAATAAAGTGTCCATCTTTAGCTTATTAAACCCTTTAGCTGTGTCAGAAACGGGATGGTCTCGATGAGTGTTGTAATAAAATCTTTGGTACTCAGCTTCTTGAGCACTGGGGATTCTATAACATGTGTCACTTTGCTTTCTGTAGGAAATGTCTAATACTAATGCAGAGTTTGGGTTATCTAAGACTTTTATAAAACATAACAGTAGGTGAAAGAGAAATGTAACACTTTTCCATGTGTGCGTGTTGAGTCTGCGATAGACTAGTTAGGGCGAAACACATTTGATGCCAAGACCTGCGTAATACAAGCAATACACAAAGCTGACACTGTAATCAATAACAACATTGTAACAGACACTGTGGCAGGGCATGTTAACTGGGGGGGGACCTGGATTATTATCCATCCATCCATCCATCGTCCAAACCGCTTATCCCAGTGGATCGCGGGGGATTATTATCAATTATTATTGATTATTATTGTATTATTATTATTATTATTCCTCTTGATTAATTTTACCTGTCCCTCATTCATAATGAAATAGATTGGTGTGACCCTTCTTATACCTCCATCCAGATCCTGAATTCCTGAATCTTGTTCCGGTTCGTTTACTCTTCCCTGATATACCCATCCACAGCTATGTGTTCTTTCATTCCTGCCGAAAAGAGCTGTTCTGCGATTTCCCCTCGTGACCTCCAGCCGCTCGTTTCCTGTCCCCGCCCAGTTCCAAAAAGTCCTGCAATGGGCAATACTGTCCCCGTCCCTGCGTCTCACGGTTTCGTTCGCCGCCCCTGCACGCCCCCTCCCATGGCCCACCCATCACGTAACATAGCATTGCATTCATTCCAAAGTAGCTTATTTGAAGTGTACAGAGGTTTATTTTTCCAGTTTATATGAGTCACAGACTGGCGATTTCTCTCCAAATGTGGAGCAGAAAGAACAGTGGCAGAGCCACCTACCCCGATAGATGTGGGAGTATCCCGTGCCGGCCTGTAGCTGGGAGTCCTTATAGCAATCTAAGTCCCCACAATGATGCGCTGAGTCGCACAGGGAGGGGGAGAGAGCACACACAACCTGCTGTAGCTGAATTTTCAGAACAATCTCTTGTGATTGCATTTCCGGCTGTAGGGTGCCCTTCGATTTTAGAAACAGATTTACATATTAAAGCATTTCTTGTCATTTACTGATTCATAAAAATACATTCATATGGTTTTCCAATTATACTGTGTTGGAAATTATTTGCATTCTTGTTTGGGTGATATTACATTGAAAACGAATATATTTTTGTAATTATTTAGCATTTCCAGCAACACAGTTATATCTTGGTGTTTATTATATCTTGTAAATATTTTGACTTGCTGATACCTTTAACTAGCTCTTATTTGTCATTTTTTCTCTGTAAAAGCATGAAGTGTGAGTGGACTGAGGTCCATTGTTCTTCCTCTGCTCCAGACACATCAGGCATAGAATTAGCAGCGTTATACTTACAGTACGGGCGAGTGTGATTTATTATAGTTGCACAAGGTTCCATCAGCGATCGCAGCCCATTAAAAGAGAGATGTTTTGGTCTCAGAACTGTAATCTTGAGTGAGAACAGCGCTTATTCTTGACAGTAAGTTTAACACAGGGATTGTACATAAGGGGGGGCGGTTGCAGTTCAGACCAGTCTTTTATGCGGTGTTCTGTCCGATCGAAGAATGCCTTGAAGGCCTATCAGGAGCAGATTGGGGAGATTAGGACTTTCTTTTGAACAAGGTGAGGGCTGAATAAACAGATGAGTCACCCCCCCAGGGGAGAGATGCGAGTGGGAGGCTGGCTGGCGGTGGGAGGTTTGGTGGTGCTGGGTAGGCGTCGGCACGGCCAGCTTGCGGGGGCTTCCCCAGTCCCCGTAACCCATCTTTCACTTCTGTAGAGGTTATAGAAACAGCAGCCAGTGGCACTGATGACTTCCTGTAGGCTTATAAAACCAGCAGGGTCCAGATCTGGGTCAGCTGACATGGCCTTTGGAGGGTTAACCATCTTAGTGTGGGGGAGGTGGGGTTCCTGTTTGTATCTGTGGTGAGAAGCCGGCTTCCCCCTCTTTAAATATATTGTACCTCAGTCATTTTTTGTTTTATTTTGAAAATAGGAATTAAAATTCTCCAGAATGTCCCTCTTGCCGAACAGAACAATGCTTTCTCAGAGGCACTATGGGCGAGAACCATCTTACATCATTTGGCTGATGTTTACCGGGGTTCCTTCAAATCTCCGAGGCTATTGAATGATTGATTGATACATTCCTTTAGTCTCCAGTTTTACTCCCCATGATGCTGTACTGCAGTGTTTCCCAGCCTGGTCCTCAGGCACCCCCAGACGGGTCATGTTTTTGCTCCCTTCCAACTCCCGGTAATGTGGACTGTCTGGGGGTCCCCGAGGACTGGGTTAGGAAACACTGATGTACTGGATAGGTGGCTGGAAGATGTGTGGATGGACAGATATCAGAAGAGGATAGAGGAGGGGGAATAGCTGCTGTCTAGCTTTCTGCAGACTGAAGGGGACTTGGATACATGCAGCTGAGACATACTAACCTTTCGTAAAACGTCCAGCAAACAAATCAAGAAAAGTACTATAAAACTGACCTTGAATCACTGCTTAGGGAGGAGAAATACACATCCATCATGTAGGTCCCTCCAAGCGTTCATCATCCGGTGTGGTCTGTAAAGCCAAGAACTCTGAGAGCTATACAGTAAGTCCACAGAAAGTGGTAAACAAGAGGGACGATTTCCAAAAGCGTCTCCTGCGACCTGGCCGGCCGATGGTCAGTGAGCATTGAGAAAGTTCAAATAACATAAACAGCATGTGCCTGGTGATCCAGAAAAAATGTTTTTAGTGTCAGTAACTTGTTAGTGTCAGTAACTTGCTTAAAACTATTTACACAGCATTTTTCACAGTTACAATCAAGCTGCATTACACCTCTTTTGTTGTTTGACCTTATCGTTTGCTTAGAAAATACATTATTTTATTTGCTAATTATCAAAAATAAAAATAAAGACCAACATTTTTTTTGACGTTGGTACTGGGGTGAATGTTGGAACAAGCCGATGCCAATATGCTTAGCATGTTTCCCGGAAGGCCTACATTTGTTGCCGACTGAGAAGGTATCCTTGCCTGCCATCCATCTGCCCTCTGCTGTGATTGACTGAGGACGTGATGAGTGATAAGAGCCGGCCGGAGACCAGATACATATTTTCCGATTGTCTTACACTAGATAGGTTGCAACTCCACCTTTCAAAAATATGGCCACTATCGAAAGTTCATGTGGTGGTAGGCAAATGGGGATAAAGACGACACCTTGTCTATCGCTGCACTCATGTAAGTGCCAGGTTTGTACTTGGACCAAAAGCTTAAAGATAATATGGTTCACTAATCGGTGGAGTTGCTTTCCTCTGTGAATAAGAAGCCTTTGACTTTGAATAAGCTGTTTATGCTGTGATCAGACTGAAACTAACCATGCTTGTTTTGGGGGAGGTAACCGAATCACTTACTTATAAAAGGTACCGGAGAACTTCCCTTTATAAAGGAAGTGATCTTTTCCATATGAATAGTCAGAGTGGTGCGGTTTGGAGATACTGGAATAGAAATTTTCTACAACGTTGTGAATGTCACATTTAGGGAAAAAAAATTGAATGGCTTACAAGAAGAGTTTTGTCCACTGCTGTTGCCGTACACTGGTCTGGGAAGAACATCAGCACTGTTTCTGAAATTGGTCTGCCTTTTTTGTGATATGCAGGCATGTCCCTCCAGCGGTGGGTAGAATCAGACAGACTTCTAGGTGACACTGTAAGTTCTGCCATTGGGACACAGGTCGCGTGTGAAGCTGTCGAGGGATGCCGGACTACTAATGAGATTACAGAGAAAAGCTGATTGCTGCGCCTCTTGTCCTCTGCAGGGTCTTTCAGGAACGATGGAATCAAAGCGTCTGACGTCCTGCCGGTTCTGAAGGAGAAGGTGGCTTTTGTGTCAGGTGAGTATAGAGCAGCCACTGTAAATCATGAGGTATGAGTGCTTCCGCCCAGGACAGAACCATCATTCCTGGATTCCTGTCCATGTCTGAGCAGTGTGGAGATAACCACGTACAGAGAAAGGCCTGTATTAGTCCCGTGAGGTGTAGAACCCTCTGTCCATTGACTGACATTAAGGACCTCAGTACCAGGGTAATGAAAGATTATCAATATCAATTATATACTCAGAGCGGGTACTGTTGTGTGTTCACTCAAACACCGCCTCCGCCCCTCCTCTCTCTCTCAGTCTGCCGGCTGTTTTGTCCACAAGAGCTGAGGTACTTACTTTGATGGAGACTGTACAGTTTTGCTTGTCTTAAATCTGGTGACACAGAGAGTTCAAAATATGTATAAAAATAAGATAAAGATCCACATAGTCCCAGCAGAAAAGAGACATTATTTATGTAGTACCTCATATAAACGTGGAAGCAAATATTCTGTGGGTTCTACGGCCTAGACCATGATCACCGTTTCTTCCACGGCATGTCCTCGGGCTTTGAGGATCTCAGTACGGCCCTCCTGAGCCATAAGTAACTCTCGAGATTTACGGGTAAAGTGAAGGTTTCTCCAGTAAAGGCTTTTCCATCATTTAGAAAGGAGAGGAGATGCTCACCTTAGTTTCGTCTTACCAAACTGGGTATTTCAGTTTTTGGAGTTATAATCTCGCCAGCTGCACCTGAGGAAAAAAAAGAAGAAGTTGTTGGGGCATAGTTAAGACATTATCTTGGTTTTTTAAATTATGTTGCGCAATTTTGTCGTCGAATGCCTGTGGCCTGTACCACGAAGCAAGATTTGCTGGATTTCCGGATAGCATGTTGGATTTAAGGTACTCCAGTTAAAACGGACTTTATCCTAGTTCACTTGTGTTTAGCCCAGACTTAAATCCGACAAGTTACCTTGCAAATCCAAAAATTCAGCTTTGTGATATACGCCTCTGGTCCACCAGGCCCGTGACATTGACCTAGAGTGGTTCAAAATGTGAACAGAAAACTTTTTAAAGGCAAAATTGGATCTGACCAGATTAAAACTAATAGGGATAAGGCTTTAATTCAAAGTGTTTGAAGTGTTTCATAAAATGCAGAAAAATACTGTCATAACAGGTACATTGGGAAGTTCAGCATCAAGCAGCATCAGATCATGTTGCTGTCCTCAAATTCCCAACTCTTTTGGAGAGTAATGCAATCGGGAGATTAAAGGTCCTGGGCTCAGGACCTTAGACTTTTGGCTTGAGTCAGTGACCTGGTTCAGACAATGTGTTTGTGCGGCAGCCAGTTCCTGTCTCAAAGGCTGGCAGAGACAACCGAAAGTAACTAGTAAACCAGTTCTGAGGCTCCTTTTCATGGAGATGAAGACTAAATAAGGGTCTGATTACGCTTATTACCGTGCCATTCATCACTTGACAGCCTTGGGACTTTGCTGAATGTGTTCGCCTCTCTCCCAGAGAAGGAGCAACCCCAAGGCCGAGTTTCGGGAGGTTTCGTTCCCGTGGAACCGCGTGGTTTCCTTGGCGATCTCGCAGTGCTGCACAGCACGCAGACCGGAGGCTGCACAGAGGGCGAAAGCAGGGTTTTGGGAATCAGCAATGATGTCAGGCGATGCCCCCGTCAGCCGCCCAACCCTGATTGACCCAATTTCATCCCTCGACTCTCTTAAGGTGCAACGTGAATAATTACCAGCTTAGTGACTAATGAATAGTGCATTTTTTGAAGCAGGACACAAGTGGATGACTGGTGATGCATGTAACCATGCCAGCCTGCGACCTCAGCACATATGTTTCTTGGTAAACTCAGAGTACTAACACATAAAGAAGAGATTCTCTTTCCCTGACAGATTAAGCTCGTTGTGCAAGGTTAAGCCTGTTTATCTGAGTCTCCCAAGTAAACTATGACTTCTCATCTTCCAGGGGGCCGTGACAAGAGAGGTGGTCCAATCCTGACGTTCCCCGCTAGAAGCAACCATGACAGAATAAAGCAGGAGGATCTCCGAAGACTGGTGACATATCTGTCCACTGTGCCCAGGTACCGTATAAAAAAAATAAATAAATTTGGAGCTGAATTTTTGCTTACTTTGGCTTTATGATACATACAGTAGTAGATAGTACAAGAAACCAACCAATTAGCAGTTAATCATATTTCTCTTTCCATGTTGTATAAATCAGATCATCTCCTCTGAGGTCAGTTTGGTTTTCATCAGAATTTCAGAATCTTTTTTCATCTCTAGTGGCTCCACACATGATCAGCATTTAGGAAGTGTTTAAATCATTACTTCTGCAACCTCCCTCAACGCCAGCTGTGATTTCCTGTCAAAAGCGCTCTCTCTCTCTCTCTCTCTCTCTTTTGGAAGAAATCCTTATTGCAGATATCGCCTTTCTGCTGTCAGCAGAGCTGTTATCAGCTATTTTGGGCTGATCAGCTTCAGCGATAGGTGCCTGGCTCATTAAGACAAAAATCTGTGCCTTACGTATTTTTCTCACTGCTGAGGACAGCTTGACGGTGGGGATGTGCTATGAGTTTCGCGCGGGGTTTCATCGGAAAACTCCTCAGCTGTTTTGTAGCGGAGACGTTGTGTCGTTTTATCCAGCATTTACCCGGAATCCCACATCATTAGATACTGCCACCGGGCCCTGTCTCTTTATCATCAAGGCCCTGCCAAACACTTAACTGCCTTTGATAGATGAGCATTTTTAACAGTCTTCAGTAAAATTCAAAGGCGTTCCTCTGTAATGGGTCCATTAAAGGTGCTTCCCTGATAGTCGATAGATTATTTATGTTCTGTGCATCTGTGATTTTCTAGCTGCCTACAGTATTTATTCTGATCAGCTGTTCTAAACGTCTACCTGCTTTTTAACGATATAGACTCAAATTCGATTCATGTTCTAACGATAATTCCTCTTTTAAGAGAACTTCAGCATTACTGCTGATTATCCCAGATCGGAACAGTTTGCATTCCTGGGTCCCATCTCTGTCGAGCCTGAGAGAGGCAGGTTTGGGAGCCGGTGGTTCATGCCAGGTCGCGGGGACGCGGAAGAGGCATCGCAGGTGCCCTTCTGACTTTCCTCTTGCTTATTATTTTGTTTGACAACAGAAAGAGCATTACCCTTTACAGCAAACCAATCCTGCTTTAAACTTATGGGGGGATTTGTTAGTTCCCATGCCCCCCAGTTAAAAAAGAAACAATATTAAACGGCCATGGGGTAACACCGCCCCCCCCACCCCCAGTCTTGATGTCAGCTTGCCCTGATTGTCCTTTGACCAGTGACCCACTGATTACGGAAAATTGTAGGAAATGAACGGACTAATGAGACTGCCTTTGTTGTTGGAGTTGCTACAAGCTTGCATACGCCGTGCCTTTTTGTTTTGTTTTTGTCAAGTGCACCCGTTGCCTCACAGCGGAACCAAGAATGGCTCTGTGTTTGGGATGGTTCCCCTACGGTGCGATGCAGAGAAAAGCAATTACGCCATATTTTTATCTTTCAGTTGTGGTGGGCACATGGTCTCATGGAAAAATGGGCCAAGAAAGGAATCCCAGTAGTAACAGAGCCTCCTAACCTTGTTTTTTATTATTATTAATTTTCTTTACTATTATATATATATAAGATGGGATCACTGTTCGGGAGATTTTTAATAAAAAGCAATGAATTGATTGAATTTGTACAGGCATCCTTTATAAAAGTTATATGTGGAAATTTATGTCTTGGGGTTTTCAATAAACACTAGCTGAGGCGTTTTGGTTGCAGGTGTTTATTTTTTAAAACACAATCTGACCAGTTTGGTTCCAGTTTAATTTATTCACTCACGGTAAACAGCTGCGGTGTGTTTCAGGGCCATTAAATTCCTCGGAGCCCTCCCAGCCCACGGGGGACTGAGTGCTAGTAGTGACGCCACCTCCATCCTGTATCCCTCACAGTGAGGACGTGTGCAAGAGAGGCTTCACCGTGATCATCGACATGCGCGGATCAAAGTGGGACCTGATCAAGCCCCTGCTGAAGACCCTGCAGGAGGCTTTCCCCGCCGAGATCTGCGTGGCCCTCATCATCAAGCCCGACAACTTCTGGCAGAAGCAGAAGACCAACTTCGGCAGTGCCAAATTCACCTTTGAAGTGAGCTTGCCGCAAGTGTGCTCACGACAGGGCTTTGACCCAGAAATCCTTATTTATTTAGGCATTTTTATTTCTTTCTAGTTTATTTGTCATTTGGCAGACATTCACACATGCACCATTTAAACGGTCTAATTACACAGTCTACCTTACATGCCTAGCTTGTTAGTCCGTTTACCCACACTGGTGAAAACCTTGCTAATTAGTGTTTTTTTTTTTTTCTTCCAACAATTCTTTCAGTTCAGTGTTCTTAAAGAGACGTTCAGTCATCTTTCGAACACAGGATGAAGGGTGTTGAAGAGAGATAAATAATATATTTATAAAATTTGCAATTATTCTAAATAATGTCACAATTTGCCCGTGTAACAAGATGTTTGTTAACTGTTGGCAAGGAAAAACTGTTATGAATTAAGAATTTAAATATCTACAGAATTCTATTGCTTGGTTGTGCGTGTCAGTTTCGTGAGCAATCGGTGCTAGATGTTAGCTAGTTTCATGTCAACTTAGCATCTACACTAAAGCTCCAGCTAATGTTCTGTCCCTGCTGTGTTGTGACAGACCAGCATGGTTTCAGTGGAGGGGTTGACAAAGCTGGTGGACCCCTCGCAACTGACTGACGACTTTGAGGGCTCGCTGGAGTACGACCACGAGGAGTGGATGGAGCTACGCGTGTCGCTGGAGGAGTTCATCGGGAGCGCCGTGCACCTGCTGTCCCGCCTGGAGGACCTGCAGGAAATGCTGGCCAAGAAGGAGTTCCCGGTGGATGTGGAGGGCTCGCGGCGGCTCATCGAGGAGCATGCGCAGCTGAAGAAGCGCGTGATGAAGGCCCCGGTGGAGGAGCTGGACCACGAGGGCCAGCGGCTGCTACAATGTATCCGGGGAGGTGGCGGCGGCAACGAGGGCGGCTTCTCCAGCCGCGGCTGCGTCTCGGGAGGTGCCGACTTCCAGAGCTTGGTTCCCAAGGTGACCGGACTGCTGGACAAGCTGCACTCCACACGGCAGCACCTGCACCAGATGTGGCACGTCCGTAAGCTAAAGCTGGACCAGTGCTTCCAGCTGCGACTCTTTGAGCAAGACGCAGAGAAGGTGGGCAGCTGGCAGGTTTGATGGGGGGGTTGGGGGATGGTCAGGGATGGGGAATCCCTTAGAAACCAGACGGTGGGCACTTTGGTATGAGCCATGGTACGAGGAACACTAATAAAACCAGTTGGTTGTGGGGCATTTATAAACCAGATTTGGGGGGGGGGTGTGATTGTAAATCGGATTGGTATTGGCCACTTTAGTATGGACCGGAATGAGAGGAACACTTATAAGCCAGACAGGAAACAGGTAGAAAAATTCCTAATAGGGACTAGGTATTAGGGTAGCACCCTTTGGGAGCAACTTGAATTACTCAAATAAAATATCTCCGTAATAACTGTATGTCGGGTAAAATCTAAATTTAAGCTTAAGATATAAATTGGCATATTATGGTTATAGTGGGAATGGCACTGTCAGTTTTAACGTGATTTACAGTAACTTCAGAAATTAAGGGGCTCTTCCATCAGCTTTCAATGGAATCCCCCCCCCCTACCGGACTGGGCAGTTAAAACAGTCGTGTCTATAAGCGGTCATCCCTCTGCTGGGGGTCTTTAGCTCTGCGGAGCCGCTGTAATGGTTCTTTACCCCTAGCACCTGTGGGAATTAATCCAGCTATGGCAGGGAGTCCATGAGAAACCTGATTGGCTCAACTAAAAACCCCTCCGTAAAGGGCGTTTGACCAGAATTCTGGCGTCGTGGGCTTCAGCCTGCACTTTTCTTCCTGACGGCCACCGGCAGGGGGCTGACACGTCTGAGAAGAGTGCGAAGAGGGCAGGGGTTGGATGTCCGTTTAGGCCCCGTGGCAGGATGGCGTTGACTATGGGTGACATAACCTTGGAAGACAGCGTTGTCATAGAGTCTTATAATCTTACGAGGTTACTTAATTAAAAACTATTTAAACTGGCCATAGCGAGGCAGGAGGGATAGTGCCGGAAGCGAAGCGAAGAAGATGCAGCATTAATAAAGCAACAAAAAGCATGGCTAGTAATCTATTATTAATCGAATTCCCATTTTCACCCAGACAAGATGAATGCTAAGCTCTGAAAAGTATAAAGACTTCATGCAACGTGTGACATGAAAATTCCAACATGTGCGGTTTTAGGGTAATTGGTGCCATGGGAAAAATACAAGTATATTTTGAAATTACCCCATGCTTCTTAAGTAAAGTGAATGGTATTATATATAGAGGAATATTCAGACTGTGGCCAAATGCAAAGAGTGATATTGTTGTGTAGCTGGGAAGGAGACATTCATCAGGTCCTCACAGATGTTCTGAACATAAGGCAGCAACCGGTGACATTGTTCTAGAGAGCGACAAGCATGATGGGTGAGGGTGTCTTTCAAAGTGCCCTCTCTCCCCCCCGCCTTGTGCTGAGTCTCTATGGGAAGCAGATTGATGAATTAAATAATTATGGCTGCACAATGTTTTCTGGCAATTGATGTGTGAATGGTGTGTTATTTAGGTGGAGTTCTTTAGCTAACGCCACAATACTCTGTATCGGGCAGGTACTGCATTGATTGCCATGAACAATAGGATTCCATTATTGCAGTTTTCCTAGAAATGATGTATATTTTTATACTCTCCTTGGTGTGAGGTTTGTTCATCTCTGTGGAAAGGGATGTACTGATACTTGTCAGGCTGTTCTCTAGACATCCCTTAACTTATTTTTACTTGAATTGACCATTTGCAGCTACATTGGATGGAGTCTTAATTTTGTTTATGTCTAAGAAATAGAAGTGATTATGCAAAATGTTTTAATGACAGTAGTTTTGCTTTACCTTGTTACATTAAATGAGAATTTAAAGTAGTTTAATAATAACATGACTTTTCTGAAATGTTTTGGATGCTTTTCATAAATATTTCTGCCTCAGAGGACAAATATTTAGTCGAGATATACAACGGCAAACATGCGAAACATTTAAATGTATAAGGATTTCAACAGTATGTAATCCACTGTTCCGTGGAAATGTTTATACCGTTTAAGTACACTGGGATGTGCGAGTGGATGAATTGGTATTCATTCACTATTACTCTTTTCCATAATACTAGCTGTATTGCTTTTATCTAAATAAACCCTTCTAATTTGTATGCTGCCCAGATGCTTGCAAAGATACTTATTATGATTTGCCACAGGCCACCTCATCTCACTTTTGGTTCTCAGAATAGGAAGGGTGCATACAAAACAGAGGGGTCCCCATAATGGTTACAACACTGTTAAAGCAGCATTTAATAAAGATCAATGAAGTAATATCAGGAACTGCTACTGTCTGGAAATGTAATGGAACGGTACCAGTAAAGACCACAGGACACATCCAAAGGCTGTGAGCACCCAGCATGCTGGGTAATTTTATCACATTCCCTGGTGACACACATTAGGCTACTTTTCATAGACCCTAATGGGATGCTCCTGCTGACTTTGAAGTCCTGACTGGTCATTCACACTCTTGTTGTTTCACCTGAACAGAGTCAGTCAAATTGATAAAATATATCTTTAAAAATTAATAGAAGCATGTGGCTGTTCTACTAAGCCCTGTCTGTGAGCTAGTCAGTTGGAAAAGAAGCAGGACTAGATAATCCTTCAAAATGACAACCACAGCCAAAGAATCAATAAATTGATTATTAGCTAGTTAGCTGCTATGAAATAGAGGCACTGTAATGTAAATGCTCCCTCTGCGTTATTTTTCCTGTCCTCGCACAAGCAGTGATGATGAACTAATTAGACAATGACTAGAGGACCTCATTTAGGTAAAGGCAGTAATTTCCTTAATTATAATTGTGCCCCCCTCAGGATTTTTTTTGTAATTTTGATCAGGACTGGCCCAGATAGTGATTTATTTTCATGGTGTACTGTTCAGCTGAGGAGGGGTTTTGCAGTGGGAGGCCGGATCTTGATCTCACTGCCGTCAGTGCTGTGCATTGTGTTAGGTGACATTGAACAGACTGCAGAACCTAAGGAAAAAACCTTGCATTTAAGAAATGTAGTAGATCTGGCATTTTAGAGGTGTTTAGGACACTCCAGTGTAATTTGCTTATAGGGGGCCTGCCCTGCTTCAGCTTGGAATGATGCAAGTAAAACCTGACTTGGCAAAAAACACGTTGACACCATAGAAGTAATGCTGTTTTGCTGCAAAGAAAAATATATCAAATGCATTTTAAAATGTATAATAAATAAGAAATATAATACTCATTCATAGTATTAAAAATTTATACCTATCATCCAATGGTACTTATACTTAAATATATGTAAAGGTATCCTCCGCTTTACGAATGTTTGCTTCACGCCACTTCGCTTTACTAAACCTGTGTTCATTAACTGATTCACGTACGAAAAAAGGAGAAAAGCGAAAATAGCGTTTTGTTTATGTGAAACTTTCAATAGCCACATTC
This sequence comes from Mormyrops boulengeri, assembly GCA_026781065.1. NCBI lineage: Eukaryota > Metazoa > Chordata > Actinopteri > Osteoglossiformes > Mormyridae > Mormyrops > Mormyrops boulengeri. The sequence continues at coordinate 46,273,505 of JAODLD010000001.1, forward strand.
TGGTATATTCATTGGCGTCTCTCTGCGATTTAAGGTTCCAAAGTATGATTCGAAATATGATTCAAAGGATTATATTTCCCATGTGCTGCACTGTTCAGGAGGTGGGAAATTACCTGAGAACTTTGAGAATTTGTTTTTTACTATGACTTATGATTGTGTGTGTGTGTGTGTTTTGGTGGCAACACCATTGGTTACTAAGATGCTCTCTGATTGGTTGATATATATGTGAAATACATCATTTTGTGAAATGTGTCATTTTGTTGTGTGTGCAGACAAGGCTTCTATGTTGAACATTATAAACAAGAAGGGAGTGAGCTTTCTGCAGCAGAAATCTTCCATATTGATACTTGCATTTTAATGGATTCTTAAAAAGACGTTAAAAAAAAACTTAATGTTTGCTAATTTAAATAATTTTGCCCTGAGCCAACACAATATTTTGTAATACCTGTGAGAAGTACACTATATTGAATGAAAATTAATTTTTCAAAAGTGCCTTTTTCCATTGCTTCATTGATTATGTTCATTTAATTCCAGATTGTGTTCATTCTTTGCCTTTTAATAATGTATCCATCCAGCCATCCATGCAACCAAACATTGAAACTAAAACCATAAATAGTTTCCTCTCTCTTCACAGATGTTTGACTGGATCAGTCACAACAAAGAGCTGTTCCTACAGAGCCACACAGAGATTGGAATTGGCTACCAGCATGCCACGGACCTCCAAACTCAACACAACCACTTCGCCATGAACTCCATGGTATGTTTACGCTGTCTGTCATTCTCTGGAAATTCACCAGCTAGGATTTGTGTGTCAGTGGTTTCCTGGAGGAATAATATTGAGCTTATATATGCGTTGGTCATGTGATTTATGGTTATTTTTATTTTTCTGTGGTGATTAGTGTTCACCCACACTCCAGCACTTATCTGATGACTGAGACATGATGATGTAATTCACCTATGCATCATTTTTCCAAAACAATCCATTATGCATGCAGTCTTAAGGAGCAAATACAGCACGAGCCCAATTTTGGCTATAACAGCACTGAGTTTACTCTTGAATCTCCAGTCACATGACTGCTGACGTGGCAGTAGTTGTAGAAAATACGGAAATATAAATCTATGTGAGCCTTAGCGCCTGAGAGATGTGCTGGGTGCAATGATGTTATGTGAAGTTTCTTGGTGATAAGTAGTGGTGAGTGGAATGAGTAATGTTGAGTGCTAGTCAGTACTTGTTCTGAATGATGACTGTTTTCAGAAAAGTGTTGAGCAGTGCAAGAGCCTTGCTGAAACCCAGTTGCGTTCAAGTTTCACTAAACAGCGGGCAGAATTTCAAGTGCATTTACTGCCATTTAATCACACGAAAACCTGACAATTTCATTAAAAAACATTCTTGGTGTTCACAAAGGAAGACTTTGTTCAGTGGTGATTCATGATGCGTTAAGTACATGTGATTCATATGACAGTAATGGCTAGATTGAAATGAATAAGATGTCAGTTGTGCTTCTAAGGTATGTGTGTTTCTAAGGTTGGTTGGGTTACAATAGAATACCTTAAATGCATTACTTACCATTAGAAGAACAAAAATATCAAGTAGGGTAGGGAGCTATTGTGGTCTTAAAGGTAAAAGGAAGTACTAGCATAGGGAAGTATGGATGCATTTGTGGGTCTGTGAGGATAGGATTTTGCAGATCGAAGGCTCCGCTGGATAGAGGATGCTGTAGACAAGGAGGCTCAGGAATTCTCATGCAGAGAAAACTCTGTCCTGTTCCTACTGGCTCATATATCAGCAGTCAGATTGCCTGTACACCTGCCTGTATTATCAGCAACTAATTTCTGTGACTTAATTGGTTATAAATATTAGCAAAATAAATATATAAATGCGCTTCACTTAAAACTATCGATTCGTGTTCGTTTATTTTAAAGATGAGCTGGGTTATCTTTGTATATTTGATACTAATGTAATATTCAGATTACATGAGAATTACAATCAGGCAATACTTAGGAACGATCTGTCTTTTATTTATGGTCACTGGCACAGTGTAAAAACATGATACAACTGATACCGAAGACATCAGATAATGACCAGTGCATGAAAGTAAATTAAATTACATTTTAAAGGTCAGAGGCATTAAAATTACAAGGTCTGCAGGCTTCCTATGGAGGTGAGTACATTGATTATTTTCTACTCTCCGTCCGCCACGGGGCAGAACGCCTACGTAAACATCAACCGCATCATGTCGGTGGCGACGCGTCTCTCAGAAGCCGGACATTACGCCTCGCAGCAGATCAAGCAGATCTCTGCTCGGCTGGACCAGGAGTGGAAGAGCTTTGCCGCCGCCCTGGATGAGCGCAGCACCATCCTCGCCATGTCTGCCGTCTTCCACCAGAAGGCTGAGCAGGTGAGAGTGACGTGACGGCCGATGGGGTTAAATACCGGTCGAGTCCTGTTGTCTGTAAGCCTGGAATTTCAGCATCAACCATGCAGTCGACAACACTAATAATACCAAGGATAAAATGCTGAAGGGATAAAATTTTAGCAGAAAAAATGATTTATAGTCAGGTTAATAGCATTTTCTATAGCATAATCAATAATAAGCGGCAAGACAAGTCGTGCATCATATATTTTGAAATGCACGGCTGTGGAGGTGAAAAACCAAATGACATGTGCAGAATTACTAATAACAGCAGAGGACAACTAGTCACTAATGCTGTAATGATTACTAACCTTGGCGGTTTTCACTGGCAGCGATACTTTACATTTCCTCTTAGATAATTTTTCCTTCAATGTTTAACAAACTATCTAAACTCATTTATGAAGAGTGAATAAGGACTACCTAAAGAATATAAATTCATGGTATGCACAGAACCATTTGTGTTACACCTACTTCCTCTGAAGACAAATAAGGTAATATTTATTGGTTTGTAAAAATTGATTATTACAGTAAGTAATTATCCTCTTTTGTTGCACTGGAAAGGTGTTTAAACGCATCTCTTCTAAGAAACTATAAACAAAGTAGGGCTTTTTGGTATTTGATAACTGTTTAAATGTGCGTAACTTACACTTGGTATGGAAATTGTGTAATTTTAGGATGTCTTTAAATATATGACTTGAAAATACATCATGTATCTTGGGCCCCCCCTCCATTCAGTTCCTGTCCGGTGTGGAAGCCTGGTGTAACATGTGCAGCGAGGGGGGGTTGCCCTCAGGTATGCAAGAGCTGGAGATGGCCATCCACCACCACCAGTCGTTATACGAGCAGGTGACGCAGGCCTACGCCGAGGTGAGACCCACGGTCCCTTGCCGCATTTTACTCTTGACCTGATTGATGTCGTTTCTCCCAAGCAGGAATTGAGACAATCAGCAGTGAGAACAGCACCTTGGCGTGCATTCCACCGCACTGCCTACCATGGTGCCAGTGTGTCCGCACTGCCTACCGTGACTGTGCCAGTGTGTCCGCACTGCCTACTGTGGTGCCAATGTGTCCGCACTGCCTACCGTAGTGCCAGTGTGTCCGCACTGCCTACCGTGACTGTGCCAGTGTGTTCACCGTTACTTCCTTTGTGTTTTGGGGCAGGGGAGAAATCAACGCATCACAAATCCGATATCTGAAGTGTGGCTGGTAATTGAAAGCTGCAAATCCAAACATTTGTTGCGTAATCAAGGACAAATTATCTGTGGCAAATTCCTCTTATGCGCCCCTACCAATTTAGGCCAGGAATCTGTGTTTATTTTGGAGGTAGCTGGCAGAGCTGTTGTGTTCTGCAGAAAATGGCAAAATCCAATAAACCCATAGCATGGCATTTAGTTATTATTATTATTTTTATTGTTATCATTGTTATCATCGTTATTATTATTTTAAATGAAACAGAAATTAATGTTTTCATGCGTATTAAGACATGGAAAGAAAGGTTTGAGAACGGTTGTATATCTGATTAAGGACTCCCCTTCTAAGATGTCTGTTCCCTTGACATAATTAAGCCACTGATTAAATAACAATAAACAATCACACCATCGCTTTCATTTCATGAATTACAAATTGCTGCTAATTAAATTTATTGATTGAAGCCTTGACAAGCAGGACAAGGCAGCAGCACAATTACTTTTGGAATATTGAGATCAACACTTGGGCAGCTGATTGATTATGAATTTACTTTGTGCCCAACAGCATAAACTCAATCTAGGAAGCCATGATAATTAGAACTTACTTATAGGTGCTCCTGTATTTATATTTGTATTAATTTTCAGTCATCTTTTGGTCTTGTGATGTTACTTAATCTGAGAAGAAACCTTGTAACATCCCCAGCGATGTGACCATGCTGCTAGAAACAGCAGGAGAAGGTTTTTCAGGGCCTGGCCTGCTAGACAGTGAGATAGCTGGAAACTTATTTTTGAAATCTGAATAGTTTTTGAATGCTAAACACTGGTGGGTGACCTTGTTTTCTTCACAAACGACATGCAGACTTGCTTGGCACAGGGCAAACAAACAAGCTGATAAGATGGCAGGGGGCTGTCTGCAAGAAAATACCGCCCCCCCCCCCCCCCCCCCCCCCCGGGGGGGGGGGGGGGGGCGCCCCCGGCCCGGCGGCCCCCCCAAGGCGGGCGCCCGCCAACTGGAACCCCCCGCA